>CM051842.1:62894426-63494426 GCA_028451465.1 Erethizon dorsatum
CATAAATCCTAACTAGTTCTGTGAAGTTGTTTAATGTTTAAACCTAACCATCAATGGACAGCCTTATAGACCCAAAGAGGTTTTCTAAATTCAAATCCTTAATGCAGAGGGGCAAAAGCTAAACACAGGATAGAAAGGATCCAATTCCTCTTTAACCTGGGCATCAGGGGAAAACCAAAACCTGAGTAGGAAAAAGAGGAATTCATCACGGGGCTTCTAGAACTTAACAGAGCTGGAGGAATTAATCGAAGATTTTACAGAAGGGTAAAAGAAAACCTCTACTTTTTTCCATCTCAGTGCTCAGGTCACTTTCCACATATTTTCTTTATTCTCCCCACAGTGTGGTAAGCAGGAGAGGTAAGTATTTTTGTGTCCACAACCCTAGTACAGTGTTAGAGGCTTTGTCTTCCTGTATAGTCTCAAGGGTTTCATTTTTTTGTGTGTGTGGGTACCGGGGGTCGACCTCAGGACCTCGTGTGCCAGCAGCCGCCCATGCCGCTGAGCGATATCACCGGCCCTTTTATCATATGTGGGTTCTGGAAGTCGAACTCGGGCCCTCACGCTTGCCAGGCAGGCACGTACGATGCTGAGCCATCTCACCAGCCCGGGTTTCATTATTGATAGATACATAGATATATATTGCATAATCAGGGTTGAAGTGCTACCTCTAATTCATCAAAGCACAGATCCACAGAACAATGATCAATTTTACATTCGTTTTCCAACATCAGCCATCTCATTTGAATGACACTATTTTAATGACAATGAATGTTGCATGGGCACCATGAAGTGAGAAACATCATCCTGAGTTAATACCCCATCTGCCTGCCATCTCCCTAAGATATTGAGCATAGGAGCATTTACACCTAATTAAAACCACAGGGGGAAAGGAATGTCAGAGGCAGAATCTAGTTTCTTTCTTTGAATTAGAGTATTTTTGAGGTATCAGCCTGGTTCAAGAGGGAGAAGGAGGATGAGCAGGGGGAGGAGGAGGAAATAATATGCATGTATGAAAGTGGAGGCAGGAAAGGAGGGGGAGATAGCTTTTTTTAAATAAAGATGCTGACTTAGGTCTTAAGGAATGGGAATACTAGAAAATGCATGGACTTTTGTCTTCACGATTTTTCCCCCTACATGCCTAATCTCTGTGCCTGCTCTTCTGGTAGAATCAGAAAATATACATAAGAGACTTTGTAGAAGTGATGACTTCAGATAGTAGAAAATTTGAAGGTGTCTTGTTTCATTATTCAAGAAACTAAAGTATAAGGAGTAAAAGAGACTTGACTTTTTTTTTTAAATCTTCTGGTTTACTATCTTTGCCACCTAGTTTTTCTTCCTCACTTTGCAGAGCAAATGGAAGACTGAAAGTCTAAATTTTCTCATGTTTCTTACCTTCATACTTTTAAAGAAGAGTTAAAGTGTCCATCTGATGAAGTAGCTAAAACCTGTGTAGACTATCACACACCTGGCCTTAAAGTCACAGCAAAGCAAGTAATTTCATTTTGTGTGCTACATTAAAATTATTGTACTTAATTGTATGCATTCAACAAACATGGGAAATAAAGAAGAAATGAAAGAGGGAATGTGGAGATATGACACCCCAGATAGAAGTGGTGAGCCTACATTCAGGCAAGATGGAAAAGTTTTAAAATATTTAGAACACAAACATACGCAATCACATAACTTCTGGAGATGGTGTGTAGAAGCTTTTCCTAGAAGTCTTATCTTGGGCTCGTCAACCCTCTGCAGAAATTCTATGGTCCTAAATTTATGGAAAGTTGCCCAACTGCCAAGGTTAGTCAGGGCCATTTGGGTGTGTAGTCACAACTGACCTGGCTCTGCATTAAATTACATACCCTTTGTCTTAGTCACTTTCACATTATTTGACACAATACTCAACACCCGTAACTTAGAGAAAGAGAGATTTATTTTGGCTCAGGGTTTTTAGAGAATTCAGTCCATAGTTAGCTTGCTCCAAGACAGAAAAAGCATGGTGGAAGGGCCTGGGCAGAGACAGCTGCTCATGCAGTGCTAGCCAGAAATTCAAGAGAGAAGGGAGGAGCCAGGATGGAGATATAAACTTCTAGGTCATGCCTACAGTGAACAACCTCTAACCAGACCCTGCCTCCTAACAGCAAGTTAGCTATAACAACCTCATGATCCAATTACTTCCCAAAAGCTCCATGCCTGAACTCATGAGGTTTTTGGGAGACATTCTTGGTCTAAATCATAACATGCCACCCCTGGCTCCCAAAAGACTCATGTGCACCTCTTTATGCAAGATGTATTCAGTCTATTTCTAAGAGTCACCAAGTTTTAACAGTTTCAGCATTGCTGAAAAGTTCAAGGCCAAAGTCTCCTCTGAGATTAAGGCAAACTCTTAACTGTGAGCCTCTGTAAAAATCTAAAACAAGGTCAAACACTTAAATACAGTGCCACAGAGTAAACATTCCAATTCCAAAAGGGAAGAATAGGGGGATATAGAATGAAATCAGACCAAAACAAGACTGAAGCACAGCACAACAAACATTAAATCCTGTAGCTCCATGACCAGCACCCAGGACAAGTTGTAGACAGATGTGAATTCCAAAGGTCATGGGTGGCCCCACCCCTGTGGCATTCCCATTTGCAGTGATTATGGCCTCTCTCTTGGGGTGGCTCTGCTCAGTGTCTGTGGCTTTCCTCAGCAGACATTCCACATTCCTGGTATCTCTAACTTCCTGGAGTCTCCACTGGACTTTTGGGTTCATTCTCACAGTTTCCCACACTGCTCTTTCTGGTGCATAGTGCCAGGCCACACAGGCATTCTTTTGAAATCTGAGTGGAAGCCTCCCTGACCTCACAACTCTAGCATTTTGCCTGCACATAACACTAGGACCATGTGGATGACATCAAGGTCTGCCACCAGCTCAAGCAGTAGACAGACTCCCTTGTGTGCTGGGATAGCTGAGCACAATGAAAGGAATCCCCAGGAATCAGGAATCAATTCTCTAGGAGGTCCTTCTCCAGCAGGAGGCCAAGGGACTCTCTTCTCAAATCAAAGCTTTACAGTTTTGTACCCTTGAGCCTGTGAAGGAAGGAGTTTTGTAGGTTTTTGAGATGCCCTCAAGGGATCTCTTCTATTGTCCTGACATGAAGTATTTGGCTTCTTTTTAATGCTAATCTTTTCAGCAACTATGCTTTCCATGGCTCCAACTTTGCAGGCTTTTTCTTTCTGATGAAACTACAAACTTTTCACATTTGATTTTTGCTGCTTATTTTCACTGTGGATCTGGCTAAAAACAGATAGCAATACCCATGATACAGCCTGAACATTGGACTGCTTTGAAATTTCTCCTGGCAAATTCATTAGCCCACCACCCTTAATCTTAGTTCCTTGTAAAGTCTCAGGACATGGGCAAAATGAAGTCAGATTTTGTGCCAGAATGTAACACATATAGTTTCTAGCCCAACTGCAAATGGAGTCCTTGTTCCCAACTGAAACCTCCTGAGCCTGGCCTTCACTGTCTGCATTTCTATCAGCATTCTGGTCTTCTGAGCTCCAACCAGACTCTCCCATCATGCTTGGCATACAGTAGTAAAAGCCCTAAAGGGCTTCTCTAGCCAGCATCTCCAAATCTTTCCAAACTCCTTCTGAGAACCAGTTCCAAAGGTTTCTGAACCATTTGGTCAGGTACAGTCACAACAGTTCCAATCCCATTACCAGTTTCTGTCTTAGTTACTTTCTTGTTCCTAGACACAATATCCAACATCCACAACTTAAAAGAGGATAAGTTTATTTGTGGTTTTTAGAGGATTCAGTCCATAGTTAGCTGGTTCCAAGACAGGAAGGGATGGTGAAAGAGCCTTGGCAGAGGACACCATTCATCCCATGGCAGCCAGAAGCCAAGAGAGAAGGGAAGACCCAGGATGAATACATATCCTTCCAGGTTATGCTACCAGTGACCCGCCTCTAACCAGCAAGTCAGCTGTAGTGCCCCGCATAATCCAATTACCTTTCAAAAGCCCCACCTCTGAACTCACGAGGCTTTGGGGGAACATTATAGATCTAAGCCATAACACCTGTATCTAGAGAAGGACCATGTTAACCACATTTAGAATGACTAATGCTTTAAGAATGGCATTCAAGTTCCCCAAAGACTTAGTTTTCCTCTAGTAAAAAGAATCATATCAGCAGAATTCACATTCCTCATTCAGTTTACCTCAGAACCTGTTTCACGTGGCAAAGAAACAAAGTTCACAGGTTCAAATAATTAAAAGCCTATCACTTCTCTGCCTTTTGGCTAAGATCAAGTGTAGTATCAAATAATTAAAATCCTGACTCACTTCCCCTTTCTCCATAGCAGTCAACTACTTAATCATGCTTCCCAGGTTCTCTTAACAATCCTCCAACAAAGAGTCCCATAAAATATTGAACATAAGATTTAGTACAGAGTGGAGGTTCATCTTCCTCAGCAACTCCCACTCTCCAAGTTTGGATAGTGTCTGTACCCACTTACTTCTATCCTTTACCACCAGAGTTGAAAAGCATAACTCCCAGCCTCTTCGCTAACTTCCTCTTTTTCTGTATTCCACTCTCCTCCTCCTTCTACCCTGAAATGCAACCTTCCTATTTGCCAGCCAAACTTCAGACCACTTTCGCCACTCCACCCTGGGCAGTATATGGCACCACAGATAGCTGGCTCTTTTCAACTGATGACTCCTCCAAGGCAGCAGGCTTTCCAGGTATGGTAACCATTCATCTTGAGGAATTGTGATTAGAAATATTCTATAAACACCACCATTTCTGGTTTGTACAAACTGATTTTCAGATTGTTGGAGAGGCCAGGTAGTAAGGGAGGAAAGTTTTCTAGTTTTTGCTTTTGTTTGTTTTGTTTTTTTGCCTTCTTAACCCTGTTCCAGCCCATATATAAAGGAATAAGTAACAAGTCTCTTACAAACTCCTTATCCTATCTGCAAATCACCATAGACAGCCCAGGAATAAAAACTAGAGCCATTTGCCAAACCTCCCAGTGCAGTCTCTGTGACTTCCAAAATAGAAGAGCACATATGGGGCACTGGGGTGTGTATGTATGACAGGGTATTACTGTGTAAATTATTTGCGTATTATACACTGTTCAGGATTAGCTACACCTCAGCACCTTTCCATTAAAATTTGATAAGTGGTGAAAACACACAAAGCTAGCTGCCTATAGTAGGCAAGGACAATTAGAAAACATTCATTTTTGTTCTGTTCACACTTCTCTTCCCAAAGTTAACCATACACTTTCTAGGTTCTGACCAACCAATCAATATCTACTAGCTTACAAAAATGATTTTGATTTTTAGAAACATTTACTAAATGTTTGCATTTCAGACTTACCTTTCATATCTCATGTTATACCAAGAATTATATCTCATGTTATGACCAGCCCATAAGCAAATGTACTGGTAATCCTGATTAAGGTTGAAGGTTTAATAAACATGTATTAGCCTACATAGTCAAAGTTTAAATAAGATATAAAGGTTACTGGAGTGAGTTAGAAGAACACAGTCTATCTAACTCATTTGGCCTGGGATAAAGAATAATATCCGATTCTTGGTTTTTCTGAGCATACCACTATCTGCCCTTTCCACCCCACAAAGGGATTAAGAGAGTCAAAGGAATAGACTTCTAAGTGGCTATGAAAAATATTAAGCTCTGAATAAAATAAAAGTATTATTTTCCCCTCAAATTCCTAGGAAGACTTCATTTTAATCAGGAATCATTTATTCATGCAATTACACAGCTTAGGTACTAGGTACTATTATAAATAGTTTCCAAAAGAAGAACTGCCTTTGATTTCTCTTAAATTTTATAATTGTTGTGGAGGGTAAGGGAAGTAAAAGGATGTAATTAAAGTAACTGACAAAATGAAATGTTTCCAGAAAAAAAAACAACTAGGAGTATAAGAGTTCAATAAAGCTGTCATATGAGGAATGTATGACAGAATTCATAAGAAATATTTAGCCTAGAGAGGGCTAGAGGGGGTAATGATGAATGTTTTCAGAAATCTGAAGGGCTGTCACATGCAAGAGGAATTAAGTTTTTTTATGGCAGACGGCAGAACAAAATTCAAGCTCAAAAGAAAATATCACCCATACAACAGAGATATGTCAAATGGTCACAGGAGTCAACTAAAAAAGTTCCCCAAACCAAAGCTGGAACAATTTGAGAAACAAAATAAATAAAAGTATTGGACTATAACCCAAAGTTTAAAATAAATATCCATAAATCCATACTAATATAAATAAATTACTGAACAAATAAATAAATGAGAGAGAATAGATACATCTCCACTGTACAAGAATTCCAACTAATTTATGTAGATACTCCACCCTCAAGGAAGTAGCACATGAATCCCCAGTCTTAAAGTGTGGATTGCCCAAAGTGATTCTTTCTAGAAAGTGTATTATGGAAATGAGAGAATAAAAACTTTACCCTGGAGAGAGTCTGACAAACACTACCTCAACCAGATTATCACTGTCAACATCAACAATGTTAAGTCATGTTGATGTATGTATCTTTGATGCAATGTGACATGAGGGGCATTTTCCCCATACAATCTTCCCCAAAACATCACTCCCCAAAATATTACTTCAGGCTAATCATGAGAAAAATATCAAGAAAATTCCAAGACAGACGCACTCTACAGAATATCTAACTGTCAAGGTCATCAAAAACAAAGAAAGCCTAAGAAATTGTTATGATCAAAAGGAGCCTAAGAAGACATGATGAGTAAATGCAATGTGGTATCCTGAATGGGATCCTGGTACAGAAAAAGGATAATAGGAGAAAACTGAGAAAAGATGAATAAAGTCTAAATTTTAATTATATCAGTATTTGTTCAATAATTGTGACAAATGTATCATACTAATGGAAATACTAATAATGCATAAAACTGGTGGCAGGGTATATGGGAACTCTGTACTATCATCACAATAATTCTCTAAATATAAAACTAGTCTAATATTAAATGGTTTCAAAAAAAGAAAAATCCTTAGTATTCCACCAAAATAAAACCTATTAAGACTAATAAGTAAATTCTTACTTACACTATAAGAACCAAATTGTATAAGAGATATGGTGAAATGGGAAGACATTGTTCAAGGGAAAGAGGAACTACTGAGGGGAAAAGGAAGGAAGGGAAAAGAAAAAAAATGATGAGAAAAGCAGGAAAAAATGGAAACAAAGCTTTGTAAATAAGGAGGAAAAAGGTGTTGAATGGAGGGGAGGGGAATGGGAGGGAAAAAAAGACAAATCAAGTTATATCATGTACAGGTACAAATTCCCTATGATGAATGTGATTGCTGTATATACCTAAAATGTACCAGTGAACATAATTCAATTAAAAAAAAGTAAATTCATCAAAGTTGCAGGCCAAAAACTCAAAATGCAAGAATCAGTTGTGCTTCTATATGCTTACAATGAACAATCGGTAAAAGAAATAAAGTACTATTTATGGTGACATCAAAGAGAACAAAATACTTAAGAATAAACTTAACCAAAGAATAAAAATCTTGTACACAGAAAAATACAAGATGTTGATGAAAGAAATCAAAGACACCAATAAATGGAAAGATATCCTATGTTCATGGATTGAAAACTCTTAACATTATTAAAATGTCAGTACCGCCCAAAGACCTTTAAAAACTCAGTCATGATAAGATCACAGTTAACATCACACATAATGGTGAAAAGCTGAAAGGTTTTCCTCTAAAATCAGAAATAAGACAAAGATGTCCAACCTCACTACTTTTTTCAATTTAATACTAGAAGTTTGAGCCAGAGCAATTGGACAAGAAAAAGAAATACAAGGTATTCGAATAGGAAAGGAAGAAGGTAAATTGTCTCTTTATATATGACATCTTATACAGTATATACAAAACTCTAAAGAATTCATGAAAAAACTATTAGAACTAATATACACATTCATTAAAGTTGTATGATACAAAATCAACATACAAAAATGATTTGTGTCCTGTACACTAAGAGTGAACTATCCAAAAGAAAAATTAGGAAAATAATACAATTTACAATAACTTTAAAATGAGTAAAATACTTAGAAATTAATTTAATCAAGGAGATAAAATATCTGTAAACCAAAAACTATAAAACATTGATGAAAGATTTTCAAGAAAACACAAACAAACAGAAAGATATCTCATATTCACGGACTGGAAGAAGTAACATTGCTAAAATGTCCATACTACTCAAATTAATCTACAGATTAAATGCAATCTTTATCAAAATTTCAATGACATTTTTCCTAGAAATAGAAAAAAATCCTAAAATTCACATGGAAGTAAAAATGATCCCAAATAGACAAGGCAATCTTGAGCAAAATGAACAAAGCTGAAGACATCTCTACTACCTGATTACAAAATATAACACAAAAAATATAGGAATCAAAATAACCTGATACTGACTTAAAAAGGATGGTTTCTTCAATAAATGATATTGAGAAACCACAGAAAAATGAAATCAGATTTTTATCTCACACTACATACAAAAATCATCTTAAAAGTTATTAAAGACCTGAAACTGTAAAACTAATAGAAGAAAAATTGGAAGAAAGCTCTACAATATTGGCCTGGGTGATAATTTCTTAAGGACACCAAAAGAACTTTGTAAAAATAGACAATTGGGATTGCATCAAATTAAAAATCTTATGCACAGCAAAAGAAACAATTAATAAGGAGATAATCTACAAAATGGGAAGAAATATTTGCAGACTATACATCTGATAAGTGGTTAATATCCGAAATATATAAGGATCTCTTAAAACTTAATAACAGAAAACGAACTGATTAAAAATGGGCAAATGATTCAAATACACATTTCTTAAAAGAAGACATATGAATGATCAAAGCATTTATGAAAAATGCTCAAAATCACAAATCCTCAAGGAAATGTAAATCAAGGAAATGTAAACCACAGTAAAATGTCACCTTATACCTGTAAGGATGGTTATTATCAAAAAGACAAAAGAAAACAAGTGTTGGTGAGGATGTGGAGAAAAGACAATCCTTATATACCATTTGTTGGGAAAGTAAATTACTTCAGCCATTATGGAGAACAATATGGATTTTCTTCAAAAAAATAAACTTAGAATTACCATGTGATTCAGCATCCCACTTCTGGGCTTATAGCCAAAAAATTAAAATCAGTATGTCAAAGAGATATTTGCATTTCTATGTTTATTGCATTATTTTCAATATCCAACATATGAAATCAACCTAAGTATCCATCAACAGATAAATAGATAAAGACAATGAGGTACATATACACAATGGAATGCTATTCATCCTTTAAAAACTACAAAGGAAATTCTGTCATTTACAACAACATGGATGAACCTGAAGGACAATATGTTAAGTGAAATAAACTGGGCACTGGAAGACAAGTACCACATAATCTCGCTTCTATCTGGAACCTAAAAAAGTTGAATTTACAGAAGTAGAAAGTAGAATGGTAGTTACTAGAGGTTTGAGGAAGAGGGGAGAAGTAAGAATTCTGACTAAAAGATACAAGTTTCAAAAAATAAAAAATACAGGTTTCAGTTAGGAGGGAAAAGTTTTCAAGCTTTATTGTACAGCATAATGATAATAGCTAATAATCACGTAGTGTGTACTTCAAAATTGCTAAAAATAGATTTGAAATGTTCTCATTTCAAAAAGTAAGTATGTGAGGTGATGGATATGTTAACTGGGTTGACATAATCATTATACAGTGTACACATATATCCAAACATCACATTGTACCTCATAAATACATACAATTATTATCTGTCAATTAAGATTTAAAAAATTAAAAAGCCAGAGATGTTTCCTGCAGAAATAGAAAAATCCATTCTAAAAATTCATGTGGAATCTCAAAGGACCCCGAATAGTGCAAACAATCTTGAAAAAGAAAAAAGAAACAGTTGGAGATCTCATACTTTCTGACTTCAAAACTTATTACGAAGCTACAGTAATCAAAATAGTGTGGCACCAGCATAAACCCATATATATAAAACAATGGAATAGAGAACCCAGTAATGAAGCTTCATATCTGATCAAATGATTTTCAACAAGAATGCCAAGATCTTTGAATGTGGAAACGAAAGGCTTTTCAACAGAGTTAGAAAAATTGGATATTCACATGCAAAAGAAGGAAGTTTGACCTTTACCTAATACCATATACAAAAATTAACTCCAAATTAACCAAAGAACTAAACATGAGAGCATAAAACTAAAAATTTTAGGAGGAGACATTTTGGGAAGCTTCCTGATATTGGATTTGGCAACAATTTCTTGGATATGATACCAAAACCATAAGCAGCAAAACAAAAACAGGTAAATTGGAAATGTCAAAATGAAAAACTTCTGCATATCAATGGACACTATCAACAGAGTAAGAAGGTAATGTATAGAATGAGAGAAATAATTTATAAATCATATATTTGATAAAGTATTAATCCAGGATATATAAAGTACTCTTACAACTCAGTATCAAAAACTTATTTTTAAATGAGCAAAGGAATTTAATAGATAACTCTCCAGGGAATATATACCAATGGCCAGTAATACACACATGAAAAGATGCTCAACATCACTAGACATTTGGGAAATGCAAATCAAAACAACAATAAGATATTAGTTAACATCCATTAGGATGGTTATTATAAGAACAGCAACAACAAAACTCCAGAAAATAACAAGCAATGGCCAGGATGTAGAAAAATTGAAACCCTTATACATAGGATGGTTTCATAAAAACAACAAAAAGTCCAACAAATGATAACATACAACAAATAACAGGTGTTGATAAGGATATAGAAAATTTGGAACCCTCGTGCACTGCTGGTGGGAATGTAAAATGGTCCAACTATGGAAAACAGTATTGAAGCTCTTCAAAAATTGAAAATGAAATCACCAAATGACTGATCAACCCACTTGTGATTAAAGTCCGAAAGAATTGAAAGCAGGGTCTTGGAGAGTTATTCATACACCCATGTTCATAGTAACATTATTTACAATTGCCAAAAGCAACCTAAGTTTTTGGAAACAACCTAAGTTTATGTTGATGATGGTATATGCATAGCGTGGAGTATTATTCAGCATTAAAAAGGAATAAAATTCTGGGACCTGCCACAACATCTATGAATCTGAAGGACACTACAGTGAGTAAACCAATTCAGTTACAAAAGGACAATTAGTGTATGATTCCACTTATATGAAGAACTCAGAGTCTTCAAATTCATAAAGACAGAAAGTAGAATGCTGGTATCCAGGGGAAAGGGAGAGGAAGACTTGGGAATTTGTTTAATTGAGTACACAGTTTCAGTACAGCAAAATGAAGTGTTCTAAATATGGATGGTAGTGACAGTTGCACAACAATGTGAATGTAATTAATTACATAGACCACCACACTTAAAACTGGTTGAGATGGCAAATTGTATTATATATATTATGGAGATTCCTCAAAACTCCATAAAAATTAAAACTGTATATATTAAATTGTATATATATATATATAAATTAATATATATATAATTAAAAATAGTAAGATAAAAAGAATGAGCTTTCTGGCATGGACTGCTTTTGGAGGCAGATGCCTGTCCATGCATAAGAAAGGTAATCTAGCAAAAATAATTAATGTTTATAAATACTACATTTTTTAATCCATCCCTCTGTTGATGGCATATGAGCTGTTACCAAGATTTAGCTATTATGTATTGTGTTGCTATAAACATGGGTATATATGTATCACTATAGTATGATGACTTTAACTCTTTCAAGAAGATACCTAGAATGGGAATAGCTGGGTTAAATGGAACCTTTAGTTTTAATTTTTTGAGGAATCTCCATACTGCTTTTCATAGTGGTTGTCCCAATTTACACTCCCACACAACAATGGAGAAGGGTTCCTCCTCCCTCCCCACAGCCTCACTAGCATAGATAAATGGAAGCATCTTCAGAGCATAATCTTAAGTGAGATAAATCAGACACACAAGTTTAAATATCACATTGTTTCCCTTGTGTGACAAATCCAAAGTACAAATAAGGAAAATGGAGGATAGATATTAAGAAGTAGGGAGAACTTTTTTAAATAAGAAGGGGAACAAAAAATGGGGGGGGAAGAAGGGAAAAGCAATTTAAAGAAAAAAAATTAATGGAAAAAATGGCAATAGAGTTTTTGTAAAAGGGGAGGAGAAGAAAGGTTGGAGGGAGGTGAGGGGAAGGGGCACAAAGAAAAGAATTAAGATGTGTTATGTACATGTACAAATTCCTTATGATGAATGTGATTATTATGTACTGCAAACATGTACTAATAAAAATAAACACATTTTTAAAAATTGCACCATGAGTGTGCAATCACCAATCTCCAGAAAAAGTAATTAATGTATCAGGTATAGTTTAGGTGATGTTCTAGATTGTTTCCAAGAGGTACAATACATCTGTGACTGAGATGTCACCATGAGGTTTAATAGATAAATCTACAAATAGCCAGGTTAGTGGTGTTTCTCAATTTCGTTATAATTTGTCGCACAAAATGAGGCACAATCTACATCTGTCTTCTCCTAACAGGAAATTCTGAGCAACTTAGTGAGACCCTGTGTCTAAATTTTTTTAAAATTTGAAAAGGGCTGGGGATGTAGCTCAGTGTGAAGGCCCAGGGTTCAACCCTCGGCACCACACATACACACAAGATATATACATATCTATCTATCTATATGTATCTGTGACATCTCAGTCACAGATGTATTTTACCCCCTGGAAACAATCCAAAACACCACCTAAACTATACCTGATACATTAATTACTTTTTTTTTTTGGAGATTGGTGATTGCACACCCATGGCGGAATTTTTTAAAATGTATTTATTTTTATTAGTATGTTTGCAGTACATATAGATATATATTGAAATATCCTGAAATAGGGGCTATTATTCACTAATCCATCCCCTCTATGTTACTCCTCCCTTTCTTCCTCCTAGCTATGGTATTTCAAACTTAGTAAAGACTCTCTAAGAATATTTTATCTATGAATGACTTTGAGCTTCAGATAAATTGAATGAGATGGCTCTTTTTAACACTCCTCCTAGAAATTGAGAGTTTGTCTCAAATTTCAAGGCAATGTCCAGCAACCAGTTTCCTGTTAAGGTATATTAAAGACCACAGCCAAAGTCCCCATCAGGACATTTTTGAAATTTGAGTATGGATGAGTAAAAGTTACAGGTCAGAAATTGCATCAGGGAAGCCAAGTAAATGGAGGCAAACTGGCCCTCATTTGGGGGTTGTGCTTTAATCCCAGCTCAAATATTTTGTATTTAGCTAAAGCCTTACTTCCTGATTCAAAAATGGTCAGGAGGAATAACTAGATCAGTGGTTCCCAACCTGAGATCCCTGATTATCTTAGTGGAAAAGGTAATAATTGGGAATTTCAAGACATTTTCAGTATTTCAAAACTTAAAGGAAAACAAAACCTTTTATATATAGCTGTCTCAGTTAGCTAAATGTCAAGTGTCTCTGCTTTTACCCTAAAATTAGAGCAATCAAGCTCAATAACTTTGGTTATTTGTGCCAATCAGCTCTTGAACATATATGTATATGAATATATGTTTGTTCATGTGTGTTGTGTGTGTTATGAACATGGAGAAGCTGTTTAATAAATGCAGTTTTCAGGAAGAAAAATACTCTTTGAAGCACCAGACCTTAGGAAAAATGGGGTTAGGAGGGTATATGAAAAGATCAGGGGCCAGGGATATAGCTCAGTGGCACAGCACCTGCCTGGTAAGGGTGAGGTCCTGAGTTTGATTCCAAGTACAAAAAGAAAAGAAAAGAAAAGAAAAGATCAGGAAGCACTGATTGGGCTCATCTGTGGCTGAGGCTCCTTGCAACTTCTCTGGGCTCCTATATCTCCTTGTCCCATTTATTTTTTCTAGTGAGGACTACAGGTTTCACTTACTGGAAACACTGGAAATAAACAATGGACTTCTTGGCCTGCCTGAGGACAGTTGTAATTTTTCTGCAATACATACCCTCATACCTTCTATACTCACACATTCAGACCTCTACGTAGGGGCCTTTGGATAGACAAAAAATGGCAAAATTTTCCATAGTCAAGTTGGTCAGCATGCAAGAAAGTTTTTAGGATTTAGATGCTGTATGTGCCACTTCACATTTCCCAAAGCACGTGATAGGTGTAGGTTCAGACTCCCAAAGAGCTGTCTGCACAGTTTGAGGAGGAAATGTTACTGTAGTGCCTAAAGCCACTTCTTGTTAAAGGCAGCTTTAGCTAAGCTGCCTTCACTGTGGGGCAAGGAAAGGGGTCTAGAAAAAAGGTCCCTTGAATTGAAACTTGCCTCTGGGGGTAAACACAGCTAGGACTTTTCCAACATTGGCATCTGTGACCTGGGAGCAGAATGCACATTTGCTGCTTAATTCCAAACCTCAACAAACCACAGCAATAGGTATCTTTAAACAAAAATCTTTTGGCAGGGAAGAGGGTTTACAGGGATTTAATTATTCCAATTTAAAATCTGAACAGTCCCAATCCTGTAGTCCCCACTGATGTGCAGTGCTAGGGGTGCACCTATCAGCCCTGAGTGAGTGTAGGACAGAAGTACAGCTAGCCACTGGTGTGACTGTTCTTGACTGTCGACCCCTGCTCAAAAGATTCCAGCCCGGAAGTGAAAAACAGAAATTGTTAAGCGCTTTAAAGCAACTACTGTGAATTGACATTTGGCCAATACAAAGAGAATCACAAGAGGCAAGGACAAGCTACTAACAAATTAAATTGATTAAAAGCAGAAGTGCAGGTAAACTTTAGTAGGCTAAGGCCCAACTTACCAAGACCCAAGACCAGGAATAACAGCCCTTTCATTTTTATTTTTTAAATCTCGGCATTATAGTTCTTTGTTGGTTGATCTTGAGCAAGTAGCTTAATTGCTTTGCGCTTCATTGTTTCAAACACGCTGAACAGTCTAGATTAAAAACAAGAAAACCACCTCAATTTCTCCCAGCAAGTCTTGACATCTGAATGCAGTTTTATCCTTACTATTATTAAATCATGCAACCAAAATTGTGCACAATTTTAATTGCATGTGTGTGCACAAATGATGTGGATTTATTGGGGATGGATGTCTATCTTAGTAAGTGCTAAAGTATGATTTTCATCTTCTTTGTGTTTCAGTTCTGGAAAAATTAAGCACCTTAACCCACTCTGTGGACCAGATAAAACTACCACTGTCTTTTCCTGTAGGTCGTCTTCTCTGTGCCAGGTACCTCTAGCAGTGGCTCCCTTTGAGCTCCAAGGGTACCCCATGCCTTTGCCTTGGAGGTGGAGGGGTCTGTCCATGTGCCTTTTTATTAAACCCCAAGCATTTCAAAGGGCAATCTGACAACTGTGAATAAATTCTTCAGGAGCAGGAATTGTGAAAACACTTATCTAGGTTTTGGTTTTGGTGGTTTATTTTAAAAGAACAAGAGCTGGCCAAAGGACAGGAACAAACTTTCTGAGGAACATACCACAGGCCTTTGTTTTTTCTCTAAAACAAGTCTCTACCTATACCATTTTAATGGCTAAATAGTAACTATTGCCCGAAATGTATTTCAATGTACAAAATCCATCTTTTGAAAAAGGTGCAGTACAGCATTATAATGTTAAGTGGAAAAGAGCAAGATAAGGTATAATCACAGAAACATGAAAACTGTACAGAAAAAGAGATCAGAAGATCAAAATATTTTTTAAAAGGACAGTCCTTGAGTTTTTCATTTTTCTACTCTTTTATATTCCCACACCTAATTAAAATGGATTATTTTTATAATGAAAAAATGCAGCTTTAAGTCTGTCTCTCCCTCCTCTCTCTTTCTCTCTCTCTCTCTCCCTCTCCCTCTCTCTCTCCCTCTCTCTCTCTCTTTCTTTTCCTTGGAAAGGCTTTGAGTATAGGACAGGGAGCCAGGAGTCCTAAATGCACTATTAAATGGATGTGTGCACTTGTTAAATCATTTTCCCTCCCAGGGTCTCTGTTTACTCCTTCACGAATGTAGTAGGAGACTGGCAAGAAGATGTCTCTCGAGACCTTTCCAATTTTATTCTTCAGTGTTTTACAGCCAGAACCCTGGGGCCAGCTGAGCTGCCTAGAGCCTTTGCCAACTGAAGTTTGCAGTAGAACATTGAGCTCTCCAGTCTTAAGAGCCATCAACGGGTTGAATCTTTCAAGTTTTCCTGTAATGAGATTATATATTATTTTTATCATGAAAAATACCATGAAAAAGCAATGCAGATATCACTGGATCTAGGGCACAGTTAGAATGGATAAGGTAAATGTAAAAAGAAAACTTGAATAAATCCCCAAACAAGATGTTGAGGGGGAAAAACTAGTTGCAAGAATAGCACATACATTAGAATATTCCTTATATAAATTTTAAAAAATACATAGAACCAAAAAGTATAAAGATAAAATGGAAGAATACATTCCACGTTCATCTTAGTGCTTGCCTCTGGAAATGGATGGATAGGGATCGGGTTGGAATGGGGGACAGAATTTAAATTGTCTGTAACTTTTCATGGCTCCCACTGGAAAAAAACTGAACCAATCTTTATGTTTAAAATGTTAACAATTTGTCAATTCTAAGTAGAGATCCAGATGTGAGCCAAGTACTGTGAAGGAGTAAATTTAGCGAACAATATTTGCTATATTTTTGATTCTCAGAGCTCTTCAGTATTTGTCTAATTACCCAAAATAAACAAATAAATAAATTTAAAAAGAAAAAGGTTAGATTATTTATTTCTTTTCTATATTTTTTCAATATTTGTGAAATGTTCATGAATTTTCTTTTCGGTGCTCAGGATCAAACCCAAGACCTTGTGCATGCTAGGTAAGTGCTCTACCAATGAACCATACTCCAGCCTTCAATGATTATTTTAATGAATGATAAATTAATTTAACCCTAATACTAGGGAAACAGAAAAGAGAAAAAAGAAACAAGAGAAAGAAAATGAAAGAGTGAACAGGTGACTGAGATAAGATAGAGAGGCCCTGGAAGCACCAGGACATTCTTGCCTCAAAATAACTTAACAAATTCCTATTCTAGACTACAAGCCACAAATTTAATGAACAGTTCTTACAAGGAGAGGGTCCTGGGTGTTCCAGACTTCACCCTCCCCCCATTATGTTTTAAAATGCCTGTCCACTTCATTGATGTCTCAGGACAGAAACTTCCAGTGAGAATCCCCCAACCACCTAGCCTTTCTGGTGAAAATTTTCCATCTCAGCTTTCAGGGCTGTTGTTGCACCCCACAAATCGCTTTCTACCACCCCTTCTTGAGCCAAATTCCCACTGGTTTCCAAGATTCCCATGGGGAATATAGTTCTCTGAATTTATTCAGTCACAGTATTTGGCTCACAACATTTCTTAAACTGTATGTCTTAGTGTGAAATCTCAATATGCTAAACATAAACTTTTTCATTTTTCCCCTATTACTCTCTCCCAAAGTAAATACCTTTCACATTCAGAAATGTCATGTTTATCCCTCAACTCTGAGGAAATACTACTCATTTTGGCCATTTTGCTGCATACCGATTAATCATTCAATCCATTTGCTTTATCAACTCTGTCTCCTGAGCCCCCACCCACCTACCATATTGTCTTTTGTCAGCCTCTTTCCCTGGCTTTAATCTATAGACTATTTGCCTTTCAAGGCCACCTCATGATATGGTATTTTTAAATATTCCTTCCTGTCTTCACCATTTGTCATATACAGGATGATGTAACTGAAATTCTGGTTCCAAACTTTGCTCTCTAAGGATAAAGATGAATATGGAAAGAAAATATCTGAAGTCAAATGAGGTATTAGTCCTGGGCAATATCAAGAGAAACGTTGAAGACCCTACTGAGAAATAAGGAAGAGTAGGTTGGGAAGATGGTCAGGCAGGGAAGAATGTTAAATGCAATGGGTAAGCATAGGCTTCACAAGTTTGGAAGAAAGACTACCCCTCAACTCCCTGTTCAAAGAGATCACTGTTGGGACAACCTAAGGGGAAGAGATCAAAGCCTGGCTTGTAATCATCTCTCTTCCCCTGATATACAATGTAGTTTTGGGCAACTCACTTTAATCTCTTTGAGACTCAATTCTCCCATCCAGAAAACCTGACCATCACAGTTTGAAAACTTTGAGAGAAGCAGCTTGTCTTACAAGGTCTTCATTTACCTTTCCTAAGTCCATAAGGATGTTTGTGAGGCCAAACGAAATAAAACATAGGCGCCCTCTGAAGACAGGGGCTATAGAAATATATGGTAGTATTATTGGCAGCTTTAATATTTATGGTCCCTTAAATAATTGTTTCCTGAATGAAGACACATCTGTATAGGTTTTTACCCTCAGTACCACTGAATACACTGCTGTCTTTCTCAGCTGGACATCTCAGCATCGGCCCTATCATAATCCATTGTTACCTCTCCTGTCTCAGGCTGTTTTTGCTACTTGAAGACACCCTCTACCTGAGGTTTTGGAAATCACAGCTCCACCCAGTATCCTCCTCTGGGTCCCCACTGTGCTCACTGCCACCATATATCATGTGACACCAAGCATATCAGTGCCATAGGTAAATGACATGGAGCAGGGGGCCTCCATGGGTTATTGAGAGTGGGGTTAGAGCCATGCACATATCAGAGAAAGGCTGAAGTCCAAGGACAGGCCAAACAGTAAAATATGGAACATATGTAAGAACATACTTTTCCCTTCAAAGCATAGTATGCCAAAATAACTTCACATTTCAAAGTGTAACTTGGGGTGCCGTTGTCTAGTATATGGCCTGATTGTCCTAGGCAAGTTTATGGATTCTTTGAAAAACTAATTTTTCAGAAAACAAAGAAATTCCTTTCCTGGTGTCAACTGCATCCACTGTAGGTCTCCATTATCCAATGGTATTCAGTGCTAGAAGATAGCAAAGTCATACTTGAGGGTAGAGCATTAGATATGAAAATCAGGGCCGGTGAGATAGCTCAGCAGCATAAGCGCCTGCTTAGCAAGCGTGAGGTCCTGAGTTCGACCCCTGGTACCCACAAAAAAAAAAGAAAGAAAGAAAGAAAGAAAGAAAGAAAGAAAGAAAGAAATAAAGAAAGAAAGAAAGAAAGAAAGAAAATCAAAGAGAAGAAATTAATTTGCCAATCTGCTTTTCAGCATCTGCCAGTGGTGGCTAGAAGTAACATGGTTTTAATGAATCATGAATCACTGGGCTCAGAATATCATGACATCAACACTTTATTTTATTTTTTATTTTATTTTTTTTTTTTGTGGGTACCGGGGGTCGACCTCAGGACCTCGCGTGCCAGCAGGTGCCTGTGCCGCTGAGCGATATCACCGGCCCTTTTTTTGTATGTGGGTTCTGGGAGTCTAACTCAGGCCCTCGCGCTTGCCAGGCAGGTGCTTATGCTGCTGAGCCATCTCACCAGCCCCCAACACTTTATTTTTACAATAAACAAATAGGTCTTTCCTTTCACTCTTAGGTTGAAGTTAAACTACTGAAGATAGGGGGAAAAGATAGGGCTTATAGGAAAAGGGTAAGATCAACTACAAGGAAGTCTTATTCCAGGTTCTGTTAACACAGCTGTACAGTATCCTGACCTGTAGTCACTCAGCACAACTGATGGCCACTGTGTTCAAAAGTGGCATATTTGGAGCCTTCCTGAGAAACAAAGTGGCAAATATAAACTTTGGTTGCTCCCACTTTGTCATCTCCATTATCTCTGAGTAACAGACAAAGAACGGACACTTTCTCCCCACATGTACACAGAGCAGAAGGATCTGGGTAATCCCATGGTCTACATTACAACCGACATCTTGGCCTTGGGTTATAAAATGTGACTATCTCTTTTTATATCTTAACTCCCAAACTTCCTCTATCTCAGATGAATGTGTGTTTTTATTTAAAGTCAAACCACATGTATCTGAAAACTCACTATGGCACAGGCACATTTCCCTTTCCTTTCATCTATTTAGTCAAATGGATGTGGCTATGTCATTTATGAAACATATTAACATGCAAAGGTCACAGATTTGGACATATATGACTTTCTATGAGAGAAGGCAATGTAACCTGTATACCATCCTACAACACACATTCAATAGACCTGGGTACACCTCTTCCCTGGCCAAAAGATATAGTGTACAGGCAGCTCATAATTACAAACACATAAGAATTCATGCACAAATAATGCAGAGAGCCAGTAAGGGAAAATATAACTGAACTGCCCCAAGGAGAGATTTTAAGAATACTCAATCCACATTGAGGACGTGTCCACTAGTCTAAGCAAAGAGAGATGTGAGAAGACAACCATTATTCCAGTGTACAAAGAAGCCATGTAACTCTCTGGGCCTTGGACAAAAGGTGTCAAAAAATTAACACAGAACTCTGTAAAGGACAGCTCTCCCACAAATGCCCCCCACCTGGCTGAGTACACTGGAAACCTCAAGGATTCAAATATGAGGGTCACCAAAATGCAAAATAAACCCTAGATTCTTCAAACCAAATAAACACTGTTTTCACAGTGTACTCTTTTCTATTAATATTTCCTCAGCCAATGGTTACTTCAGTCAAGGAGGTGAAGTTTGTTTCTATGGATTAGACAAACCAACTGCCTCACCCCCCAATAAGGACAACTTTCTCTCTACCCAAAGAGACTGGCGCTAGAATCTGCAAAAAAACACTCCACTTCTCCTATCAGGATTGACAGGAAAAACTTGATTAATACTATGGATACTAACTCTACTCTGTCGGGTCCACACCAGCTAAATTGCCAGTGTCCATATTTCTCTAGAACACATAGCACCTCTGGTCCCATCCTTGGACCTTGGATCCAATAAATAGGTCACTGTCTTACCTGTGCCACAGAATTTAACCCCAATCTTGTACAGCACATTACTGCTCTCTCTCAAACCCCACCCTTCCTTGAACAGTGGTTAAAAATATTATACATAAGTGTTATTCAATATGGTAGCAACTAATCAAGTGTGGCTACTATACACTTGAAATGTGGCTGAATTTCAATTCTCACCCAGCAGTAATGAGAAGCCCTGCCCTCCAGGTGTCAAGGAGGCTGAGTGGGAAATCTGCACTTTTACTTCCACTTGGCAGTAACAAGACAGCAACTGCCTTCTGCTGGAGAAATGTTAGAGAAAGCTGGCTGAAACAGAAGGTCTAAATAAGGTTGAAAGTCTCATAATATACTACACCATGTCCAAATTTCTATAAAAAAAAAATCACTTCCCACCCCAAGAACCAGAAATATCTCAAACTGAATGAAAAGTGTAATCAATAGATGCCAAAATCAAGATGACAGAGATATCATAATTACTAAAGATTTTAAAACTGCCATGACAAAAACACTTCAATAAATACTAACATACATTTTGAAACAAATGAAAAATAGATAGTCTCATCAAAGAAATAGACGAAAGAAATAGACAAACCAAATGGAAATTTTAGAAAAGACAAACTAGTTACTCTTAGTTCATTGAAAAGAAAGTTTTGTGCTAATATCTGTTTCTTCTTTGTAAGAGAGAATCCTTTTTGTTGATGTCTTGTACTCTGAGTAACTACTTTGAAAATAATGATTCACAGTGTATTAACTATTTTTATTCTCTTATTTTGTTATGAAATTTTGGTTTTTTCATAAAAGAAAAAAAGAAATGATAAATACAATAATCAACACAAAAAACTTGATGATCTCTACAACAGAATGGAGAAGACTGAGAAAAGAATCCGTTAATTTGAAGACACAATAGAAATCATATTATCCGAATAAAAAAGAAAAACTTGACTGGGAAAAAATGAACAGGGCCTCAGGGACCTGTAGGGCTAAAACCAATTCTAACTTTCCTGTCATCAGAGCAAGCCTGGAATGATAGGAGAAAAAAATGGGAAAGGAAAAGTATTTGGAGGAATAATCATTGAAAATTTTCCCAATTAGCAAGTGACATAAACCTACAGATTCAAGAAGCTGACTACATCTCAAAGTAGGTAAACCCAAAGAAATCCATTTCAAACCACATCATAATCATATTTGCAAAAACTAAAGAGAAAAATATATATAACAGTATAGAAATACCTTATTTACAATGGAAAACAATTTTAATGACAGCAGATCAGCAGATTTCTTAGAACCCATGGAAGTTAGAAAAAAAATGGCATGATATTTTTTCGAGCAATTTAAAAGATAAAAGCTGTCTACATGTAACCCCATATCCAGTGAAAATATCCTTTTGTGATGAATGGGGAATCAAGAAATTATCAGGTGAAGGAAAACTAAGAGGATTTTTTGCTAGCCTGTACTAAACCCTGTACTAAAAAAATGGCAAAAGGAAGGTGTCTTAGTCACTTTCTTTGTGCAGGAATATGATACCCCACCAACAATTTAAGGAAAGAGAGGTTTATTTTGGCTTATGTTTCAGAAGTTTCAGTCCACGTTCTGCAGGCTTAAACACAGAAATGGCATGGTAGAGGACTGAATGGAGCAAAGCTGCTCACATTATGGCAGCCAGGAAGCAAAGAAAATAAAGGAATCAGGAAGGGAGATATGTCTTTTCAGGTCAGGACCCCAGCAACCTACCTGCATCCTCTAACCACACTCCACTTCCTAACAGCAAGTCAACCATATCACACCCGGGGTTCCATTACCTTCCAAAAGCCCCACTTATGTGCCTATGAAGTCTTTGGCAACATCTAGATATAAACCAAAACAGAAGGTATCTAAACAGAGAAAATATATGTATATAAAAGAATCTTTCAACCTCAGAAAAGAAGAAAGAACAACAGAAAGAGTAAAAGTAATTTTTCTCAATCATGTTGGACAGTTGAAACAAAAATTACAACACTGTTTGGTGTAGTTCTAAATATATTTAGAGAAAATATTTAAGATAATTATATTAGAAATGGGGGAGGATAAAGTGACTTAAGAGAGGTAAAGTTGCTATAATTTACTCAAAAGTATAATGCTAATACTAATAGACTATAATAAGTTATATTCAGACACTCTAAAAAAGTTTCTTAAAATATTTTCTTTAAAAACTGAAACGCTAGTTTTCAGCTTAAAAAACTAAACATACACTTACTATACAAACCAGCAAGCACACACCTACGAATTTTCCCAGAAAACTGAAAATGTATGTTCACACAAAAACCTGTATATTAATGTTCATCTCAGATTTATTTGTACTAACAAAAAACTGGAGATAACCAAAATGTCTCTCAACAGATAAATGATTAAACAAACTGTGATGCAGTCATACTATGGAATACTGTTTGATAGTAAGAAGGAATGAACTATTTATGCACAAAAAGACTTGGATGGCTCTCAGGGGCATTATGCTGAGTGAAAAAAAAAACAATTTGAAAAATTCACATATATTCTATGATTCCATTTATATAACTTCTTAAAATGATGAAACTATAGATATAGAAAATAGATTAGTGATTGCAGAGGTTTGGTGTGGTTGGAAGTAGGGGTAAGTCAGACTACAAAGACAATGAAGAGGTAGCACAACACAGATCTTTTGTGGTGATAGAATAGTACTTTCTCTTGATTATGGTGGTAGTTACATAATTATACACATGTGATAAAATGACATAGAACTACACACATCCATTGTTCCAATGTCAAGTTCGTGGTTTGGGTATTATACTATAGCTACACAAGCTGCAACCATTAGGGACATTGGCTAAAGAATATGAAGACCTTTTCATCCTTTTAATTTCATGTAAATATATAATTATTTCAAAATTTTAAAAATCAGTTCACTGTGATAGGAAGATTAATAGACCTCCAAAAACGTTCATATCCTACTCCCAAAACATGTGAATATGTTAGGTTACATGGCACAAGAAGAATTAAGTTTGCAGGGAGAGTTAAGGCTGCAAGTCAACTAACCTTGAGATGGAGACAGTATCCATTTAGGTAAACCCAAAATAATTATAAGCATCTTTATAGGTGGAAAAGGGATATAGAAAAGTAAGGGTCAGAGAAAGAGATACAATGACAGAAAAAAGATTGAAGTGATACAATATGAGGAATCAATCCTCCATTACAGGTTTTTAATACGAAGGGGGCCATGAGCCAAGAAATACCAGTAGTGTCTAGGAGCTGGAAAAGGCAAGGAAAGAGAATCTCCTCCCAGAGCCTCCAGAAAAGAGGTAAGTCCTTCCCATATCTTGATTTTGGTACAGTGAAACCTAGTTCAGCCTCCTGACTTCTGACATCCAGAATTACACAATAATAATTTCATGTTGTTTTAAACCACCAAGTTTAAAACACCAAGTTTTTGGTAACTTGTTATAGCAGCCATAGAAGAAAACCAACACAGCTCCCAACCAAGTAGTTAAAAACAAACCTATTCAAAGATGGACAATGGCTTTTTGCAGAGTACATTCAATTCATGAGTCAGAAGCCAAAAATTCTGTACTATCATCTTAAGGCAACAGTCAGTACATCATGGCAAATGCTATTTGCAATTCCACATCACCAATGATAGCAGTAATAAAAATCTTGCCTCAAAATTATAAGGAAAAGAAACACATTACTCTCTATTAAATAAGACCTGCTTAGTTAATGACGGTATAAGAACAGAAGAATTTATGCCACAGAGGCTGGAAATCTTGTCTCAATCCAGCTAGAGATACTTATTTGCCAAGGAATTTCCTGCTATGTAGAATACATGAACAATAGAAAAATGAACTAAATTAGAAAAGGGATAGGGTCAATTCAGATGGTAAAAAAAAGACCCAACTAAGAACAACACCAGTTCCCCATAAGATGGAGAAATCCATTTTATTCTTTTCTCTGCTCCATAGTAGATGCTAAATAAATATTTGCTGAGTTGAACAATAAAAGGACAATTAATTAATAAACAACCTTAGGATTGTATTAATCCTCATACACTGCAGTACCTCCAAGCTGCTAAGAAGCAATAAACACTTTTTCATTGATAGGCATCTCATATACTATTAATCCAAAACACAAATCACAGATGTGGCATATATTCATGTTTGCAGAGCTTATAGAGTTTTGCATTTAATATATGGTGCTAGAGCACCAGGATGAATTCTGTTAACTCTACAGGATGACTAATATGTCATCTCCCTCTCTGACTCCATCACCAGACCTCACAGTTAGGTACGGCTGGGAAGAGTTCACTATTCCTGTCAGCACCCTGGCTAAGGGAAATATATGGAGATAGCAAGACATGAAATAGAAGGGGCATGTGATCTTAAGTTGTGCTTTTTATTAGTGAATATTGATTATAAAGAATAATGTGTTTCTTTGGGGCATTTTCGTACATTCATATAACATACTTTCATTATATCACCTCTATTGTCCTCCCTTACCCTTTCCTCTCCTCCCCTCCACTTTCCTCTCCTCTCCTCTCCTCTCCTCTCCTCTCCTCTCCCCTCCTCTCCTCTCCTCTCCCCTAATCCTCTTTCTCTTTAATAGTATTCTTTCTGCTTTCATGTAATCCCCTTTCCCCAAAATTTCACATATGAGAGAAAATGTGATACTTGTATGTCTGGGTCTGGCTTATTTTGCTTAACATGAGTGTGCTTTTATGGTGTATATTTTATATATTAGTAATTAACTTGTGCAGGTGAGAGCTGAATAAGCACTTTTGAGAGAGTTGACAAGTCAAGGATTTGGGGAAACTGGCAACTTACTTTTGGTGAGAACGGTAATGTCCAAATGAGTGCTAAGTGGCTCTTTTTCATAATAAAAATGTCTATGAAGACTAACCATAAAAATACTTGCAACAGTATCTGAGGGCTGTGGACTATAAGTACACTAATAACATGCTTTTTTTTGAGAGAATCATTTTCATCATTTCAGCTTACTGTGACCATGACAGCCATGCAAAAAGAATTCTGTAACAAACAACTGGGGAAAGTCTTAGTGCAGAGGCTTTTAACTCATGATGCATAGTTGGGCTTCCTGAAAAATGTGTGTAAATATTATATATGTAAATATGCACTTTTCTGAAGAGAATATCCTTGGCAGCCATCAAAGTTAGGGACCACTGAGCCAGATGGTGATGGCCTTATTTTTCTACCCCTCTACTAAGTAAAGCAGCATATCTCCAGAATGTGTTCCAGTTATTTAGTAACTAAAGAGCCACAGGGTTTTCGTTCAAACAAATCACTGAAAACTGGTCTCTGGGTTAATAAATCACGTGTGCCTGGAATAGCATGGCAAATATTGGCAAGGAAGGCATAAAGAATTTAGTAGCTCTACAAGATTTAGGTAACTACAAAGGGGAGGAAGAAAAGATAACTATTGACATGTTAATTCAGACAACTAAATTCACTTGTGAATTTCACTTTTTAGGTTATTCTGCTGCCAGTCCACCAGGTTCTGGAAAATCTCCTAAACCCTAGATATTAGTTTATATATGGTCATGAAACGTAGACTGATTTTAACATTGGGTGAAGTAAAGCTTAATTAAGAAAGAGAAACTTGAAAGTATTTACAAAAACAACTCTAAATAGCTCCATGCTTTCTTCTTGTCTGCTTTATTTCTTTTTCCATACCAGGCCAGATCTGGCCTGTGAGCCATAGTTTCATTCATTCCTGCCTTATATAAATGAAAGCCAATCACAGATACTTAGAACTGGAAGGCAGTTTAAGTAGATCACCTTGTCTACTACAGAAAATTGAAATGGCAAACCACATATATAAAAAACCACTTGACTCCCGGTACCCGCATTAAAAAAAAAAAGACCACATAAAACGGAGCTGCCTGTGCACTTTTTAAACATATTTTCAAAAGAGAATTTGTACATCCCTTATTACTACACTTTTTTCTCACAACTGCTGTAGAAAGGATGTTCTTTCTAAATCTAAATTTTTTCCTGATAAACTTTAAGCTTATTACCTCTTACCATTCTTTCATGAAAGTAAGAATTCTCTCCAGGACACAGATGCACTTCTTTGTGCACATGTGTATGTGCAAAATACACACGTGTTTCAGAGCAGTGTCTTTACATCCAATACTACAATTGTGTTGAACATAAAAACTGAATCATTTCTGAGGTTCTTCTCCAGAAACACCACTTAGCTAGGCAAATGATGGGCTTAGCTGGGTTAAGGGACTATCACATCTTCAAAGCCCATTATTCCACAAAGTTTTGCAAAAATAACCATTTCCCCAAGTCAAGAAACATAGTTTGAAGCCACTTTTGAAGGTCGCTTACATTAAGGTGATCAAAGAATTTTTTTCCAAACTGGGACACTTTTGAGAGTGAAACAAGTATGCCAGAACAACAAGTATAAACCACAGCATATGGTCATTCTACTTATAATCCTTCATAGAGGAAATTCTTTAATGTCTCCCAAATGAAATGAATCTCTGTGCCTGTTCTTGTTGGAGGATGGCTTGGTAAAATGCCAGCATTCAGCCCCAAGGCATAATCTTGGTCTCAAGCCTCTGGCAAACATCAGAAGCAGCTTCCTGATCAGTCGTGTAACACTTGAAAGGGGCTACTGAGAGAGAAGCTGAAATTTTAAAGAGGATTTGGGGTTGCTTGAGAAAACAATAAATAATTGTTTACATCAAAATCACCTCACTGGGGCTGGGCATGGTGGCACAGGCCTGTAATCCCAATACTCCGGAGGCTGAGGCAGGAGTATCGCTGTGAGTTCAAGGCCAGCCTGGACTATGTAGCAAGACCCTGTCTCAAAAAACAAAGAAACAAAAAAAAAATCACCTCACTGGGGATGGATAAGATGACCTATTGAAGTGCCTTGGGAAAAAAAAAATACTTGGAGCACATTAATTGGTCTTAAAATTTCAGTTCCTTTTTCATCCCAGAAAAAGGAGGGGAAAGACACCAGATCATAGCACTTATCTAGAGAAAGACCCAAGAGCATAGCATGGGCCTGTGAATCACTGTGGGCAATGAGATTGGAGAGAAGAAAGACAAAAAAGGTCTTCACCCCTACCTGGGGCTAGTCCAGAAAAGGCTATACCATCACTAAAAGGCACCTTCCTCCAACCCTCCAAGGTCCCAGATGACCACATCCAGACCAGATTTCTCCAGCTTGTGATGGGCTTACTGTTGCACAAGGCCACAGTTGTTTGAGAAGAGAGGAATGTTCTTCTCAGCCTACAAAGAAATTTTCCGGAAACAGAAAAGGTGTGAATTTAAAGGTCACCGCCAAGTGATGTGGTCTTGTCCAGTGCTCTTTGTTTTCTTCTCAAGCAGACCTGTAGAAGTGGCCTGGAAAACCTGACAAGTGCTTTGTTCTTAACCCAATGACCTTGGGTTTGAAAAGGTACTCTTGTGGGGAAACTGTTAGAGAGCTGGTGGGCAACTTTTCAGAGGAAGTAAAAGAAAGCACAACAAAATAAAAATAAAAATGTCCAAATCTGAAATCTTTAAGCTGGTAAGGAGGTCATACTCTTTAGTGAATAATTCCCCTTCCCTGTCACTGATCATCCACTTTGATTCTTCTCTCCTTTTGTTTACAGAGACCAGGAACACTTATAAATGATGTATACGCCAACAGATAGGTAAGTTTAAATACAACACGAAGGCCAACTGGAATCTCCTCCCCTTATGAAGGGATTTACAGGAGGAAAATAATGCCTAAAACTGCACTTAGCAACAGAGAAACCACAATCAATGCTTCTTTGATTAAGCCAGCCCCTCCTCTAAGCAAATACTTCAGTGAGACCAAGATCTCCACAGTGACTGTGTCAGGGATACATGAGCATATTTTTAGATGCTTTAAATTCAGCACTTACCGCTTTTCTCATCTCTCTTCTCCCACCTTTTAAACACAGGCAATACCAGCACAGCTTTAGTTCTGTTTTCTCTGGGTAGCTTACAGGTAATCAGAAGATTGTGGAAAAAAGAAAAAGGAAGAGAGACAGACTCTGAGAAAAACAGAAAGCTGAAGGGTTCTGCACTCGTTTGACTTTGGCAACAGGATGTTATTGATTTGCGTGTGTGGGAAGGGTATGTTAAAAAGCATTGCTGAATTCAAGATTTAGCCAATGGACAGGTTAATTTATTTAACAGAATTGACATATGTCAAATTCTGCCATGTATTTTCATAATTGTTACCCATTTATCAGAGCTGTAATTTAGGCAAATATTTGTTTTAAGAATATTTTCTTTTAAATTATTTTCTCAAGCCTATTGCAAGTAAGTCTTGGTTCATTTTACTATGCTAACAATAGGTATTTGGTGGAAGTCTGTGAAATCTAGCCTTCCCCCCAAACTGTATTCCCTATGCTAGTAATAGCTTTCGAATTAAAAATCATACCATAGAGAACATTTTAAAATATCCACAATGACTTTTTATTCTATGGTATTTTGCACTTCTGATCTTTTTAAAAAAAGTTTCTTGACATATTGTTAAAATCACAGAGCTGAACGCTGTTAATGGGCTAAAAGGACAAAAGGATGTGATTTTTTGAGCGTATATCTGTGCGTTGTTGGAGGCAGTTATAACTAGGGAAAAGCTAGCAAAAGCATTAGGTAGAATAAGAGAAAGTAAATGGAATCAACTTTCAAGTCTCATAAATTTTGTTGAATCACTCTACCCTGTCTAAACACCTGTGCACCAAAGATTACATCTTTTCAACTCAAATGCGTGCAGTCTATCTAGGTTTTGTAGGAGGTAAAATATTGTAAAGTATTTCTAAGAAACAAAAATCTAATCACTTGCTGCCAGGGATGGTTTGAGTTCTTCTGAATATGCCCTGTGAAAAAACAAGAGGCTCATTTTGACCTCCAGGTCAAGGAATGTGGGCACTATGGAAAATATAAAGGTGTGGGTGGGAAGGAAATCTCACCACCACACAAGTGAATTTTTGACCTAGAAGCAAGTACGTTTTTGTTGTTACTGCTGGGCAAAGCGCACAAGTCTTCCAGAAATTAGACACTGTAATAAAAATGTACCAGCCCAAATTTAAATTGCTCACTAGACAGATGGTTAATTATATTCACAGCCACATATTTCACTGGGATAGAGTTTCAGACACTCAGCCAGTTTTGTTTGATTAGACAGTTTCCCAGTTAATATGTAAAATGACAGTTACTTAGGGCTTTTTCGTTCCCTTCTAAAAATATATTTTTAATAAGTGTAAATTCTCCTCAGCCACAAGAACGTCACTGCTGTAAATAAAACGTTTGGTCATATGTTACCCTATGTGTAAAAGATATGAGAGATTCACTCCCCTGAATCCAAATGGTCTCTAGTAGTTCCGAGAAGACCACTGGAGTACCCTTTCTCAGCAAGAAAAATATTCTATGAACTAGCAGCACACCTTTCCTCCACCTAAAACGACTGAGATTTTCATATCCCAGGGCTAAAGTCCTTTAGATGCTTTTTAAAAACAGCTCTTCCAGCCCCCCTCACTCCCCCTGCAATCATGCCTTTCAGATAACAGTCTAGAAAATGGAACATTAGAAAAATGTTACATAGGGAAGTGTACTGCTGTGCACGAAATTCAACAATATGCTACGAGCCGCCCCCCAAAAAAACCAGACGCAAAATATGATGCCCACTTATTCCAAAATGCAGCCAAAAGCTCGACAAAAATCAAGAGTGCTAGTGCAGAAATGGGGAGAGAATTATTTTTTTTTTTTTTAACTTCGAAAAAGACAGAAAACCTTGCGCGGGTGATTCGGTCCCTCACGTATCACACAGACAGAAGCAGTCATGCTGAAAACCCCTGGATTCCTCTGCTGAAGGGCGCCAACTCAGCTTCAGGGTTTCCCCATTTTCCAGGAGCAAGGCCCCGCTTGCCGGCCTCCCTGGCCCACAGTGTGTATGAGACCCAAAGGACTGGTACCTGGAGGTGCGGCAAGGAGAAGCACCAGAAGCCTCGCGGGAAAGCGTTAGTTCCACCGCTTTCCACAGCAGGCAGGGCAGTGGGCCAATTTCTGCAAAGGTGGTGAGCTTGGCAAGGCTTGGTCCGGGCCCAAACTTACACCCGTCGGTGCACGCCTCAGGGACACTCTGTGGTGGTCTCTGCCCCCAGAGAGCATGGGAGCAGTGGGCGGGGGAAGCGCTGATAAACCGGCTTCGCACCTTAATGGCTTTGGCTCGGGCACCAGCCGAGGCCACCTCGTGGGTTTTCCCGCTCGCACTGAAGCGCAGTGCCCAGCTCCCTGGTCAGGCTTTCCCAGGCACCAACCCAAAAGAAGACAGCACTCAGCTTGTTCCAGCTGCCCTGCTGTGTGCGTATGAGCGCGGCGGCTCCGGCCCGCTCGTTTCCCCTCCCCCTCCTCCTCCCGCTCTAGCACAGAGGCCTTTCCTAGCTTGCAGTGCTTGTCGCGGTGAGCTGGGATCTCTCGCCCTCACCGCCTCGCTCCTTCGTATATAGACACATACATGCACGCCATTCGTACACAGACGTCCTCCCTTCCGTTTTCCCTTCCTCTTCTTCTCTCTCATCTTCCCCTAATTCGTTTCACCCCCTGCCGCCGCCACCTCAGCGGGGCGGGGAACCGGCAAGAAGGCCCGGGGGCTGGGTGGCAGCGCTCATACTCACCTCACAGGCCGATTCCCTAGGCGCACGTCGCTGGCGGGCTCAGACACCGAGCTCTGGAGTTGGCGCGGCCACGGTCAAGGATGGGCTGCCGCCGCCGTCGCCGCAGCTGTTCTAGCTGCCGCCGCTGTTACTGCTACTGCTGCCGCTGACGCTGCCTTCTGTGCCTCAGCTCTGTGCGTTGGGGCCGCCAGGTGGACGCGCCTGTCTCCCTGGCTCGCTCCCTCAGGTTTCACTGGCGCTGCCGCGTTACATGGAATCAGAACTGTCGGGCTCTGGCTCTAAAACTCAGAGCCTTAGTGGCTTTCGGGCTGCTCCTAGGTTCCGCGCTTCCCCTGGACCCACACTCGCTGTTGCTGGGGCTTCCTCTCCAGCGGGCTGCTCGCCCGGCGCCCGGAGCTCTCTCTGTGCGGTGGCTGCGGGCGTCCACCACAGGGAGAGAGGAGGGCGGCTGCTACTGCTGTGGTCGCTGTTAGAGCTATTACTAAATGCTGCTACTGTCCTTACGGCTACTGCTATGGTGGTGGCTGTTGTTGCTGCTGCTGCTGCTGCTGCTGCTGCTGCTACTGGTTTTCCTTCCCGGGTTCTCCCCCTGCCTGATCCTCCCTCCTCTTCTTCCTCCTCCTCCCCTCCCCCTCCCTCTCCCTCTCCCTGCTCTCCTCCTCCTTATCCTCTTCCTCCTCCCCCTTCTCCTCTTTCTGCCGCTTTTCTCAGAGCCTCTGCGGGCACTGCTTGCTCCCCTCTTCTCCCAAAGCTGCCTCTGCCCGTTCAAAAAGGTGCCGAGAGTGGGGCTGCCTCAGCTGCCACCATCGCTATTGCCCCTGCCATTGTTTCCTCCAACACGGCTGTTCTTGGTGGACGCGTTCCCCCTCTACCCTCCTTTCCCACCACAGCCCTCCCTTTTCCTCTCGCTCTCTCCTTACCCCCTCTTAGGTCCCTTCCCCATGTGCCCCCTCCCACTCTGTCCCTTCCCCTAAGGCGCCCGGGAGCGCGCACTGCGCGGCCACCTGTCATAAAGGGCGCGCACTCCCCTTCCCCACCCCCACCCCGTCCCCCACTCACATTCTTGCAGCTCGCCCAGTCCACCGCGCCACTGGCTCATTCTTCCCTTGGCTGACTCAGAGCTGGACACCACTCTCCCATGCCTTTGAGGGCAGTTGTGTGTGCAGGGAGAGGCGCTCTGAAGTTTCAGGAAGAATATCTGAATGGCTTAGTCCACTAAGCATCTCACCATTCAACCTACCATTAACTTCAGGGTCTAGGTCCCCAGGAAGGTGGCTCATGGTGGAAAGGCCAATGGAACCAGAGAATTGGAGAAGGCTGGAGTTTTTGTTTGTGTTGTTAGTGGTGGTGGCGGCGGTGCACCGCCCCCCCCCAGAATAAAGGGGAACTTGAATACAGCCAGGAAGGAAATAGGATCTACTTGGCCGCTGTCATTGAAAAATTCCTTAGGTGGTCATTTCCCTTCTGACATCCTAGGAATCCAACTGGAAACAGCAAAAAATTTGAGAGCGACTCAGGAGGAAACATTTAGCACTCCCAAAAGCACTAGGTGTAAGGTTGAGGGCTGAGCTCCAAAGTCACAACAATTAAGAGAGAAGAAAGGTTAGTGCTGGAACAAAAGGGGTAAAACTAGTTATTTCCTGTCCACTTACTACAGTAAGTATTATCAAAGCTCAGCTTCTCCAGTTAGGGAGGGCCCAATTTTAGATCTCTCTGCTTCCACAAGTAGACAGCCTCATTTTGCTAAGCTCAGGCTTTCAGATCTAATGTATTTAACTTCTGTCACCCTCAGCAGATCCTATATGGCTTTCCAACAACCTCCTCCCAGAAACGGCACAGGTGATGATGAGGTTATTTCCCTTTCCATGACCAAGGACAAGAGACAGATGTTTCAGATATCTCATTGGTGAAAAGGTCAGGGTCACCTCATCAAGTTTGGGGCACTCTTCCACAGATCTTTCATCCTTGAACCATAAATGTGTGTATGGGCACGAGGGGCACTTTTTACAGCTTCTCATCTCCATACTTTTGTGTCTGCCATTCTACCTGCTTGGAACACTTTTGTCCTTTCCCTACTCTCCCTTTTATCTATGAAATTTATTCATGAACAATAACTCATCTGTAAACAATCAGCATTTTGTGAGTCCTATGTGCCAGACACTGTGTTAAGCAACTTACATGAATTATTTTATGGAAACAGACACAATTTTATTAAACCTATTTTATAGGTGGGAAAATTGAATCACAAAGAAATATATATATATAATATATATATTATATATATATATTTTTTGTCTTGCATCTGACAGGCACTATGAAAAATACATTTGCCTTTTTTAGGCATTGGGATAAATAAGAAGACAAATAAAATTTGGCCTTTACCCTCAAAAACAAAAACAAACAAATATTAAATATGTAAAATGCCACCATCTATTGGCTGGACCTCAATGGCCTGAATAAATTGCTGTTTTCTTTATTGGAAACTATGTTGTTTTCACCTGCAGTTAACTATCTACCCTATTCTCTCTTTTTAAAGTTACTTGCTTATTAGTTATCAGTTATAATTTGTGCCAATGTCTTCCAGCCAAGGTCTACCAGGAGCACAGACATGTAGCTGAACAACTTGAGATCATTACTAGCTACAGTGAGAGAGAATCCATGCATAAGTCCACCTATGGCTGAATTGTGTCCCCCTCAAATTCATATGTTAAAGCTTTAACCCGCAGTACCTCAGGATGTGGCTGTATTTGGAGATAGAGCCCTTAAAGAGGTGATTAAGTTAAAATAAGATTGTTAGGGTATATTCCAACCCAATCCGACTAATATCCTTAAGAGAAAATTTGGACACACAGAGAAACCAAGAGCTCACATACAGAGCAAAGGACAAGTGAGACACAGTTAAAAGGCAGTCATCAGCAAGCCAAGGAGAGAGAGAGGACTTCTGGACAAATCAAACCTCCCAACACCTTGCTCTTGGAATTTTAACCTCCAGAACTGTGAGAAAATATGTTGTGTAAACAACCCAATCTGTGGTATTTTGCTATGGCAGCCTGGAAACTAATATAATAGGTAACCATGGGGTGTCTCAGTAAAAAGGTGGTAGAAATGATTTATTATAGAATTTGTGGAATTTGGTTCAGTAATTTTGTGGAGGGTCTAAGGAAGTCACAATTTGTTCTGCATTGAATGCTGTCAGAAATTAAGGCCAACTCCATGCCTGCATCTTTATAAATCAAATCTATAGGGAGGACAGACTAAAGTGGATATAAGGCTTTCGTGAATGGCACAGTGACCTTGTTTTTCTCTGTTCTTAGACACAATTAGGAAATAGGTTTGTTTTGTATCACTTTATCATGTTTGTCTGATGTTAGTATTTTGTGAGATTGCTTATGTCCAACAGGAGAATAGCATGGCTTACCCGTGAGTAAGGAGTGCCAAGCCATCTTTCAGATGTCAGGAGCTATCTTTTCTTCTTTCTCACTTATAGCTACTTAACACTATCCATTAGCTGTATGGCTTTAGGCAAGTTATTTTACCACTCTGGGCCTGAATTTCTTCATCTATAATTTAAAAAAATGTGATTAAACATAGGGTTGCAAGAATTAAACCTTCTTTGAATGTAAGTTACTATACATGCCTGTCTTCTCCAACAGGTCATGATAGCATGAATTGCATCTGATTATACTTATGCATTGGTACTTTCTCCTGTGCTAGACTATAATGTCTTTGAGAGCAAAGGCAATGTCTATTGGCATAGTCATAATAGCTAACTTAATTATCGAGGGCTTTCAATGGGCCAAACATTGATGTTTACTATTGTTACTCTGAGAAAACTTCCAAGGCCTCATCCCTATCTAAAAACTAGCATAAGTGTCCTATTCTGTGCGTCCATAGCACCTATGTTTACTTTAATCACTAGACAGCATGTGATGTTGACATTGTGTGCTTCTTCCCTTTCTAAACTGTTAACTCATAGACACGAGAGCAAGTATTTTCAACTTTTGTGTTCATGTCTGAGCACAATGCCAAGTACAATAGAACCACTATAGATATTGGTTGAGTTTTCACCTCATTCTTTGCTTTGTCTAGGGTAGAACTCAGGTCAGTACATTCTTAACCCCATCAACTCTTTCCCTGTTTTTTGGGGGGGTGTTGTTTAATTTTTTGGGTTTTTTTTTTTTACTTAAAAAAGGTAATTGAGCATCTCTTATAGAGTGATCTCCTCTGTAAGGCAGATCTAGTGTTGAGAGAATCATTGTGACACTCTAGTGCAAGAAAGTGCCATTTGGGAACAACTAGCCCTGCTATCTAAACTACCATAGGTAGCATGTACTGTAGGGTAAAAGTAGAGTAATAAAAGAGTATGAGACTAGGACCTAGAATCTTAAATTTTGAACATAGCTCCCAGAGCATAAGACTAACTTTGTCATCAAGGCCCAGAAACATGGGTCTGTCAGACCCATGTTAATTATTTAGAATATTTCTATTGATGAATTATTAATTTTAATTTTATGAGTTTTATTATATCAAGCAATGAGTACTTAACAGGAAAAAATCACAAAAATAAAGTTTTAACATTTATTGTTTATAAAAAAGCATTAAAATTTTCAACATCGACTGGTTTTTGGTGTACAAACTCTAAAGTAGAACATCAGAAGTAAATTCCTATAAAAACTATAATGCAAATAACAATAGCACTCTACAAAAAAAATCTTTACTTCAATTATTACACCAAAGGCACACACTTGACAACAGCATGTTGTATACACACGCACTGCTTACACTGACTTTTGCTTTATTTGCTGTCCTTTTGTAGGATGTACTTGACATCTCAGTAGTCTTGCTGTTTTTTCAGGAGGTTCTTATTATATTACACTACATTGTGTAGTTAACAGGAATATAAAATATCAATAAAATAAATTATTAAATTCTTAATATGTATTGTGCATTTAGAATAGACATCAATATTTTCACGTCAGCTGTGTACTTCCTTACAAAACCTAAAAGATAACATCAGAAATAAATTCCTATGTAAACTACAATGAAAATATCAATAGAACTCTACCACAAAAATAAAGCTTTGCTTCAACTCCCACATCCAAGGCAGTCTTCACACACGACAACTGCATGTTCCATGCACACATCTCACTTACACTGACAGCACGTGTGCTCAGCTTTCCTTTACTGTGTGGCAGTCTTGTCACCTCTCTTCTCTTCCTGTTTTGTCAGGCACTTCCTACTATATTGTACAACATGCACTTAGCAGGGGAATAAGATGTCAATAAAATAAAATATCAAATATGTAATGAGTGCTTAGAATAGACATCAACATTTTCACATCAGCTGTTTACTTGCTTATAAAACATAAAAGATAACATCAAAAGTAAAGAGCTATGTGAACTACAATGTAAACACAAACAAAAATCTACCACAGAAATAAGCTTTGCGTCAACTGTCATACCCAAGGCAGTCTTCACACATGACAACTGCATGTTCCATACACAAGTATCACTTACACTGATAGGACATATGTTTTGTTTTCCTGTACTTTCTTGTAGGGCACAGTTGACACTTTTTTTTTTCCTGTTGTCATAGTAGGTCTTTGTGATGCTGCACCTGTCTGTTCACCTGTCAGCTCACCAGTGTGCTCCACAGTTTTTTGCGTAGTTCCCTGGGTAGAAATATTTTGGTTTTCCTCTGCTGTAAATGATCTCTTATGAGCTCCAGTCCCAATCCTCTAAGAAAATTTCTCTGTGATATTTCACACTTGTTGTTTTCTTTCTAAACTATCAAACTATTTACATCACATATGTTTAGGATTGAGTAAAACACAACCATTGGCCAATGCTTTGTGTTTCAAGTAACATCATAGTTGCTGTATAACTCAGCAAAAACATCTACTCCAAGTTTTATTTTGTTGTTGAAAGTTTCCATCTCAGGCTTCTGTTTTGTTGAGGTTTCCCTATCAATATTTTCATCATGGTGAAATGTTGACATGAGCAGTACCAGTTTGCTTTCCTTTGCCATATATGAGGCCAGTGTTATATCTTTCTGAAATCTGAAGATTGTACTATACAATTCTCTGTTTTGAAATTGCAAAATTTCATTTAGAAAGAAAATGTTTTATTACTGTGTACAGTTACTCCAGTGGTCAACTTGTGCTCTGTTAGCAAATGTAACATCAACTGGACATAGGTAAACCAATTGTCAAATGTCACATTCTGATTAATTTGTGAGATTGGAGTGATAAGTCTGTTCACAACATTATTCAGTTTATTACTGCATGAATAAGGACCTGATGGCATAAATATCCAAATTGAAAACATAATAAGTCTTCACATCCACAAGGGCATAAATTTTTATGCCATATTTTGACCTGTCACTTTTCCATAAGTATTTTTTCTTTTTTAACTAATTAAGTTTATTGATACATTTTAGTTATACGTGATGATCACATTCATTATAGGAAATTTGCACCTGTACATGATATATCTTGTTTCTTCTTTTTTTCCCATTCCCCTACACTCCCTTCAACACCTCTCCACCTCCTTATTTACAAAATCTTTGCTTCCACTTTTCCTTCTTTTCTCATTTATTTTCTTTTCCCTTCCTTCCTTTCCACCTCCTCCCTCCCTAGTTTGCATTCACACTTGAATATTTTGTTTCTATTTCACAACATCTATTATACACCTAGGTACTTATTTACACTTGTAGTTTCTCACATTAGAAAAACAATGCAGGATTTACACATGTGTGTCCAATTTATTTCACTTAAGAGTGCAACCACAAGTTGCATCCATTTACCTAGAAAAGAAGTAGAAATGGCAAATAAATATATGAAAAAATGTTCAACATCATTAGTCATTCAAGAAATGCAAATTAAAACAACACTGAGATTCTATCTCACCCCAGAAAGAACGGCTACTATCAAGAAATTGACCAATAACAAATGCTGGTGGGGCTGTAGGGAAGAAGGAACACTTCTCCACCATCGGTGAGAGTGTATACCGGTGCAACCACTGTGGAAACCAGTGTGGAGATTCCTCAAAAAACTTGGATTAGAGGTCCCATTTGACCCAGCTATTCCTCGTCTTGGTATCTTCCTGAAAGAATTAAAAGCATCATACCATAGTGGTATATGCACACCCATGTTTATAGCAGCACAGTTTGTAATTGCTAAGTCTTGCAAACAGCCCAAATGCCCCTCAACTGAGGAATGGATAGAGAAGATGTGGGTTTTTTTTCCTACAATGGAGTACTACTCTGTCATAAAAAGGACAAACTTGAGCCACAGGTCTTTTACATTCCTGCAATGACCATAAGAAATCCATACTAAGTACAGCACACCTGTGAATGCTTTCAGTTCAGCTAGTGAGGTTTCATAACAAGTACATCTTTAATATGTCTATTGGTTCATACAGAATGTTTTACTTGCATCTCAGCCTTTGTGTATTTCACAGCATCTTGTAGCATTTCAGTGTTACAATTTCCAATGTTTAATGACACTGCTGGCATTCTGTCCAATACGTTTCACCTCTGCCAAGACCTTCACTATATTTTTGAACCTAATTCTAACATTGGATCATTCCATTTGGTTGTGTGGCCATTTCACAGCATTTCAACTCATTAAATATGTACTTATATTGCTGTTTTCTTTGTCATCTTATTCAAGGAGGTCTGCATTCCCTGTGTCTGTATCAGTCAATTCTTGCTCTATTTCACTGTTATAGGAACTTTGGCTCACATGGCCAATGTCAAAGTCATCATCATCATCATCATCATCATCATCATCATCATCCAACCACACCATTCTTCTGTTATGAAAGTGTGTATTTTACCATAATGGATCATCTTTGTCATACATAAATGAGTAATGTGATGATTCACTTTAGATCGCCTGCAAAGCTTGCAAATCTTGGTTTTCATGTGCCATTGTATTGAATTCATCTACTTCTATCAGAAAAATCAAAAGAGAACTTTTTTTTTAAACAAATCCTGCAGTGGTGTGGGTCTATTGGACCCTCTGTGATGCTCGAGTAAACATACACAAAATCAGTTAGATGGAACATAAAGGTGGGTCCAAATCCTGTTTCAACACTTTCTCACACGTGCACACTCCTTGCTGTTCATCATACCAAGGGGACAAAAATATAGATTCCTTCCTGTATCCCTTAGGGAAAGGTACTGAGATGCACAACTCGTTACTGTAATGCTAAAGTACAAATTTACAGGAGAAATATAAGGGATGGGCCCGCTGAACCCAGTCTTATGTTCTTAAGGGTTTTAATCCTGCCATAAATAAGATGTACTATTCAGCAAATCACCAAATGTCTCTGAACCTCAGTTTCCCATGGGGAACATGGAATGCATAGTTTGTTTATTCTGGCTAACAGAGCTTGATAACAAAAATCAAAGAGCATTTACTGGAAATTCTTGTCAGAGAAAACATTTAACACCTCTATTACTTTCATGGTATATGCCTGGATGATTTTCATTTCTGGAATTGGTATTCCAAAATAGCTACAGTTTTTCAGAATGCCAACCAAAGAGACAACTGTGTTGTGATTTTCAACATGTCTTATCATTTCCCTAGCAGCCCCACAACTCAGTCCATTCCCAGTGAAGGGACTATAAGAGGTGCTGCCACTTTGATGATAGACCCATATAATGATTTACGATTCTGAAGCTAGACACAGGATATTTTTCAGCCCAAATTTATATTCTATCTTAGCCCAAGAGGATAAAAGATAAATGACAGAAATAAGATTATTATGGTATCATATGCATAAATAAAGATGGAAACTACCATATTATTTTTCATATAATGTACCATTATTGTGCCTAGAGACTATATAGTAATCTTAGTAATGCCCTCTGGCTGAGACTTTATGGCACCTTTCCCTAGTGAATTTCAAATGGGTCAAAGGAGCTCAGGACGATTCAGATTTGAGAGGGCAATGAATTGAAATCAGCATCAGCTGTTCCTCTTGGCTGAGGGGCAGCATCCAGTGTTTTGAGGGCTACTGTTAAACACAATGGAAATGGCAAGCAGCCTCAATACTCCCCTCCTTTGTACTAAACAGGATTAGAAAAGTATAGCTCTCACACTCCTGATATAGAGGTTTCATATTTTCCCTTTCAACAGCTGTTGGAGGGGCAAGGGAACCCACATTTTATGAATTATTCAGCTAGTGTTTGGTTTGGGCCTTGTATTAGGTCTCAGGAGAAAGAGACAATTAAAGAAAGGCACATTGTTTGCTTCAAAGAGGCCTATATTCTAGTAGTGGAGATGAAAACATAGGAAAGCAACACTCTCAAGCTATACAGAATGAAGCTTGAGTGAGAGGTGAGAATAAGTCAGAGCTTCAGAGGGTCAAAGGGGTTTAGGGGTCCTTACACATGTACCAGTTATGATCATGCCAGGAGAGAGGTAAGACTGTGATAGGCATAAAAGAGAAAAGCAAACTGAGCATGGGGGAGTGCTGACATAGAATGGCAAGCAGTATACTTGGGAGTCAGTGACATTTCCAGCATGTCTCACACTAAGGGATCACTCCAGGGAGGAAGCAAATTTTAGAGGAGTTGATTAAGGCCCAATGGAACCTTAGGATATTTTGCCCTTATATTTTTACTCCCTGCTTTATAAATGTGGAAAAGAAATATGACCACATGCTAGACTGGTAGCTAGTACAGTCAGTGACCTTTAGGGCTCACAGGATAACAATGATGAACATTTATGATTTGTGATGTATTTTCATATATATCATGTCATTTGTTCACCACAGTCTGTTCATAGTACTCCACTGCCATACATTCCCTTCCCTTCTGCTTCTTTGAGGCCTTACAACAGACAAATAAACGATACATACATACATACATTCGTACATACATATATACATACATAAACTAGTGGTTTGTCACACTGTCCTGTTCAGGCAGAGCTGAGTTTCGAGGCAGGAGGTCAACATAAGTTCATCTAGGCTAGAAGACCAAAATGCTGTTCTAATCCAGATTGTCTGGGTTACTGCCCCCATCTTCCCAACATACTCAGATGCCTAGACTACTGTATTCAAAGCCAGCCTGGAAAAGGACAGTTCCTGACACTTGGGTTCTTACCATCAAAGGATGAGCTTTTGAAACATACTGGGACAGGATTAGTGACTCAAAATTAGACAACTGAGGTCTAGGGAAAACCATTTCCATCTTTAGCTGTCAATGACCACTGGAAAAGGCCCAGATGAATGGTGGCCAGACAACCCAGTACAAAGGACCCAGTACATAGTTCTACTCTCCAGACAAAAATGTCTGTGGCCTTGCAGCACTGAACAAGTTGAGAGGGCAGTGTGGAACTATGTCTGGACTTAGGACAGGACCATGGACAGAGATCAGCTTGCATAGCTTAACAAGATCCCACAGCGAAATGCAGCCCTCCATCATGCAGCTGTGTGCTTGGGTAGCACAGCAGTTCTGTGGATAATATGTAGAGTGTCTGATGTGGATTTTGGGCTTCCCTGGTTTTAGTTCCACCAAAATACCCTAAGAGTGTGAGCTCGCTTTCAGGCATAATTCACAGAGAGTCCTTATTCAATATGGGAGGTCTAAGTAATGCCAAATGTGCAGTCATTAGTCACTTAGTTTGAAGAGTAGTCCCAAGATTAGGAAACACAGACAGAGCTCAAATGACTCTAGAAATGTCTGGTCTAAGACTTTTTGGGTATGGTAACTTGATCCTTTAAAGAAAGGACCTCAAGGGATTCCTCTTTATATAAAACCCAATACCTCACAGTGCACATCACTTCCCTTTATCCCACCAACCCAAGTAAAGGAAAGAAGGATGAACTGTGTTGTAATGGAAAGGCACTAGACTTGGAATTGAATGAATTGAGGTTCTGTTTCTTACTAATCTGATCTTAGGCCATTTGCTGAGTCCTCTCAAAACTATTTCTCAAGAAAATGTGATACTTACACAAAATGGAGTACTACTCTGCCATAAAGAGGGTTAACCTTGAGTCATTTTTAGGAAAATGGGCACACCTTGAGACCATAATGTTATGTGAAATAAATTAAACACATCAATCTTAAATATTGCATGGTTTTCTTATATGAGAAACACAAAATATAAATAAACAGCAAAACAAAAGATAGATAATAGGGAGTAGGGAGATCTTTCTCAAATGAGAAGTGAACCAAGAGATGGAGGGAGAGCAGAGGGGGAGGGAAGGGGATAAAAAAGTAATTGAGATGTGTTATGTACATGTACCAACTCTTCACAAGGAATGTAAACATTATGTACTGCAAACATGTATTAATAAAAAATGAAAAAAAGAATTCCTCCTCATCTGTGAAAAAGGGCCAAGAGTAAAAATCTCTACCCCATAAAGAACTTGTGAGAAGCTTATGGGTTAATATGTGTGAAAGCATCTAGCAAAAGGCTTGCCATATAATGACATATAATAAACATGTCTATTCATACATGAATTCCTGAAGCTCCTGAAATTTGCCTCCCTTCAAGAACACTTTTCTAAGTCTTTTATGGAGAAGGTTTGAATTTCTTTTTATCTACACTACAAGACCCTGAGATATTTGCCTGTTACCTCATTACTAGCTGCTGCTGATGTTGATAATGGTGGTAATAATGATAATATAATGTGGAGACCAATGACTGGTTGAGACGATGGAATATATAATACAAGTAAAGGAGGGTGAGGATTAGGAACTTTCGGAAAGAAATAGAAACTATGACTGGTTTTGAGGTCTGACCTTTCCTGAACTGCCTCTGCAGGTCCATCAACACAAGCATTCATGTCAAATCCCCAAGAACATTGCACTGAAGATTATGCAGCAATGTATGTTCTAAGAAGCTCCTGCTCAGAATGAAGGTTGCACTTCGAAAGAATGAATGTAGAAGAAGGCAGGAAAAGAGCTGTTTCCATTTATCTAAAACAAATGCTTCTTGAGTACCCTTTTTGGCTACACAAACTAACCTATTGGAATCTAGGAAATGTGGAATCAACATATACCCAATGTGGCTGTTTGTTCAGAGAAGTCAGTGAGTGTCTTCAGCTTTGTTAAATTACATGGAATTACCTTTTGTTATGTCATGCCTCCAAAATATTCAGTGGCTTTTTAGAGTCTGAAAAACAAATGTCATGATCTCTAAGCTAATAATCCATGAAACAGTCCCAAATTGTCTTTCCAGCTCCACGTAGCTGGTGCTCCAACTACATGAATATTTTGCATCCTATGTCCCCATGTCTTTGCTCATATTGTTTCCTCAGCTTAGAATACCCTTTCTGCATCTCCATATATCAAAATCCTTCTCTTCCTTTAATGTTTAACTTAAGTATCATATCCTTCCTAATGTATTACTTTAATGTTTCTAGGGCTGGTGTGACAAATTACCACAAACTTGATGGTTTTAGACAATAGAAATCTATTCATATTCTGTGTCCAGAAGTCTGAAATCAAGTTGTAAGCAGGAACACATTCCCTCCAGTGGCTCCAGGGGAGAATCATTCCTTATCTCTAAAAGCTTGTGGTGATTCATGGTGGAGATTTTTTGGCTTGTGGCAACATAACTACAATCTCTGTCTCCCTCTTCATATGACTTTCTTCTCTGCATATGTGTATTTCCTATCTTTTTCATTGGATTTTAGTCTTACTGTGTTAATCTAGGATGATCCTATTTCAAAATCTGTCACTTAATTATACCTGAAAAACTCTTTTTCCAAATAAAGTTATATCCACAATTACCAGGGGTTAGTAATCAGACACATATTTTGGAGGGTCACCATTTAACCCACTACATCCTCCCAGACCAAATTCATATCCTCTTCTTTTGACCCTTCACAGCCCATATTTTTGCTCTAAAGAGGTTTGCTTCATTTTCCTTTCTATATTATAGGTATGTGGATACAATCCTTTCAGTCTGGCAAGTGGGACAAACTCCTCAAGGGCAAGAACTATATGTAATTCATCTCTATGGAACCCATTGCTTATGCTCACATCTGACATATGGATGCTCAATTAACTATTGCTGAAATTTTTATATTGGCTACAAGCAACAATGTACTATATAACCAGCTGAATTATGATATAGAATAAGTGCCTACCTCCAGGAAATAATTAGCTTCCCTATCAACAGGAAGCAATTGTAACTCCCTGTAGTACTATAGTCCCAACAGAAAGGGTTTCTTGAAAATCGCCTGTCCCTGAACCTTAGCCTATCTTTCAGTGTGTACTGCTTTACTCAAGTAGCTATCATTCACTCATTCAATTAACCCAGCCCCTATGTACCAAACTAGGTTAAGTATGGTGAGAACATATATCAATCCATAAGATTTATGTATTGCCTTTTATGAGTTTAGGAGTATATATATATATATATATATATATATATATATATATGATCACCTGTCTATAATATAATTGATGAACTACTGCCAAAGATAAGTTATAAAATCCATTGACTCATTATGGACTTGTCCTGGAAAGTCTGCCACTTTTTTTCTGGAACATCTATGTTTTTTGAGCTTCCTGTGAGACAACTCATTACTCAAGGCATGTGTTCCCTGCCCATTTCATGGATCACAATAAAATATGTCTGTTTACCAAATTCTATCTAAGCACTAACCCTTTGAACAGAAGAGTATTTTGAAACCCTAGGAGGTTAAGACTGACCACCAAGAGTTCTATTAGTATGGTTTCTCCCAGACACATACCACACCAATAAAACACTGGGAGATACTGTGAATAACACATTAGAACTGACGATCAAGGTCCCAGATCCTGGAATTAATATGCTTGAATAAAAGAAATGAGTTAATGTATGCCCAAAATTCCCAGAATGAAGTGAGGGAGGATGGAGTGAAGAGGGAAAAGTTAAAAGGATATGTATCCTTGTCTGGGGCCTTGGGGCAAAAATGGTAAGAAAAGGATAGTTGGATAGTGCTGGGAAATAGTCTTACTCACATCTCTTCCAACATAAACTGAAGAAAAGCAGCTATGTGCGTGAAGGGATGGCATGAGATATCCCTGCACCAAGCTAGGTGAAGAGGGGTTGGAGCTAGGAGACTGAAACTGAACTCTTGAGCTTTCCTGTGAGATTTTGTTTTGGGCCCAGGAGAGTTATGATATTACCAGTGCAGATGTGCACGATGCTTTAGAATTTAAAAAGTTATTTCACAATACTCTCAGCCTTTAAATGTTGGAAAGAATGGAGAAATCCATATTCTCACATGGTGCCAGAATTATATGCCAGAATAATTTCATTTGTTCCTCATAAATCTTGGTGAGATACATAGTATGGATAAAATTATTAGTACTGCTGCTACTACTACTACTACTATTATTATACTTATCACCTAATAGAGGAAGCAATCCAAGAGCACTTAGTGACTAGTCCCCAGTCACACAGTTGACAACTGATAGAATCGAGGCTTTACCAAAAACGTTAAACTATTTGCTGTTTGCAGAAGCTGCATGTTTTTTCATACCTTTGTACATTTGGACAAGTTCTTTATTCTGCCTGGAATGTACTTCCCTCTTTCTTTGGTGATTTGCTGCTCTCCTGTCAAGGCCTAGCTTGAATGCTACCTGCTCTCTGAAGCTTTCTGTGATTTCTTACACTTCCAAGAAGAATGAATGGTTATTTCCTCTGGGCTCTTATGCCACCCTGTATAGTATAAATCTCTTGGAAAACACTTACATGCATGTATTATAAGTATTTGGGCATGTTTCTGTTTCCATATTGGACTGAAGATTTGTAGCTCCTTTATGATTCATAGCAGTCTTGCTTCCTTCTGTTTGTCTCTCCCATCTTTAGACATTATAGGGCACTTACACTTGAAGAATAAAATGTCCAAATAAATGAATTAGAAAGATTTCACATCACTCTTATACCAGCCATAACCCCACTGATAACTGCTCCTAAGTGATGTTTCCAAATTACAGTGAATTCTTTCAATGGCTCACTCAACAAGTATTCAAAAGTCTGATGAGGTTGGACCAGTTGCTGGGATCCTCATTCAATAGGAAGCCACCCTGACCAGGACCACTGTCTCTGCAAGGGGTTCATTCAGTTCCAAGGTTGATGTATCCCTGAAGACATTTATAGAACATGTCCTCATGTCCCCCTGCCTGACCTTAGGTGGCCCTAGAGATGGAGAGAAGTTTGGAGGAAGAAACAGGAAGAGATAAAAAGAGAGAGTAGGAAAAGAAACACAAAGAAGATAAGGAGGGAAATGTGGAAGGGAGGAAAAGAACTAGAATGGAGGGGATACCATAAAGAGGCAGATGTGTCACTTTAAATCATGGTGAATGTAGTAAGATTTGGAAGATGATAGTTAATGGATATTATCTTTATGTAAAATAATATCAAGTGAATTCCCAAAAGCATATAGTGAGTGCTTCCAGTCACACATCCCCACCCACTCCACACTAACAAATATCTGTGCTCTTTCCACTTCACGTCATTAGTAGCAAGGTGCAGAAGACGCAGGCTGTGGAGCAAGGCATATGTAGATTCAAACCTTGAGATGTTTGATGTTGAATAACTGTCTGAAGTTCATTTTCTCATATGTCAAGTGAGGATAATAATATCTACCATGCGGGGTTATCTAGCTTGTGAAGATTAGTGGTACTTTACATAAAGTGCTTAGTAAATGGGCAGTCAACAAATGATAGCGACTATTATTACTATGCCATTAGAAGGCTGCATAATGGGAAAAAACACAGACTTTAGGCACAAAACTTGTTTGACTCCTACTTCTGCTATTTATTACCTAGATTGCATACCCTCATGAGAAATTAACTGTGTATTCCTTTGAATTGCTACCTAGGCAGTATAGTGTTAGAGTTAGGAACATGATTTCTAGAGTTTTAATCTTAGCTCTACCACTCACTGAGTGACCTTGAATAAGTTGCCTAAGATATCTAAGTCTCAGTTTCCCCATGTGTAAAGTGAAAGGAATAATAGTATATTTTAGTAGAGTTGTAAGGATTACAGTTAACATACTTAAAACTGTAATGCCTCTAACTATATCTGTAGATAGTATATCCCAATAAAAATTAACTATTATTATACTAAAATACTTCCCAAATTTATTCTCATTTACTTTTCCTAACATTCCATGAAATGCGTATTCCCATTTTCATCTTATAGATGAAAAAAACTGAGACTCAGAATTGTTCAAACTCATATAGGTTGCAAGTGATAGAGCCAGACTAAAAGGTGTTTGCTGAGTAACTATAATGTCTTGCTTCTTTCCTTTAAGTTAAAGTCCAATACTTGCACTATTTCTTGGCCCAATTTCTTGGCCATGAAATGTGTCAGGTGTGTCAAAACTCATTCTGGAAATGCAGTATAGACCAGAGATGGCAAACCTTTTAGAGCTTTCAATGATACAAACAGCCCAGTGTGGCGCACATGCTGTATGCTTGCTACTACTGGTATAGACTCATTCACAATAAACATTCTGGATGGGTTTTGACTTGCCCACTTGTTAAAGGAGACATGGCTTCTGAACACTTGGCTACACATCATTACCTATGAAAGCCAGATATATACTGCTTCCCTGCCTTTCAAAAGTTACTGAATATTGTCTTTCCATGGATGTAAAAATGCTCTTGTTTTACACATTTGGTTATTCTGCCAACATACTTTTTATCTTTGTCTGACCTAATCAGTTAGAATTTAAAGCTCTGCCACGCATGGTGGCACACACTTGTAATCCCAGCACTTGGGAGGCTGAGGCAGGAGGATCACCATGAGTTCAAGGCCAGCCTGAACTACATAGCAAGACCCTGTCTCAAAAAAAAAAAAAGAATTTAAAGCTCTAAGATATTAATTTCCACAAACACATTTGAAACTCAGCAAAGTTGGCTAAGAACACATTTCTGTAAAGAGAATCTTAATTCTCTATTGACTTCTATTATAAAGTTGAAGGAGTGTTACCATGGCAACTGTCCCTACAACATGCTAAATCAAAAGCTTTTGGTAAAGCAAGGTCAACTATGCTATGTTGGCAAGGAGTAGGCAAGACTGGGCAGTGTGTGAAATAACGCATATCAAAATGAAGTTGTATATAAATAGAAAATATTACTAGTAATAGCATCAGGACAAAGCATTTACTCCTGGGCCCACGGCCATGTTTGGCTACTTTGTTTCTGGAAAGTATTAGGAGCCTCCCTACCTGATACCTTTGCAAACTGTACTCCACCCCTTCCCCCATACTTACCATCAGCACTCTCTATCACTCTTCATTGTTTAAAAAAAATCCCAATAGTGATTACATCTGAGATACCATTTATGTTATATATTTGTTGCTTATTTTCTGTCTCATCCTATTAAAAATGTACACAAGGGCTGGTGAGATGGCTCAGCAGCATAAGTGCCTGCCTGGCAAGCGCGAGGGCCCGAATTCAACTCCCAGAACCCACATACGAAAAATGGGCCAGTGATATCGCTCAGCGGCACGGGCACCTGCTGGTGCGCGAGGTCCTGAGGTCGACCCCGGGTACCCACAAAAATAAATAAATAAATAAAAATAAAAATAAAAATGTACACAGTACAAGAACATGGGATTTGTTTATGTTTTTACTACTATATCCTTATCACTTTGAACAATCACTGATACACAGTAGATGCTCAATAAATATTTGTTGAATGAAGGCATGAACAATTGAAAGAACATTTTCCACAGCATTTGAAAAGCTCCTGTCTCTCTCTCAAGCATCTTTACCTGGTTAACTCCTCTACAGCCTCTAGAATGCACTGAAATATCACTTCCTTAAGGAACATTTTCTGTCTCTTTAGCCTCTTTAGGAAAGGATTTGGGGCCGGTGAGATGGCTCAGCGGCTTAAGCACCTGCCTGGCAAGCGCGAGGGCCCGAGTTCGACTCCCAGAACCCACATACGAAAAAGGGGCCGGTGATATCGCTCAGTGGCTCAGGCGCCTGCTGGCGCGCAAGGTCCTGAGGTTGACACCCCGGTACCCACAAAAAAAAAAAAAAAGGAAAGGATTTGGTTGAATCCTTGCTACAGTAGTCTATACTTTTCCTATATAGAACAATTAAATAACAAATCCTGTACTTTTTTGTTTGTTGTTTGTCATACTTAAGACATGAAGGTAGAAATTGCATTCATGTTTATTTTTCAGTTCCTAGAATAGGCCCTCACACATAATAAAAGATTACTAATGATTGAATAAGACTGAGTGATTGAACGAGATTAACTTAGTTATATGATGGAGCAGGGACTCTCAACATAAACATATTCTGTTTAAAATAGGGTTCAGACATGTTTAGAGGACTTATAGGGTTGCTTAAGATATCTTTTTATAAGAAGGATTGAGAAGACTTCAGGGAAAGAATCTTGCAAGAAAAAAACAGAATGGAGGCCCACAAAATTTAATAAACAGCAATGAACAGCATGAAAGAAAAGTAAAACTCGATAGAGCATTGTTTGCAGTGTCTACCATTCAGCTTTTTCTTTGATCAAGATCTTGGAAAACTCAAGTCTAGTTTGAAAGACAGTATGAGAGGAAGAAAAACAATGAGAGCTCTTACCAAAAGCAGACCCAATATTAAAAAGTGAGATAACCTTGCTTTGGAGAAGTTCCTGTTAAATATAGCTTCAAACTGAACAGATAACCAGGCTCAAAAGAACATCCATGATGCTCTCAATATGGCCCTTAGTGTCAGCTGGCAGCACCATCTTTGGTGTGCATTGGCAGTGGTGGTAGTGTTGGCAGTAATGGTAGTAACAACTCTGAAATCTCATAGTATTGCAGCTAAGTTCCACAGAGAAAAAGCTGGTTGAAAACAAACTTCAGTGGAGTGGCCTGTGCTTATGAACACACTTCCCTGCAATTCACAGAAATAATTAGTTTATGGTATTTTAATCTCTGTGTATTAATTTAGTTTGTAGAATAGTACTTTGTTAAGTATAGAATATTCTTATTCTATAATTGCCTAGGATCATGTATCCTCAGCTGCCCTAGTCATTCCAGCAATTTTTAGCAATCTCTCTGTGTCTGTGTCTGTGTCTGTGTCTGTGTCTGTGTCTGTGTGCCTCTCTCTCTTTCTCTCTCTGTCTGTCTCTCTGTCTCTTTCCATACTTTCAATTGGTTATGGTTTTTAAAATTAAAAACAACACATTTATTCACATATAATTCACATACCAAATAATTCACAATTTTAAGTCACACAATTAAATGATTTTTAGTATATTCATAGTGTCGTGCAACCATTGCTACAATCAATTTTAGTATACTGTCATCATCCCCCAAGAAAAAAGAAGTCCTGTTCCAGTCTTCAGTAATTTCGCATTTAGTCCCTAACTCCATCCTCCAGCCTAGGTAATCATTATCCATAGTCTCAGTCTATAGAATTTTATATTATGGACATTTCATATGAATTGATCATACAGTATTGTGACTGTCTTCTTTCATGAAAATAATGCTTTCAAGGTTCATCCATGTGGCAGCATGTGTCAAAACTTTGTTCCTTTTTATTTTTTTCAATTTTTATTTTTCTGTGTATATGTTTGCAGTACGTAATGATTACATTCATGGAGGGGAGTGGCTACATGTACATAAAACATCTTAATTCCTTTTTTATCTGCTTCTCCTCACACCAATTACTCCTCCCTCCATCTCTTGGGTCCCCTTCCCTGTTGCAAGAGATCTATCCCCCTATCTCCTATTATCTACCTTTTATTTTGCTCTTTATTTATATTTTGAGTTCCTCATATAAGAGAAATAATGTGGTATTAACCTTGTTTGTCTGATTTATTTCATTTAACATGATGGTTTCAAGGTACATCCATTTTATTACAGATGAATCAAGTTTATCCTGCTTCATGGCAGAGTATATCCATTGTGTGTAAATACCACACTCTCTTTATCTATTTGTCTGTTGACAGTCATATAGGGTGCTCTCAGGATTTAGCTTTCATGAGTTGTGCTGTTATAAATATGGGTATGCAGTTGTCACTGTAATGTGATTTTTTAACTCTTTTGGTAAGATCCCTAGAAGAGGAATAGCTGGGACAAATGGAATGTCTACTTTTTGTCATACTGATTTCAATAATGGTTGTACTAGTTTATATTCTCACCAAAAACATGGAAAGGTTCCTTTTCCCCACAGACTCTTCAGCATGTTATTATTTGATTTCTTCATGATAGCCATACTTTCTGAAGTAAGTTGGAATCTCAGTGTTATTTTAATTTCTATTTCTCTAATGGCCAGAGATGTTGTACATTTTTTTCATATACCTATCATTGGTACTTCCGAGAAGTACAAATTCATTCTATTCATTGCTGTTGTCCATTTTTAATTGGATCTTTTATTTTGGAAGGTCTAATTTTTGAGTTCTTTATATATTTTAGATACTAGTCCTCTGTTAGAGGAATAGCTAGCAAAAATTTTTTGCATTCTGTAGGCTGTCTCTTCACTCTTAGTTCTTTCCTTTGCTGTGCAGAAGCCTTACAATTTGATGTGATCACATCTGTTGATTCTTGATGATTTTTTCTTGGCAATTAGGGTTCTGTTCAGAAAGTGCTTGCCTATGCCTATGTCTTCAAGAATTCTACTTATTTTATCTTCCAGCAGATTAAGTGTTTCTTATTAACATTTAGATCTTTGATGCATGTTGATCTTATTTTAGTACCTGGTGAGGGCTGAGGATCTTGATTTAATATTCTGCATTTGGATAGACAGTTTTCCCAGCACCATTTGGTAAAGAGGCTATCTTTCTGCCAGTGTATGTTTTTGGCCCCTTTCATTAAAGATCAGATAGCAAAATGTGCCTGGAGTTGTTTCTGTACCCTGTATTCTGTTCCATTTATCAGTAGGTCTGTTTTTAGGCCTGTATCATGCTGTTTTTATCACTAGAGCTTTGTAATATAACCTGATGTCCAGGATTGCAATGCTTCCCACTCGGCTCTTGTTACTCAAGATTTCTTTTGCTATTCTGTATTTCTTTGGGTTCCACAGGAATTTAGGATTGTTTTCTCTAGTTCTGTGAGGGAATGCTGTTGGTGTATTGATTGGGATGTTGTTAAGTCTGTATATCAGTTGTGAAAATATGGACCTTTTGATTATGTTGCTCTGCCTATCCAGGAATAGGCACTAACTTTTCATTTTCTGATGCCCTCTTTGATCAACTTTTTCAGAGTACTGTAGCTTTCTTTGTAGAGGTCTTTTGATTTCTTTGTTAGGCTAATTCCTAAGAATTTAATTTTTCTTGATGCTGTTGGAAATTGTATTGTTTTCCTAATTTCTTTCTCATTGAGTTCATTATTGGTGTACAGGAATGCTACTGAATTTTTTGTGTTAATTTTGTGTCCTGCTACACTATTGATTTGGTTATTAATTCTAGGAGTCTATTGGTGGAATTTTTGGTTCTTCAAGAGAATGGTGTCATCTGCAAAAAACAATAATTTGACTTTCTTTGCTAAACATATCTGTTTTATTTCTTTCTCTTACCTGATTGCTCTGGCTACTGGTTTGAGTATTATATTGAATAGGAATGGTGATAGAGGCTATCCTTGTCTTGTTCCTGATTTTTAGAGTGAAATATTTCAGCTTTTCCCCATTTAATATGATGATGGCCATTGGTTTGTCATAAGTGGCTTTTATCAGATTGAGATAAGGTCTTTCTATACGTATTTTCTTCAGGGTTCTTTAAAATCATGCATTAATATTGAATTTTCTTAAAGGCTTTTTCAGCATCGATTGAAATGATCATGTAATTTTTGTCACTGCTCCTGCTTATGTGATGTGTTGCATTTATTAATTTGCATATATTGAACCATCCCTGAATCCCTGGGTGAAGCCTACTTGGTTATAGTGTATGATATTTTTGATAATAATTTGCTACTGTTTGCCAGGATATTATTGAGGATTTTTGCATCTATGTTCATTAAAGAGATTGGTCTGTAGCTCTCTTTTTTTGGTCATGTCCTTTTCTGGTTTTGGAATCACCATAAGCCTAGCTTCCAAGAATGACTTTGGGAATACTGCTTCCCCCTCAATTTTATTAAAGAGTTTGAGGAGTATTGGAGTGGTATCTTTCCTGGAGTTCTTGCAGAATTCAGTGGTGAGGGCCGGTGAGATGGCTCAGCGGCTTAAGCGCCTGCCCGGCAAGCGCGAGGGCCCGAGTTTGACTCCCGGAACCCACATACGAAAAAGGGGCCGGTGATATCGCTCAGCGGCACGGGCGCCTGCTGGCGCGCGAGGTCCTGAGGTCGACCCCCCGGTACCCACAAAAAAAAAAAAAAAAAAAAAAAAGAATTCAGTGGTGAATCTATCAGGTTCTGGGGTTTTCTTACTTGGTAGATTTTTTAATTAATGCCTCAATTTCATTGTTACTGGATTATACAAGGTTTTTACATATTTTCAATTTAGTTTGATATTGCATGTTTAATTAAAAATCCATCAATTTCTTCTGAAGACTCCAATCTATTGGAGTATAGCTTTTCAGAGTAGTTACTAATAATCTTCTGGATTCTGTCAGTATCTATTGATTTTACAATTTCACTTGCAATTGCATTGATTTGGATCTTTTCTTTCTTTCTTTTCTGGCAACATTGGCTAAGGGTTTATCTATTTTGTTTATCACTCAAAGAACCAACTCTTTGATTTATTGTCATTTTTCTTTTTTTCTTCTTTTTTTTGGTCACATTTTCATTAATTTCTGCTCTGACCTTTATAATTTCCTTCCTTCTACCACCTTTGGATTTAGATTGTTCTTTTTTTTTTTAAGATCTTATGTGCAGTGAATCATTAGGTTATTTATTTGGGCTCACTCTGTTTTTCTGATGTGGGCATTCACAGTTATAAACTTCCCCCTTAAGACTTCTTTCATTGAGTCCCATAGGTTCTGGTATGTCATATTGCCATTATTGTTTGATTCTAGGAACAAATTTATTCTTTGATTTCTTCTGTGACCCATTGATTATTCAACAGTGTATTGTTTAATTGGATTTGCATGATTTCTGTGGTTTCCTTTGCCATTGATTTCTATTTCATTGGCTACGATCTGATGATATATGATGAGAAATTTTGATTCTTCTCTATTTAATTAAGCATGCTTTGTGGGTTATTATGTGATCTGTTTTGGAGAAAACTCCATGTGCTGCTGGTAATTTGTCTTCTGTTGCAGTGTGGAATATTCTGTAGATATCTAATAAGTCCATTTGTTCCAAGGTTTGGTTCAACTGTGATATTTCTTTGTTGATTTTTTCTAGTTGATATATTTGTGACAGTGGTGTATTGAGGTCCTTCATTATAAATCTGGTGATTTTTATCTGATCTTTTATGCCCAGTAATGTTTGTTTAATGAAGTTGTATGTGCCAGTATTTGGTACATATATGTTTATAATTGTTATCTCTTTCTGTTCAATTGTTCCCTTAACTAATATGTAGAGACCTTCTTTGCTTCATCTGATTAGTTTTGGTTTAAAATCTACTTTGTCTGAAATTAGGTTAGCCACTCCTGCTTGTTTTCACGTTCCCACTGCATGGAATATTGTTTGCCATCCTTTAATATTAGTCTCTAAATTTGTTTCTGAATTAAATGTTTTTCTTGTATAGAGCTTACCATTGTATTTTGCTTCTTGATCTATTCTGTCAATATGTCTTTTGATTGGAGAATTGAGATCATTTACATTGACATTTATTACTAAAAGGTAATGACTTATTCCTGTCACTGTATTATTTTCCTGTTACTGATTCCCTTTTTTCCTTTCTGCTTAGTTGCTCACCCTGCCTGGTGTATTCATTATATTAAGCTTTTAACAACTGTTCATTTCATTGTCACTTTCTAGGATATCCTTGAAACCTTTTTGTAGTGCTGATTTTATGGTCATGAATTTCTTAAGGTGCTCTTTGTCATGGAAATACTTTATTTCTCCATCAATTTAAAAGATACTTTGCAGAATATATCAGTCTGGGTTGAAAGTTGTTTTTATTTTTGTTTCTTTGTTTTGTTAATGACACAAAGGCAATTCAGATATTGGGATACAGAGAAAACCAATTAATGGCAACAATTGTGCCACCCTGGCAATAGCAACAAAATCAGCAACAATAATACTGTCGGAATACAAACTGTATATTAACTTACCACAAGAACTAATAATGTACCATCCTTAGCCATAGAAAAAGACCTATAATTACAGTGTAAGCACTATGACAAACAAGATATTGACATACAGTAAATATGTAATAAATGCAACAATTATATCTCCACTAAAAATAGAAATGAATTTCACAGTAATTGTGTAGACTTAACTATCAAAGGATTAATAAAGGTTAACATGTTCCCACTGGCTTGAACCACTGGTGATACATGCATAACTGTCCTATCAGGTGGCTTGAACCACCGGTGGTACATGTATGACTGTCTCATTGGGCAGCTTGTGTCACAAACAGACCTAATCACTTTGATTGGTCTTTCTACTAATAAAATTAGTAAAAGTCTGTAAATGGACAGAATCTAGTTAGTTGCTTGAATTTCAATAATTACTTAATATTCATATAAATTAAAAATATAAGAATAATCAACAAATTTATTTCATTAAATTAAAAGGAACTTATTTATATTCATGAAATTTATTAAAACATTTTATAAATAAAGGCAGCTGATTTGTGCAGAGTGCCCAAAATATCATAAAGCATTTGGCTTTTTTTTGCAGCCACAGCAGCACCCCTTTTATCAGATAATTTTTGATAACATGCATTTCTTAGCAATCCTAAATAAAGTTTAATAAAGCAAAAGTTTTTTTCAAGTAATTTGCACCTGCACCATTTCTTTACAGGTTAATAGTTTATTCGTAATTAATTATCTAAATTTTATCATGGAAATTTTACCAGTACCCCATTGCTGGTGTATATAATATGCATTTACAAATGCTGTACCACAAATTAGCTGCATTATAATTTTTATACCATTTTAATGTTTTCCTTAAGAAACTTAATATGATAACATCTGGTCTACTTAATCAATGCCTTTCTTTCCTTTATTAGTAGCAAAGAACACCTGACAAGTACTATAAGCCATCTGATGGGACAGTTATGCATGTACCACTGGTGGGTCAAGCTACCCAATGGGACAGTCGGTTCAAATTAGAACCTCCCAGCAGCAAGACATATGAATTATGGCCCCATCATGAAAGCGTTAATGTTTATACTAGTAAAGATAGATGGAGTGGGGAATGAGATAATGAAACAAGTAAAATTTGAGAAATTAAGCAATGGAAGGTGAGTAGAGAAAAGTGAGATAAAGGATCTTATTAAGAAATAAAAGCAAATTAATAGAGTTAGATAAAGTAACAGAAAAGAGTGAACAAGAAAACAAAGAAAAAACAGAAAAAGAAAGAAAAAAGAAAAAATTAATAGAATAAAGGAAAAATAAATCAAACTGCATAAAGCTAATGAAAAAGCAAAATGAGTCTGAAAAATATTCCTCTATATTTTTGAATGAATGGTTTCTTTCCTGGATCTGCAGTCTCAGAATCCAGCCAGTCACTTTTTCTCTGCCTATCTTTGTGGCCTGTGGATATGTAGGTGCCCTCCACATGCACTCTGAATGGCCCTCTGTTTGCACACCCCAGGTTGTGACAACTGTCCAATCTGAAGCACATCCCTGTTCACACTGGTAGATAGAGAAAGCAACCAGATCACTGATCTCTGTGCTGGATGTAGGCAGCAGGGCAGATGTTCAAGAACACTGCTGGACTTAATGTCAGCACTTTTAGATTCAGCTGCCTCTGAAATTCATATATATATATATATATATATATATATATATATATATATATATACTAGCTTGGTTCCTCACCATGGAAGGCAGGGCCCTATGTCCTTCCCAGTCTGAGCTTAAATTTCTCAGGGGGGTTGTGTAGACTGCACCTTCTCTACAACTGTCTCTTGTGGCTATCCCTCACCAATTACTGTAGTAGGGTAACACTAGAAACCCTGAAGTGGAGTTGTTCTGTAGTTGTTCTGTTGTTCAGTCTTAAATAATTAACCCTTTCCCAAAATGGCTCCTGATTACACCCTTTCTAGTATGGTGGGCATTGCACTGGATTTCTTCTCCAACTCTAGCCTGCCATGCAGAAGTCACTTTAGGAGTAAAGCCCCACACTGTTTTTGCAGTTTACAATAGCTGTAGGCTTTTCTTGGGGCCAGTGCCTCTGGCTCAGTCTGCTGTTTTTCCCTGGGGCTGCTGAACAAACCTCTGGGCTTACCTTCTATCCCTGGGCATTGTCCTCATCCACAATCAGGTTTTCATTATTTTTAGTAACAAATAATATTCCATTGCATTAATATACCACATTTTATTTATGCATAGTTCATTTGATGGACATTTCGGTTGCTTATAATTTTTGGCTACTATAAATGATCAGCATGTATAAATTATTTGTTTTCAGATCTCTTATGCATATATGAAAGTTATTGGCACTTTCTTTTTCTAAATGATATATTAATTTCATTCTTAAATTGCTTTTTTTAACTTTCTTAGAGTTTCTAATTCTTTTTCTTTAATTTATGTTGTCTCCCTTTATTTTATAATTTATTTTTTATTTTATTAATACACGTTTTCAGTTCATATAGTTTATAATCATCTTGGGGTATGGTTACATGTACATAACACAGCTTGTTTCTTTTTTAAAATTCCCTTCCCCTTCCCTCTACCTCCCTCTCTAAAATAAGTAATATAAAGATATGCCATGTACAGGAACTTAATAAATTCAATTAATGTAAACATTATAAGCCATAACATGAGCTAAGATTAATAATATCAACAAGAATGAAAAATAGGATGGGGAATTGGAGGAGGTTGGTTGGCACTTTCTGAAGCAATTCTGGAAGTCCTTCTTCATGTCTTTAGTGGCTCTGTCATTGCTGTCTTGATGTCCGGAATCAATTCAAAAGGTTTACCTTTCATGGTCATTTTGACCTGGGGGAAGAGCCAGAAGTTGCATGGTTCCAGATCCAGTGAATAATGTTCACAAAGGCACATTATAATATTTTCTGTTGGAGGACACTCAGCAACTGCATTCATCATATTTTGATCTGCCTCAAAAAGACATGCATGAAAGAGAACTGCTTCAGAAAGTGGCAAGAATAATGAGATACAGTTGTTTGGAGTATTCTGAGGAGGGTTAATGGCAATGTGTCTTTTACTATATTTTTTTTTAATTTAAACATTCACCAAATATTTCCATCACACCTTGTACTTGGGAGGGGAATTTGGGGGTCATATGGAAACTGTTTCACCTTTGGAGTAACCACCAGACTGTTTTCCAAATAAGCTGCACCATTTTACATTCCCATCAGCAATGTATGAGGGTTCTAATTTTTCCATATCCTCATCAACATGTCCTAATATATGTCCTTCTTAAAACCTTGTTATTTTTTATGATAGCTACCCTACTGTGTGTGAAATGATGTATCATCTTGATTCTAATCTGTATTTCCCCAATAGATAATGATGCTGAGCATGACTTTATATATCTATACACCATTTGTATATATTCTTTGGAAAAAAAAAACATTTATTCAAATCTTTTTCCCATTTTTTAATTGGGTTAAACTTCTTTTTATTATTGAGTTGTAAGAGTTCTTTCTATGTGCTAGGTCCTCTGGCAAAAATATTTCCTAATAGTTTCTCCAATTCTTTGAGCCGTCATTTCACTTTCTTGATGATGCTCTTTGATACACAAAATATTTCAATTTTTGTGAAGCCAATTTATCTATTTTTGTTTTCATCATTGTGTTTTTATGTAATATTTTAGAAACTACTATCTAACCCAAGGCTACAATACTTAATCATATTTTTCTTCTAAAAGTATATTTTTATCCCCGACTTGAAATTATACTATAAAGCTACTGTGATAAAAACAGTGTGGTACTGGCAAAAAAACAGACCTGAAGATCAATGGAACAGATCAGAAGATGCTGAAACAACCCCAGACATACTAAGCCACCTTATCTTTGACAAAGGTGCCAAACACATTCGTTGGAAGAAAGATAGCCTCTTTAATAAATGGTGCTGGAAAACCTGGCTCTACACATGCCAAAGATTAAAACTAGACCCATATCTTTCACCATGCACTAAACTAAATTCCAAATGGATCAGAGATCTAAATATTAAAACAGAAACATTAAATCTGCTGGAAGGTAGGATAGGTAAAACCCTTGAAGACATTGGTGTAGGCAAAGACTTTATGAATAAAAACTCAACCGCACGGGAACTATCCCAAAGAATCAATAACTGGGATCTCATCTTATTAAAAAGCTTTTGCACAGCAAGAGAAACCACCAACAGAGTGAAGAGACAACCCACAACGTGGGAAAAAATGTTTGCCAGCTGTTCCTCAGACAAAGGATTACTATCTAGAACATATAAAGAACTCAAAAAAATCAGACCTCCCAAATTTAAAGACCCACTCCAAAAATGGGCATCTGAGATGAATACACATTTCTCAGATGAAGAAATACTAATGGCAAATAAATATACAAAAAAATGTGCAACATCACTAGTCAATCAAGAGATGCAAATTAAAACAACACTGAGATTCCATCTCACCCCAGAAAGAATGGCTACTATAAAGAAATCAACTAATAACAAATGCTGGAGGGGCTGTGGGGAAAAAGGAACCCTTCTTCACTGTTGGTGGCAGTGTTGACTAGTACAGCCACTGTGGAAGTCAGTGTGGAGATTCCTCAAAAAACTAGGGTTGGAGGTCCCATTTGACCCAGCTATTCCCCTTCTGGGCATCTTCCCAGAAGAATTAAAAACATCATACCACAGTGATATATGTGCACCCATGTTTATAGCAGCACAATTTGTAATAGCCAGATCTTGGGGCCGGTGAGATGGCTCAGCGGCTTAAGCGCCTGCCCGGCAAGCGCAAGGGCCCGAGTTCGACTCCCGGATCCCACATACGAAAAAGGGGCCGGTGATATCGCTCAGCGGCACGGGCGCCTGCTGGCACGCAAGGTCCTGAGGTCGACCCCCCGGTACCCACAAAAAAAAAAAATACAAAAAAAAAATAGCCAGATCTTGGAAACAACCCAAATGCCCATCAACTGAGGAATGGATAAGAAAGATGTGGTATTTTTATACAATGGAGTACTATTCAGCCATAAAGAAGGATAAACTGGAGACTTTTATAGGTAAATGGATGCAACTCGAGAAAATACTCATAAGTGAAATAAACCAGACACACATGTGTAAGCATCATATTGTCTCTCTAGTATGAGAAACTGAAAGAGTAAATAAGATCCAAAATGTACAATAGACACGGTGAATCAAAAAGAAATTTGTCAATAGGAAAGAGAGACTGGAATAGGGAAAAGAAAGAAGGGAAAGGGAAAAAAATTGTGTATATATATATAAGATGGTTAAGATAGATACACTACCAATTTTACTTAGTTCATTGAAGAGTAAGGTTTGAGCCAATAATGTTTGGACAATTGAATGCTAATGTCTGGTATCCTGAATAACTAACTTAAAGATAATAATACGTAATGCATTGACCATTGTTACCCTCATGTTGTTTTGAAAATTTGTTCTTTTTTTATTTGTTTTGTTTTTTCTTCTCTTTAAAATAAAAAAAAAAGTTTTATATTTTTAGAGGTTGTCACCAAGATGGCGGAGTGGTAAGCTGTAGTGAAAGAGCCTCTCTGAGTGTTGCCATCCAGATGCTCGAATATAGTAATGTGAGGAAGACAAGAAGGAGGGAAGTGGGTCCCCTGGACCCAGGAAGGATCTGAAGCATAAATGGAAGCCCACAGAGAGCATGAAGAGAGAAACTTCAGCAAAGAAGAAGGAGGTAGCTGCTGGCACCTTCTCCCTGAGGCAGGACTCTCTGAGCAAGAGGAGGCATTCAAACCTGCGGACACACAGTGACTGCTGGATATACCAGAGGCTTCCATGGAGAGACACAGCAGTGGAGGGTAGCAGTGGACAAGAAGGAATGCACTAGCTGGTGGTGAGTGCTGAGGGCTCAGTCCTCCTTCACGAGATAGCAATTGTCAAGGAGCCATGTTGGAGAGGTGCCAGCTGAGCTCAGAACTCAGAGCTGCTGCTGGCTCCATCTAGTGGCTCCCAGCTGGCCTCAGGCCTGCAGACGGTGTGCTGATGGCTGCAGGATGAATGAGTCTGGTCTCAGCCAGAAGGTGCAGGCTCGCCGAGATTATCCACTACCCCACCAAGAAGCTACTGCAGGCTTGCTGGAATAAATCAACATGGACCCCAGGACTCTGTCTCCACATATTGTCTACCAGTGGCATCAGAGACAAACCTGGAATTGGACTTTTTTTTCTCTCACTCTTTTGTTTGTTTTCTGTTGTTGTGGTTGTGGTTTTTTGTTTTGTTTTGTTTTTGTTTTTTCTCCTTCATTTTTTGATCTTGCTTTTATATGAATATGAATGTGGTTTCTAGACTCTTTGTGGTTGTTGTTCTGTTCTGTTCTTCTTTTTATCTCTTCCTTCTCTCTGTCCCAGCAGTCTTCTGCACCAGTTCCCCAAAGTTAGTGTGATCCCCCTTTGTCCTCCAGCCTTACTTCTAATCTCTTCCTCTTCTTCTACCTCTCTATTTTTTCCCCTAACCCCTCTTAAATTTTAACCCCTGTGGGTAAAATTGACATATTAAGGACTTATATACTGCATATAATTTTCTGGTCTGTTTTAGATTTTGTTATATAACCACAAATCTAGGTCATATGGCTAGAGGTGGCAAATTAATGCTGACCTCAGTTTGATACTTTCTAGGCTGTGACTGATGTTACTGTTATTGCTGATAGTACCACTTTAGCCAAAAGTGACATAATTGTTTGAAACAGCTATTCTTCCTGGTATTCCAAGACTGAGATTGGCTAAGGGTCACAGAAAATACTGTTACACAGTGCCACAGAACCAGGGGCTGGGTCAAACAGGCAGCAACTTCTCATCCCCAACATATTGAAGAAGTAGGATCTTGCAACAGACTCAAAACCCAAAAATCAGTTACAACTGGAAGATACCTCGGAGAAGTAGTCATTTCCTAAGGGTTCCAAATACTAGCAACAAAGCAATCTACCATAGGCAATTTACAAGCATCACCCCAGAAATTAAACTAAAAAAAGAAAAGAAAGATGAGAAGACACTTAAACAAGATGCAACCCCAGTCATCCAGCTCACCAAAGGCAAACCCAGGGGGCAGTGAGGTGGGAAAATCTGAAAGCCACCCACCTGGCCTCTCTGAAGTGGTAACAACAAAGCTATTGGATGAGGCTCTAGAAAAAATCTAATCAGAAATAATTTCTCAGATAACTGCAGAGATGGTGTCCACAATAAAAACCATGCTTAACGACTCTAGAACAAATACAGACAAAAAAATAGAGGAGCTTAAGAAATTTATAGAAGCCATGAATGCTCAGCATAGGAAAGAAGTGGAATCCATAAGGCAGATTCAAGCAGATATCCAGGAGAATAAAAATTCCATTGAAAGTATCCACAGCAGATTAAGCCAATGTGAGGACAAGATCTCAGATATAGAAGACAGGCTTGTGCTTAGTGATAAAAGGAAGATTTCTTAAAAATTGCAAGGGACCATGAGAAATCAATCCAGCAGCTGCTACATGAGGCAAAGAAGAATAATTTAAGATTGATTGGAGTTAATGAAAAAGCAGGAGATACCATAAATGGCATAAGGAAACTGTTCACAGATGTCATGGCAGAAAACTTCCCTGTTAGGGAAAATGAATTTGATGTACAGATAAGTGAGGCATATAGAACTCCAATTAGCCATGATCAAAAAAGAATCTACATCCAGGCATATCATAATCAAGATTCAACACAACAATAGAATCTTAAAACTGTTAGGGAAAGAAGCAAATCACCTATAAAGGAAAGATTATCAGAATCACAGCTAACTTCTCAGCACAAACCCTCAAGTCAAGAAGAGCTTGGAGTGAAGTATTTCAAGTTCTAAAGGAAAACAACCTTCAACCCAGATTGATGTACCTTGCAAAACTATCTTTCAAAACTGATGGAGAAATAAGATGCTTCCATGGCAAAAAACATCTCAGGAAATTTATGACCACCAAACCAGCACTCCAAAATGTTTTGATGGACATTCTAGAAAGAGATAACAAAGACTACAACCTCATGAACCCCAACAGAAGGAATCCACCAGGTGAGGTAAACAGTTAAACAGAGGGAAGGAAAAGAGGGGGGAACAACAGAGTTTTACATTTTTAGCACTTACATTTAGATCTATGATAAATTTTGAGATAAGGTTTTATAAGGTGGAGCTAAGTGTCTACTCTAGGTTTTTTGCAGGTAGAGATCCACTTGTCACTGCACCATGTGTTGAAAACACTATTTTCCCCCATTGAATTGTCTTGGCATCCTTGTTGAAAAGCAAAGGAATATAAATGTATGTGACTTTTCTGTATTGTCAATTATCTGTCAGTAATCTATATTTATGTTTATGCCAGTGAGTATCACACTGTCCTGATAATTTTCCTCACAGGAAATGTGAGTTCTCAAACTTTTTTTTTTACAAGGATGTTTTAGCTATTCCCAGTCCACTAACTTTCCAGATGAGTTTTAGGATCACTTTCTCAACTTCTGTAATAAATCCAGCTGGGATTTTGAGAAGGACATACAGAAGAATTTGGGGAGTATTGCCATCTTAGCAATATTAAATCTCCCAATCCATAAACATGGGATGATTTTACATATCTTTAGGTTTTTCTTTTATTTTTGTAACAATGATTTATGACTTTAAGTGTATTCTCATTTTTTGCTTAGTATGTTACTAAGTATTTTAATATTTGTGATACTATTATAAATGAATTGTTTTCCAAATTTCATTTTGGACTGTTTATTTCTAGTGCATAGAAATATCAGTGATTTTGATTGTTAGTTTTGTACCTTTCAACTTTGCTGAATTTGTTTATTAGTTCTAATAGATGTGTGTGTGTATGTTTGTGTGTGTGTGTGGCTTCTTTAAGATTTCTGAGATATAATATGACATTTGCAAATACAGAGAATGTTATATCTTTCTTTCCAAGTAAGATTCCTTTTATTTCTCTTTTCTTGCCTAATTGCTCAGACTAGTACTTTTTTTTTACAATCCTGAGTAGAAGTGCTGAAAGTGGGCATCTTTGCCTTTTTCCTAATCTTAGGTGAAATGATTTCAGACTTTTATCATTGAGTATGATTTTAGTTGTGAGTTTTTCATATATGGCCTTCATCACTGCTGATTAAGTTCCCTCCTATTCCTAGTTCATTGAGTAGTTTTATATCTTGAAAGGGTATTGGATCTTGTGAGATGTCTTTGCTGTAACAATCAAGATGGTAGTAAAATCTAAGAAAAGAAATGTAACAAAATAAACCTTACTTTCAAAAATAAAAAGGACAGTACTTGTTATCAGAATGAACACAGTCATATAAGTCACTCTTTCAGCAGACTCATTCTTTTTTTTTTTTTTTTTTGTGGGTACCGGGGGGTCGACCTCGCGCGCCAGCAGGCACCCGTGCCGCTGAGCGATATCACCGGCCCCTTTTTCGTATGTGGGTTCCGGGAGTCAAACTCGGGTCCTCACGCTTGCCGGGCAGGCGCTTAAGCCGCTGAGCCATCTCACCAGCCCCAGCAGAGTCATTCTTGAAGGCCTCTTTAATTTCAGATCTCCCATTATTCAGACAGAAAGAAAAATAAGGAAAATCTTTAAAAATCAGTGTAGTAAATGCTAAATTTCCTAATGACTTTATGCTTTAGCTATTGTAATTCTCTTCTCCCAAAATGAAGACAAAATGACACAAATATGTGTACATCCAAATTAATAGTCTACTTCTTGTAGTGAAATTATATGACAATGGCTGATGAAGGTGATGTCTCCATGTAAGTGAACTTCATCTTGGCATGAATTTAAGGTTTGAAAGACAGTGATTTCTGTTTTGCAAAACTTACACATCCTCCTTACAAATATGAATTAAAGTTTAGGAGAATAGGAAGATGACAAAAATATATTTTAAAAATCCCGGCAAAGTGTCTGCATATACATCACTCCTGAGTATTCAGAGGGCTGGGACTAAATCTTACTTTTTGCTATCATCAGCATCAAACACAAGCCTGAACTAGAAAACAGGCACTTGTCTGATAAACACTGAGAATGAAAGTATGAGCATTGAGATGCATACTGAAACTTATATGGAATATAAATGATATTTTCTAATTATCTAGAGTAGAAATATTTGGAAAAGTTTTCTCAACACATTAACACATTTCAAAAGTTTACCAGGTACTTTCACACTTGAGTGTACATCTATTTATCTCTCAGAGAATTTTTAGTAGTTCATCATAGCCAAAACTCAAAGGCAGAATCTAACATAAATGTCCACAAGCATCCTGCCATAACACTATCTGTATTATATTTCTGCATTAAATAAATATACCAAAATAAATAATCTCTTTATCTAGCTATCTTATAGGCACTCCAAGCTGAATTTGTTACCTTCCTTATAATTCTTTCCTGTCCCTGAAAACTTCAGAGATATCTGTTCCTCTCTCACCTTCCTTATCTATGTCTACTCTATCTCAGAAATCTCTCTTGAATATGTCTTCTCTTCTATTGTTCCTATTACCACTGTTCTATGTTAAACCATTATTCATGGGCTAATGTTCAATTCTCACTAGTTTCTCTAAGTCTTGTTACCCCTACTTAATGTTCCATATCATAAATGCTGTGGTCTTTTAAAATGTGTGTATATAACTAATCTTATTATTTTCTTACACAAAAACCATTAATGGAATCTCAATATCTAAAGGAAAAGTACCCTCTGATCCATCCTTCCAGCCTCATCTCTTACCACTTAATCCACACAAGAGTAATCTCCAATCATACTAACTTCTTAAAATTTCCCTGATATGCCATGCTCATTCATATCCCCATACTATTTCACATTATCTCTGCCAGTCCAATTCACAAGTCAGTTCCATCGTGGAGATTTTCCTGACTTCCTGAAGTAGAGGTAGGCAATTTATCCTCTACACCGTGTATGTGTATGATCCTCTGCTATATATTGTGTTATGAGTGCTTTTTTGCTTTTGTACACCTCTGGCTCCTTCACTAAACTCAAGACTAGGGTTTGGGTCTGGGTTGAAATCATCCTTATGTCCTCACCCCCCAGTACAGTAGGTGGTATAAAGCAGGTACCCACAAGATATTTTATTCAATGATTAATATTTCACCAATATAATCTTGCTGATGAGGCTTTTGGGAAGGTCACACTGACAAATGGATAGAAATTTCATAAACACCTGGATTCACATGCCCATAGTAATGGATTTAGTTTTTAATACCAGGAAGCTTCATAAAGTGGAAATATTTTTCCTATTATACAAATTCTTTTTTAACTGGGAAAAGTTTTGAAAAATAGAAAAATGATTAGTCTTTCCTTTCAAGTGTACAAAGACAAAGTTGAAGATGAAAACTGGGTCCTTCACATAAAATATTATTAGATTTTTGGTTGACAAGAGACTTGATATTTATCCAAAATTATGATTACTACATACATACTGTATCACTAGGTAAACAATTTGAGAGTTCATATTCACATCTTGTTAAAATAATTACTTATGTTTTAGCAAATAAAATAATTTCATAAGGTTGTTGTTTTTGTTAACATAACATACTTTCATTCTCTTTTTTAATACAGTCTGGCAAACAAAATATCTCCTGGATACTCATAATTAAACTGCTGAATAGAAGACTTGCCTCCCAATGACTTCACAAGTATCTATTTTAACTAGCTTAGGCAAATAAAATATTCATTATCTACTTTCCTTATGGAGGTTCAAAATTAATCTGAAAAGAGAAAAAAAGGAGTCATTGCTTTAACGTGTATTACTGTGTACCTTCTAAAATGAAGCCTACATCTACAGCTGAGTTGAAGAACCTGCATTAAGGCTATAGCAAACAATAAGAAAGCACTTCTCCAAGTAAAATGTCAGGGATGTTGTAGTTAATATTCTGATTCATGAGTCAGATAGAGGGTTGGTCTCAATGACCTCCAATTTCCCTTTCAATGCCAATATTTTATGGTTCTATAAAATCAAGTTTCCCTAACCTGTGATTTAAATATATTTACTTTAAATAAAATCTGCCTTACCAGAAACCACATTTGTTAATCAAATCACATTTTCAATGCCTTTTATTACAAAACCAGAGAGGCTTCCATAATAGTAAGTACTGGAACCAAATGACAATTTTAAAAGCACACACTTAAGAACAAAGTAACACTTCTAAAATGACAGAGTTAAAGTGGAAGTAAAAATGCCCATTTTCTGATAAAATGCCAATAACAATTCTTTTTTTAATTTTGAAGCTTTATTAAGATAATGGGATTATGCATTTTTTCCTTCTAGCATTTCTTTTAGTTTGTTACTTTTATTACATAGAATTATGGTAATGGATTACTATGATTTTAATACTATTTCTTAAAAATCAACTTTGTTGAGGGAAATTTTGCATACAGCAAAACCCTTTTTAAGTGAATAGTTTGGTAGTTTTGGCAACTGTATATGCCTTACCAATACAATCAAGAAATAAAACATTTCTGTCATTCCAAAGTGTTCTCTAATGCTCTTATATAGTCAGTCCTCTCCCAACTCCAGCCCTAGTTAACCACCCAAGATACTTTCTGTCTCCATCAATTAACTTTTTTCTATGATTTCACATAAATAGAATAATACAGCACATGCACCTTCATGTCTGGCTTTCATTCAGCATAATGTTTTTGAGATTTATCTATATTGTACCTCATATGAGGAACTGATTATTTTTTATTATTTAGGAATACTCCACTGAATCAGTACCCCAGTTTTTCTTCCAATTCACTTGTTAATATAAATATGCATTGTTCCTGATTTTTTGGCTATTACAAATAAGTTGCTATGGAGTTTTCTCTAAATGTCCACTGAGCCAAGGTAGTTGATGTATATATATTTTTTTTTCTTTTTTTGGGGGGTACCAGGGGTGACCTCAGGACCTCGCGTGCCAGCAGGTGCCTGTGCTGCTAAGCTATCTATCTCACTGGCCCAAGGTAGTTGATATTTGTTGAAGACAGAATAGTCTGAGATTGTTTTCCTCCTTGTGAGCTAACAAGTTGGTCTGCTACAGAACACAAAGGACTACTGGGTTAAAGACAACCTGAGGAATGGGCTATTACAGCACAGAAAGAAGCAAGAGTTTGTTATTTGTGTTTGTTCCCTTTGTCACTTAAGTCCCATGGAGAAAATGCAGAAATTCCTTCATAAATACTGTGCACATATGACTTCAAGTCAGAACAGAGAAATGTTTGGTTTGTAGTGTTCAGATCTTTTATAGTAGGCTATAGACAAATTTCCATTTATCCTATCATTGGGTTTATTTATATCAGGCATTTTTGGTTTTTATAGATTATGTCCATCCTTCTAGGAAGGCTTGTGTTTAGACTTTGCTGGGATAGGTCATAGTAGCCTCTCTCCAGGGCTAGTTGATTTTTTTTTAAGAGAGAAAAATCAATAAAAATAATGATACAGAATTTCAAGACAAGAGAGCAGGAAATTAACAATGGTTAATATATTGTGTATTGTTATCTTCAAAGTAGTTGCTCACAAGATATAGGCATGCAAAATTGATCAAACAATATAAGCACAAGCCTTTCTTTTCAATGAACTAAAAGAAGTTAGTAGTATAATTATTTTAGCTATCTTGTATATATTTTTTTCTTTTCCCTTCTTTCTTTTCTCCTTTCCCCCATTCCAGTTGTTCTTTCCTTTTGAGCACTTTCTTTCCCTTTGACAATATCTATTGTAGATTTTGGGTCTTATTTACTTTTTAAGCTTCTTACACTAAGGAGACAATACAATGTTTACACATGCGAGTTCAATTTATTTCACTTATGAGTATGGTCTCAAGTTGCCTCCATTTACCTAAAAAAGCCTCGAGTTCATCTTTCTTTATAGTTGGGTAGCACTCCATTATATAAAAATACCACATCATTTTTATCCATTTCTCTGTTGATGGGCATTTGGGTTGTTTCCAAGATTCAGCTATTACAAATTGTGCTGCTATAAACATGGGTGCACATATATCACTGTGGTATGATGTTTTTCATTCTTCTGGGAAAATATCCAGAAGGGGAATAGGCTGAGTGGAATGAGACCTCTAATCCTAGTCTCCTGAGGAGTCTCCACACTGATTTCCACAGTGGTTGTACCAGTCTACATTCCCACCAACAGTGGAAAAATTTTCCTTTTTCCCCATGGCCCCACCAGCATTTGTTATTGGTTGATTTCTTGATGATAGCCATTCTTACTGGGGTAAGATGGAATCTCAGTGTTGTTTTAATTTGCATTTCTCAAATGACCAATGATGTTGAACATTTTTTCATATATTTATTTGCCATTTGTATTTCTTCCTCTGAGAAGTTTGTATTCATCTCAGATGTCCATTTTTGGATTGGGTCTTTGAATTTGGGGTGTCTGATATTTTTAAATTCTTTATATGTATTAATAACAATTCTTAGTACAAACAGAAAGGTACTAATGATGCCCTGGATGGTAAAAATGAGTAGCAGACCAGAAACTAAGTACCTCTAGTAAATATCCTTTCAAAACTAAAAACTACTTGTCTCTTTTATTTAATCATGAATTTTTGAACTGGTATAATTTAAAGTTACAATCTCTTTCAGTACAATCAAAACACATTTTTCTTTTAAAATTTTACCTTATCTCATAATATTTTTATGGCTAACTTCCCCACATAGTGCCTTTTCTTCAGATGTAGAAAACCTCAAGTAAGGCTTTGAGATAAATATAACATTATTAATCAAGGTCACTGGTTACAGTATCTGTTGATCTTGGAGGGTTCAAATCTCTCATAACTTAGGCAAACCTGTTAAATGAACTGAATCTCAATTCCATCAGTTATAAATGGCTTGTAATAGAGATTAAGTAAAATTACTTTCTACAAATAATGTGATCAATAATTATTATTAGGGTGCACATCACAAATGACCATAAACTTCTGGAGCTATTTGATTTTTTGTCCAAAACTTTTTGAGTTAAAGACATCTTTTTAATTTTCTTTTGCTTTTTCACATACCTTTGTTTATTGTCCTTACATTAAGAAAGAAACAAACAAAAGTGAGGGATTTTAAAAGATCACAATTATCATCCATGGAGAATGTCTAGAGATTTCAGCTGTCCACTTAGATTTATAAACTTGATTTCACTCTTTGATTTTTCAGTATTGGAGGGGCAAGATGGCCTCCTTTTATGTAACAAAAATAGGAAACCGGATGAGAATTTCTGGTTTAAATTATAACTAATAAAATGGCTGATTCACTGAATAAGTAATTATTTATATATTGTACCTACTTTGTGCAAAGGTCAAAGAAAATTGCCATCATAGGGGACTGTATTAGTCACTTTCCAATTACTGGGATAAAATATCCAACAGCTGAAACTTAAAGGAGAGGTTATTTGTTTGTTTGTTTGTTTGTTTGTTTGTTTGTTTGTTTATTTATTGTCTTTTTGGGAGACAGTCCTGCTATGTAGTTCAGGCTGGCCTTAAACTCACTATGTAGCCCAGGCTGGCCTCAAACTCACAGCCTCCTACCTCAGCCTCCCAAGTGCTGGGATTATAGGCGTGCACCACCACATCCAGCTAGGGAGAGGTTATTTGGCTCACATTTTCGAAGGGTTCAGTCCAAGTTTGGCTGGCTCCAAGGCAAAAACAGCATGGTAGAAGGGCCGGGCAGAGGATAGCTACTCAACCCACGGCAGCTAAGAAGGAGAAAGAGAAGGGAGCAGAATATACCCTTCTAGGTTATGCATGCAGTGACCCATCACCTCCAACTGGGTCCCACTTCAAAACAGCACATTCAGCTATGAATTCATCAAAAGATTAACGCACTGAGAAATATAGTGCACCATGATTCAATTATCTTCCAAAAGTCCCATCTTTGAATGCATGAGACTTTTAGGAGACATTTCAGATCTAAACCATAATGTCCTGCTATAAGGGCCAAATCACTGAACAACAAGTTATTTACCTAATACCGATTATGTGCAAAGTTTAAGACAAATTCCTATTAGGAGACCAAATTAGGAACATGCTCTTTCTGTTGTCAAGGAGCTTACAGTTGAGTAAACTGTGAGATAACAAAACACAACTTTAATGCCAGGTCCAATGAATGTAGTGCAAATAGATTAGAAGAAAGTGTGGTCAGTTTCTCTTAATGTCTGGAAATATTTCTTAACATAGAAAAGGTATTTTACTAATTTAAAACATCAATCTTAACTGACGCTCCAAATTCTTTCTACCACCTACTTGTTCTCAGTGAAAACAGTGTAGGTCCATTTTCAGTTTTCCATGCAAATAGACAAGGGCAGAAAGTTCTCAACCAAGAGGTCTCACATTTTGTAGTGGTTTCAACTGATTTTCCACTAAATTCTTTTGTTATACACTGTTATCATTATTTCCACAGAGAACCAAATGGTGTTCCATTTCTCTGGCTGGTTTAATCTTCTTCTTTGAATTAAACTGGGTAGATTGGCAAACTTCTAGATCTTTGAATGATGTGGTAGAGGAGCTGGTTTGTGGTGGTAAAGGCAAACAGAGGATTAGAGACCTGGGTTTTAGTACTGGTTCTACAACTAACTAGATGTGCAACCTTGGGAGAGTCATTTCCTTTCTCATGCTTTCACTTTCTCATTTATAAATATTGGGATAGTAATACTAATCTCATAAAGTTGCTGTGAGGTCAAAATATGCAAGTGAGATCCAAAATGTACAATAGATATCATGAAATGGGAAGGAACTACAAAAGGAAAGAGAAACTAGGATAGGGGAAAGGAGAAAAGAAGGAAGGGAAAATGAAAAAGAATATATATATATATATGATAGTTAAGATAGTTATACTACCAATTGCTATTAATTCATTGAAAAAAAGTTTTTGCCTACATTTTTTGATCAGTTTTTCAAGCCTGTATCTTGTAATATGAGCAACTACTTTGAAGATAACAATACACAATGTACTAACCATTATTACTCTCCTATGGTCTTGTTTTGAAATTTTGTACTTTTTTTACATAAAAATTATTTTAAAAAACTCAAACTTTTAAGTATGGCACTCAAGGTTTTCCATGATTGGCTCCCTATTATCTTGTCAGCCTTGTTTCCTACCATTCATCTTCATGTATCTTGCACTCTGGCAGTTTGCCGAACATGTCACACGCTTTCTTAACTTGTTGCCTTGGTGGTGATATCTTCTGTTCCTTCTCTTTTCATCACTATAGGTCCAAAAGTCACCTATCATTTCAGACCAAGTTCAAATTTTATTTCATTCAGTTAGAAATCTTCAACTTCTTTTCTGCTTCTGGAGTTCTTCACACTGACCTTCTGCCCAGGAAAGGCTTTTGGTATGATTTAGTAAGGGAGAGAGGGTGACAAGATAACCTATACTTCTGTTAATTTCCTAAAGTCCTGCTACCTGCCTTGCAAACTTGTCATAAAAAAATGAGATAATGGATATGAAGGGGCCTTTTAAGCTATAGAGTTCTGTTTTTGAGTTTTGGATATCCCTCTCCATTCCAGGTTTGGGAAAACAAAGCCCTTTTAAGGTGTTCCTATTTTCAGGTGGCCAAGTTTCCATTTCTGATTCATGTTGCAAAAAATTTGAAAATGTCTAATTTGAATAAGCAAAAGGGCAAGCAATAAAAGACAACATGGACAGATAAATATTGACTTTTTAAGTGATGGGAATGTAGACAATTATGGTCTTGGATTTCTGTTATTTTTACAACTAGAGGAACATAAAGTGACCAGAAAAATGAGGGTAGTTGCTTAGAATTAATTATGTATATTCATAACTTTTGTTTGATTTGAAAAATCTATGCTCATTTAGAAAAACCTGAGGGAGGGCTTAGGCTTTTTGTTATTAAAATGATAAGGCTATAGTGTCATAAAATGTTGGGTAGCTGCAAACCCAGATTTTATTTATGCCTATGTATACATGTATAAAACCCATCTCCATGCTAAAAGATGACACTCAAAAGACTTTAGAGAGACAGTGACATCTGCTATGGGGGAGTCACACTTGGGAAAACTTGATTGACCATTTTTGGCATATGCTGGTTTAAAATGGCTCTTCTATTGGCTAATAATCTTTTCTGAATTAGGTCCAACTCTCAGCAGGCACATTTCCATCTGGTTAAGTTTAAAACTCAAGCTGTTTTTTTTTAAAGAAAAAATAAAAACTACTTTACACCCATAGTAATCTAGGCAAAAGGTTTTACATACATTACCCATGTCCTCCTTTAAAAAGAATTTTCATCCTCTTTTGTTTAAAACCAGGTGTGAATGACATGGCTGCTGAGACTCTTGAAACCTGGATTTTGAAGAAGAGTTAAAGGATGATTTTTTTCAAGAAGACAGGGAGGAATAAATTTCATACATCTGCAAATAGTGATGGCTCGCATGGTAAAACATGAAGCAAGTATGTTAGGTCACTGCATTCTCTCAGTGGAGGGAAGTAACTGATAAACAACTGCTTGGTACAAAAAGAGCCTTCTGGTACATAGATCTGTCATTGTTTCTATCTCATGCACTAGCCTGTGTGACAGTGCATCATCACACCGATAATTAGAGAGAAACTGCAATAAGCAAAGCCATGGGGTGTGTGATATGTACCATCAGGACAGTAAATCAGAGACCTGAGGGCTTTGTCTTGCCATCGGCTCAATAATGTCATTGACCTTTCCTTAGTACCCTCCTCTCCTCACTTCTGGGTATAAATTCCCATGGGAGAGTTGACTGGTTTAGGGATGCATGGTGAAGGGTAAGTGAGAAAATTGAGACCCAAGGTTAGTGTTTCTTCAATATTTTCACAGCACTTTTACTGACAAGGTAGCTATATGATAGGTATCAATTTATTTCTTGTTACTCATGAGATGGTTATTCTTTCTTTCCCTTCTTCCATCAAGTACTCACACTTTCAACCCTATGTAGCCTTCCATTAGTTATGGTTTCCTATCTGACTTCTTTTATCTGACATTTTATCCACAAGTGACTGGTGAATGACAAAAGTAAATATTCTCATTCTTGAGGTGTGACCCTAACAGTAGTAATATAAAGCTGTGTTAAGGTCTTTTATTATAGACTTCTATAAAGTAACCAGAGCATTGCTCAGAGTTATAGGGTGTGTTCTTACAAGTTTATTTCTAAGAGGGTCTTATTTATCTATCTGAAATAATTAGGGAAATTGATTATATTAATTTTCTGTTTCTATAAAACAAATCAACACACTTAGCTGCTGAAAACAACATCCATTTATTACCTCGCAGTTCTATTTGGTTTCTAGGAATGTTATGGCTACATTTCTCTGCCCAGAATCTCATGAAGCTGAAATAAGAGTGTTGGCCAGGCTGTGTTCCTTTCTGGAGACTCTCAAGAATAATTTGTTTCATAGTTCATTCAAGTTGTTGGAGAATTTATTTCCTTGCAGCTGTAGGACAGAAGTACCTATTTTTCTGTTTGCTGTTTGCTGAGAATGCTGTCTGCCTACAAGCTGCCCTTCTCCATTAACAGTTCACAATATGAATGTTTACTCTCTTCCACAGTAGCATAGTGCATCTGTCTGATTTTTCTCACCCCCCACCCTCATGGAAGAAAACTACTTTTAAAGTTTTCATGTGATTAGGATAAACCCACTAGAACATTTCCGTATTTTTTTAATTAATTAAGTTTATTGGTACATTTCTGATATACATAACAATCACATTCATCAGAGAGAATTTGTACCTGTACATGATATATCTTGATTCTTCTTTTATTCCCCTTTCCCCTACCCTCCCTTCAACCCTTCTTCCCCTCCTTATTTACAAAAGCTTTCTTTCCACTTTTTCCTTCTTTTCTTGTTTTCTTTTCCCTTCCTTCCCCCCTCTAGTTCCACTTCTCATTTTAACATTTTCTTCCTATTTTCCAATATCTATTATACATTTTCATCCTTATTTACACTTTCAGTTTCTCACACCAGAGAAACAATGTGATATTTACACATGTTTGTCTGATTTATTTCACTTAAGGGTATGGTCTCAAGGTGCATTCATTTAGCTAGAAATGTCTCAAATGTATCCCTCTTTATGGCTGAGCAGTACTGCATTGTATTAAAACATGTTTTCTTCATCCATTCATTGGTTGATGGGCATTTGAGATGTTTCCAAGATTTAGCTATTAAAAACTGTGCTGCTATGGTATGATGTTTTAAATTCTTTCAGGAAAATACCAAGAAGGGGAATAGCTGGATCAAAATGGAATCTCAAGTTTTAGTTTTTTGAGGAATCTCCACACTGATATCCACAGTGGTTGCAGCAGTCTACACTCACACCAACAGTGGAGAAGTGTTCCTTTTTCCCCACAGCCCAAGCAGCATTTGTTATTAGAAGTTGCAGAAACAACTCCAAACACTCAGCCACACTTTATCTTCAACAAAGGGGCCTAACACCTTCACTGGGAGAAAAATAGCCTCTTTAATAAATGGTGCTGGAAAAACTGGCTTTCCACATGCCAAAGATTAAAACTTGACCTATGTCTCTCATGATGCACTAAACTAAAATAAAAATGGATCAACGATCTAAATATTAAAACAGAAACACTAGATCTGCTGGAAGAGAAAATAGAACTCTTAAAGACATAGGTGCAAGCAAAAACTTTATGAACAAAACCCCAATTGCATGGGAAATATTACAAAGAATCTTATTAAAAAGCTTTTGCACACCAAAAAAAGCATCAACATAGTGAAGAGACAACTCAGAATGGGAAAAATTTTTGCCAGCTGTTCCTCAAACAAAGGACTAATATCTAGAATATATAAAGAACTAAAAAAATCATACCCCCCAAATTTAAAGACCCAATCCAAACATGGTAATTGGAAATGAAGAGATACTTCTTAGATGAAGAAGTACAAATGCAAATAAAGATATGAAAAAACGTTTAACATCACTGGTCACTTGAGAGATGCCAATTAAAACAATGCAGAGATTCTATCTCACTTCAGAAAGAATAACTATTATCAAGAAATCAACCATTTCCCTATCTTAAGATAGGCTGTGCTACATGATGAAACTTTATTGCAGGAGCAAAATGCATCATCCTCACAGTTCCAGGGATTATGTAAGGCATGCACACCAGGGAAAGGGAAATCTTGGAGCACATCTTTAATCTTGCCTACCACAGGACATACTATTTTTCCTTAAAAAAAAAAAGTCTTTTGAGTGGTTGATTCTCCATCCAGAATGAAAGCTGAATGAAATACAGCATAGCTTCCCAGTTGATGTGCCATGAGCATGCAGCAAGTAAGACTACATATTGATTCCTTCAGCCCTTGAAAAATGAGTGAGAGCCAGGAATCATGTGCACTCCTAAGCCCAGTAGACTCAAACTGTGAGTTGCTTGGTCACATACCTCAAAAAGCAGTGCAAATAATGGAATTGTTGTGTTTCCTTGACATGAATAAGGTCAGAAACATAACTTCAGTACTTTTAGAAAATCAAAAAAAGCTATTCAGACCAATATGAAATGTGCTAAGAACTTAAGTCTGATGTCTATCTATTTTAGGCAAGATCACTGAGGTATGAAATGATGCCATGAATGTGCATTTAAAATAAAGACATGTTACCCAAATTTGTGAGTGGGATGGACACTATACTTCACTTAAAGTAGAATTGTCTTTTCCCCTACATGATCTAAGAAAAATGCATAAAACAGTAATCATACATCTATATTAATTGGTACACACAATAAAATGAAAATTGCAATAAGAACGACATGAATGGAAAGGAAATAATTATAATGGTTTTGTTGTTTTTAAAGTTTTTATGTTTAACTGATACAAAAAAATAGAAGTTATACATTTTAATGGGGTACCATGTAATGTTGGATACATGTATATATTGTGTAATGTTTAAATCATGTTAAACATATTTGTCTCCTAAAACATGCATCATTTCTTTGTGCTGAAAACTTTCAAAATTCTTTCTTCTAGCTTTTTCAAATGTATAGTACATAAACATTACCTATGGTCATCATACTATGCAATAGTAAAATAGGATTTCTTGCTCATGTCTAACTGTGTCTTAGTACCAACTGATCAGCATTTTCCAATTGTGCCATCTCCCCAACTGTCTTCAGCCTCTGATAAACAACATTTTACTCTCAACTTCTATGATATTAACTTTTTTAGATTTCACATATGAGTGAGATAATGAAACACTTGTCTTTCTGTGCCTGACTTATTTCACTTAACATAGTTATCTCCAGTTTCATCCATGTTGTAGCAATGACAGGATTTCACTGTTTTATGTCTGAATAACACTCCATTGTGCATATTTACCACATTTTGTCTATTCAACATTTGAAAGACTCAGGTTGTTCCCTTTTCTTGGTTATTGTGCATAGTACTGCAGTAAGTATGAGAGTACAGATGTCTCTTTGACATACTGATTCCATTTCCTTTGGATATATATCCAGTAGTGAAATTGCTATATTATTTGATAGTTCTATTTTTTAAATTTTTGATCAACTTTCATACTGTTTTCCACAATGGCTATAGTAATTTACATTCCCAGACACAGTGTACAAGTGTTCCCCTTTCTCCACATCTTCGCCAGCATTTGTTATTTTCAGTTTTTTTTATATTAGCCATGATTAGGGTGAGGTCATGTCTCACTGTGGTTTTGATTTACATTTCCCTAGTGATTAATGATCTAATTTTATAAAACCAAAATTTTGAGACAAATATTGTTTAATGAAAGAGAGAAGCTATAATAGAATAGTAGTATGGGGAGGTTCACATCCCACTGTTATCAATGATCTGTGGCATCTTTTAATTTTACCCTCATATCTGCCTCTAACAAATGATGCATTTTGCTTTAAAAGTTATATCTATGTTATCAAACATGGTAATCTCTATTCATCTGCAAAATGGCCAAACATTTCATAAGTGGTTGATATTTGTTGGACTTATACATTTGAACATTAGCAGTTCTATTCAGCCATGGATATATACTGATGGACTGCTTGATTCCAGAAGGAAAAAAGGTGTCTATGAATATAAACATTTAGGATAATATTAATAAATCAGTTGAGATAGGTAGTGTTTGAGCACTGTTCTATTAAGGAGTAAATTGGAATACTGAGTGAAAATGTGGGAAGATGTAAGGTGTAACACCTACAAAGTCTATAAGCAACCTTTGTCCTTATTGGTGTAATAATTTGGTCATATAGGTAAAGTACGACTTAGCATATTACAAGTCTGGTACTACTAACATTTTGTTAGGGGCAGGAAACACTGAAAAGGAAACATTATTGAAGATTCTTACATTAATAACAAATGAAAAAACCAGTCTCTTTCAACACCCATATATACCTAATGGCTTTAATAGTACTCATTTAGAATGTGTTTTATGTCCTTTCATCTTTGCAGATTAACCTAAGGCAGAAAGCATTATCCATTTGTCATAGAATACTCTTGACCAATAAGAGCCCAGTATTGCTGAGCAAAAATTGCTACACTGGCAATCTGAGTTTTATATTTCACCCAACATTTATTCAATGTTTACTTCATGATACCATCTGTGCTAGGTGCAAGATATTGTGCTGGGTGGTGGTGTACAGAAATCAATAATTAAAGGAATTTTTAAACTTATAGTAAAGAATAATGCAAATATTTGTGCCCATATATTCAAAGTAAAAAAGGAATATGGAGTCAGAAAGGATGAATTTCAGCTCAGAGTTGTGGCAGACACCTGTAATTGCAGCAGTTGGGAGGCTGAGGCAGGAGGATTACCACGAGTTCGAGGCCAGCTTGGATCACATAGTGAGTTCAAGGCCAGCCTAAACTACACAACAAGAATTTGTCTTAAAAAGAAAAGGTGAATTTCAATTGGCATGAGGATGAGAAATACACATTTTTTTAAAGGATGCAGGATTTCAGCTAGGCTTTCTTTTATTTTGTTTTGTTTTGTTTTTGAGACAGGGTCTCACTAGGTAGTTCAGGCTGGCCTGGACTCACTATGTATCCCAGGCTAGCCTTAAACTCACTGCAATCCTCCTGCCTCACCCTCCTGAGTGCTGGAATTATAGGAGTATGCCACCATGCCTAGCTGGGCCTTCTTTGAAGAATGGATAAGTCTTCCAAAGTGGGTGATTAAAGCACTCCATGCATAAGCAATAATTTAAACAAGGTTCATAAGAAAAAAGTAAAAGAAAATGGGTGGTGGTGGGTGATGAAAGCATGCACATGTAAAACCTATCCATTTGAGTCTGAAATGGAAGATTATACACAGTTAGGTAAACAGTGACAACCCAGTAAAGAACATAGCCAGCCTAAATTGAGGGGTTCTGGGCAAGACCTCCTGGACTACCTCCAAAGGAGAGAGACACAAGTCCAGCTTATTGAGCTAGGTCTTTTATGGATAGGGTTAAGGGGGTTAGTGGGGTGGATTTAGGTGGGGTGAGGCAAAGGGGGGTGTAAGATGGTGAAGCAAAAATGGCTGATTATGTGGCTACAGCAATGGGTTCCATGACCTAGAAGGTGAGGCAGTTGTGTTATACCCTATGCATTATTCCCAAGTTCAGGAGGGGAGCTGCAGGATGTAGGGATGACATGAGATTATTCTCAGAGCTCAGGAACTCAGTCAGCTGTTGGGGGAGGTAGATGGGTGTCAGACTTTTCATTTCCTGGGTGTCAAGGATGATTGAGAGAAAAGGAGGTAAGTGGGCAGGTATGGGGGTATGGATCCTCATGGAGCTGCTTCCTGCTAAGCTGGGGCAAAGTTGTAGGAGGTGAAGTTGTGGGGCTGATAGGGGTGACTGGTGAGAAACATGCCAGTGGCCACTTAAGAAGTGAAGTAAGATATCTGTCTCTGGATGAAGCTAAAAAGGGTCTGAAAGAGACAAAGGGCAGACATGATTAGTAGGAGTATTGAAACAATGGGTTCAAGATGGGATATGAGCCAGGAGTTCCAGGAAGTGTCCAACCAGCTGGGAAAGGTCCAGGACAAGGCCTAATTTTGTAGGGTGGTGGCTTGATCACTTAGCCTTTGGATGTAATCTGGTATGAGTCTGGACTTGTTGGTGGAGAAACAGCAGGTCTCTTGGAGAAAGGCACAGAGCCTGCCTTTTTGAGGCAAATAAGTTGAGGCCTTGACAATTTTGCAACATAATGGCAGCCAGCAAGTTGATTTGATCTTGCAGGTTAGTGAGTTTTCTTGCTTAGAAAGAGTAGAAAGGGTGGGGGAGGTTGAGTTCTGGGCAGTACTCTTACTGTGTGCAGCAGAGCAGGGAATTTTATTTGTTCTCAGTTGGGAACTGAGGTTGTCAGCTTGAAGGTTGGAGAGTTTGATGGATATTGGTTTGAGTGAGAAAGCTGAGAAATAGTGAATGAAGACTCTTAGTTTGGCTGGTCTGGTGCTAACAGCAGTGGCTATTCTGATTCCTGTCAGGAGGGGAATTAACTGAACAGGCCTAGAAAATCACTGTTAACATGCTGTCTGGATTAATAGAAAGTGGAGGCAGAAGGTGAAAACGCTGATTTGGGTTGGAGGGAACTTGATGAAGATACTCTGGAGCCAGAGGTTAGTGATTATTTTTAGGAGTGAAGTTGAGGTTGGAGGAAAGACTCCTGTGAGGGAAAGAGTAAAGCAAACAAGTTCAGGAAGACAGTAAGCCATGAAGGTGACAGGTAGCTTTCTGGGAGAAACCTTCAGGGAGGAGGCATGGAATAGCCTGGCATTCTTGGATTTTAAGGTAGTAAATACGAGTAACAGGGTGGAAAGGGCAGAACAGGGGTGATAGCAGGACCACGTAGGGTCTCTCCCATATTTGTTGCAAAGTGGTTTTTTAAGGGTTTGAGCAAGATCTATAGGCCAGGGATGAAGGAGGAAGGGGATAGTGAACATGTAGGCTGGGCTAGGAGAGAGTCAGTTTGTGCTCATGGGAAGGCTCAAATGACCTAAAGTGATGGGGTAGTCTCTTAGGGAATGTGTAGGAAGAATAGGGCCCAGAAAAAAAGGGGTGACCATATATTAGTTTATTTGTGGAGGGGCACCAGGAGTAATAAATCTGGCCAGGGATGGTGAAGTTTAATGGAACAAGGGAAGAAGTAGAGTGAGGTTTTGGGGTCTTTTGGAGTTTGGGTGAGAGTAAGAAAGCTGGGAGAAAGCTGGGATAAGTGTTTGGATTAAGGCTGTGAGTTTTGTCTGTTGTGTAGTTGTTTTGGGTAGAGTAATTGGGTCTTGATTATATGCCTGGAGTCAGAGGACCCAGTGGCCATTGGGGATTTAGAAAAAGATTTTAGCTATGAACGAGGTATTGGCTGTCTGTGGAATGGGGTTTTTATATATATTGGAAAGGTGGTTGAGATCATGGTGGATGGTTTGAAAGCAACTGTGGATGTTATTCTGAACCAAGAAGGACATGAGGTGATGTGTTTTTGGGAGACATTATAAAGGGCTTTGGCTATGAGGCCAAAATTGGGAACCCAGAGGCAGAGAAAGACAGCTAACTTGAGGAATGAGGGTAGTTTTTGTCTGTTTGTGGGGAGCATAATTGATCGAATGAGAGCTTTGTGATCAGACATGATGGCCATGGAGGTGGTGGTAAGGTGGAGCCCCAGGTATTGAATGGTGGTGTGGACTAATTGTGTGTGGAAGATGAGGTACAGGAGAAAAGAAAAGAAAGGAGGGAGGTGTCTGAGTGACAGTCCCAGGGAGAAGGGCTTGCAGATTAAAATATCATTAACATATTGGAGTACATTTTGTTGAGAGGCAGTGTCTGGTCAAGATTGTGATTGAGAACCTGGCCGAATAAGTAGGGGCTGTCTCTCGAATCTTGAGGGAGGACTATCTAGATGAGTTGAGTGGCATGGCCTAAGGTAGGTTTGGTCTAAGTAAAGACAAAAAAGTCTTGGGAACTGGGGTGGAGGTGAGGGACTGGAATAAGGAGTAAGGAGGAGAAGGGTAAAATGTGTGGAGAGGGAAGGAGGATTCTGGAAGATGACCAGTTGCCCATAGCTTGAGAAGGAGGTCTCATCCCAGGAGGGGAACAGGGTATTGAGGAATTAGCAGGAGTGAGTGAGAGAGCAATTTAAGGGCACTGTCACGTAGGGATAAAAAGGCTGGACATCAACTCCCAATACCGATATGGAAGATTTAACTGAAGATCCCAAAAATGTTGACAAAGAGGAGTAAGTGGCCCCCATGTGAGGAGAAATGAAATAGACGTATCCTCAATCAGAAGTTACCCTGGGCTCTTGTATGGTGATGGGTTGGGGGCCCAAGAGCTGCAGGCCCCATCAGTCTTTGGCTAGAAAAACAGGTCCCATTAGATCAGCAGGACAGGGCTCAGGAGTAGATGACCCCACCCCAAGTTGGAACAGGGACAGTTCATCTTTCAGTGGGCCTTTAAATCACATACAGGGCAGAGTTTTGTGAGAGGGCCACAGATTTGGGCATTGCTTTGCCAAGTGCCCTATTTTGCCACATCAAAAGCAAGGCCTATTGGCTTTAGCTTTAGTTTGGATAATTGGCCTGGCCTGAGGGTTGTTGCAAGAAGCTGGAGGGCAGATTTATTAGAGGCCTGTCTGGAGGCCTCTTTGTCAAGTTCTCAGTTTTGGTAGACCCTGAAGGAAGTGGTCATGAGATCAGTCAGTCATAGGGGTTTGAGGATTATCTTTGAATTTTTCAAGCTTTGCCCTGATGTCAGGGGATGCCTAGTAAGTGAAATAAGTCTTGAGAAAAAGTTGTCCCTTGGCTGAGGAGTGGTCTAAGCCAGTGTGGGCTTTTACAGCCTCTGAGAGTGGGGCCATAAATTGGGCCAGACTTTCTTGGGGGGTCCTGATAGATTTTTTAGAGTTTGTCAAAGTTGATGGACATATAATGAAGGGTCTGTCTAGATCAGTGAGAATATATTGGATGAAGTCTTGGTATTTTCCCCATCTCTGTGACTAGGCTTGTGGCTCCATCTAGGGTCTTGTTTAGGAATAGCAACTGTCCCAGGGTCTTTGTGATTACATATCTTGGGTGTGGGCCTCATTGGTTCTAAAGGCAGCCATCTTCCAAACTCACTGTTCCACATCCAGGAGGAAAGTGGTGGTGAGAATTATATGACTATCACACAAGGTGAGGTCAAAGGAGCAAGTGAGATGAGTGAATTCTTTAATGTAATATGAAGAGTTTGATGAGAAGGAACCAAGGTGAGCTTTAAGTTGGGAGTGATTGGAGAAGGAAAATGGGATGTGGATGAGAGTAGGGCCACTAGTATTAGCAACCTTTTGTAAAGGATAGAAGGATTTGGGGTCAGTGGCTCAGCAGACTCAGCAGAGGTGGTCTATTGGAAGGAAGGCAAGAGAGGGGGTGAGGGGTGTGGAGAGGGAAGTTTGTTTGTGGGATCAAAGTTTTTGTGTGAGGAAGAGTCTGGGGCCCAGAGCTGGCATGGGGGGGGCATGAGTTATTACCTGGTGTGAGGTAGAGCAGAATGAACAGAGGGAGGGAAAAGAGCAGAGGATGAAAAAGGCCTGATCATAGGGGACCTCTTCCCATTTGCCTGAACTCTAAAGAAACTGGTCAAGGTCAGAGAGGATCTAAAACTTGAATGGACTATGTTTTGGCCACACAGAGCCACTATCTAGCATGCTCAGCCATGTTACAGAAAGGAATGGGGCATTTGGCTTAAAATAATATTGGGGGGAGAGGTTTTTGAAGAGACACCTTGGGAGTGTCTTTAGGAGGGGCAGAGGCAGTTCCTCCTATGGTAGGTATGGTAGGAGGGTTGAGAGTGTCTGACAGCAAAAAGGGAAACCAGGATTAAAAAGAGTGCCCCTAGATGAACACCAAAAGCCAGAACAAAGGACGAACAGAGCAACATCCAGGTAGACCTGCTGTGTCCTAGCTGAAGCCAGAGGTCAGGCCCAATTAGGACTTGGAAAATCAACCAAAGGGACAGACACCCTCAACTGCTCCACAGGAGGACTTACCCCCACAGTCTTGAGTGGCAAGATTTAGGCAGAGGAGATGCTCAGAAGAGGTCTCTGGTGGGCTGGAGGCAGTGAGGCCACTGATTCTTATTGACTAGAAGAGGGTGACATGGGTGGGTGCATGCCAGAGTGGGGAGCTATAGACCAACACCTCCTCGGTTTCAACACCAGATGTAGATAAAATGGTCATGACCCAGTAAAGAACACAGCCAGCCTGAATTTGGGGTTCTGGGCAGGACCTCTTGCAGTAACTCCAAAGGAGAGTCCAAGTCTAGTTTGTTGAGCTGGATCTTTTATGGTTAGTTGGTTAGTGGAATGGACTTAGGTGGGATGATGTGAAGAGGGGGCAGGTGGTGGGGGGTGAGAATGGCTGAATGTATAGTTATAGCAATGGGTGCTGTGACCTAGCAGGTGGATCAGGTATGTTGTGTCCAATGCCTTGTTCCTGGGCTCAGGAGGTAGGCTGCAGAATGTAGGAATTGGCTGTGATTTTTCCTGGAGCTCAGAAAATTGGGCAACTTTGAGGGGGGCAGATGAGGGTCAGACTTATCACACTAATTGACCCCCATCCCCACTCAACTGCCTACATCCAACACAGAGCTCTATGGTATATTTGCTTTCCCATCTTCCAACATGACCAGGGATACACCCCAGCCTGAATGGTTGCCACAAACTGGGGTATACTGACAGAGGGGACTCTGGAATAGGGGCAGGACACCTCACAAACCCACAAGCCATAGACCTTGGCAGAGAAAGCAGTGACTTGAGGCACACAGAAGGATACTGAAACTGGGAGGAGCTGGAGTGAATACAGCCCTAGCACAGAAACCATTGATTCATCACACCCAGCAAAACAGACAGAGCAGGACTCAGCATTTGGACACAAAAAAGTGAGTGTGGAAACAAAATAGGAATTAGCGGTGACTCATTATCCCTTTCTCATGTCTGCTGAATTCTAATGGTATAAGCCTTGGAAAGAAAATACTCATTCAAACATACAGAGAAATTTTTTGGATTCATTTCTTTTTTTCTTTGTTGGTTTGGGGGGATTTGAAGTTCTGTCTTTTTCATTTTTCCTTTCTTTTCCTCTTTGCTCTTTTCTTTTTTCTTCTTTTTCTTGTTTGGTATTTTCTGTTACTTTAATCTAAAGCTATGAATTATCTTTTACTCTTTAATTTGACCCTTTACCTCATTTTCTCTTTTTCTTATTCTCTTTTTAAAAAATTTTTCAAATTGTACTTCTTTCATTTCCCCCTTCCCCACATATTCCATTTTTATGACCACTACTATTAAGTTTTATTAATTTGTAGATAACTAGCTTGCTCTGTGTTATTATTGCTGAATTATTTTCTATTGCTAATGGTGGAATAATTGTTGCACTTAATAGATATTTACTAAATTTTAACATTTGGTTTGTTTTTGTGTCTGTAATACTGTAGATCTCTTTTCTATTAAGGGTGATACAGTGGTAACTTTCATTGATTCTATGGTATGTCAATATCAAGTTGGTCTTTGACTTTATTATTGCTGCTGATTTCTTTGCTATTGCCAATGGTGGCATAGTTGTTGCTATTAATTAGCTTTTACTGTGTGACAATATCTGGTTTGCCTTTGTGTCATCAATAATACTGCAATTTGTTCCTGGAGAAGTGGGTGTTGGGCCAGTTACACTGCACCTTCCCATCCCCAAAGTCATGGAAGAGGTCAGATTATTGGAACAGAGGCAAAAGGCTATAGTTAGCCATGCCCAGAGCACATGATTGGAAAGCAGACATTAACTGAATAGATCTCCAGACTAGCAACAAAATCTTTCCATTTTAATTGATCTTCACCTTTCAGAACAGCAAAAACTAAATCAAAAGCAAAAACAATAGAATGAGAAAAAAGACAACAAAAACTCCCAAGTCCCAGAAAGTTGATCTATAAGGAACTGATGGGGAGGAAATAAAAAAACAGCTGAATTATAGAAATTGATACCAGATGAGTCAAACAGAAAAAAATAGATCAATAAGGTGCTCAAGAAGTTCAAAGATAGTATAACTAATCAGATAATGGGTTTAATAAAGAAAATAATCAGTGAACTTAAAAAGACACTAATAAAAACTAGCTTAACTAAACAAAATAATATACAACACAAATAAGCATTTTATAAAAGAATTGGTACTTAATAAAAATCCAAGAAGTGAAAAATTCTACTGAGAGCTAAGCTGGGGGAGTGGTGCCCCACACCCATGTGCAAGATCCCACCTGAGCCAGAGCAGTGGTGCCCCATCCCCAGGGGAGTAGGGCAATGGACAGCAGGGACAAGACTAACCAAACAATGCAATCCTGGACAAGGACAACACCCAGAGAGAGAAGGAAGCAACCAGACCTCACAAAGGTCAATATCAAGTCCAATAGCTCACTCAAATCTCTGTTGCATCCGATATCCAGCAGAGGACAGAGGGCTGGTCATGTTCCCCATCTACGAATGACAGCAAGGACATTCCTTAGCTTAGATGGTAACCATAGTCTGGGGGGAACAAACAGGGACCTCTAGTCCAAGGATGGTATCTCAAGATTCGTAGGCCCTAAAGCTAGGTATACAAAATCATGACTGACTGCATGCCAAGACTGCAGATCATGGAAAGAAATCACTCATTCAATTACACAGAAATTTTTTCTTAGACTCAATCTCTTTGATTTTTTTTAATGTATTGTTTTTGTTTTCCCATCACTGGGTTTTCTTGAGGGGGCTGGGAATTTTTCTTCCTCTTTTTTTCTCTACTTTTTTTTTTCCCTTCCAACATTTTTTCTTTTCCTTCTTATCTTTCTTTTATCTCCTGTTTTTTGATGTTACCTTTTTTTCTCATTCATTATTTCTTGCTGGTGTTGGTAATTGTTTTCCTAAGATGTCAATACCTCAATTGCCTTAGGATCATTTAACATACTGTGGCTCACTCTAGGAGAATGGCATACAGATCCAAATACATTGCAAGGTGTCATCACAACTAAACAGAGGTTGGATTCTGGGAAAGAGGTAAAGGTCAACAGTTAGCCATGCCTGGCATAATGTCTACTGAAAAGTAGACATTAAATAAACAGGTTTCCATACTACAAACAAAACTTTTCACTATGATCAATCCACAAGCTCCAACACAAACCAAACAAAAACTAGAAACATGAGGAGACAAGACAACAAAGTGCCTCCAAAGATGCCCAACTCCCCAAAGCTGATCCATGAGGCATTGAAGAGGAGGAAGCCAAAAGTCTCACATCTAAATTGTTCAAAATGGTATCAGGAAAAATGGCAAATTCACAGAAGATATAAGTAATAAGATATTGGGCCAGTTAAAATCATCAGCAAGTCTAAAGGAGGCACAAATAAAAAGATAGAGCAGCTAAACAAAATGTGGGAAAACATGCATAACCATCATAGAAAAGAATTGGAATACATAAAAGAACTCCAAATAGAAATTTGGGAGATTAAAAGTTCTATTGAAAGTATGGGTAGTGAAGGTGACCAATATGAGGACACAGTCTCAGAACTAGATGACAGAGCTGTTGTTGGTGAGTGATTAATGAGAGATACCTTAAAAACAACAAGAGAAAATGAAAAATGAATCCAATAGCTCCTAGATGATGCAAAAAAGACTAAGATTAATTGGAATTAGTAAAAAATCAGAAGATAGTGCAAATGGCATAAAAAACCTGTTTACTGAAATAATAGCTGGAAATTTTCCAAATAAGATAAAATAATTTAATGTACAGATAAGCGAGGTATATAGAACCCCAAATAGCCACCATTAGAAAATCATCATCACATCATAGTAAATATCTTGGAAGTTCAACACAAGGACAAAATTTTAAAAATGGTTAGAGAAAAGCAACAAATCACTTATGAAGGAAATCCCATTAGAATTACAGTAGACTTAGTAACACAAATATCAAAGGGCAGCAGACCTTGGAATGAAGTTTCAAGTCCTAAAAGAAAATAATTTCCAACCCAGGCTGACAAACCCTGCAAAACTATGTTTCAAAATTGATGGAGAAATAAGATACTTTCATGATAATACATAAAGAAATTCATGACTGCCAAACCAGTACTCCAAAAAATTCTCAAGGATAACTTTGAAGGAGACAATGAAGCTAACAATGACAGAAGGTCTAATAGAATAAATACAACAGGCAAAAGACAGGGAATTATCAACAGGAAGATAAGGCAATGACAGGAATAAGTCAGCACCTATCGGTAATAACTCTTAATGTGAATGGTCTTGATTCCCCAGTCAAAAGACACAGACTGGCAGAATGTATCAACAAACAAAATACAATGGTATGCTGTACAAAAGAAACACATTTAACACAAAAACAAACTCCTAGACTAAAAGTCAAAGGATGGAAAACAATTTTCTATGCAGTAAAAACCTGAAAAAAAATAGATGTAACTATCTTATCTTGAGACAAAGTGGACTTCAAGCCAAAAGTTATCAAAGTAGACAAAGGAACTCCCTATATGTTGATTAAAGGAAAACTTCAACATGAAGTGGTAACAATTATTACCATAAATGAACCAAACAATGAAGCACAAAACCTCATAAAATAAGTACTATTGGAAATAAAATATCAGTAAATATAAACACAATTACAGTGGGGGACATCAATTCCCCTCTATCACAAATAGACAGATCACAAATAGATCAACTAGACAAAAAATCAACAAAGAAATATCATAGCTGTACAAAATCTTTGAACAAATGGACTGCATATCTACAGAATGTTCCACTAAAATGAAACTCTTTCCAAAATCAACCACATACTAGCCAATAATCAACTTTAAATAAATGTAAAAGAACTGAAATTATACCATGCATATTATCAGATCATAGTGCAATGAAGTTTGAAATCAACCATAGAAATGACAGAAAGTATACAAAAACAGAAAGTATGGAAACTAAACAATATTCTCTTTTACTAAGCAATGGGTTACAGAATAAATGAAAGAATAAATACGACAGTTTTTAGAACTGAATGATAAAGCCAGCACCACACACCAGAATGTATGGGACATAATTAGAGCAGTGCTAGGAGGCAAGTTTATAGCTGTGAATGCCCACATCACAAAAACAGAGTTCTCCTAAATAAATAACCTAATGATCTCATTTTAGGGTCCTAGGAAAACAAGAAATATCCAAACCCAAAGCTAGCACAGGGAAGAAAATTATAACGTACAGAGCAGAAATGAGTGGAGACCAAAGTAAAAATAATAAAATTAATGAATGTAAGAGCTCATTCTTTGAAAAAAATAAAATAGACAAACCTTTAGCCAATCTAAACAAAAAGGAGAGAAAAGACATAAATCAATGTAAATTAGAAATGAAAAATGTAAAATTGTGATGGACACTGCCAAAAAATAAAACATTATGAACAACTACTTCACAAACCTATACACCAACAAGTTGGAGAATTCAGAAGAAATGCATAGATACCTGCATACATAAAAATTACAAAACTTGAACCAAGATTTAAAAACCCTGAATAATCCAATTATAGGCAATGAAATTGAAACAGTAATAAATAAGCTACCAACAAATTAAAGCCCAGATCTGGACAAGATCACTGCTGAATTCTACAAAAACATCAGGGAAGTTCTAACACAAATACTCCTTAGGCTTTTCAATGAAATTGAAAGGGAAGGAATACTCCCAAAATCACTCCTGGAAGCTAACATTACCCTCATTCCAAAACCAGACAAGGATCCTATGAAAAAGCAAATTATAGACCAATCTCTTTAATGAATATAGATGCAAAACTCCTCAAAAAAGATACTGGCAGACAACATGCAAGCAATCATCCAAAAGATCATACATCATAACCAAGTGGGCTCCATCCCAGGGAAGCAAGGGTGGTGCCTTAGTTAATCTTCTCACTGATGAGACAAAATATCCAACACTCACAAGTTAAGGGAGAAAAGATTTATTTAGCTCACAGTTCATAGATGTTTCAGTCCATAATCAGCTGGCTCTAAGGCAGAGTGGCCCTGCAGACAGGAACTACAAAGGAGAAACAGTTCATGGCAGGCAGAAGGTAGCAAAGCAATAAGTGATGACCACAGCTCTTCATATTCCTTGTATCTTATCCAGGCTACTTAGGGCAGGTAGCACACACACTCTTAATCCTAGTGCTCTTGATCCTAGCATTGAACCATGAATCAATCCTAGGATTACACACACTAGACCCAGCCACCTCTGAAATGTCCCACCTATGACTGCATTAGGCTTTGGGGGTACATCTAGATACAAACAATAACATTCCACTCCTGGACCCCCAAAGACTCATGCACATCCCTTTATGCAAAAGGCATTTAGTCCATCTCTAAGCGATGCTGAAGTCCTAATATTTTTAGCATTGCTAAAAAGTCCAAGTTCAAAGTCTCCTCTGATATTTAAGGCCAATGCATAGCTGCAAGCCACTGTAAAAATGAAAAGAAAGTTAAACACTTCCAACATGCAATGGCACAAGATAGACATTATCAATCCAAAAACTACAAATAGGGGCATACAAAGGAATGGGACCAAAACAAGTCCAAAATCCAGCAGAGAAAACATTAAGTCCTATAGCTCCATATGCAGTATCCAAGGCAATCTGTGGCAAGATGTGAACTCCAAGGGAGTTGGGTGGCTGATGGTTTAACACATGCAAATCAATAAATGTAATACATCACATAAACAGAAGCAATGACTTAATCATCTCTAGAGATGCAGAAAAAACCTTTGACAAAATCCAACATCCTTTCATGATAAAAACACTGAAGAAAATAACTACAGAAGGACCTTATTCCAATCTGATAAAAGCCATTTATGACGAACCTACTGCCAACATTATATTAAATGGGAAAAAATGAAAGCTTTCCTTCTAAAATCAGTAAAAAAAAAAAAAAAAAAAAAAGGATGTCCACTGCCACCATTCTTGTTTAGCATAGCACTCAAAATATTAGCAAAAGCAATTAGGTAAGGAAAACAAACAAAAGGGATATATTTAGGAAAGAAGTAAAGAAGTAAAATTCTCATCATGTGCAGATGACATAATCCTGTACATAGGAGATCCAAAAAAATCTCCCAAAAGACACTTAGAATTAATAAGTTCAGTAATGTAGCAGGGCACAAAATCAATACAGAAAATAGCATATCTGCATACTAATAATGAACTTACTGAAAAAAAGAATTAGGGAAAATACTATTCATAATAGTATCAAGAAAAATTAAACAATTATTAATTAACCTAACTAAGGAAGTGAAAGACCTCTACAACAAAATTTACAATACTCTGGAAAAGGAGATCAAAGAGGACATCATAAAATGGAAGGATATCCCCTGTTCCTGGCTAGGCAGAACAAATACAGTAAACATGGCCATACTTCCACAACTGATGCACATACTTAACATAATCCCAATCAAAATTCCAACAGCATTCTACACAGATCTGGAGAAAAAATGCCCAAATTCATATAGAACTAGAAGAGACCCAGAAGAGCAAAACAGCAATCCTGCTTAAAAGAGCAAAGCAAGAGTCATCACCATCCCATGCCTAAAATTATATTAATTACAAAGCTACTGTGATAAAAAGCAGCATGGTACTAGCACAAAGACAGGATGATCAATGGACCAGAGCAGAAGATGTAGAAACAACCCCAAATACATTCAACTATTTGACGATTGACAAAGCGGCCAAAAACACACACTGCAGCAGGATAGCCTCTTTAATAAATGGTGTTGGGGGACCAGTGAGATGGCTCAGTGGTGTAAGCGCCTGCCTGGCAAGTGCGAGGGCCCAAGTTCAACTCCCGGAACCCACATATGAAAAAGGGGTTGGGACCGCCAGCTAGCGAGGAGGGCAACCGGCGGGAGTTTTTCAAAATGGTAGCGCAGGGGCACCGCCCAGGCCTCGGAAGGTGTCGAGAAGACCTTTCGGTGGCTCTGGTGTCCTCGCCAGGAGCGGCGGCCTAAAGAGCAGAGCCTGATGGGCACCAAGACCGGCTGGCTGCTTGGAGCGCTACCTGGAAGGGGCTGCGTGGAGGGAGCTCATCCCGGGAGCGCCGGCTGGGGCCTGGGAACATGGCGACCTGCATCGGGGAGAAGATCGAGGATTTTAAAGTTGGAAATCTGCTTGGTAAAGGATCGTTTGCTGGTGTCTACAGAGCTGAGTCCATTCACACTGGTTTGGAAGTTGCAATAAAAATGATAGATAAAAAAGCCATGTACAAAGCTGGAATGGTACAGCGAGTCCAAAACGAGGTGAAAATACATTGCCAATTGAAGCATCCATCTATCTTAGAGCTTTATAATTATTTTGAAGATAACAATTATGTCTACCTGGTCTTAGAAATGTGTCATAATGGAGAAATGAACAGGTACCTAAAGAACAGAATGAAACCTTTCTCAGAAAATGAAGCTCGACATTTCATGCACCAGATCATCACAGGATTATTGTATCTTCATTCCCATGGTATATTACACCGGGACCTCACACTTTCTAATCTCTTACTCACTCGTAATATGAATATCAAGATTGCTGATTTTGGGCTGGCAACTCAGTTTCAAATGCCACATGAAAAGCACTATACGTTATGTGGAACTCCTAATTACATTTCACCAGAAATTGCAACTCGAAGTGCACATGGACTTGAATCAGATATTTGGTCCTTGGGCTGTATGTTTTATACGTTACTTATTGGGAGACCACCTTTTGACACAGACACAGTCAAGAACACATTAAATAAGGTAGTATTGGCAGATTATGAAATGCCAACTTATTTGTCAAAAGAGGCCAAGGACCTTATTCACCAGTTACTTCGTAGAAATCCAGCAGATCGTTTAAGTCTGTCTTCAATATTGGACCATCCTTTTATGTTTCGAAATGCTTCAACAAAAAGTAGAGATTTAGGGACTGTAGAAGACTCAATTGATAGTGGACACGCCACAATTTCTACTGCAGTTACAGCTTCTTCCAGTACCAGCGTAGGGGGTAGTTTATTTGACAGAAGACGACTTTTAATTGGTCAGCCACTCCCAAATAAAATGACTATATTTCCAAGGAATAAAAATTCAAGTGACTTTTCTTCAGGAGATGGAAGCAGTTTTTGTAGTCAGTGGGGGAATCAAGAAGAAACCAGTAATCGGAGGGGAAGAGTAATCCAAGATGCAGAAAAAAGGCCACATTCTCGATACCTTTGTAGAGCCCATTCCTCTGATAGATGAAGCAGTTCTAATAGTCAGTCTCGAACAAAAACATGTACAGTGGAACGATGTCACTCAGCAGAAATGCTTTCAAAGTCCAAAAGATCAGGAGTGGAAGAAAATGAAGACAATGACAATATTTTCCATTTCTTTAAAGAGAAAACATGCAATGGTTCTGGATCTTTTGAAAGACTGGCTCACGATCAAGCACTCTCCAACCATCTCTGTCCAGGAAAAACTCCATTTTCAGACCAAACACCTCAGACCGAAATGGTACAGCAATGGTTTGGTAATCTGCAAATGAATGCTCATTTAAGAGAAACTACTGAGCACAACAGCATTAGCCCAGATGGAGATTTCCAGGGACATCCAGATTTGCAGGGCACATCAAGAAATGCCTGGGCTGATACAAGAGCCAGAAAAATCTCTAATGCTTCTGATAATGAACATTTTGTAAAACAGCCAAATACCATGAAATATATGACTGGACTTCGTGGTAAACCTGAGATAATTCAGCAAGAACCTATTTTTGGCTTAGATCCTCTTTCTGAACGAAGTAAGACTAGGGGTGTGGAGTCAACATTTGGTCATCAGAAACATTGGTTACGAAGCATTACATCTCCTTTGGTTGCTCACAGGTTAAAACCAATCAGACAGAAAACCAAAAAGGCTGTGGTGAGCATACTTGATTCAGAGGAGGTATGTGTGGAGCTTCTAAAGGAGCATACGTCTCAAGAATATGTGAAAGAAGTTCTTCAAATATCTAGTGATGGGAATATGATCACTGTTTATTATCCAAATGATGGAAGAGGCTTTCCTCTTACTGATCGACCACCCTCACCTACTAACAACATCACTAGGTACAGCTTTGACAATTTACCAGAAAAATACTGGAAAAAATACCAATATGCTTCCAGATTTGTACAGCTCGTAAGATCCAAATCTCCGAAAATCACCTATTTTACAAAATATGCTAAATGTATTTTGATGGAGAATTCTCCTGATGCTGATTTTGAGGTTTGGTTTTATGATGGAGCGAAAATACACAAAACAGAAGATTTCATTCAAGTGATTGAAAAGACTGGGAAATCTTACAATTTAAAACATGAAAATGAAGTTAATAGCCTGAAAGAGGAAATAAAAATATATATGGACCATGCTAATGAGGGTCATCGTATTTGTTTAGCACTGGAATCTATAATTTCAGAAGAAGAAAAGAAAAGTAGAAGTGCTCCCTTTTTCCCCATAATTATAGGAAGAAAACCCGGTTGTACTAAATCACCTATGGCTTTACCAGCTTCTCCTGTGGATCCAAACTGCTCAATGAGAGACGGACCATCTTTGAATAAATTGGTCACGAGTAGTGCTGCTTCTCCAACACAGGCACCAGTACTTAATCCTTCTGTAGTTACGCCTGAAGGACTTCGTCATACCACTACGGCCTCCGGAACAAACATCTCTTCTAACAGTCCAAAAGATTCTCTTCCTAAATCAGCACAACTTTTGAAATCTGTTTTTGTGAAAAATGTTGGTTGGGCTACACAGTTAACTAGTGGAGCTGTGTGGGTTCAGTTTAATGATGGGTCACAGCTGGTGGTCCAGGCAGGAGTATCTTCTATCAGTTACACATCACCAAATGGTCAGACAACTAGGTATGGAGAACATGATAAGTTACCAGAATATATCAAACAGAAATTACAGTGTCTTCGTTCTATCCTTTCAATGTTTTCTAATCCAACTCCTACTTTTCTTTGATTAAAATCCCTTTCAGATAATCTATTTTAATAAATAACTTTCTGGTTGGCTTTCAAATAAAGTGACTTTTTAAATTTAATATAACTTCTTCAGAAAGCCTTTCTAATATTAAAATGAACTTAAATCTATACCGTAAAGGATATATGCTGAGAACAGAGTTGAATGAAATTCGAGTCACCAAATAACAGTGATCATAAAGTAAAACAGGATGCCTAACTTTGCTCTAAGGATGTACACCTGCGAACTTATTCTGTTCATATGTATGTACTGAGCAATTTTTTTAAAGCAAAAATATAAATGGTGTGTGGTGTGTTTGTACTTTGTTTTCCCTACTTCTCAGGCATGTTGAGAATCATGGATAAAACATGTTGTGGTTTTGGAATTTTTGACATGTAAATAATGTGTATTTATGTTACAAGTAACATATGTAAACATGTATATTTGTTTTATATTTATTTTTGTAGCACCCATGAAGAAACGATTCTGCAAATGTATTTTATAAAAAAATAAACACAGTGATAAGTTAAAAGAAAAAAAAAAAAAAGGGGTTGGTGATATTGCTCAGCGTCATGGATGCCTGCTGGCATGTGAGGTCCTGAGGTCGACCCCCAGTACCCACAAAAAATAAATAAATAAATAAATAAATGGTGTTGGGAAGACTAACTATCCACATGCAGAAGATTGAATCTACACCTATATCTCTCACCATGTACTAAGCTAAAATCAAAATCGGTCAAAAAACTAAATATTTAATCAAATACACAACCTGTTGGAAGACAAAATTTGAAGTCATAGGCATAGAAAAGGACTTTCTGAACAGAACTTAGTTACACACAAAGTAGTTCTAAGAATTGATAAATGAGACCATATCAAATTAACAATCTTCTGCACAGCAAAAGAAACCAAAAACAGAGTGGAAAAAACAGCTCACACAATGGGAAAAATATTTTGCTAGTGATTCCTCAGAGGACTCATATCTAGAACAGATAAAGAACTCAAAAAAATTATGTCCCCCCAAATATAAAACCCACCCAAATAATAGGCAAGCAAAAATGAATAGACACTTCATAGAAGAAATTCAAATAGTTAATAAATACCTGAAGTAATGCTCAATATCACTGGTCATTTGAAAAATGGAAATTAAAATAGCTCTGTGATTCCATCTTATTTCAGAAAGGATAGCCATCATCAAGAAATGAAATAATAACAAATGTTGGAGAAGATGTTGGGCAAAAGGACCACTTCTACACTGTTGGTGGGAATTTAAACTAGTACAATCACTATGGAAATCAATATGGAATTTCTCAAAAACCTGAAACTAGAAATTCTATTTGGCTCAGCTTTTCTACTTCTAGGTATCTACCCTAGAGTTAAGAACTTCAGATTACAGTGATACATGCATACCCATGTTTATAGCGGCACAATTCTTAATAGCTGAATCTTGAAAGCACCCTATATGTCCATCAACAGATAAATGGATAAAGAAAATATAGTATTTCCACACAATGGAGTAGTATTCTGACATAAAGAAAGATACACTTGAGTCATTTGTACAAAAATAGAGGTACCTTGGGACCATAATTTTAAGTGAAATAAATCAGTCACACAAACGTAAATATTGCATGGGTTTTCTAAGTGAGAAAACCAACATAAAAATAAAGAGAAAAATAAAAGATACTAGGAAATAGGGAGACCAATCTTTTTCAAAGGGGAAGGGGATCAAGAGGCAGAGGAAAGGGGAGATGGAAAGGCTAGGATGTGGAAAAAGGAATTGGGATATATTATGTATATGTACCAATGCCACACAAGGAATGTAATTATTATGTGCTGCAAACATGTACAAAAACAAAAAAAGAAGGATATAAAAAAATGAGTGGAGAGGGAATGGAGAGAAGGGAAAGGTGATAATAAAAGAAACTGAGATCTGTTTTGTACATGCACCAATTCCCCACAAGAAATGTAAACATTATGTAATACACAGATGTACTAATAAAATAAAAAAATTCAAAAAACTTCCAAAATTAATTCCTTACTAAACTGAGATATATCACTAGACTATATCTTTTCTATTGCTATGGTGTACTTCCAAAATGTACCAATAAAATAAATATCTGTGTGTCAAAAATTTCTATTGAAACTACACAGCAGAAGTGATCAATGTGAGGACAAAGTATCAGAAATAGAAGATCTGGCTGATGAAAGTAACCAAATACGGAGAGATACATGAAAAACAAGAGAATATGGAAAATGGATCCAACAGCTGCTAGATGATGCAAAGAACACCGACCTAAGATTAACTGGAATTAGTGAAAAATCAGAAGATGGCACAAATAGCGTAAAAAACCTGTTTACAAAAATCATAGCAGAAAACTTTCCAAAAATGTGAAAAGAATTTAACATACAGGTAAGAAAGGCATATAAAACCCCAAATAGCAACAATCAGAAAAACTTTTCCATCATAGGCAAAATCCCAGAAGTTCAATACAATGACAGAATCTTAAAAGATATTAGAGAAAGGCAGCAAATCACTGGGAAAAGGAAGCCCATTCAAATTACAACACACTAGTCGACTCAAAACTTAAAGACTTAGAAAGATAGGAGTGAAGAATTTTAAGCCCTAAAGGAAAACAACTTCCAAACCAGACTGATATATCCTGTAAAACTATCTTCCAAAATTCATGGAAGATCAAGGTCTTTCCATGATAAATAACATCATAAGAAGTTTATGATAACCAAATCAGTTCTCCAAAAAATTCCCAAGAATATTCTAGAAAGAGATGATGATGCCAGAATTCTAATTTAATGAGTACATCAGGCATGTTAAGCAGTTAAACAGAAGGGGGAAAAAAGGGAACCAGCAACAGAAAAATAATGTAATGACAGGAATAAATTAACACCTTTCAGTCAAAGCTCTCAATGTGAATGGTATCAACATTCTAATCAAAATAAAGATTAGCAGATTGGATCACAAAGCAAAAGCCAATGCTATGCTGCATACAAAAAACATTTATGACCTAAAGACCTCCCTCTAGGCTCTACTTCTTAAACATCCACAGCATCCTTCAATGACATAAGTCTGGTGACCAAGACTGACACATGGAGCTTTGGGGACACTTATCAAAAACACAACATATTCCACATCCACCAAAGGAATATTTAGAGTTCCCAATCTTTTTCTTTTAAGTTCCCAAACAACCTTCTACAACAGAAAAATAACTTACCAAAAAACATTGCTAAGTGCCAAGGACAATAAAAATTTCTACTGCTAGAAATATATATATATATATATATATATATATATATATATATATATATATATATATATTGCTATAGAGAAAAGCAACAGAAATAATTTCATAGTTTAAAAAACAGATGACAGGGGCCAGTGAGATGGCTCAGCGGCGTACGCGCCTGCCTGGCAAGCGCGAGGGCCCGAGTTCGACTCCCGGAACCCACATACGAAAAAAGGGCCGGGGATATCACTCAGCGTCACGGGCGCCTGCTGGTGCGTGAGGTCCTGAGGTCGACCCCCGATACCCACAAAAAAATAAATAAATAAAAAACAGATGACAACCATAATGAAGAACTTGTTCAGCAAATCTAGACAAAACATAGATTTTTTTAAAAAGGAGCATAGAAAAATGATGTAAAACATGAATGCGCAAAGTAGGAAAGAAATGAAATCCATGAAACAGATTCAAAGAGATATCCAAGAGAATAAAAATTCCACTGAAAGTATACACAGCAGAATGAGCCAATGTGAGGACAGAATCTCAGATACAGAAGATAGGATTGTGATTAGCAATCATGAAAAGAAAGATTTCTTAAAGAGTAAGGGACTATGAGAAATCAATCCAGCAGCTGCTAGATGATGCAAAGAAAAATAACATAAGACTGATTGGAGTCAATGAAAAAGGAGGAGATAGCACAAATGACACAAAAACCTGCTCACAGACGTCATGGCAGAAAACTTCCCTGGCAAGGAATAAGAATTTGACATACTGATAAGTGAGGCATACAGAACTTAAATTAGTCATGACCAAAATAAATCTACACCAAGGCATATAATAATCAAGATTCCAGAAATTCAGCCCAAGAACAGAATATTGGAAGTTGTTAGAGAAAAGAAGCAAATCACCTATAAAGCCCAGCAGAAACACAGCAGACTTCACAACACAAACCCTTAAGTCAAGGACAGCTTGGAGTGAAGTATTTCAAGCCCTAAAAGAAAAAACCTCCCACCCAGATTGATGTACCCCACAAAACTATCTTTCAAAATCAATGGAGTAAGAACATACTTCCAGGACAAAGAACAATGGAAGAAACTCATGACAACCAAACCAGTCCTTCAAAGGGTTTTGAAAGATACTCTAGAAAGAGAAAATAAAGACAACAACTCTAACAGTACACATAGAAAGAAGCAAGCAATTAAACAGAGGGAAAAGACAAGGAACCATCAGCAGGAAAATAATGTGACAAGGACAAGCCAATACATATCAGTTATAACCATCAATGTAAATGGTCTCAACTCACCAATCAAAAGAAATAGACTGGCCGAATGGATCAAGAAATGAGACCCAACAATATGTTGCATTCAAGAAACATATTTAACTCAAAAAGAAATTCATAGACTGAAATTCAAGAGATGGACAACAATACACCATGCAACAGGAACCCAGAAAAAAAAGGAGTAGGTATTCTATTTGCAATCAGTGTGAACTTCAAGCCAAAACTGATCAAAAGAGTATGTATGTAAGTATGTATGTCCTGAGCAAAACAAATATTCCTGGTCACTACATACTTGTTAAGGGAAAACTCCAAGAAAGAAGAGATAACAATCATAAATATATATGTACCAAATACAGGGGCACCCAACTATTTAAAACAAATACTAATGGACGTGAAAAATCAAATGAGCACTAAAACGAATATAATGGGATACCTTAATATTCCACTGTCACAAATAGATCAACTAGACAAAAAATCAACAAATATCAGAACTGAACCAAACCTGTGAACAAATGGACTTAGTCAATGTCCACAGAGTATTCCACTCTACAATATTAGAATACATATTCTTCCTAGCAGCACATGGGATGTTCTCCAAAATAGGCCACATACTAGGCCACAGAAAATGCTTAAGTAAATGCAGAGGAATTGAAATTATCCCATACATATTATCTGACCATAGTGCAGTGAAATTGGAAATCAGTGGCAAAAGGAATCACAAAAACTCCATAAACACATGGAAATTAACACCCTACTGAGCAACCAATGGGTCACAGATGAAATTAAAGAAGAACTTAAACAGTACCTACAATTAAATGATAATGCCAATGCAACATACCAGAATTTGCGGGGCGCAATGAAAGCAGCCCTAAGAGGGAAATTAATTGCAGTGAATTCTCATATCAGGAAAACAGAATGAGCTCAAATGAACAACCTAAGACTAAACCTCAAACTTCTGGAAAAAGATGAGCAAGTCAAGCCCAAATCTAGTGCAAGGGAGGCAATTATAAAGATCAGAGCAAAAATTAATGCAATTGAAAATAAGAAAACTATACAAAGAATCAATGAATTGATCAGTTGGTTCTTTGAAAGAGTAAATAAACTTGACAAACCCTTAGCCAACCTTATCAAAAAAAAAGAAAGAAAAGACTCGAATTCATGCAATTAGGAATGAAAATTATGAAATCACAATGGATCCTTCAGAAATCCAGAAGACCATCAATACCTACTTTGAGAAAATTTACTCTAATAAGATAGAAAACATGGAAGAAATGGAGAGATTCCTAGATACATATGAATTACCAAAATTGAATCAAAGGATATAGAAATTCTAAATAACCCAATATTGTCAATGAAATTGAAAACACAATTTAGAACTTCCTATAAAGAAAAGTGCACATCCTGATTGATTTGCTGCTGAATTCTAAAAGAAATTTAGGGAAGATGTAATGCCATTGCTCCCAAAACTCTTTAATGAAATTGAAAGCAAAGCAATGCTCCCAAATTCATTCTCAGAAGCAAGTATTACACTGATTCCAAAACCAGAGAAGGACTCAACCAATAAAGGAAACTACAGGCCAAACTTCTTAATGAACATTGATGCAGAAATCCTCAAAAAGATACTGGAAAACAGAATGCAGTGAATCATCAAGAATATTATACACCATGACCAGGTAGGATTCATCCCAGAGATGCAAGGTTGTTCAACATATACAAGTCAATAAATGTAATAGAGCATATAAACAGAGCCAAGGACAAAAACCATAATGATCATCTCAATAGATGTAGAAAAAGCATTTGACAAACTCCAACACCCATTCATGATAAAAAAAAAATTCCCAAGAAAATTGGAATAGTCTTTATCTCAATCTGATAAAAGCCATCTATGACAAGCCAGGAGCCAACATCGTACTAAATGGACAAAAACTGAGAGCTTTCATTCTAAAATCTGGAACAAGATAATGATGCCCACTATCACCACTCCTGTTCCATATAGTTCTAGAAGCATTAGCCAGAACAATTAGATAAGAGAAAGAAATAAAAAGAAAGACAGGAAAGGAATAAGTTTAATGATCATTATTTGCATTTGACATGATCTTCTGCATAGAAGACCCCAAAAGCTCCATCAAAAGACTTCTAGACTTAATAAACATATTGAGTCATGTAGCTGGATACAAATTCAACACCAAAAAAATTAATAGCACTCCTCTCCACAAATAAACTCACTGACAGAGAAATTAAGGAAACTGCCTTTCATAATAGCACCAAAAAAATGAAATACTTAGGAATCAATCTAACAAAGGAAGTAAAACATCTCTACATTGAAAATTACAATACTCTGAAAAAGAAGATTGAAGAGGATAACAGAAAATGGAAAGATATCCCTTGATCTTGAGTAGGAAGAATGAACATAGGAAAAATGGCCATATTCCCAAAATTGTTATACATATTTAATGCAATCCCAATCAAAATACCATTAGCATACCTCACAGAACTAGAGAAAACACTCCTAAAATTCATTTGGAACCCAAAGACAGAAGCATAGCAAAAACAATTCTAGGCAACAAAGGCAAGGCAGGGTGCATCACAATCCCTGACTTGAAACTATACTGCTGTGATAAAAACTAAGTATCTTGAAACTAAGCTACTGTGATAAAAACAGCATGGTACTGGCAAAAAAACTGACATCAGAATCAGTGGAACAGATTAGAATTTTCTAAAATAACTTCAAACACACTCAGCCACCTTATCTTTGCAACGGGACCAAACACCTTCACTGGAAGAAGCATAGCCTCTTTAATAAATGGTGCTGGAAAAACTGGCTTTCCATACGCTGAAGACTAAAACTAGATCATATCTATCACCATGCACTGAACTAAAATCACAATGTATCAAAGATCTAAATATTAAAACAGAAATGCTAAATCTACTGGAAAAGAGAATAGGTAGAACTCTTGAAGACATAGGTGTAGGCAGACTTCATGAACAAAACCCTGATGACACGGGAAATACTATAAAGAATCAGGGCCAGTGATATAGCTTAGTGGCATAAGCACCTGCCTGGCAAGCGTGAGGTCGGTACCCGCATTAAAAAAAAAAAAAAGAATCAACAACTGGGATCTCTTCTTATTAAAAAGCTTCTGCACAGCAAAAGAAATCAACAGAGTGAAGAGACAACCCACAGTGTGGGAAAAAATCTTGGCTAGTTGTTCTTCAGACAAACCACTAATATCTAGATTATATAAAGAAAAAATCAAACCCCCAAAATTTAAAGACCCAATCCATAAATGGGCATCTGAAATGAATAGATACTTCTCAGAAGAAGTACAAATTGCAAACAAATGTATGAAAAAATGTTCAACATCAGTGATCATTCAATAGATGCAAACTAAAACAATGCTGAGATTCCATCTCACTCCAGAAAGAATGGCTATCATCAAGAAATCAACCAATAACAAATGCTGGAGAGGCTGTGGGGAAAAAGGAACCCTTCTCCACTGTTGGTGGGAGTGTAGACTGGTGCAACCACTGTGGAAATCAGTGTGGAGATTCCACAAAAAACTAAAACTTGAGGTTCCATTCAACCCAGCTATTCCCCTTCCGGGTATCTTCTTGGAAGAATTAAAAACATCATACCTCAGTGATAAGTGCACACCCATGTTTATAGCAACATAGTTGTAATAGCTAAATCTTGTAAACAACTTAAATGCCCATCAACGAAGGAATGGCTAAAGAAGATGTGGTATTTTTATACAATGGAGTACTACTCAGCCATGAAGAAGGATAAACTTTAGACATTTATAGCTAAATGGATGCACCTTGAGACCATACTCTTAAGTGAAATAAATCAGATAACACATGTGTAAATACCATATTGTTTCTCTGCTGTGACAAACTGAAAGTGTAAATAAGGACTGAATTGTATAATAGATATCGTGAAATAGGAAGAAATCGTTTAAAAGAAAAGGGGAACTGTGGGTAGGGGGGAATGGAACAGGAAAAAAATGAGAAAAAATATAAAATGGAAACAAATCTTTGTAAATAAAGAGGGGTTGAGGGGAGGGGAATGGGAGAAAAATAAAGAGGTACTAACATACCATGTACAGGTGGAAGTTCCCTATGACGAATGTGATCAATATGCATATCTAAATAAACTTAATAAATAAAAAAGAAAAAATATTTCCACTGCTAATGTTATTGCATTCTTAACTAAAAAGCAGCATCAAGTGAGCAAACACCAGCAAAAATGTTTTTCTAAAATGTCAAAGAACTTTTCTTCTGTCATGAGCGAGAAAGAAAATCTGGAATTCAAACATTCTTACACACAGATATTCACCTAAGTGATTTACTGGGATATCTTTTGTCGCAAGGTTACTACTTTGGTCATTTATAAAACAAACAAACAAAAAGTTCTTTCTGATAACTCCTAAGGCCCTAAGGAAAGGATGGACTTCAGGAAAAGCAATAATATTTCTTTTCCCAGGAATAGATCAGTCCTCAGATTAAAAACAAGTCCTCACACTGAAACAAGCTGTCAACTCATAAAAATGTCTGCTACAGAATAACATTCCCTAAGATACATATGAGGGATGGACGTAAGTCCAATTCTTCAAAATCTCTAGGGACAGAGATTCTACTATCTTTTCATAACATTATTCTAGAGTCTACTTGTATGAGTAAGAATTTGAATGATATAAGAGACAAAGAAATCTCAAAGTGTGATTAATTGAATGACACTTTAGGCAATAAAGTAATTTGGAATATTGTCTCTACTTCCTACTCCTTTGTTATTTTTAATGTAATTCACCCTTATGCTTTCATATTTACCATTCATTAATATTTGGATATAATTACACTGACATACATTGACTTTTATGAACATGACTCTTTCTATGGGTGAGGAAGTGTATAGCTTTAGTGTAAGATTTAGAAAAATGCACAACTGCCTTATGAAATAGCATTATTGTCACTTTATTTGATTCATATTTCTTACTTTGTTGATATACTGGGACCTATATTGTTTTTCTTCAGGTTTCTTGTGCTAGCCTAATGTCTTTTTAATAGAAATAAGTGTTCTGACCAATAGGTAACAGTGGGACACATAGCAGTTATTCATTAATGCCACCAAAATTTTTCCAAAGGACAAGCATTCTCTTAAAAGTAAAAGCATTAGCTGCCAATCCACAAGCAGGACAAAGGCCATAGCAAAGAATGTGAGTGCAAAGTCTTTGAGTGTTGGTGACCAGGAATTATAAATTGAGTCTAGAGGACATCCACGCTTGTTCTTGTCTTGCCCTTGAGCCAGATTAGAATGTGGAAATCCCCCGCTCTTTTCTGGTCACAGCTGAAAACCCTAGGGCTAATGACTGCTTTGGCGATCATAGGGCAAGATTAGTCCTGCTAGAGACCATAGGCATCTGGGGAAACTACAGTTTCTTCATTGCCCCCGTCTCATCCTTGTCTTTGTCCTTGCAAGAATGCTTTGTTCTTCTTACTAGCCCATTACTGTTACCAGAAACACCCACTGCCCTTCAGTCATTGTCCTTGATTCAGATGTAATGAATAAATACCAAGGTTCTGGGTGGCTCATGGCCTTTTGTTCCCTAAGAACAACTGGTCATCCCAGATCCCTGCCTGCATCCCTATTTTGTCTCTTGCTCTTTTTCTTCCTGCCATATGCCAAAACTCCAGGCAGGAGATCAGGGACTCATTGTGGGAGTCCCCAATATTTGAGAATCTGTTTTCTATCATTTTTAACTTCAAGATGTAATTTGCATAGTTAAAATGTTTATTGGATGAACTAATTATGTATGTATATCAGTTATTCCTGACTCAGGATATTGATGAAAGCAAATATATTGTGCTTTCAGTGTTTTTTTTTCCCCATGATTCTGTTCCTCTGGGTCCTCATTTGCTAAGACCTTCTGGGAAGTTTATTCTTGACTCCTAAAAAGAAGTACCAGTCTTGGTTAGCAAAGCCATATTCAAACCTGAACATAGAAGAGGCCAATTAGCATTAACTAGGCTAATTGACAAGTATAAATCTTATCAGAAATTTCTTATTGTCTATAAATATATAGTGTGGTGAATCCTTATTAAAAATTTTGGACTGGTCATTAAAATTCTGTGAGGACAGATAAAGAGTAGTTCCCAAATGGACTTGGTTAGAGAAATTGCAAAAATAGATTTCAACTATAATGTCAAGAGCAGGGTTTTTTTTTGTTGTTGTTGTTGTTGTTTGTTTGTTTGTTTTTTAGCTTTATTGTCTTAGGATAGCTCTATTAGTGTTTGCAAGAGAACATTTAATGCAGGACACAGAAATTTACAAGGGTAGCTTACAATATTTGCCCACAGAGTCAAATGTAGAAGAGATCTCTCCACATGCTAGAGACCCAAAGAGTCCAGATGAGGATCTGGATCCCTTGGCAATGTCCCATTTGAGTCCAGCTGTAGGCTTAGAGTCCACAACAATGTCCCATGCAAGTCCATATCAGGAGACCGAGGAATCCGTGATGGAATACTGAAGGGTCTGTGCCAGAAAACCCAAGGGCTGGCACAAGAGGCTAGAAATTCTGCACTGGCAGGTTGAAAAGCTGGTGCTGGAAGCTGAAGAATCTGTGCTGAGAATCAGGAGACTATGCTCAAGGTGAAGGTGAAGGTCAGAACTTCTAGACGAATTGTCTGTGGCAAAGGCCAGGAGATGATGCTCAAGGCAAAACCAAAGACCAGAGCTCCTCCCAGGAGAACAGCCACCATCCATGGCAAAGGTGAAGACTGGAGTTCAGCTGAACAGAACAGCCAAACCTTCTCTGAGGGAAATCAACATAAAATCCTCCCCTCCTGTTCTTTTATACCATTCCAACAATGATCCCCCTTAAGTGGGTTTTCCATGCCTAGAACCATGCTAACTCAACTCACCTGAGTGTTCTCACTCAAGTTGACCATTAATTAATTAACCACCACAATAGCTAAATTGTATGGATTAATGATTTGGGTCAAAATATTAAATGTAGTAATACCCAAGAGAAGACATTAGATAACACATCTCAACTGATGATCTCTTACCCCAGTCTTTATGTAACCTAATTTTTAGATAAACATGTTAATCACCACTTCTTAGAACACTAACTATAATTTCAGACATTGAACTAGAATAACTCACACAGATGGATGCAGAAAACCCACAGAAATAAATTGTATTCTGATCTACAGTTTAAATAATACCTTAATTTAATGTGGTCTTAAAACATGAAGAGGAATGCATAGTACACCTGGGAATTTTGAGCACAACCATTTGAAGTTAATATGAAAATTTCTCTTGAATATATTATTGTACTTTTCATTTTTATTTTCCCTAAACATGACAAACTATGAGAAATAGCAGGACCTTATGGGAATCAAAATATTGCACCGAAATATCAGTTTTTAAAGGACATTCATCTATAAGTCTAGAAAACTGTTCCTTGCATTCTCTTTTGAGTGTTCAACCCCAAGAATTCTAACACATTTGGAACAGAATGCATCTGCTTAAGGAATCTTGCCTGGAAGAGGAAGAAAAAACCAGCAGACCAGTGAGTGCCATCAACTTAGCTTCTCCAGGACAAAGTGTCTAGAGTTTGGAAAACAGTAACTTTGAGAGGAGTCAAAGTGAGAGTATGTTATCCAGCAACCAGGAGAGAACTGACAAAAGAAGATAAAAGATTAAGTGATACAGAAGAAATAGAACACATCACAGAGGAGAGAGGGGAACCTCTGTAAGTTACACATGGCTGAGAGTGGCTGGCCAGCTACCATCCAGGAGACAAAGTGAAACTAAAAACTTCACTCACAGAGAACTGCAAAGGGACTGAGAGAATCAATGGTAGTTGGAAACTTCAAGGAAAATGCAGAATAGTTTCCAGAATGGCCTTCCGCAGTCAACAGTTGATAAGTGACCTTGGTCCAGTGCTGGCTGCCACAATTGTGGAATGAGACCTGGTGGGGATGCCATTGTAGGAAAGGGCTTGGTGTTTCAACCAGGGTCCTGGAGCAGCCCCTTGGCTCAAGCCATGCTCCACAGTCAAGTTACCAGTGTCAATGAGTGAAAGACAGTGACGGGAGACAGCCAGCTATTAGAGAGAAGACTGGAAGGAGTCCTGCTGAGGAGCTAGAGCTGTTGAACACAGACTTGATTCCTGAGGTCAGAGGTCCAGTTCAGCCTAAGTTACACAAGATTGGAAGATCACATTGGTGCCCTGTCCCCATGGTATGCAGATGTCTACATCCAGCACCGTTCTGGGGGCAGACTGCCACCTTAGACTTCCAGTGTGATATGTCTTGGCTTGAGTTCTGTGCCTTATTCCTAGGCTGTTGAAAAGAGGCACTTGTTTAAAACAATAAAATAAGTTTGCTGTTTTCCTCCTTCTGTTCATCCCCTCCATCTTACTCCATTATTACCTCCTTTCTTTCTTTCTATCTGTGTGTGTGTATGTGTGTGTGTGTTTCTATTCCTCTTGCCTTTTTTTTCTAATATATTTTATAGAGGGTAAGGGAATTCTCCCCTGTCCCTTTTTATTCCTTCTACTTTTATCCATATAAAAGTAGACTTCTTTCACCTGACTTCTTTTACTGGTTTTTATCCTTTCTCTATTTTTCTTTCTTCTCCTCCCCTTTCATTTGTCTCCCTTTAACTATTTCCCTAATATTTATATTAGTGATAGAATTCTTTATCATCCCCATTTCTCATGACTGATTTTATACACAATTTTTCCAGTTACCCCCATCTAAATATAGAATATATCTGTCACCATTAGCATACTTTGCCCCTTTCCTATTTCTTCTTTCCTATACCACATAGCAGAAGACTTTTTAAAAACAACTAACCCCCCTCAGCATTACCTGGTCCCCAACCCCTGGGATTTAGATAAGTGGTTCTATAAAATTACTGTTGAATGTTTTTTTAACCATTAGAGGAGACATAGCTACTGCATTTAGTGCATATTAGCTGTGGGTCAATCAATACTTGGGCTGTCATGATGCTTACACCATAACTGTGGAATTTTACCTCTAGGCTAAAAGGAGATCCAAAATTAGGTCACATGGTGTATTCTCAACTTGCCCTGGTAGATACCGCTATAACTGATTAGCTTGTCACTACTGTAGCTAATGTGATTGCATAGGAATACGCCTGACTTAGTGGACAGTTTTATGCCAGTGAATCTGCCTGCTGATTGTATCATCAAACCCAGGGAGAGGGACAGCAAGAATTCCTAACCCATGAACTCAAACTGCATTAGACTCTGCAAGCTTGCCTGTAACCTGTTGGAAAGAAGTCCTGAGTCTGAGTTAGTTGCAGTATTGCAGTAGAAGATTCAGAAGAGTTATTGGGGTGTGAGCACTCAGACTCTCTGGTAGAGAAGCAACATGTGAATCACATATGCCCTGTCTCATTGGAATATTTAATCTCATCAGACATTTATAAGCTTGAGTTTTTGTTTGTTTCTTGACTTATTTAGTAATGTGGGATTACGTTAGGCTCTTTTTTGTGTGTGTTTATTAGGTTTTGTTTTGTGTACTTTTTTCTTCCATTGGCTCTGATATAATGGGTGTCTAGTTTCTCTCCATTGTTTCGGCTCCCTATCTAGTTTCTTCTCCTCAAAACCCCAAAGCAATACTATTACCATGTTTCTTTATACTTTTTCCAAACACATAAACTACTCCTCCCAATTTGTTATTTTCCCATACTTAGCTCCCCAACAGTCACTCCTATCTTCTCTAGTATTAAACCTCAATCTTCCCCATTGTAAGTAAGCCTTTGGCTTTTCCATATCTTACCTAGCTTATTGTCCTCCCTATCAGCAGGTTCAGACAATAATGTAGCTTCCCTCAATCACAAAGTAAACCTCATTCCTCCCATATCTCTTCCTTATTCCACAAATAACCTCTGAAAATTCTCAATACTAACCCTGCAACTCAACTAAAAGTACTCCAATAGAATCAGACACCAAATCAATTTTTTCTGCTCATCTATCACTATTCCCCCTTCAAACTTCTCCCTTAGCATCTTAAACTTCTCATCCAACCACATTCCATTTTCCTCCCTGCACTTCACCTACCTCATTACAGAACAACTACAAATGCATGGAAGATAAAGAAAGGAAGTGTAACTGTAAAGACTATCATATATAAGTGTAATATGATTGAATTTGTTGATGTTTTTAACACCCAAAGTAATTATTGAGACGTCTGGGAAGATGACAAAGTCATAAATAGCAACAAATCAGCCTCTTTGAGATTCAGAATCCAGACACTGGAAAATAACAATAACTTGGGGACGGAAAGAAAGAGAGTTGGATCCCTGGGATGCAGGAAGGATCTGAAAGGGAAACTGGAACCTACAGAGAGAGTGAAGACAGACCACAATGCAGAAAAAGGAAGGGAAAATCTGCACTTTTTCCTTGGCTTCTGGCTCATGGCATGAGAAAGAAAGATTGAATCTATAGAGACAGTGAAAGCAGGTGATTCCAGAGGTCTTCAGGGAGAAATGCACCAGTGGAACAGAGCAGTGGATGCCATGCACTATAACAGCTGGTGAGTGACTCCAGTCCAAGCATCTGTCATATCCCCTAGAGAGAGTGCCATTTTAGGGAGGGGCCAACTGAACTTGGGACTCAGCAGCAATGGGTTGGCTCCAATTCAGAGCTGTCGGTGTTAAACTCTCACAATGACGGGGTGAGGGACAACCACAGGAGATGTTCACGCTCAGGGAGCTATGGTCAGGCCACCAAGAGACAGCCTGAGTGCTATAAACTGAATGACGCAGGCCCCAGCCCCACCAGTAGAGGCCAGGTTAAACCTCAATTTATGGGGATTTGAAAGTGCCAGAAGTGGCACACTGCCCTAATTCTACTGCTAACTTGCTGGAATTATCCAGCACAGATCTGGGCTCAGACTGCCTCCCTTGTCTACCACCAAAAACAGAGGCATGGATTGAATTGGACATTGCCACAAAACAGTAGACTCCAGAATATAACCAAAAGCTTGAAATCACAGAGAATTTTCTTTTTTGCTTTGTTTTTGATTTTTTCTTTTTCTTTTTCTTTTTTTTATTGCTTTTGTTTATGTTTGTGTATGTGTGTGTGAACACTGCTTTTAGTTTTTTGTTTTGTTTTCTCCTGCTTTCCTTCCCTCCCGTCTTCACCAATTTCCCAAGGCTTGGGTAATCTTCCTTTGTCCTTCAGCTTTGCTTCTAATCTATTTTTATTCTTTCATTTCTCTATTTTTTTTATCTTCTCCCTTTTAGATTTCCCCCCTCGGGTAAAATTGCTCTATTGAGTGGTTATTTACTGTACATAGTTTTCTGATTTGTATTAGATTTTGTTACATAACTATAAATCTTGTACCTAGGGTTAAAGGTGGCAATTTATTACTTATTACAGTTTGTCATTTTCCAGTCTGTGTTTCAGGCTATTGTTATTACTGATTGTATTACTTCAGCCAAGGTAACATAGTTTTTGTAATCAATTGATCTTCCTTGTATGACAATACCTAGATTGTGTGAAGGTCATAAATAATACTACAGCCCAGTACCAAAGAATTGGGTGCTAGGACAAACAGACTGCAACCTAACACTCCTAGTAAACAGAAGAGGCAGGATCCTGTGACAGACTCAAAGGCCAAAAGCTAGCTATGCCTAGAAGACATCTCTGAAAAGTAGTCATTTCTGGGTGGGCACGGTGATACATGCCTGTAATCCCAGCACTTGGGAGGCTGAGGCAGGAAGATTGCTCTGAGTTCAAGGCCAGCCTGGGCTACATAGTGAGTTCAAGGCCAGCCTAAAATACATAGCAAGACCCTGTCTCAAAAAAAGTACTTATTTCCTTAAGACTCAATGCCAGTAATAAAGCTACATACTATAAGAGCCTCAATTTATATGCCTCAAGGCAAAAAGAAAAAGAAAAAACATGGAAGCAAGATGGAAGCCAACATCTCCAACCCACCCAAGGCAAATCCAGAGGGCATGGAGGTGGCAAAAATCAAAAGCCATCAAGCTGAATTTTCTGAAACGGTGGGAAAATTAACTAAACAGATGAATAAGTTTCTTAACAAAACCAAAACAGAAATAATTACACAGGCAATTCAGGAAATGATGAACATAATGAAGGAAACGGTTAGTGAATCTAGAGTAGACACAACTAAAACAATAGAAGAACTTAGAAAAGACAGGAAAACCATGAATGCCCAACATAGGAAAGAACTGAATTCCATAAAACAGATTCAAACAGGTATCAAGGAGATTAAAAATTCCATTGAAAGTATACACAGAAGAATCAACCAATGTGAAGATAGAATATTAGATCTAGAAGACAGGGTTGAAGTTGGTGATAATCATATGAAAGACTTCTTAAAAATACAAAGGAACCATGAAAACTCAATCCAATATCAACTAGATAATACAAAGAGGACTAATCTAAGATTAATTGGAATCAATGAAAAATCAGAAGATAGCACAAAGGGCATAAAACCCATTTACAGAAGTAATAGCAGAAAACTGTCCAAGCTAGGAAAAAAACTTGACATACAGATAAGTGAGGCATAGAACTCCAAATAGCCATGATCAGGAAAAAATACACCAAGACTTATAATAGTGAAGTTTCCAGAAATTCAACACAAGAACAGAATATTAAAAGGTGCTAGAGAAAAGAAACAAATCACCTATAAAAGAAAACCCATCAGAATCACAGGAGACTTCTCAACACAAACACTTAAGTCAAAGAGAGTTTGGAGTGAAGTATTTCAAGCCCTAAAAGAAAATAACCTCCAACCCAGACTGATGTACCCTGCAAAATTATCTTTCAAATAAGCTATTTCCATTATAATGGAAAAATAAGGCATTTCCATTATAAAAAACACTTGAAGAATTTCATGACCACCAAACCAACACTTCAAAAACTTCTGAAGTATATTCTAGAAAGACATAATGAAGGCAAAGATGTCAAGAATCCCAATTGAATGAATCCACCAAGCAAGGCAAGCAATTAAATAGAAGGGAAATAAAAAGAAACAAAAACAAGAAAATAATATAATGACAAGAATAAGTCAGTACCTATCATAACCATCAATGTGAATGATCTCAATTCACCAATCAAAAGGAAGATTGGCAAAATCAAGAAACAAGATCTAACAATATGCCACATACAAGGCTCAAGAAACAAGAACCAACAATATGCCACATACAAGAAACACATTTAACTCAAAAAGAAATTCATAGACTGAAAGTCAAAGGATGGAAAACAATACTCCATGCAACAGGAACCCAGAAAAAAGCAGTAATAAATATTCTATTTGCATAAATGCTAAATTTCAAGCCAAGACTGATCAGAAAAGGAAAGGTCACTACAGATTTGTTAAGGGAACAATCCAAGAGGAAGAGATAGCGATTATAAATATATATGCACCAAATACCAGCACACCCAACTACATGAAACAAACACTAATGGATATGAAAAATCAGATAAACACCAATATAATTGTAATGGGAGACCCCAACATCCCACTATCTCAAGTAGATCAACCAGATGAAAAAATCAAGAAATATTAGAGGTGAACCAAACCTTTGCACAGTCTTAGTAGATATCTAGTCTTCCACCCAACAATAGAATATATATTATTTTCAGCAGCACATGGCACTTTTTCCAAAATAGACCATGTACTAGCTCATAGAACATGCTTAAGTAGATACAAAGGAATTGAAATTACCCCATGCATATTATCAGATCACAGTGCAATGAATCTGAAAATCAATAGCAAAAGAAATCACAAAAACTACATAAACACATGGAAATTAACACCCTCCTGAATAACCAATGGGTCACAAATGAAATTAAAGAAGAAATTAGACAGTTTCTGCAATTGACAAAAATGCGAATATTACATACCAGAGCTCCTGGGGTGCAATGGAAGCAGTCCTAAAAGGGAAGTTTATAGCAGTGAATTCCCACATCAGAAAAACAGCGAGTGTCAATAAACAACCTAATGTTGAGCCTCAAGATTCTAGAAAAGGAAAAACAAGCCAAACTCAAAGCCTGTACAGGGAAAGAAATTATAAAGATCAGAGCAGAAATTAATGAACTGAGACTATGAAACAATACAAAGAAACAGTGAATCAAAGAGTTGGTTCTTTGAAAGAACCCTTGGGATTAAACAAATTTGATGATAGTATAGATCTGACATCAGCCTGAGGAGTCGGGGATACAAAAGATGGCCACCATTAAGCTCTTGGTCACTACACTCTCTCCTTTATAGCAATCTGTTCTCACCCTGCAGAGTATACTTTTCCTATTTTTGTCTCACACTCACTCTGCAGAGCATGTTTCTTTTCCTACCTTTAATAAATATAAAACTTGCTATCTTTTGTACTTGTCCAATTCTTTGTTCAGGACAAAAAGTATGTAGAAAACACCTCTAGAAAGAGTCTCTGTCTAGAAGGAATCTCCAGCATCCCAGAACCTAGTAACAATTGTTCATAGAAAAACAATGGTTTTTAAATCCCTGGCTGTCCCAGGAGAAAACACAAGTCATGCTTTAATGAGCAGCAGGTAAGGGCCTGGGATTCTGCCTCTTTCCCCATCCCTGTGATGGTCCTTTGCTGTTGTTACTGGGAATCTGGGTCCTAAAAAGTGAGATCTCAAGTTATGTTTTTATGATTAACTGGGTCTTTAAAGGAACATCTTTTTGTTCCTCTAAGGTCATTATTCTTGTACAAATTAGCCTGTGTTTATCTACTTCAGAGAGAAGTAGGTCCCCATTTACTCCTTAGGTGGATGTATCCATTTAGTTTGTTTTGAGACCTGGAAGTTTTTCTAACCCCTCACCAATGGTCTGAACTTTATATGGTCCCTGAACCTTACCAGCATAAAGATATTAACATCTTCTTAAGTTAAAGTGTGAAACCACAAGCTTGTGTGATCTTATCTATGGCTAAGGATATGTGCTTTCCTATACAAGTACCCCCCAGCCATCTGTCTCCAGCCTACTAATGACTAACTTTCTGCCTAACATTATGACTGTGTAACCATCAGAACTTATGTTTCCAGTGATCTAAGGACTTCTCACTGGGCCTACCTCTTGAAGTTTCCACCACACTTCCCAATACTGTACCAATGGCCCTGGGGACCAAATCTGCAATCACATGGACCTTTGGGAGGGACACAATACAACCATATTCAAACCCTAGGATCCTCTTTCAGGTACAGTGAAGTCAGAAATGATTATGAGCCATAGTCCTGGATTTCTGAAGATGGTAGTTGCCAAGTTCAGGAGGAGAAATGTTCCAAATGATGAAGAGTCAGACTTTCAAAAATCATCTGGGAGGGTTATATGACCTATCTTTGGCTGAAAGAATTAACAACCTTGTTAAGCCAATTGCTATTTAGCCTGTAAATTAACAGTACCTACTGTCTGTATTTTCCAGTGTCTGACACACTGGCACCTTATTAATTCCATATTAAATACATACTTAACTCTTCTTCCTTTAGTAGCTGCATTAATTCATGTCAACTCAAGAAAAGTATCTATAGTTCTGCCTAGCCAAAATGATGTGGAAGCATAAAGACAACACAAAATGAATCCTCTGTTTTCTCATTAGCTATGAAATAATTTGTCCTTTCACATACATATTACATCACAACTTGCAAGTTACCTCACAGTATCTCATTTAAACCTCACTAGAATTCTATGTAAATGATTTTATTGTCTCCATTTAGTAGAAAACTGAAGCTGGGTCAACTTAAGGACCTAGAGAAGTGTTACAATGAGCCAGCAGAAGAGCTAGAGTTCTAAGAGATATCTTTAGATTACAAATTCATTTGCTTTTTTATACATGTGCTGGTTGCCTGCACTGGTGCTCTTCTGCTTTAAAAAACACTTTATGAAGCTGGGTGTGATAGTAAAGACTTGTAGTGCCAGCTTCTCAGGAGGCCAAGGCTGGAGGGTTAGAAGTTTAAGGTCAGCCTGAGCAACTTAGTGAGCTCTTGTGTCAAAATAAAATTAAAAAGGGATGGAGATGTAGCTCATTGATAGAGATCTTGCCTAGAATGTATCAGCCTTAGTTTCAATCCCCAGGACTGCAAACAAAACACTACACAACAAAAACCACTGTGTGATTAATGTCACACTCCCTATTATACTATAAATTTCCTGAGGAATGCTATACAGTATTTGCTCCTTTAATATGTACCCTAAAAGCCTAAAATATAATGCTATATGCCTGATACTAACTCAATATTTATCAATTTCTAAGAATCAATAGAAAGTTACAAAAGGGTTTAAAAAGTTAATTATGTATTCAAAATAGATTTAAAAAGGTGATAAATTCAAATTGCAGAAAATATGATCACATTATTGGGGAAAAAAGGAGTCACCTTTATCCTGACTGCTAAAACATGGCATAGTGAAAAAAGACACTAAACTGAGTTCTAATCCTAGCTCTGTCATTGATCAGCTTTGTGAATATGGCTGAAGTAGATGTGTCCCCTCAACGCATCTCAATTTCCTAAACAGAGAAATGAGGGAAATGGAAAACACTGAAGGTGCTTTTATAAATAAAGTTTTATAAAAAAAATGGGTAAATGAAATGAATAGCCACTTCTCAGAAAAAGTACAAATGTCTAATAAATACATGAAAAAAAGTTCAGCATCTCTGGCAATTAGAGAAATGAAAATTATAAAAACACTGACATTCTACCTTACTCCAAAAAGAATGGTTATCATCAAGAAATCCAATAATAACAAATGCTTGAGAGGCTGGTGTGAAAAAGGAACACTTTCACATTGTTGGTGGGAATGTAAAGTAGTAAAATCACTAGGGAAATCAGTGTGGAGAGTACTCAAAAAACTAGAAATAGAAATTACATTTGACCCAGCTATTCCCCTTCTAGGTATCTTCCTGAAAGAGTTAAAGACATCATATTACAGTGGTACACATATAATCACTTTTTACAGCAGCACAATTCATAATATCTAAATCTTGGAAGTACCCTATATGTCCATCAACAGATGAATGGATAAAGAAAGTGTGGTATTTATACATAATGGAGTACTATGCCATAAAGGATAAATTTGAGTTATTAGTAGGAAAATGGATGCACTTTGAGATAATCATGTTAAATGAAATAAATCAGACACACAAGGTTAATACCACACGATTTCTCTTATATAAGAAACTCAAATTATAAAAAGGAGCAAAATAAAAGGTAATAGGAAATAGGGAGGTAGATCTTTTACAAAAGTGAAGGGTACCAAGAGATGGAAGGAGGAGGAGGGAGAAGAGGGGAAGGAGATGAAAAAAGAACTAAGATGTATTATGTACATGTATCAACTCCCCATGAGAAATGTAATCATTATGTACTGCAAAAATGTACAATAAAAAAATTAAAAAGGTGGAAAAAAATAAAGTTTTATTGGAACTAGCCACTTTCATTTATTTATGTATTAAGCCTGTATTTGCACTACAAAGGCAGAGTCAAGTATTTGTGACAAACACCATTTAGCCAACAATATTGACTACGTGGACCTTTGTAGAAAAGTTTGCTGATCCTTAGACAAAGCTATGTTAGTTTTCCTACTGTGATATTTTACACAACTATGAAATTATTCATTACAGTTTTTGCAACTGCATTCTATGTATAAACTTGCAGCTTCTAATTTATGCAGTGGTGTTTCTTTATAGACAACCTGGCATCTAATACTAATAGTAGGAGGAGGGTCTTCATTTTTCATGACTACAGTTAAAGGCAGCATCTATAGTTTTTTTTTTTTTTTAAATCATCATCATTAAGAGTATTTTAAGCATGGTAAATGAACCTTTGGAAATAGCAGCTGGAGACTCCTATAATTAAAACCAGAAGAAAAACTGCTTGAAGATTCCAATTTCTTACTTCAATGGCATGACCTACTGGAATACAGAAACACTAGCAACATACTGAAATGTCAGAATATGTACAAAACACATTTTTTGGTCATGTACAACATAACACAGGCTGTTGTCAATATACTCACACCATTCCTTCCCATTCCTCCATAACACCTGTCCATCCATCCCAGCCCTAAACAGCAACTAATCTTTTACCTCTATAGATATGCATGTTTAAGAATGGAAGAATACCTTAAGTGGACTTTTGGGACCGGCTTCTTTGACTTAGCATAATGTTTACAAGGTTAATGGTGTAGTAGGTATTAGAACTTCATATTTTTATATTATCAGATAATATACCTAGGAGAACTTCTGAGTCATATAATAATCCTATTTTTTTTTGAGAAACAGACTGTTTTCCAAATCAATTGCACCACTTTTATGTTCCCATCAGTAATGTATGAGCTTTACAATTTCTCCATGTTCTTGCTGTGTTTTAAATTATAGCCATCCAGAGAGTGTAACATGCTATTTCACTACTCTTGATTACATTTCCCTAATGTTTAATGATGTTGAGCACCTTTTCATGTGTTTATCAGCCATTTGTACATCTTCTTTTGAGAATTTCTATTCAGATCTTCTTCCTAGTTTCTAATTTGGTTATCACTTATTATCGAGTTATAATTATATATTCCAGATATAGTCCCCTTTAGGATATATGACTTACAAATATTTTCTCCCATTCTAAGGGTTGTCCTTTTATTTTGTGGACAGCATCATTTGCAGCACAAATGTTAATTTTGATATTCAATCTACCTATTTTCTTTTCGTGTTGGTGTCACATCCAGGAAACCACTGCCTAATCCATGGCCATGAAGATTTACTCTGATTTCTTCTGAGTTTTGAAGTTTTAGTTTTTACATTTAAGTGTATGATCTACACTGAGTTAACTTTTATACATGATATGAAATCCGACTTCATTATTGTGTATGTAGATAAACAGTTGTCCAAGTACCATTTGTTGAAGAGACTGTTCTTTCCTCATTGAATGATTTTGGTAATCTTGTCAGAAATCAACTCTCCATAAATGTAAAAGTTTGTTTTTGCACTCAATTCTATTCCACTTACATGTATTTCCATTCTTATGTGAATGCCATGTATACCTTGATTATTGCACTTTTTGAGTTAAGTTTTACAATTAGGAAGCAAGGGTCATCCAACTTTGTTTTTATTCCCTAATTTCCCTGGCTAGAACATTTAGGAAAGTACTGAATAAAAATGGTAAGAGCAACATTCTTGTCCCATTCTTGACTTCGTTCAGTATTTAGTCTTTCAACATTAAGTATGATGCTGAACTGTAAGTTTTCTATAACTTTTCAGATTGAGAAATTTTATTATATGAAAAAATAAAACAAAATTTCATAACAAAATAAGTTAATACACTGTATCATCGAAATATTAAAGTACAAGATATCTGAGAAAAATGTTAATATCTAGTTTATTAAGCATTTTTTAATCATGCAAAAGTGTTGCACTTTGCCAAGTGCTTTTTCTGAATTTACTGAAATGATCACATGGTTTTGTCATTTATTCTATTGTCTATAGTATTGATTTTCTGAATGTTAAATTAACTTTGCGTTTCTGAGATAAATTCCACTTGCTCATGCTGTAAAATCCTTTTTAAATGTTGTAGGACTCACTTTGCCACTATTTTGTTGAGGATTTCTGCGTCTATGTGTCCTGCAGTATTCTTGTGTTGTCTTTGGTTGTATCAGGATAATACTGGCCTAACAATACATTGTGCAGAGTTTCTCTCTGTCTCTCTATCTCTCACTAATCTTTCCTTACATGTTTGGTAGAATTCAGGGGTGATGCCACCTAGGCCTGGAGTTTTCTTTATGAGTTGTTATTAGCAAAATAATCTCTTTACTTGTTATAGATCTATTTGAACTGTATATTTTATCTGGAGTCAGTTTTGACAGTTTGTGTCTGTGAATTCGTTCATTTAAATTATGAATTTGTTGGTATGAAGTTATTCATAGTACTCCTTTACAATGGTTTTACCATTCACTAACTGGTCATTAAAATATGACAGCTTAATGCTAAATGAAATCACTACAATCTGCTCACATTATGAACTTTGCAAACAGTTACTTTCTCTCTGAAATAATGCCATATTTTTACCTTCTGAATAAAATTATAAGGCTATACTCCAGAGTATCTATTAATTAGCTGTATTTATTTAGAATGTGCAAGTGATAAAATATCAGTTTTCCCTGGGCATTGAAGAAAAGAGTTGTTCAAATTGGACACCAATTTCTAGTCACAAAGACACAATGTTTATTGAGTAATGATTATCCAGACATGTTGCCATAAACAATAAAACTGTGGTAAGGGATTCCTTGACTAAGTTGTTCTGTCTTAACCAGTTTTATCCAGCTTACTTGACTTAATATTATGATTTACTATACAATGTATACACTCAAAGATGGGAAACAAACTTTCCTATAATTTGAGAAAACTACAATTGCAAGAATATTTAAATACTTTCAACTACTAACTCAAAACAGAATATACTTAATAAAGTTCCAAGGAAAGAAAATTATGTATATACACTGGCAAAAGTTGATACTCACTGACATATTCAGCAAGTAGGAAGGATAGGAGCAAGACAGCAATAGAGACAAAGTGATTTAGAAACAAGGAACCATACAACCTTAAATACTTTGCCTTTAAAGCAAAACATATTTTTAAAACAGCCATCTTCACAAACTGAGCTTTGTCCACATTGAAGGGAAAGACAAAATACTTAAGGTATATAAAAGTGCAAATCCCTGCAGAGGAAAAGTAAATGACTATCTTCAGCTCATTCATGTACAAATGCTAAAGGTCTCTTTTTAATTCTCAAGTGATACTCAGACTTGTGCTCTTCAAAAATTTCCAAATGAGCCCCTCTGCTCATCAAGATATTCCTGTTAAGAAACTTCAGTAAGGCACTTGGGATCAGTTAAAAATTGATCCCAAATTACCTTTGTTTCAAGTTAGTTTTTGTAAACTGGGATTCCCTTTAAGAGGAAAGTAAATATTCTGGTGTTCAAAATAAAGGAATCTATACTAAGAAATAAAACTATCACCTTGCCCCATTTTCAGAAGTCAAATTTCGAAACTGTGGCTTATTAGTCCCGACATATTAACATTGTTGCAACACTTAAACATTTACACATATTATCCTTTTGTGTATGTAATGTTGTAATGTAAAATTAGTCCATTTTAATTACATGCCCTGCTTCTTGGCATTTCCTATGAGTGAATCATCCTAGGAAGCTTTTCTTTCATCTTAATCTGTTATTTCCCTGTGTAGAACTACTTTAATATAATGTGGTTTTAAGAGAAATGTCTTTGTGACTCAGCTACAGCCCGTACAATAACTGTGTTTCCAGGTAATTTAATTTCTTCTGAGCTGAAAATACTGGTTAATGACCACACTGGACTAGGGACCACCTCCAATCACACAAAACTAAATCAGCTTTAAAATCTCTTAGTGGCTGGGTGTGGTGGCACACACCTGTAATCCCAGCACTCAGGAGGCTGAGGCAGGAGGACTGTCCCGAGTTCAAGGCTAGCCTGAACTACATAGTGAGACACAGTCTCAACAAAACAAAACAAACAAAACAAAACAAAACAAATCTCTTAGTGGGGAAATTATCCCCATGCTGAAAACATTCCTATCCTCTTGGATTAAATGTTCCCCACCTCACAAAATAACTTGCTTTGAATGCTGTTTTTCATACTTCCAAAGGAATTATTAGTAATGATTATTTTAATCTTATTTATGAAACTAAGCTAATTTTTTTTCCACAAGCATCACTGGAAATGTATAGAAGGAATTAACAGAGATACAAAATTTCTGTCTAGGCTGTAACCACATTTCCAGTAATGTAGCTGATTTATTCAAAGGAAATGTTGTTTTCCATCTTGAGAACAGTAACAATATCTACTACTTCAGAATAAGAAATGTCTAAAGAAAAGAAAAAAAAAACCCAAGCTTTTCTTTTTGTAGTTCATTATGCATCTCAATGTTAATTTCAACTTTAAAATCAAGATCCTATATCACATCATTTACTCTGGTATCAAAGACTAACTATGAAACACTAGTGGCCCAGGTTACCTACCAAATTGCCTTGATAGATAAGTTGAGATATTTATTCACCAACATCAACAATACAGAACAAAACATACTAATTTCTCTGATACTAAATTATCATTTAAAACACATTAAAACCAGAAACCAATAAAATACATTAGGACCTTTCCTGAGATATAAAATTTCACTTCACATAGTTACATGACCATTTGTGAGATACACAAGTTTTTCAAACTGAATGATTACTATCCAACAAATTAAGGCAAATTCATACTGGAAAAGAGAGGAACATTTTCCTTTTATTTTCATTTTAATTTTAAGAGACAGGGTCTTGCTATGTTGCCCAGACTGGCCTTAACTCCTAGGCTCAAGTGATCATCCTGTCTCAGCTTTCTGAGATGTTGGGACTATAGGTTCACACCACACCCTTTTTTTTTTTTTTTTTTTTTGAGACAAGGTCTCTCTGTATAGGTCAGACCAGCCTTGAACTCACTATGTAGCCCAGGTTAACCTCAAACTTGCAACAATCCTCCTGCCTCAGGCTCCCAAGTGCTGGGATTACAGGTGCACACCACCATACCTGATGAGAATAACTTTCTAAGTAAACATCTATCATCATTTTAGTAATTATTTCTAATGAGTAAAACATTTTCCCCCAGTAAAGCTTGATTATATTGTTTGGGATCCTTGTTATGTCACGCTTACAGTGTGAACACAGATTAAGAGTCCTGGTTTTATATATATATCTATATTTTTCCTATTTACCAAAGGTATTTAATAATTTTTAAGTGAACATTGATTTATACATATGTATGTTCATGTACACAACATACTATGTATGTTTGTATAACTTTAGATGGCAAAAGGAGTGCATTTTAGGTAAAAATAGGAAAGGCCATTAACATCCTAAGCTTTTTTGATTACTACCAGAATTGCAACTGTCAAATCCTATTAAGGTTTATAAGTGTTTAAAGAACAATGAATAATTTTTAGTTCAAAACAAAAACATTGCCATATTTGGTGGAAGAATAAAATTCCAGTCCCTAGGTAAGTTATTATGTTGGTTAATGATTAAGAATATTTTACATACAAACATGAAAATTCAAGTTTTTCTTTTAAAATGTATAGTACACAGTTGGAAATATTTCCAAAACTTGAATTATAGATATCTATTAAGATAACCAAACTATAAATAGATGTATGTTTCTCACAAGTTCTAAATATATTTATAAACTAATTTTCACATTAATGAAGTATTTTAATTGAAGAGAAAAGAAACAAAGAACCTACATTGTCCTTTTTCTATAATTTTAAGAAAAAGATACTCTCTCTCTAAACCGTCACCACAAAGGTTTTAAAAACAAATATTTGGAAACCAATCTGGTTTGATTCATCTGGTTATGGATGTGAAATGGATTTCAGGCCTCAAAAAGGGTCATGAGGTAAATTCAATTGGGAACACAAAAATTATGCATTGAGCATATCTAGGGCAGTAACAAGAAATTAATTTGGGGATAAATACAGATACCACATTAAATAGAATGAAAGATGTTAAACTCAAATCCTCCTTTAAATAAATCTTATCTAAAAGAAGGGTTATAGAAAATGGGAATGTATGATTACTGTTTTAATTAAACAATTCTGCTTCACAATAGAATTGTACTTGAAGTGCAATCCAAAAAATGAAAAGAAATATCTCCTATGAATTAGCAGGAACAGTTTCCACAGCCTTTCACACTATTGATAATTTCTTCTTGTAGTTTCTTCCTTTCCTCCTCTTTGGACACATTTTCCTTCTTTGTGTCCCATTTGGGGTTATCATGGTTCTGCACACGACTACTTTGTGTATGCCACATTTCTGAATAGATACTGCCAGAGTTAGCAAGCAAACCATAATGGGTACCACGTTCAGCTACTTTACCCTAAAAGCAAACACAAGAGAAATACAGAGAAAGGTCATTTCATAACTAGTATAATAATTAAAAATATATTATCATTTATATTTATTTCTTTGTTTTAAAGAGAAAAAATAACAATAACAATAAAACAGTTTCAAAACAAGCTAATACGAGAGTAACAATAATTAATACATTGCGCATTATCTTCATAGTAGTTACTCATAGTACAAGATATATGCATGAAATATTGTCCAAACAATATTAGCACAAACCTTTCTTTTCAATGAACTAAGAGAAACTAGCTATACAACTATCTTAACTATCTTGTGTACATATATATATATTTTTTTTCCCTTTTTCCTTCCTTCCTTTCCCCTTCCCCCCAGCAGTTTCTCTATTCTTTTGAATAGTTTCTTCCCAATTCACAATATCTTTTACACATTTTGGACCTTATTTACCTCTGAAGTCCTCATCCACAGTATAAGTAGGAAAAACCGAGGTAAGAAATTTTCCTTCACTGTTGAGCTACTCAGTCCCAGTGAACAAACAAAAGGCTATGAAATTACACTGCCATTACCATCATTTAACTTAAATAAAATGCAACTCTATTCTTAATTTTTCATTTTGAAAAATGCTTCATATTTCATTTTCAAGAGCAGAAAGTGGAAGTTAAAAATGTAAAAATGTGATATTTTCTGCAATCAGCAAATATTCTAATCAAAAGCATTGCTACTCATATAGGAATTTAAAAGATTAAAAAATAATATCCTGAATCCTTATGTGTACTTTGAAATAAAAGATTTCAAGAAAATAAAGTTTACTTTTTCCAGTATCTATTTTTGTTAACCATGGCTATTAAACTTAATGTTGCACAGATCTGGTAGACACCAAACTCTGATTTACAATTAATTTGTCTCTTGACAGCTACTTTTCAACATGTTGGGACACAAAGGAATTTTGTTATTTTTACTGGTACTCTTGGGTGATAGGATCTTTACAAATACACCCTCAAGCAAAATAACTAAAATTTGTCCGTGCCCATGCCTGAGTACTATATTTACAAATACACAGTACTTAAATATTATATACACACACATACACAAACACATGGTTCAATCAAAAAATATGGTGAATATTCAAATTTTTAAAAACATTATTACAGTAAAAGACAGACACGTTGCCATTAATTCCTCTCGAAATATTCCCCCCAAATTCAAACATACTTAACCTATCATTCTTGCTACTTTTTAAAACAGTTCTAGAAATTCTTTTTATGTCCTTAGTTGTGCCTTTGTGGCTTCCTCAATGTCCTGTATCGACTGAAAACATTTACCTTTCATGGTCATTTTGACTAAGGAAGAGCTAGAAGTCACATGGTGCCAGACCCAGTGAATAAGGTGAATGAGGATACACTGTCATATTTTTACAATACTGTCTTTCTATTGGATGGCATTTAGCACCAGCATTCACCATATTTTTGATCAGACCTCATAAAGACATGAAAGAGGACTTCCAGAACTGCTTCAGAAAGTGGCAAGAATGATGGGGCAAGTGTGTTCAAAGAGAGTGAAAGTATTTTGAGGGAGATTAAAAGCAATGTGTCTTTTATTGTAGTACTTTTTAAGTGTGAGTATATATATAGTTTATTGTTATTTCTTGACTTACTGGTTTCTATTATTAACTACTGATTTCCTATTATAGAAGAGATTTAGCATTCTTTTACTATCCCACCTTCCTACTGCCCCATTCTTCACTCTTTATGACATAAACTTTGCTTCAGTGTTCAGTTTACTACTTCCTGTTGAATCAAGTAGGTACTAGGATATTTCATATATTTCTTTATATAGTTTTCATTCTCCCTAGATTTACTAACTGCCTCATTTTCCCATTTGCTTAGTTTTCTATGTCACTATTGCAAATCTCTCTGAAGTTTGTGCCTGAATTATAAAACTCTTCTGCCCACTATTTTTTCTCATAATCAATTATATTAGGTAATCTATTAATTCAACTCCTCCCTCCTGAATTCTGAAGCTTTATGATAATACACCTTGGTATAGGGTTTTCTTTCCTTCCCTTTCATTGTGGTGGGTGTTTAGTATTCCCTTTCAATCTGTGAGCTCTTGCCCTGAAGTTCTGGTTATACTGTGGGTATTCTTTGATAATTTCCCTCTATTTTCCTGTTCTCTCTTCTTAGAACTACTACTAGTCAAATGTTAGATCTCTTAGAGTAATTCTTTCATTTTATCTCTATATTTCTTCTTTTTGTTCTACACTTTGGAGACTTCCTTGACTTAATTTTAATAATGACAATTTTCAGTTAAAAAGTCTCTTGTTCTCTAGTTGTTCCTTATCACCCCCATTTTTAAATTTTGAAATGTTGCAGGAGTGAAACAACATTTATGTATGTTTTTCTTAGTTTAGCACTACTTTGTCTACATTTGCTTTGTCTCCCTTTATATACTCTCTATACATACACACAGTACATTTGTTTTGTCTCATTTGACACTCTCTATATAGTATACTTTTTTTACAATTTTTACAATTTTTTTGCAAATAATTTGAGGAGTTGCTGACATTGTTATACTTTACCTTCAAACATTTCATTAGTATGCATTTCTTTAAAAAGAATATTCTCCTACAGAAATGGAATATAACTATATCACACTCAAGAAATTTAGCAATGATATAATATTCTTATCTAACATATAGTTAATATTCAAACTTTATCAATTGTCTGAATAATGTCCTTTATGTTCTTCCATCTAGGATCTAATCAGGACCAAAACACTGAATTTATAACAGCTTTTGCGTGTGTGTGTAACATTCACATTTCTGAAATGTCTAGATCTGTTTTTTTTTTTTTTTTTTAAGCCCTTCAGTTTATATGTCTAGTTGTTCCTGATGATTAGAGCTAGGCTAAAAATTTCTGTCAGAAATAAGTGATGATGTATTGTCAGTGCATTATTATACCATGAGGTATATGAAGTCACTCTATTCCATATTGATATTAAATTTGATCACTGGTCTACAAGACTTCTCTACTTTAACAGTATCTTTTCTCTTTGTAATTAAAACGTTACCTACGGGTTATAATGTACTTTCAAACTGTGTGGCTATTCTATTCCCCAATAACTTTTCACCACATGGTTTTAGCAACCAGTGATGACTCTTATATGAAACAATTAATGGTGGTTACGAACTCTGATTGTCTAAATTTATCATTCATTCTACACATGTTAGTTAGCATTCTTCTTAAAGAAAGGCTCTCCCCCTTTCCTCCTGGCACTTTTTGTTTTAACAGTATTATCATGGCTCTCCTTTCCCCTTTCTCTCTTCCCTCTTGCCTTTCTCCCCTCTTTCCCTTCTCTCTCTTTTCCTTGCCACTATTCAGTATTTCCCCTTTTGTACCCCACTTTTCTTACATTTTCTCTTTCCTTCCCTGTCTACCTGTCTGTTCACACTTCCCCTGCCCACATTACTACTGTGTAAATTTTTAAAAATAGTATCATTATGGATGGTGAGATTAGTATTTTATTCAACATGTTGTAATTCATTAGTGTCCTTTTTTTGATGCTCTATCCCAAATTTGGTCGGTGACAGCATATTCAAAATGGTTTCTGTGTTCTTGTGACATGCCTTCATTTCTTTTCCTGCCCTAGATGTTTCTCTGAGGAGTCTTGGGTACTTTTAGTGAGAAACAGTAGTTAGTGTCCCAGATCTTTATAGTGTCCCAGATCTCTATATGCCTGCTATAAAGTAGTATGAGTAGTAAGTACTCATTACTACTTGGTTTTCATTGCTTCTAGGCCTTTTCAGCAAATAAGCCTATTCACTATATAGAATACTTTTTAAATAACAAATTTGTACTAATAATTCTGTTCCAATATAACACCACAAGAATCTTCTTTGATCTTTTCATTATTTGTACCTTTTTTTTCTCCTAAGTGAGATCGCTAGTCCTAACAACATCAATGTACTTGTTCACGTGCTCAGTCTTGAAATATACACAGTTTCAAAATGACTACTCTCATATGGTATTATCACCAACAACAAATTTAGCTAAGTTGACATTTTCTTTGGAATTATTTTTGTCTTTACATTATATTCCAATAAAGGTATAATATAATTGTAGTAATATGTTCAAGAGTTACTTGGATTAATTCTAATTTTCTTCTGTATAGTTATTAATTTGGTACACAGTTTTACTTCTTTTTCTTTGAATTCAATTTTTGATTTTTTTATTTAAATTTTTTTCTTTTGTGGTATTGGAGATTGAACCCAGGGCCTTCACAGTGAGCTATATCACCAGCCTCTTCCTATTTTTTAAGTTTTGAGAGCGGGTCTTGCTAAGTTCCTAAGTTGCTCAGGCTGGGCTTGAACTTGCAATTTTCCTACTTCAGCATCCCAGAGTACTGGGGTTACAGGTATGCATGCCACTCCAGGCTTAATTTTATTTTTGAACACAAAAAACATTAACATGGTTCAAAAGTAAAAGCTATGTAACAAAGTAGACTCTGGAAAGTCTCATTCCCTTTCCTATATCTTACAGTCTTTTTCTGGCCCCATCTTATATGTAGCCAATGACTTTAGTTTCTAGTTTCTCCTTCCTGAATTTCTTTTTACAAAAATAAAAACAAATACCTTTTTTTGGCATCTGACTTATTCAGAACATTTAGATAGTATGCTTTTGTAGTAATTCCCTCAGAAGAGATAAAGCAAGTTATCCCCCATGAAGAAAAACATAAAATAAAAATGGCCATGTTTGAAAATGACCACTTTCTGATAATTTTCTCTTAGGCATAAAGGGTATTACAGTAGTAGAAAAAAATATAAATACGGCAAAAGACACTAAGCAAAATCTATTCAGAGTAAAACTGACCACAGAAAACTTATTTTATAGATACACCCTTGAATACCCACTTATATGATAAATTCAATATTTATCTAATCAAACCTTTGGTTTAATACTTTAATAAAGATTGCATTAATGCAGTTTATCCCTTCTTGGAAATGACACACACATAGTTTCTGATAATAGAGACTAAAAATAGAATTCTATCAGCATTCAATCTCATTCAACGTAAATTCTATATATTTTATTAGAAACAATATTTAAGTTTCTTGTTTGTACAACCATTTTCAATGTTTTTGAAATATTAAGTTTTAAAGTAAATCTCTTACCTGGTCCAAGACAATGATTTCATCTGCATCAACTACTGTTGACAATCTATGTGCAATGAAAATAGAAGTTCTGTGTTTGACCATATCTCTCATAGCACCAAGAATAGTCTGGAAGTTTGACAAGAAGAATAAAAAAAAAAAAAAGATATACCTATTAGGCAAATTAAATTAAAATAATCATACTTGTTGTAAAGAAACACAGAAAATGCCAAACTTTGATTATGTAAACTTTATCTAGAACCAAACACTTGAATTATAACCCTTACTAAGAAGAACAGAAAACTAAACAAAAAGTGAGGGCAAATATGACTACAAAGTCATGGAAAAATATCATTAAGATAGGCAACATTTCTATAAAACACAAAGTCTAAGAGAAAGTACATACTTTCTATACAAGAAAACAAATAAACATTCAGTGATTATAAAAAAACAAATCATTCCAGTGATTATTACAAATATAGTTATATATATTTATCAGTAAGAACAAAATTAAAATGAGGAGGGACTCAAGTGATAAGATGCAGAGAAATTCAAAAAAATACAAAGAAAGGGAGACTGGACATCTACAGAAACAAACACAAACACATTTGTGTATTTTTAACTTCAGGAAACTTCTTTTTCAAAAGCATCCTCACTTCTTAATGCATTCTGAAATACATTTTTTGTTTACTGCCTATAAAGCATACGAGAATTGTACATATACTCAGCTATACTTGGAAAGCTGGGTCTAAGCACCACTAGCCAAACGAAAAGAGAAGTGTGGGGGTTGGGGGTAAGAAGACCTTGTTTTACTAGGGAAGACTGATAATCAAGTGTAGTGGCAGTACTAAGAAAAACTGGTGTTTGTGGTGATTCCTCTTTAAGAACTTAAAACTGTAAAATCCTGCAGAGTGCTCTGGACCTTTTAAAAATGCCCATTAAAATTTACTAAACCTTTTGGTAACTCTTTCCTTTGAGTGGGTCTCTGAAAATTCTTCATGAGTTATGTTCTCTGACATAATAAAGGTATGCGAGTCAAATAAAGAGAGGTGGGGCAGAATCTATGCACTGGCAGCCCTGGTGGGATGCACAGACTCACAGCTCTGGTGGAATACATGGACCCATGGGATGGTCCCTGACCAACTCCACAACTGTGGATTCCACACCTTGGCTCAGCCACTGCCAACCTGGAGCTAGCTCTGCATTGTTTCCCCTCTGTATGGGATAGCAGAAATGCCAGCAAAACAGCAGACCCAATATTGGACAAGGCAAAAGTCTAGAATGAGGGATTCTACATGGCTTACTAGAGGAGGAATCACATCACAGAGGCTGAGGAAAGATGCGCTGAGAAGAAGGATCTGGAAAATACAACATGGCTGAGTAGAGGAGGAGTCACATTGGAGAGACTCAGAGAACATGAACTAGAAACACAGAGAGGAGAAACTAGCATAAATGAAGAGACTGGATTAACCAAACAATGTGTCCATGTCTGAATTCTGATTTGAAGAGTCTAATTCAAAGAACACTATTAGGAGGCTACTGTAGAACATTCCACAAGGAAGAGAGAACTTCATTGGAACTGAATCAAGCAGTGGTTGAAAGGGATACTGCTTCCAGAGTAGCCATCCACAGTCAACAGTTGGTAAGTGACCTCGGACCAGTGCATGCTGCCACAATTGCAGAATGAGAGCTGCTGGGCACGCCACTGGGAAAGGGCTCATTGTTTGAATCTGGAGTCACAACGCAGCCCTTTGGCTACAAGGCATGCTCCACATTCAAGATCCTAGAGTGGATGACGGAAGGACAGTCAGAGGAGATGGCCGGCAATTGGAGAGCAGGCTGGACGGAGTCCTGCTGAAGCGCTCCTGCTGTCAAAGGTCAGGTTCAGCCTGAGTTACACAGGGTTGGAAGATCACATTGGAACCCTGCCCCCCACCATTGTATGTGGATGCCTGTACCCAGCACCCTTCTGGTGGTGAAGTGCCACCTTAGACTTCAGTGCAAGCAGAGACACGTCTTGCTTTGAGTTCTGTGTCTTATTCCCAGTCAGTGGAAAAGGGCCATGCGTCCAAAACAATAGAAAACTTTTTTTTTTTGCTTTTTTCCAACTTCTGTTCATTTTCCCATTTTGATTCCATATTTTCCCTTTTCTTTAATGAGTGTCTGTGTTTTTTCTTCTTGCCTTTTTCTTTCAATATAGTTTATAGCGGGTATGGGAAATCTCCCCATCCCTTTTTATTCCTTCTACCTTTATCCATATCTTTTTACCTGACTGCCTTCTCCTGTCTCTTATCCTTTCTCTTTTTCTTTTTTCTCCTCTGTTCTCTTTTTTATTTGTCTCCCTTTAACTTTTTCTCTAATATTCTTATTGGTCATAGAATACTTTTTCACCCCCATTTCCCACTACTAATTTTATATCCAGTTTTCCCTGTTATTTGCATCTAAATATATAATATACCTCTACCAACATTATGATCCTTTGCCCCCCTCCTATTTCTACACCACATAGCAGAAGACTTTAAAAAACAAAACAAAACACTTTTTTCTCCTTTTCTTTTTCTCCTTCTGTCATTGCCCAGGCGCCAACTCCCTGCGTTTTAGATAATTGATTCTATAAAAATTACTGCTGAATGCTTTTTTTAACCATTAGAGGAGACATAGCCATCACATTTAGTACATATTAGGTATGGATCACTGCTTGGGCCATTATGATGTTTACACCATAACTGTGGATTTCATGACAGAAATAACGAAACTGACGCAGCTAAAAACAGAGTAAAGTCAATGGATAAATAGCAACAAAAAAGTCAGGAAAAGAAAAACAAAGGATTCACCAATAGATAAAGACAGCAAAGATAGTAAATAACGCATCTCAGTAACATCTCTTAAGATTAATGACCTGAATTCTCCAATTAAAAGACAAAAATTGGCACAATGAATCAAAAAACAGGAATTCAACAGTTCGTTGCATTCAAGAAACTCATCTAATCCAAAAGGATATTAATACACTAAAAATTAAAGGATGGAAAATAATATTTCATGCACCAGGGCCCAGATAACAAGTAGAGGTAGCAATTCTAGTATTAGACATGGTATATGTCAAGCTAAAACTGATTAGAAGACGCAAAGAAGGTCACTATATATGAGTTAAGGGAACGATTCAACAAGAGTTAATATTGATAAATATATATGTACCTAATACTGAAGCACCTATCTTCATAAAACAAAAACTGCTGAAATTAAAAGATCAAATAGACACTAAAACAATCAGGAAAGGGGACTATAATACCACACTTTCAAAGACAGATAGATCAACTATTCAAAAATCCAATAAAGAAATTTCAGAGCTGAACCATGTCCTTGAACATATGGTCTGAATAGATATTTACAGAGTATTCCACCACTCTGTAATAGAGTATACATTCTTTTCAGCAGCACATGGTATTTTTTCCAAAACAGATCTTATATTTGGTCAGAAAGCCTGCTTCAGCAAATATAAAAGAATTGAAAGTACCCCATGCATAGTATTAGACCACTGTGCAATGACAATAGAAATCGATGGCAAGAAATTTCAGAAAAGGAAAAAAAGCTCCTGGAAAATTAACAACATACTCCCAAACAACCAATGGATCACAGAAGAAATCAAAGAAGAAATTAAAAGTTTCTGGAAGTTAATGACAATGAATATACAACTCACCAAAACCTCTGGGACACTATGAAAGCAGTTCTAAGAGGAAAATTTATTGCAATCAATCCTCACATTAGGAAAACAGTGTGTGTTAAAATAAATAATCTTATGAGAAATCTTAAAACACTTGAGGGGCCGGTGAGATGGTTCAGCGGCATAAGCGCCTACCTGCCCAAGTTCGACTCCCGGAACCCACATACAAAAAAAGGGCTGGTGATATCGCTCAGCAGCACGGGCGCCTGCTAGCACGTGAGGTCCTGAGGTCGACCCCCGGTACCCACAAAAGAAAAAACAAAAAACGAAAACAAAAAAAAAAAAACACTTGAGAAACAACAACACAATAGCCTCAAACCAAAAATAAGGAGAGAAATTTTAAAGATGAGATGTTTCTGCATCTTCTAATCATGTACAGGTACAAATTCCATACAATGAGTGTGATCATTATGTACATCTAAATTGTACCAATAAACAATAAAAAAAAGATGAGAACAGAAATCAATGAAACAGACTAAAAAACAGTAAGAAAAATCAATAAATTGAAGAGCTGGTTCTTTGAAAGAATAAATAAAATAGATAAGCCCCTAACCAGAATTATCAAGAGAAAGTAGAAAAGACTCACATCAATGAAATTACAAATGAAATCACAACAGACACTATGGAAATCCAGAAGATAGCAACAACTTTGAAAAATTTTGAAGAAATTAGCAAATTGTGAAGAAATGGACAGATGGCTAGACACATACGAACTACCAAAACTAACCTAAGAAGATATAAATATGCTTAACAACCCAATAACAAGCAATGACATTGACACAGTAATAAAGAATCCAACAACTAAAAAAAGTCCAGGACCTGATGGATTCATTGCTGAATTCTACAAAACATTTAAGGGTGTTATATGATTGATACTCCTCAAGCTTTTCAAAGAAATTGAAAGGGATGGAGTGCTCCCAAATTCATTTATGGAAGCTGGTATTACCCTGATCCCAAAATTGGACAAAGATTCAACTAAAAAAGAGAATTATAGGCCTATTTCCTTAATGAACATAGATGCAAAAAACCTCAATAAGAAATTAGCAAATAGAATGCAGCACGTCATCAAAAAGATCATACATCATGATCAAGTAGGTTTCATCCCAGAGATATAAGGAAGGTGCAACATATGTAAGTCAATGAATGTAATCTATCCCATAAACAAAAGCAAAGTAAAAAACCATATGATCATATCAATAAATACAGGAAAGACTTGACAAAACCCAATACCCCTTCACAATAAAAACTCTGAAGAAAACAGGTATAGAAGGACCATACTTGAATATGATAAAAGCTATTTTTGACAAACCAACAGCCAGCACCACACTAAATGGGGGGAAAACTAAAAGCATTCCCCCTAAAATCAGGAACAAGACAAGTATGTCCACTATTGCCACTTCTATTCAATAGAATACTTGAAACATTAGCCGGAGCAATCTGGCAAGAGAAAGAAATAAAAAGGATACTCAAAGGAAAGGAAGGAAAGGAAGGAACTCAAATTATAATTTGCAGATGACTTAATACTCTACATGAAAGACCCAAATAACTCCAACAAAAAACTCTTAGAATAAATAACCAACTTCAGCAACGTAGAAGGATACAAGATCAACACACAAAAGCATTAGCATTTGTGTACACCAATAATGAACTTAATGAGAAGAAAATTTTGGCAATAGTATCATTCACAGTAGCTTCAAGAAAAATGAAACACAGTGAACCCTTGACTTATGAACTCAATTCGTTCATGAGGGCTGGTTGTAACTCAAGTAGGTTGTAAGTCAAGACTATTTTTCCCATAAGAACTAATGGAGATACCCATGTGTTCCAAACCTCCCAAAACATCCCTTAACTAACTTTTCATAATAAAAAAGGGTTGCATAATGTGTGTAAATTTACCAGAAACACCAATGACTTTCCTAGTGTATTCACCAAAAAGTTATAAATGTGCCTAGTTTACCAGAAACAATTTCATACTGTACCCACCATTCAAGTTAATGTCTTTGGTTTCTAGGAAGGATGAAATGGAAGGTAGTTATTGCTTGGAAGGAGGGTCCCCATCCATAAGAACATTAGGAATCTGGCCCTCTGCTGTCCTTTCTCTCCTTGGGAGTCTGTAGCCCACTAGGACCTGCTTCTGGCTCACTAGGTCACAACCTTTTATAAATCGGTCTAAGGTTGTCTGTTTCTGTCTTTAACACTGTCCTGTAATATGACATTGTCATTAAGCAAGTGAATGCAATGATTGGCTTTTGCTCTGTCTGGGTGGGTCTTCTCTACAAATGTTTGTAGCTCTGTCCATTTTTTCAGGATTTCCTTTAGTTCACAAGAACTTTGCTACACTGATTGTTGATCCTCCCCCTCCTCTTCAGAAAGCTCCTCAGCTGCCATTCTCTGTTGCTCAGCCAGAAGTTGCCGAAGTTCCTCTGTAGACAATTCCTCTGAGTGTTCCTCCACCAGTTCCTCAGCATCGCCACTGTCTACCTGCAAGCCTATGGACTCTGCTATAGTGACAGTGTCATCAACCACAGGGTCAGCTGAAGGCTCAGGCTCCTCTACACAGCCTCCAAATCTCTGTCCTGTACAATTTTAGGCCACACTTTCTTCCAGGGAGATCTCAGTGTCCTTAGAGAGACATTGGCCCAGGAGTTCTCAATTAACCCCACACAGGAAAGGATGTTGTAATGTTCCTTCCAGAACTCTTTAAGGGTTAAATCTGTATCTGAGACCATCTGGAAGCATTTTAGGAACAGTTCCTTATTGTATAGCTTCTTAAAGTTAGCTGGTCCATAGGCTGCAGTAGAGGAGTTGTACTAGGTAGGAGGAACTTGATTGAGAGCCATGGGAATTCTTTATCCAATTCTCCTAAATCTTGTTAGGTGAGCAGGAGCACTGTCCATGATGAGGAGAGGCTTGAGTAGTAACCCTTTGTCCCCTAGATATTTCTTAACAGAAGGACAAAAAGCCTCCCTGATCCACTCAAGAAAAAATACTCATTACCCCAGCTCTTACTTTATATTTCCACATGACCCCTAACCTATTCTTCATGACTTTATGTTTTCTAAGGGTCTCAGAGTGATAAATCAAGAGAGGCTTTGAGGTCACCACTCACACTGGCAATATGTTTAACCTATCTTTCATAGGCTTGTGGCCTGACATTTTCTTCTCTTCCTGGGTAATGTATGTTCTCCTGGGCATTTTCTTCCAGAAAAGGCCAGTTGTGTTACAGCTGAAAACTTGATGAGAGCAAAAACCATTTCTCTGTGTCATCATTTTGAAGTGGTGTATGTAATTTTCAGCAGCTCTTTTATCAGCACTGGCTGCTTCACCATGCCTAGTTATGCTATGAACCTTGGTTCTCACTTTAAAGTTGTGAAACCATCCCTTACTGGCACGAAACGTTTCACCATTATCACTCATTCATGGATTGTCCTTTATAAGATCTGCATTTATAGCCCTAGCTTTTACACAAGTTATAGACTCAGATAGGCTATAACCTGCCATCTGCCTTTTGCTGATCCACACTAACACTGTTGATCATGACTTACTAATTTGAATAACACCTTTAGCAACATTAGCTTCCTTATACAAATGTTTTTTCTATGAGATTGTCGTGAAGATGGATTTCGAAATGTGGTACATATTAGTGAGGTTGGTCACATGAACACCATTCTCATTTCTCCGCAATTTCCTTTTTCTTTTTGATTGTGATTGCTTTCTTTACCTTTCCTTCCTTGCTTAGCCTCTTTTCTAGCCTTTTTGGGGCCACTTTGATAGCAGTAATTGCAGTGATTATGTAAAGCACTGACCAAAATCACGTCCACAAACACACACATCTGGACTCAGACTGACACTTCCGTAAGCTTACATACACTTTTCTGGCATCATGAGTCTTTGTATACAACTGCACGTGCAGCCGACATTCAGGTTGTAACTCAAGACTTGGGTCATAACTCAAAACTAAAATTCTGGTCATAATCCAAGTTGTTTGTATGTGAGGCTGGTTGTAACTCCAGGGTCCACTGTACCCTTGAATTAACCTAACCAAGGAAGTAAAAGACCTCTACAAAGAAAACTACATTATTATGAAAAAAGGAGATTGAAGAAGACATCAGAAAATGGAAAGATCTCCCCTGCTACTGGATAGACAGAACCAATATTGTCAAAATGGCCATACTCCCAAAACTGTTATAGAGATTCAGTGCAGTCCCAATTAAAATAACAACAGCATACTTTATAGAACTAGAGAAAACAATCCTAATATTCATATGGAACCAGAATAGGAAGAGCAATTTTGCGCAACAAGAGCAAAGCAGGAGGCCTTGCAATACCTGACTTCAAGCTACACTACAAAGCAATAATGATAAAAAAGAGCATGGTACTGGAAAAAAAAACTGATATGTGGATCAATGGAACAGAATAGAGCACTGATAGAGAACTCACAGCATGTGTGCCGCAGTCAGTTGTTTGTATCATTGAAAGCTCTAAAAGGTTTGCCATCATTGGAACAGAAGATACAGAAACATCCCAGACACATTCAGCTATTTATCTTTTACAAAGAGGTCAAAAGCATATGTTGGAGTAAAGATAGCTTATTCAACAAGTAGTGCTGGGAAAACTACTTATCTGTTCACAGAAGATTGAAACTGGACATTTATCTCTCACCATAGACTAAATTAAAATAAAAATGGATCAAAGATCTGAACATTAAAATGGAAACGTTAAACTTACTGGAAGATAAAACAGGTATAACACTTTAAGACATATATGTAGGAAAGGATTTTCTAAACAGAATCTTTTTTTTTTTTTTTTTTTTTTTGTGGGTACCGGGGGGTCGACCTCAGGACCTTGCGCGCCAACAGGCGCCTGTGCCGCTGAGCGATATCACCGGCCCCTTTTTCGTATGTGGGATCCGGGAGTCGAACTCGGGCCCTCGCGCTTGCAAGGCAGGCGCTTACGCCGCTGAGCCATCTCACCGGCCTCTAAACAGAATCTTAATTGTACAAGAAATAACAACAAAAACCAACAAATGGGATTATATCAAACTAAAAAGCTTCTGTACAGAAAAACAATCAATTAGTATAGTGAAGAGACAATGTACAGAATGGGAAAAAATTTTTGCCAAGTAGTCCTCAGACAAAGGAATAATATCTAGAATACATAAAGAACTCAAAACTAATTAAACCACCTAAAATGAAAGACTCAGTTAAATAATGGGAAAGAGAAAGAACAGACAATTCACAGAGGAAGAAATACAAATGGTCAACAAATATATGAAAAAATGTTCAACATCTCTGGCCATTAGAGAAATGCTAATTTAAACAATGCTAAGATTGCATCTTACTCTGGAAAGAATGGCAATCATTAAGAAATCAAACAATAATAAATGCTGGTGTGGCTGTGGTGAAAAAGAAACCCTCCTACTTTGTTGGTGAGACTGTAAACTAGTACAACCATTATGGAAATCAGTATGGAGATTTCTCAACTTAAGTTATAAATTCCATAGGACACAGCTATCCCCTTTCTAGGTACCTTTCCCAAAGAGCACAGTTAAGATACCATACTTCAGTGATACTTGTATAGTAATATGAATAGCTGTACAATAAAGATATGCCATGTACAGAAAGCTAATAACCTCAATGAATGTAAACATTATATGCCATAACATGAGCTAAGATTAATAATATCAACAAGAATGAAAATTGAGATAGCGGAATTAGAGAAGGAGGGAAGGAGCATGGAGGAAAGGGGAAGGGGATAAAAAAAATAAAAAACAAGCTGCATTATGTACATGTGCCCATTCCCCAAGATGACTGTGAACTGCATGTACCACAAACATGTACTAATAAAATAATGTTTATTTAATAAAATGTTTACTTAAAATAATGTTGGTAGTGAGGCACAAGATTAGTGTGTAGCCCATTGGCTGGGGAAGCAGGAGCAACCTGTCAATCATGGAGATCCAGGGCATGTGCCAAGCCCTACACCTGGGACTGATCAAAGAATGCTATGTTCAATTCTTGGAAGAGTTCAAGCATGTTTTGGATAGGATAGTGAGGAGTGGGAGATACTGTGTTCCCTCTTTCACAGGGTCCAGTCTCACCTTGCAGAGGTCTCACCCTTTTCCTGTTTTTAATTGGCCCACATTCATTGTGCAGAGCATGTTTCTTTTCCTACCATTAATAAATGCAAAACCTTGATATCTTTTGTGCTTGTCTTCATCAATTCTTTGTTCAGGACAGAAAGAACCTAGAAATCATCTCTGGAAGGGGACTACAGCACCCTAAAACCTGGTAAGAGTAGGACTTTTTTATTATTATCTTTTTTGGTACCGGGAATTGAACCCAAGACCTTGTGCTTGCCAGGCAGGTGCTGAGCCACTGAGCTATATCCCCGGCTCCAACAGTAGGACTTTTAATCTGTGGTAGTATGACACATTTTTAGGTATCAAGTTCTTTTAGGTAGGTTCTTATTGTTCTCAGAAATGGGATCTGGTTGTGCTTAAAGTTCACTCTAAATATAAGAAATCCTCGGAAAATAGCTCAAGATGGCGGATGAGTAAGAAGCAGGCAGTGAAACTCTCTCTAAAAGTTACCATTGGAACACGGGAATATAGCGACCCGGAAAGCGCAGGAGGGGGGGAGATGCCTCCCCGAAACCCAGAGAAGTTCTGAAGCGCAATCTGGGACCCCCGGCACCAGTGACGGGTGACTTCCAACAAAGAAGAAAGAAAGAAGGAGCAGACCGCGCGCGTGCACCTTCTACTATCCCGGGAGTTGCAGCGCCGCGGAAGCTCAAATCTACAGACACACGGTGGCAGCTGGTGCCCAGGGAGCCCCCACGGAGGATCCTGAGACAGCGGCGGGGCAGGGGAGCGGCGGAGAACGGCGCAGACCGGCGGTGAGTGTCTCTCAGCCACAGCTGCCCCGCGCCAGAGAGCGACCGGCCGGGCGCCATTGTGGGGGGTGTGGCGAAACTCAGAGAGGCTCGGAAACTGCTCTGGGAACTTGTGCTCCGGACAGGGCAGCACGGGGCCTCTCAGGCCCACGAAAGTGTGTTGAGGTCAGCAGGCGAACGAGACTGGACTCTCAGCCACACCTGTCCCGCGCCAGAGAGTGACTGGCCCGGCGCCATTGTGGGGGGCGTGGCGAAAAACCAGAGCGGCGGGAACCAGTGCAGGGAACCCGCGCTCCAGACAGCGCGCTGAGCCTCTCAGGCCCAGGGATCGTGAAAGGGCGCTGAGAGCGGAGGCGAGCTAGACTGGTCTCTGCCTGAAAGTACGCGCATCTGCTCACCGCCCGCCAGAGGGCGCTCCTGGCTTACTGGGACGGACCTGCACAGAACAGGACTCTCTCACCACAGGGTAACTGCCTACAGCAGAGTCAACACCTGGAACTGATTCTTTTTATTTTTTTTATTTTTATTTTTATTTTTATTTTTTATTATTATTTTTTTTTTCTCACTGATTCGTTTTTTGTTCTGGCGAAGGGTTTTTTTGTTTTTGTTTTGTTTTGTTTGGTTTTTTGGTGGGGTTTTATTTTTGATCTGTCTGTTTTATTGTTTTTATCTTCGTTTTTGTTTCTGTATGTATATTTGCTCTTTCCTTCATTATTCTCTCTGGTTTTTTATATGAGTGTAAACAGCGCCTCTAACTTCTTTCTGATTGTGGTTGTGATCTGTTCTTCCTTTTATCCCTTCCTTCTCTTTCTACCACCTGTCCTCTGCACTAGTGTCCCAATTTTAGTGGGATCCCTCTTGGTCCTCTAACCTTACATCTAATTCCTTCCTCTTCTCCCAATACTCTATTTCCTCCTTAACTCATTTTAAATTTAAACTCCTCAGGGGAAAAATTGACATACACAGGACTTGTATACTGCATATAATTTTTCTGGTGTGTTTTAGATTTTGTTATATAACCGCAACTCTATACAGCTAAAAGTGGTAAATAACTGGTTAGCTCAGTCTGTCATTTTCTAGGCTCTGTTTGATGCTTTAGTTAACATTATAGCCAAATGTGAAATAATTGTTCTAAACATCCTTCCTTCCTGATATTTCATGATTGAGATTGACTAAGGGACACAGAAAATACAGTGGCACAGTACCAAAGAATCAAGGACTGGGCCAAACAGGTAGCAACTTCGCATACCCAACGAATTGAAGAGGTAGGATCTGGCAGAAAGCTCAAAACCTAAAAGCAAGCTCCACTTGGAAGATACTGCAGAGAAGTAGTCATCTTCTAAAGATCTTAAACACTAGCAATAAAGTAACCTACTATAGGTAATTTGCAAACATCACCCAGGAATTAAAGAAAGAAAAAATGAGACGACACTTAAACAAGATGCAACCCCACACATCCAATTCACCAAAGGCAAACCTAGGGAGCAACGAGGTGGGACAATCCGAAAGCCACCCACCTGGCCTATCTGAAGTGGAAACAACAAAGCAACTGAATGAGGTTCTGGAAAAAATTAAAACAGAAATAATCTCACAGATAACTGCAGAGATAATGTCTACAATGAAGACCATGCTTAAGGACACTATAGCTGATACAGACAAAAAAATAGATGAACTTAAGAAAACTATAGAAACCATGAATGCTCAGCATAGGAAAGAAATGGAATCCATAAGGCAGATTCAAGCAGATACCCAAGAGATAAAAAATTCCATTGAAAGTATTTGTAGCAGAATAAGCCAATGCGAGGACAGGATCTCAGATATAGAAGACAGGCTTGCAATTAGTGATCATGAAATGGAAAAATTCTTAAAAATAGCAAGGGACCATGAAAAATCAATTCAGCAGCTGCTAGATGACTCAAAGATAAACAACTTAAGAATAATTGGAATAAATGAAAAAGCAGGAGATAACATCAACGACATTAAAACCTTGTTCAAAGACATAATCAGGGAGAACTTTCCTGGAAGAGAAAAGGAATTTGACACCCCTATAAGTGAAGCTTTTAGAACACCAACTAGACATGATCAAAAAAAAACTTCAGCCAGACATATTATAATCAAGATCCCAGAAATTCAACAGAAGGGCAGAATCTTAAAAGCTGTTAGGGAGAAGAGACAAATCACTTATGAAGGAAAACCCATCAGAATCACAGCTGACTTTTCAGCACAAACCCTCAATTCAAGAAGAGCTTGGAATGATGTATTGCAAGCTCTAAAGGAAAATAATTTTCAGCCCAGATTGATGTACCCTGCAAAACTATCTTTCAAAATTGATGGAGAAATAAAATACTTTCATGACAAAGAACATCTGAGAAAATTTATGACCACCAAACCAGCACTCCAAAACGTTCTGAAGGACATTCTAGAAAGAGATAGGAACCCCAACAGAAGGAATCCACCAGGCAGGGCAAATAATTAAATAGCCGGAAAGCAGAAAAACAAAGAGTGGGAACCAACAACAGGAAAATATCATGACAAGTCAATACATATCAGTTTTAACCATCAATGTTAACGGTCTCAATTCACCAATCAAAAGGCACAGACTGGCGAAATGGATCAAGAAGCAAGATCCAACAATATGCTGTATACAAGAAACACATTTAATTCAGAAAGAAATTCATAGACTGAAAGTCAAAGGATGGAAAACAATACTCCATGCCACAGGAACCCAGAAAAAAGCAGGGGTAGCTATTCTTTTTGCAGACAAAGTGAACTTCAAGCCAAGAAGGATTCAGAGAGATAAAGACGGTCATTACATCCTTGTAAAGGGAACAATCCAAGAGGAAGAGATAACGATCATAAATATATATGCGTCAAATACCAATGCACCCAGCTATATAAAACAAGTACTAAAGGACATGAAAAATCAAATAAGCACTAATACAATTATATTGGGAGATCTCAATACTCCACTGTCACAAAAAGATAGATCAACTGGACAGAAAATCAATAATGAAATAGTAGAACTGAACCAAACTTTTGAACAAATGGACTTAGTAGATGTCTACAGAGTGTTCCATCCCACAACATCAGAATACACATTTTTCTCAGCTGCACATGGGACGTTCTCCAAAATAGACCACATACTAGCTCATAAAACCTGTTTAAGTAAATGCAAAGGAATTGAAATTATCCCATGCATATTATCAGACCATAGTGCAGTGAAATTGGAAATCAATGGCAAAAGATCCCACAAAAACTCCCTAAACACATGGAAATTAAACAGCATCCTCCTGAACAACCAATGGGTCACAGATGAAATTAAAGAAGAAATTAGTCACTTTCTACAACTGAATGATAATGACAGTACAACATACCGGAACTTATGGGATACAATGAAAGCAGTCCTAAGAGGGAAATTTATAGCATTAAATACTTATATAAGGAAAATAGAGCAAGCGCAAATAAACAACTTAAGGGTGAACCTCGAGCTTCTAGAAAAAGAAGAGCAGGTTAAGCCAAAAGCCCGTACAAGGGAGGAAATTATAAAGATCAGAGCAGAAATTAACGTATTGGAGAATAAAAAAACAATACAAAGAATCAATGAAGCAAAAAGTTGGTTCTTTGAAAGAATAAATAAGATTGACAAACCCTTATCCAACCTTATTAAAAAAAGAAAAGAAAAGACTCAAATCCATGCAATTGAAAATGAAAAGGGTGATATCACGACGGACCCTGCAGAAATCCAGAAGATCATCTATACCTATTTTGAAAATTTATATTCTACTAAGATGGAAAATGCAGAAGAAATGGACAGATTCCTAGATTCGTATGAATTACCAAAGCTAAATCAAGAAGATTTAAAAATCCTAAATAAACCAATATCAACCAATGAAATTGAAGATGTAATTAAAAACCTCCCAACAAAGAAAAGTCCAGGCCCTGATGGATTCACTGCCGAATTCTACAAGAAATTTAGAGAAGACCTAACGCCCCTACTTCTCAAACTTTTCAATGAAATTGAAAGGGAAGCAATACTCCCAAATTCATTCCTGGAAGCAAGCATTACCCTGATACCAAAACCAGAGAAGGACCCAACTAAGAAAGAGAACTACAGGCCAATCTCCCTAATGAACATAGATGCAAAAATCCTTAATAAGATACTGGCAAACAGAATCCAACAAATCATCAAGAAGATTATACACCATGACCAAGTTGGATTCATCCCAGGGATGCAGGGATGGTTCAACATACGTAAATCAATAAATGTAATACAGCATATTAACAGAACCAAAGACAAAAATCACATGATCATCTCAATAGATGCAGAAAAAGCTTTTGACAAAGTCCAGCACCTTTTCATGATAAAAACCCTACAGAAAATTGGAATAGAGGGTCTTGATCTCAATCTTGTAAAAGCTATCTATGACAAACCAACAGCCAATATTATACTAAATGGCCAAAAACTGAAAGCCTTCCCTCTAAAATCAGGAACAAGACAAGGATGTCCACTGTCCCCACTCTTATTCAACATAGTTCTGGAAACTTTAGCCAGAGCGATTAGACAAGAGAAAGAAATAAAAGGAATAATGATTGGAAAGGAAGAAGTTAAATTATCATTATTTGCAGATGACATGATACTCTACACAGAAGATCCCAAAAACTCCACTAAAAAACTGCTAGATTTAATAAGCAAATTCAGTAGTGTAGCTGGATACAAAGTCAATACTCAAAAGTCAATAGCCTTCCTGTACACAAATAACAAACTTACTGAAAGAGAAATTAGGGAAACAATACCTTTCACAATAACATCCAAAAAAATGAAATACCTAGGAATCAACCTCACGAAGGATGTAAAAGACCTCTATACTGAAAACTACAGTACTCTGAAAAAGGAGATTGAAGAGGATATCAGAAAATGGAAAGATATCCCTTGCTCCTGGATAGGAAGAACCAATATAGTGAAAATGGCCATACTTCCAAAATTGTTATACAGATTTAATGCAATTCCAATCAAAATTCCAACAGCATATCTCACAGAATTAGAGAAAACAATCCTAAAATTCATTTGGAATCAGAAGAGACCTAGAATAGCAAAGGCAATTCTGGGCAACAAAGGCAAGGCAGGGGGCATCACAATCCCCGACTTGAAATTATACTATAAAGCTACTGTGATAAAAACAGTGTGGTACTGGCAAAAAAACAGACCTGAAGATCAATGGAACAGATTAGAAGATGCTGAAACAACCCCAGACATACTAAGCCACCTTATCTTTGACAAAGGTGCCAAACACATTCGCTGGAAGAAAGATAGCCTCTTTAATAAATGGTGCTGGAAAAACTGGCTCTACACATGCCGAAGATTAAAACTAGATCCATATCTTTCACCATGCACTAAACTAAATTCAAAATGGATCAGAGATCTAAATATTAAAACAGAAACATTAAATCTGCTGGAAGGTAGGATAGGTAAAACCCTTGGAGACATTGGTGTAGGCAAAGACTTTATGAATAAAAACTCAACCGCACGGGAACTATCCCAAAGAATCAATAACTGGGATCTCGTCTTATTAAAAAGCTTTTGCACAGCAAGAGAAACCACCAACAGAGTGAAGAGACAACCCACAATGTGGGAAAAAATGTTTGCCAGCTGTTCCTCAGACAAAGGATTACTATTGAGAACATATAAAGAACTCAAAAAAATCAGACCTCCCAAATTTAAAGACCCACTCCAAAAATGGGCATCTGAGATGAATACACATTTCTCAGATGAAGAAATACTAATGGCAAACAAATATACAAAAAATGTGCAACATCACTAGTCATTCGAGAGATGCAAATTAAAACAACACTGAGATTCCATCTCACCCCAGAAAGAATGGCTACTATTAAGAAATCAACTAATAACAAATGTGGAGGGGCTGTGGGGAAAAAGGAACCCTTCTTCACTGTTGGTGGGAGTGTCGACTGGTACAGCCACTGTGGAAGTCAGTGTGGAGATTCCTCAGAAAACTAGGGTTGGAGGTCCCATTTGACCCAGCTATTCCCCTTCTGGGCATCTTCCCAGAAGAATTAAAAACATCGTACCACAGCGATATATGTGCACCCATGTTTATAGCAGCACAATTTGTAATAGCCAGATCTTGGAAACAACCCAAATGCCCATCAACTGAGGAATGGATAAGAAAGATGTGGTATTTTTATACAATGGAGTACTATTCAGCCATAAAGAAGGATAAACTGGAGACTTTTATAGGTAAATGGATGCAACTCGAGAAAATACTCATAAGTGAAATAAACCAGAAGCACATGTGTAAGCATCGTATTATCTCTCTAGTATGAGAAACTGAAAGAGTAAATAAGATCCAAAATGTACAATAGATATGGTGAATCAAAAAGAAACTGGTCAAAAGGAAAGAGAGACTGGAATAGGGAAAAGAAAGAAGGGAAATGGAAAAAAACAATTGTATATATATATATATAAGATGGTTAAGATAGATACACTACCATTTTTACTTAGTTCATTGAAGAGTAAGGTTTGTGCCAATAATGTTTGGACAATTGAATGCTAATGTCTGGTGTCCTGAATAACTAACTTAAAGATAGTAATACGTAATGTATTAACCATTGTTACCCTCCTATTATGTTGGTTTGAAAATTTGTTCTTCTTTTGATTTGTTTTGTTTTTTTTCTTCTCTTTAAAAAATAAAAAAAAAAAAAAAAAAAAAAAGAAATCCTCATGCTAATCAATTCACTTTGAAGTTAAACTGCTTAAAATATGCTGCCGATCAAATATGTCCTTAGATTTATGTCCATATGCAAATATTATGTCATATGGCCTCTAAAGCTGAAAGTACACTTTTTGACACTAGGTTTATACTACTCACTAAATTAAAAGGTAGGTGAACAGTGGCAACCAATAACATCTGCCTATCTTCAGTTCTAGATTAAGGGGAATTGCTCACAAAATTATCATTGCTGTTGAGACTTTCATATGCATGTGAAAATGTTGTTGTAAACTGTAATATAGTTGTAGGGGTATTATCGGGACCTTAGTGTCAGAACTTCTTGGTGTTTCAGAACATTTCCTATGGAATGAATACAAATTGATACCAGCACTGATGGTTGTGTGTGCTTGACTTGAATCTCAATGAGCTGCTCCAAGATGAGTGAAAGGCTTCCTGGTGTGTACTGTGTCACAAGTGTCACAATCACTTACATGACTTGTAATAATGAATGTAAATGGCAACAGGAGAAAGACTAAAACCTTCTTCCTTTTTGGCATATTAGGCAATTTGTACAGCTTTACAAGATGTAAGGGTAATACGATAACAGTATAAGGTGCTAACAATTCAAAAAGAAGACACGTTCGCAAATAGACTTAACAATAAGATATCCGGTTCAATGCAACCTGGTACTTTTAGTATCAATGCTTGCCATATGGGAAAAAAAGGCTAGGTACTTTGCTCTATAGCACCTTCTTTTGAGGTTCACTTAACATACAAAGAAATGTAGACATGTTCCTAAAACTTCCAAGGAAAAAACTAAACATTAAAGTTCTCTATATTTTCTTCATATCCTTTACCTCTTCAGTAATTGAATCTAATGAGGAAGTGGCTTCATCATAGACAATGACTGGGGGGTTCTTCAAAATGGCTCTTGCAATTGCCACTCTTTGCTTTTCTCCTCCTGGTAAAGAAAAATTTTAGTTTAGAGAAACATAATAGGGAAATGAGTCCCCTTTTGTAAGTGTCTTTATAAGGTGAGATCAAAATACAGTAAATGCTGCTGACAAGTGCCACACAATGAAAAAGCAGATTCAGAAAAACTTTATGGAGTGTCCTCATCCATCTTATTCACTGGATCTGGCACCAAGTGAATTCTGGCTCTTCTACAAAGTCAAAATAACCATGAGAAGTAAACATTTTGAAACAGTTCAGGACACTGAGAAAGCCACAACAGTGCAAATAAAGGCATTCACGAAAGAGGACTTCCAGAACTGTTTTAGAAAGTGACAAGAACGATGGGATAAGTGTGTTCGAAGCAAGGGAGGAGTATCTTGAGGGAGTTAATGGCAATGTGTTTTTGCTCTAATACATTTCTAAAATTTAAACATTCACTGTATTTTTTTTATCATACATCGTATTTTGTTTATAGTATTTGCATTGATTACATTCACTAAGTAAAACATTTAACATTTACTTGTATTCCTGATCACTGCTCATTTTACAGTGTTGTAGAGTCTAAATTCATGTATGGTATCCTTTGACAAACTACATTACCTTGAACATATATGTAATACTGAAATCTGACTTCATAGCAGGTGAAAAGTATGAAAATGAGGAGGGGGTAACAACTGGGACTGTTCTTATCAGAAATATGCTCATTATGTAAGTTACGTTGTATCACAGACATTCTTGAGGAACAGCATTCTCAAATAAAAAAGAAAATATTTGACAATCAACAAAGCCAAAAACAAATTCATTAGAAAGCTTGACAGCTAGAAACTATAAATATCTAAATTTACATCTTAACATTAAAAACTACCATTCGGCCAGATTTTAAAGGATGTTTATTGATAGAAAGCTAGTATTTTCATAGCATCCTTCAAAATTTAGTGTATGTACTAGATACTTCTTACTTCTCCTTAGGTATTTGTTATAGGATTCTAGCATAAAAGATTGTTAAAAACTAAAAGGAAGCAGAAGCCCAGAAAGGTTAAATGATTTATTCATCAGAGAGCAAGTTTCAGCAGAATCTAGACTAGATCTGATCTGACTCCTAGTACAATGGATTCCTAAATATAGAAATAAATATTTAGGAAATAGTTATACCCTAAATAAACAGCAAAAATATTTAGTGAAATAGTGTAAAAAAAAAAAAAAGAAAAAAGAAAGAAAAGAAAAGTTCCAAAAAACAAACAAACCAAAAAAAATTAGTTTTCATCACTGGAACTCCTGCAGGTCTAAAGTCATTATTGTTACAAAAAACTATAGTTGACATCAGGCCTGTTTATTCTTCACTTTTTAACTCTTAAATCATTTAGCACAGTAGTGTGTACATAGTATGTATCTAATAAATGTTGTGAATATATGAAGCTAGTGTGTAAAGAAAAGGAATTAGGATTCATTAAAATTTATGAAGGGTATTCTTTATTCTGTTTTTGCCTTACCCTCACCCTTAATCTATAAATTTCCTCCCTAAACTAGAATGAAGAATATAACTAGAGGCTGTAGTATATTTGTATAAACTGCATCAATATATACTTTAAAGCATTAGATATTGATATACTTTTGGAATTCAAATCATTTGGGGCAAAGAAACACTTCTATGATACTTCTAAAAAATACAAAATCATTTTAGGGTAATTTGTTCTTAGCCTAACAATCTCATAAACATTTAAATAGGAAGATACAAGCCCCTAAATTTCCTTTATCAGGTAAGCTACCAGTGACAAGAAAAAGAATGGGATTAAGTATAAGAGGCCTAAAGTATTTAAACATCCCCTAAGAAATTATGAGAGATACACTACTCACTATGAAATTACTTCTCCCTATTCTCACTCCTTCCCAAATGAATAATAATCTTGGCTTTCCTTTAATATGAAGATCATGATTTATAAATTAAACTGATCTACCTGGACTTATATCAATAATATAAATGGCTCCAACAAATTAGTCTGAAGGGAGTTTGGAGTGGGAGGTAGATCTAAAACTGTTGATCACCTGAAAGCTTCAGTCCTCGTTCCCCTACTTGGGTGTCATATTCATGTGGCATTCGAAGAATTGCATCATGAAGTCCAGCTAATTTTGCCACTGCATACACTTCTTCAGGTGAAGCACTGATGTTTCCATATAAGAGGTTATAGTAAATAGTATTATGGAAGAGGACAGCATCCTGAAATTTTATATATACATACATATATATAAGTTCATTACAAAAATTTGAACCATAAAGACATAAAGGCATAAAAACAAAAAGCAACAGCCACTTTTATCGCCCTCATCCCTGCAATTCCATTTGATTTTCCAAACCTAGTCACCATGAATAATTTGCTGTGTGTAATTACAGACATTTTCTATGCATTTATATTCCTAAACATGTTTTTACATGAGTGGGAACATGGTTTCTAGCCTCTTTGTGGTTGTTGCTCTGTTCTGTTCTTCCTTTTATTTCCTCCTTCTCTCTTTTCCTCTTGTCTTCTGCACCAGCTTCCCAAAGTTACCATCACCCTCCTTTGTACTCCAGCCTTATTTCTAATCTCTTCCTCTTCTTCTACTTCTTTATTTTTTCCTAACCCCTTTTAAATTTTAACCCCTCAGGGTAAAATTGACATACTAAGAACTTATGTACTGCATATAATTTTCTGGTTTGTTTTAGATTTTGTTATATAACCACAAATCTAGTTCAGATAGTTAAAGGTGGCAAATCAATGGTTACCTCTGTTTGCCATTTTCTAGGGTGTGACTGATGCTACTGTTATTGCTGATGGTATCACTTTAGCCAAAGGTGACATAATTGCTCTAACCAGCTGTTCTTCCCGGTATTCTATGACTGAGATTGACTAAGGGTCACAAAACCAGGGGCTGGGTCAAACAGGCAACTTCTCATCCCCAACAAATTGAAGAGGTAGGACCTTGCAACAGACTCAAAACCCAAAAATCAGTTACAATTGGAAGACACCTCAGAGAAGTAGTCATTTCCTAAGGGTTCCAAATACTAGCAATAAAGCCACCTACCATAGACAATTTATAAGCATCACCCCAGAAATTACACTGAAAAAAGAAAAGATGAGAAGACACTTAAACAAGATGCAACCCCAGACATCCAGCCCACCAAAGGCAAACCGAGGGGGCAATGACCTGGGACAGTCCGAATGCCACCCTACTGGCCTCTCTGATGTGGTAACAACAAAGCAATTGAATGAGGCTCTAGAAAAAAATCAAATCAGAAATACTTTCGCAGATAACTGCCACAATGAAAACCATGCTTAATGACTACAGCAGATCAGATAAAAAAAATAGAGGAGCTTAAGAAAATTATGGAGCCATGAATGCCCAACATAGGAAAGAAATGGAATCTGTAAGACAGATTCAAGCAGATATCCAGGAGAATAAAAATTCCATTGAAAGTATCCACAGCAAAGCCAATGTGAGAACAGAATCTCAGATTTAGAAGACAGGCTTGCAGTTAGCGATCACAAAAAGAAAGATTTCTTAAAAATAGCAAGGGACCATGAGAAATCAATCCAGCAGCTGCTAGATGATGCAAAGAAGAATAACTTAAGAGTGACTGGATTCAATGAAAAAGCAAGAAATAGCACAAATGACATAAAAAAAAAAAAACTGTTCACAGATGTCATGGCAGAAAACTTCCCTGGTAGGGAAAGAGAATTTGACATACAGATAAGTGAGGCATATAGAACTACAGTTAGCCATGATTAAAAAAAAAAAAAAAAAAAAAAAAAACTATAGTCAGGCATATCACAGTCAGGATTCCAGAAATTCAACACAAGAATAAAATCGTAAAAGCTGTTAGGGAAAGGAAACAAATCACCTATAAAGGAAAGCCCACTAGAATAATAGCTGATTTCTCAGCACAAATCCTCAAGTCAAGGAGAGCTTGGAGTGAAGTATTTCAAGCGCTAAAGGGAAACAACCACGAACCCAGACTGATATACCTGGCAAAACTATCTTTCAAAATTGATGGAGAAATAAGATACTTCCATGACAAAGAACACCTGAGGAAATTTATGACCACCAAACCAGCACTCCAAAATGTTATGAAGGACATTCTAGAGATAACAAAGACTACAACTCCATGAATCCCAACAGAAGGAATCTACCAGGCAAGGCAAACAACAAAACTGAGGGGGGATAAGGGGGGGGCGAACAACAGAAAAATAACATGACAAGGATAAGTCAATACATAGCAGTTTTAACCATCAATGTTAATGGTCTCAATTCACCAATCAAAAGACACAGACTGGGACTGGTGAGATGGCTCAGCAGTGTAAGCACCTGCCTGGCAAGCGCGAGGGCCCGAGTTCGACTCCCGGAACCCACATACAAAAAAAGGGCCAGTGTTATCGCTCAGCAGCACGGGTGCCTGCTGGCACGTGAGGTCCTGAGGTCGACCCCCGGTACCCACACACACACAAAAAAAAGACACAGACTGGCAGAATGGATCAAGAAGCAAAATCCAACAATATGCTGCATACAAGAAACGCATTTAACTCAAAAAGAAATTCATAGACTGAAAGTCAAAGGATGGAAAATAATATTCCATGCAACAGGAACTCAGAAAAAATCAGGGGTAGCTATTCTATTTGTAGACAAAGTGAATTTCAAGCCAAGACTGATTAGGAGAGACAAAGAAGGTCACTACCTCCTTACGAAGGGAACAGTCTAAGAGGAAGAGATAACAATCATAAATATATATGCAACAAATACCAGTGCACCCAACTATATAAAACAAATATTAATGGATCTGAAAAATCAAATAAGAACTAATACAATTATATTGAGCGATCTCAATACCCAACTGTCACAAAAAGACAGATCAATTAGACAAAAAAAATCAACAATGAAATATTAGAACTGAACCAAACTTTTGAACAAATGGACTTAGTAGATGCCTACAGAGTTTTCCACCCCATAACATCAGAATATGCATTCTTCTCAGCTGCACATGGGACGTTCTCCAAAATAGACCACATACTAGTTCATAGAACCTGCTTAAGTAAATGCAAAGGAAATGGAATTATCCCATGCATATTATCAGACCATAGTGCAATGAAACTGGAAATCAAAGGCAAAAGAAACCACAAGAACTTCATAAACATGTGGAAATTAAATAACACCCTCCTGAACAACCAATAGGTCACAGATGAAATTAGAGAAGAAATTAGACAGTTTCTACATTAAATGATAACGACAATACAACATACCAGAACTTATGGGACACAATGAAAGCAGTCCTAAGAGGGAAATCTATAGCAGTGAATACCCATATCAGGAAAACAGAGCAAGTGCAAATAAACAACTTAATGGTAAAACTCAAACTTCTAGAAAAAGAAGAGCAGGCCAAGCCCAAAGTTCATACGAGGAAGGAAATGATAAAGATCGGAGCAGAAATTAATGCATTGGAGACTAAGGATACAATACAAAGAATGAATTGAAGAGTTGGTTCTTTGAAAGATTAAATAAAATTGACAAACCCTTATCCAACCTTATCAAAAAAAGGAAAGAAAAGACTCAAATCCACACAATTAGGAATGAAAGGGGTGAAATTACAGTGGACCCTGCAGAAATCCAGAAGATCATCTATACCTACTTATGCAGAAGAAATGGACACATTCCTAGGTACATACAAATTACCAAAGCTGATTCAACAAGATGTAAAAATGCCAAATAAACCAATATCAATCAGTGAAATTGAAGATATAATTAAAAACCTACCAACAAAGAAAAGCCCAGGCCTTGAAGGATTCACTGCTGAATTCTACAAGAAATTTATATAAGACCTAATACTACTACTTCTCAAACACTTTAATGAAATTGAAAGGGAAGCAATACTCCCAAATTCATTCCTGGAAGCAACCATTACCCTGATACCAAAACCAGAGAAGGACCCAATCAAGAAAGAGAACTACAGGCAAATCTCCCTAATGAACACAGATGTAAAATTCCTCAATAAGATACTGGCAAACAGAATGCAGGAAATCATCAAGAAGATTATACACCATGTACACTATGACCAAATGGGATTCATCCCAGGGATGCAGGGATGGTTCAACATACGTAAATCAATAAATGCAATATACCATATTAACAGAGCCAAGGACAAAAACCATATGATCATCTCAATAGATGTAGGAAAAGCTTTTGACAAATTCCAGCACCCATTCATGATAAAAACCCTACAGAACATTGGAATAGATGGTCTTTATCTCAATCTGATAAAAGTTATCTATGACAACCCAACAGCCAACATCATACTAAATGGACAAAAACTGAAAGCTTTTACTCTAAAATCAGGAACAAGACAAGGATGTCCACTGTCTCCACTCTTATTCAACACAGTCCTGGAAACTTTAGCCAGAGCAATTAGACAAGAGAAAGAAATAAACGGAATAAAGATAGGAAAGGAAGAAGTTAAATTATCATTATTTGCGGATGGCATGATACTTTACATAGAAGACTCCCGAAACTCCACTATATGCCTAAATATATGCTTTTTTTTCCGAAAACAATGGGGACATTCTATACGTATATATATATATTTTTTTTTGCAAATTGCTATTTCCACTTAACATATTTTGGAGATTGTCCATGTAAATAACAGAAACGTACTTAGTTCTTTTTAACACTTTTATATTTCATACTATAGATATATCATAATTTATCCATGCCCCTACTAATGGACATTAATGTAATTAACACATTCTTGCTAGTATAATGTTGGAATAAAACATCATTACATATATGACATGTGCACTTATGTATCTTTCTGCAAGAAGGATTCCTAGAAGTAGACTCATGGGTCAAAAAGCAAATATACATTTATCCCTTCATAATATAGCCCAACTGTCTTTCATAAAGAACAATAGTGTATGAATACACTCCACTCAATAGTGTCTGAGGTTGCCAGTTCCCCATACCTTCAGAACCCCTGTATATTAATAATTTTTAGTTGTCGCTACTTTTAGAGGGAGAATATGATTTTGTTTAAAGTAGCATTTATCTAATTATTAAGGTTGAAAATGATTTCCTACATTTCTAAGAAGTTTTGATATTGTACTTGAAACACAGAAAACAAAGTTTATTATACTATTCTAATATACTATAGTATGTTAAAATACACTATTTCCCGAAAAAACTTTTATATTATTTTCAACTTCTGTTATTATAAATAATGGTGCAATGAGCATTATTATATATACAAAGTTGTTCATATCTGTTTAACTCCTCACTAAAATTTCCTAGAGGTAGAATTACTAGAACGAAGAGTATGAATACTTCTCAGATACTTCATAAATAGTCCCAATTTTCTTACCAAGAAAGCTATATCCTTCCACTAGCAAAACAACAGACTCTTTTACACAGCTTTGCCCAAGCTGGATATTTTGAATTTCAAAATCTTGGTGAATCTGACAGGTAAAAAATGGTTATTTTGTTTTTCATATATATTGCTAAGGTCTCCAATGAGGATGAGTATCTTTTGTTTACTGATCTTACATAATTTTCCTTTGTGAATAAAACTTTTTATTTTTCAAAGGGATGAGAATAATCATTGCAGCACCCAAGACAATGACAGGAATCTAGTTATATGAATGATGACTCTGGCCCTGTCACAGCCCAGAATCTAGTTTACCTGACAAACAGTTTAGTTCAGTATTTCTCAACATATAGGCTACAAACCATCTATTAGAATCACCTATGATACATATTCAAAGCAGGTTTCTGCGTACCACTTTGGCCCCCATAATCAGAAACAGAGTGTCTGAAAAGGAACTGGAATTTCAATAATCTCCCTAGGTGACTCTTGGCCGCTAAAAGTTGGGATTATGAGTGAAAAGAGAGGACAGAGGAGAGTGTCTTATGCTGGAGACCTTTTATAAGCTACATATCCCTGTCCAATCACTTTCTTATAGTCTCTCCCTTCGTCTTTCCCCATTATTTTGGTCTGTTCTCCCAGGAATTTGATTCTGGCTCCACTAATGAACTTTCTAATAAATACTAGCTGCAACTAATTCCAAGGTCTCTATAATCTTTCAGCATAAGAAAATATCACATCCTACAAGGCTATCTACTTCTTATCTTCTCAGATCTTACTTTGAATTTACCCCCCCCCCACACACACACAGTCACTTGGCAAATATTAAATGATTACTGTGGGTCAGACACTGTGCTTGGTACTGAGGGCATAGTGAAAAAGGCATATAAACTTAAGGACAGCAGTCAAACTGCTTCATAATCATAAATTCACTATGTCAAAAGCTCTTCAAAATTACAATAATGTGGGGCCAGGGATTTAGCTCAATGGCGCAGTGCCTGCCTGGCAAGCATGAGGTCCTGTGGTCAATCCCCAGTACCAAAAAAAAAAATTATAATACTAGTTTTTGTTTACTGAACAATTATGCAATGGATATTGTGCTTTATACTTTATATATACTAACTCTAATCTGTAATAAAAATCTTATCCTATAAAGTAAGTGGTATCCCTATTTTAGAGATGAGGAAACTGAGGCCCAAGGCCATAGAACTTTTAAGGCTTAAAGCTTGGATTAGTCTCCAGGTCTGTTGGACTCTAGTTCTATGCTCTTTCTACTTATTGTGCTATCATTTTAGAACTTAGGAATTTTTCTACCATGCAGATTTTCCATTAAAATTGTTTTTTCTTTTTCCTCTTTTAAAAATTCTTTTTGTAACAGAACTTCACCTGTGGGACCTAACACTACCCACTTTATTAGCATATGCTGACTCCTTAGATTCAAATTATTCTAGTTACATATCTCCCAATCCAATAAATCTTCCAAAACTTGTATTTTTCTGTTTTTAAATACCTGAGGTACCACTCCCACTGCCCTCCGAAGGCTTTCCAGGCTCACTTCTTGTATATTTTGACCAGCAAGGTAAATACTACCTTTTTGAGGCTCATAGAAGCGAAACAACAGCCTCACTATTGTGCTTTTCCTGAAATTGGAGATTAGGAAAGGTTATTTAGCTCCTATTGGCATTAAAGAACCCCCATTTTAAACCATAGTAATCATTGCATTAGGATAAAAAAAATCACATTCAGAATTATTGGTCAACAATGTAGAATTGTATAAATAACTTAATTACCCACCCTGATCCACTACCTCCTACGATGGCCACTTTCTTTCCTGCAGGGACTTCAAAAGATAATCCACTAAGGACTTTTTGTCCTTCAATGTATTCAAAATGCACATTATCAAAGGCTATAGTAGCTGTCTGTGGTGTGATCTGAAGGGGAGATGCCATTGCTTTGTCCTAGCAGGGAAGAGAAAGAAGAAAATCACCACTTTACACAGTACGTCGATTATAACTATGTAGACAATTTTTTCAGAGAGAAAAAGGAAAACAACAGGGAAGGAGGAAGTTCATATAAGTGGAACTAGAATACTTCCAAGCATGCTTATAAAGACTTTTTTTTTCTAGTCCTCACTGCTAAGTTAAAAAATCATGAATATTTTTAGATTGCTGGGAATGTATAGTGGAGGGTGAGGGGAGGGATGATGACCAGGGGAGTATAGAGCGGAAGATGTGAGGAGAGGCAATCATATATTTCATATCATTATTAGCAAAAGTAAATCCAGTATAAGTATAAATTATTAAACAAAACGTAGTTTCTAGGTAGAACATTCTTTCCTAACATTGTAATTTTTTTGCCATAAAAGTAAAAGCTATAACTTCAATACATATGGCAGCCTCAATTCCAGTAAAAGAAATTAGTCTGCTAGCATGATGATATAAAATATTCCCCTAGAGTAATCCAATATTAATGGAATGATGCTTACATACTTTTAGAACGGTACTATATAAATTACTTACTTTAATTTGGGTGTCTACCTTGAGCAGAGTAAACAAAGTGTTCATATCTATGAGTGCTTGTCTAGTTTCTCTATATACAGTTCCCAGAAAGTTAAGTGGTAATGAAAGTTGAAAAAGCAGTCCATTCACCATAACTAGGTCTCCAACAGTAAGGGTACCTTAATATGCAATTGGCAGAAGGGGAGAAAAAGATATTTTGGATGAATGTTATAAACTTTCCCAGATGAACACAGAGAATTTTATAGCTTATTATTATGAAATCCAATTCAAACTATACAAAATCAACAACTTTCAAGCCAACTCAATTGCAAAGCATTTGAATGTATGATTTAGGTAATAGAGGGATCTTGGTTATATGTTAAACAGAATGGAAAAAGCCCGTCTATACATTATATATAACATACAAAGAATGCTTAAAGTGAAGAGAGAAATGGAAGGTTTAAAAATCTGTCTTTCCTTCCCTAAAACACAAACCATAGTTTCTTTGTAATATAAAACAGAAATTTTTTTATAATAGCATATATTTAAAAGTTTTAGCAAATGGATAGCATGCCTGATAATGATAAACCTCATTACTAATGTTATAGTAAATGAATAAGCTCTAAATGAGTGTGTGGGGGGGAAGAAGCACGGATATTATTTACTTCTGAAGTGCTATATGAATGAAAAATAGAAAGATTATAAGGTTATTGTTAATTCCAGAAGCAACACAGCTTTTATTTTAGTCCTTTAGACTGAACACTAAATTAATGTCATTGCTTTCCAGATCTACAACAGAAATCAGATATACTAGATGTTAAAAAAAAAAAAGAGTTGCTCTTGAAAGAGTCAGGCTGTAGACCTATAAAACGATCAATCAGTAAAACGCATTCTGATACAAAAATGCTAAAGCAGTTTACTGAACATTCTAATAAATAAGAATAACATATACATTCCTTTCATTAATCTTTATTTGTAAAAGTTAAAAGTATATATACCAATGTGATAATCACAGGTCCATTACCTGCCATAATTCCTTGACTGGCAAGCACCATTATAGTTGTTAAACCAACACTGAAAATAGCACTTTGGCCAAAGTTCAGCATAGCCAGAGTAGAGGTACTTTTCAGTGAAGCAGTCTCATATGTCTTCAAAAATCCATCATATCTCTGTGCTTCATATTTTTCATTGTTAAAATACTACAAAATATACAAATATATAAGAATAGAAACTATGGACAAGTATAATTGAAATGTATACTTTAAAGTGATTAGTATATGTTTCATCAGACTTCATATATGGCTACATTTTGTAATGGAGACTTCATTTTAAAATCTGACTTTCGATATATTGGAATATCGTACTTCTGCAGTTTTCTACTATGGACTATATTTGAAAAGACCACAAAATTCATCTGACAAACATTTCCTGAATTTCTAGCTAATTTGAACCTAGATCTAAAAAAAAAAAAGTTTTCAATGATACTTCTTTCATAAAACCTTTTCCCGAATCCTGAGATTGGGAACTGGCAGTTCTCACTGCCCTCTTTCTTTCAATTCTTCTTGCTTAGTCATCTGCATACTTACTTTAACTCCTGCAATATATAACATTCAGAGTGGTCAGTGATTACACTGTAATCACTATTTTTTTTGACCACCCTCCCCCCTCACAGCAATTAGTACAGTACTTTGCAAATAAGAATTTGGGCCGGTGAGACGGCTCAGCGGCTTAAGCGCCTGCCTTGCAAGCGCAAAGGCCCGAGTTCGACTCCCGGATCCCACATACGAAAAAGGGGCCGGTGATATCTCTCAGCGGCACGGGTGCCTGTTGGCGCGCGAGGTCCTGAGGTCGTCCCCCCGGTACCCACAAAAAAAAAAAAAAAAAAAAAAAAAAGAATTCAATAACTATTTAAAAAATGGAAAAATGAACACATAGATGAAAGAATTAATGAAAAGCACTATGCTAGGCACTCTGAGGGATAGAAGGTCAACAACTTACACGCCATTTTGATTAGCTTAATGTTCTTCCTGAGTCAAGATGCTAACCGTGTATTTATGCTTTTTATAAATTAATTCAGAAGGTAAAACTCTGATGCTGCCAAACAAAAACTGAGAAGGAAAGACAAGGTAATTTCTAAGTAAAAGAAAAGCAAAGTAGTATAATTCCACAATGCCTAGAGATTCTATCCTAACATGAACCTGTTAATTTACAGTATCTATTAAATTAAATGGCAGAACAATTTTTATTGCTGTCTGAAAGGCACAGGAAAGTATAATGAAATGTATTACCTTCACAGTTTCATAATTCAGCAGTGAGTCTATAGCAGCATTACCTGCATCATTATCTGCTTTGTTCATTTCTATTCTAAATCTAGTTCTGCAAGACAAAGATTTGTACAGGCATGAAATGTATGTTATAAAAGCATAACTAATTTCTAAGCTTCAACTGGCCTCTGGAAAATACCATACCTCCACCGCGTGACTGCAACTGTGAATGCTGTGTATGTGCCAAGTGTTCCTAGGGTTACCAATGCGAACTGGGCGCCGCATTTGTAATACTGGAAAAAGAAGTCAAAGAAGAAATGAGAAAAAGTCGCTGTTCTTGTCAAACAGGTTAAAACATACAATAACAAATCTCAGTCAAAAGTATTAATATGATGGTTGGAAGTTGGATATGTCAATAATGGATGGAAAGTCAAATGCCATGGATAATCTACTTTAGGTAACGTGAAAAGAAAGTCAACCTGTACTTGCCACATTTATACTACTATCAGATACTATTACTTAAATAGTACAATAGACTAAAGAGGAATAAAAAGTATATACGTACATGCTTTTTAACTATAAAAAATGAATTGCTCTAAAATGGTTAATAGAAACAGGCATTCTGAGCATATCAGACCAATGCCATATACAAAAATCTCTGCTAAAAACACTTCACACACACTAGTTAATCCTGATGTATGTGTAGCACTAAAAAGTTATTTACAATAACAACATGATAAAGAATTTGGGCAGTGCCTTGAAGCTTGAGGCAAAATAAACAAACTGTTTAATCTTTTCGGCATCACAGAATTTCACTTTCAAACCCACGGGCATGCAACAGCACAATAGCTTCAAATATTCAATTGTTACTAAGAATGCAAGAAAAAAGCTTTCTACGAAATATGCTTTACTTACCAGAACACCACTGACAAGCATCATCTCGAACATGATAGGGAGAAGATTAAACACCAAAGCACTCAGGACAAAACTGATACCTCTTGTCCCTCTGTCAATAGCTTTAGATAAAGCTCCTGTCTGTCTGCTCAGGTGGAAACCAAGATCCAGGTTGTGAAGATGGAGAAAGACATTTTTGGCTATTCTTCGGATTGAATTTTGGGCTACTTTGCCAAATACTGCATTTCGAGCTTCATTAAAAAAGGCAGCTCCAGCTCTTGATACACCATCTAATAATACATTAAAAAGAAAAAAGTGGGATGTAAAAACATTAGAATCACAAGAATGTAAAATGGCAAGAGCTCAGAAAACATACAATGAATAATTCAGTCAATATATCACAGTATATTTACACTTAAAGAAACCTAGAAATCATCTACCCTAATTAATACTAATCTTTCCATCATCATAAATCCTTTTCAGTGTTATCTTCTCCCAGATTCAAGATATTTTCCAATTAAAATACTTTTAATATACAATAGCCCACATGGCCTTATTGTGAATAAATGTAGAGTATTGGTTGAAGTTTTTTATTTAATTAAATTCTCTCAACTAATAAATGATAAGATTGAGATTCTGAAAAGTGAAACGGCTTGACAAAAAGCCTGTCCCTACACATGTCTCCTTTTTAATGCATAGAGCCACATAACATTATATTCTATTCTTTTCAAACTGTAGGTCTGTGCTATAGTTTTTTTTAATATATTTTAACAAAGCATTAATGTACATATGCATCATTACTTAGCTATTTCTATTTAATAGCTAATAGTACCAGCAAGAAAATATACAGCCATACTGGAAAGGTTTTATAAATTTAATGTCTTATTGTTTTCTAGAATATGGAAAATGCTATTGTTATCACGGAATTTTTACAAAGTACATCATACAATGAAATTTTTAAAAATACATATCAAAAGGAATCTCACATAAAACAAAAAACATCCAAAATGCTAAGTTGTGTTTGTAGTGAAAAGGTCATCTGCTCAAATATGATGAAACCTTGTTGAAGAAAGTCAACACCTGTAGGCAGATTAAAGAAGCACACATACAGCCAATCAGAACTGCTGTTGCCATGGTTGCAACTGTATTTGGTGCATCACTCATGTTCAGCATGTTTCCCGACATCTGGTTGAGGCTATCTACAGCATATTTAAACATGAAAGGAACGACGATATTCATGGCCTAAAAACATAAAAACATTAATTACCTATCATATGTAAAATGTTTACTTATAAAAGTACAAATATGTACCTTAAATTAGATTTATGGTAATTTTTAGATATTAATCACTTATTGGTATTGGAATGATTTCCCCAATTTACAAAGATAAAATCTTTGGTGTTAGGGAGAGTTTTCATTTCAAGATTTCTATATCATACTGTCATGTTAATATTCATTTACAAGCTATATGAATTACTCAAATGCTCCTGATTCTATGAAATCACTCTTGGTCAGCCACTCGAAAATATTCTCTCTCTGTCTGATACCTGTACTCTTACAAAGCTCATGGCACTTAAAGGCACACTGCATTATATCATAGTTATTTGTGTATGTATTTTCCTTTCCTACTACATCCTTGAGGATCTGTATCACATAGCTTTTTCTGTCCCACCCATGCTGAGTATAATGTCTTGTATACAGTAGATATTCAACAAATACTTAAGATAATTTGTTCACATAAATGGTAAACTGAAATTATATGGCAAAAAGGATCTCAAAAGCTGATAAATTATAAATATCTGAGGTTGATTCACTATTGGAAAACAAAACAAAGAAACAAAACTGTAGCACTATTTGCCCCACAAACATTCTTTGGTTCAATGCTACACAAAACAAAACCCATTGAATTCCAAACTAAATTTTCATTAACCTATATCTCCATGAGGATGGCAAGTACCAAAAGAAAATTTTTCAAAATTAAGAGTATAACACCATCATATATACAAGGCAAATATTAAATCATTCACATACTATATTTTCTTCAGTTACAGTATCAAAAACATCAACCATCATGTAAGAATAGAAAGTTAGTAGACTACCAAAGTTTTTCTGATGACATTAAATTGATACACATTAATATCAAGCAAAAACAATTCTAGATGACTTAATAAAAATATTGAAATCCCAGTTCTCATTCTATTACTGTGCCATTCATCTTTGTTAAACCTAAGAACTTATTACCAACAAGTCCATTTAGCAATAACTGATAGAAGCTATGTAAATCTTACTAATGAAGATTTCAAGGTAATGTACACAACACTTCTTAGCAACCAAACAGGTGCGTTAGCTTTCAAGAATAACATTAAAATACACAGCAACTACTGGAATGCTTTCCAGAATGTAATATTATGAGATAAATTCTTAAAACTTTAATCTAACTTCCAAAATATAATCTAATACAGAATTATATGGTAGGTGCCCAATAGTATACATCCCTCAATTCTGTTTCTCTTATAACCATACGACCTGAGGCTCTTCTCTTGAAATAGTCTCCCTTCCCATCTCTAGCTGTCCACTCTTCAAAAGTACAATTTAAATCCTACTTCCTTCATAATCCTGTCTTTGAAACTTGCAGCTAGTTTGGTACTCTTCATTTTCCAATCCCTATCTTCTTTTATGGTTTATACCTCAGTATTTATTGTTTTTATGATATATTTCTCATTTACTTTGCACACATACATACATGACTATACTGCCTTCTTAACCTAAGTACAAACTTTTTTGTGGCAAAACAAACATTTTGTTAACAATAGCTATGGTGTTAGGTATCTTTTAATAAAGGTAAGAGCTGAAAGAAAGAACTATTATCTAAAATGTGTATCATTGCTATAGTTGAATGATATGGTTTATATCCAGATGAGGATATAAACCCAAGAGCCTCATATGGTCATAGACAGAGCTTTTGGAAGGTGACTGAATTATGGGGACAGTATAACTGACTTGTTAGGAGGTGAGGCCTGGTCAGAAGAGGCAGGTCACTGAGGGTGTGACCTGGTAGGGTATGACTCCTTCCCTGGTGCCACCCTTTGTTTTCTGTTTCCCAGCCACCGTGAAGTGAAGAGCTTTTCCTCTGCTATGACCCTCTACCATACCATTCTGCCTTGGAGCCATAAGACTATGGACTGAAGTTGTGAACCAAAATAAACCCCTCCTCCTTTGAGTTGTGGCTGTTAGGTACTATGTCCCAGTGATGAGAAAGTGACTAAGACACTGAAGAAACCCAGGTTCCATGACATTTAATGACTTGTCTCAGCAGCAACGCTGAGATTAAAATCCAAGTCTGACATTTGAAGTAAGAATTTTTTCTAATATATATCATAGCCATGAGGATATTAGCAGCTTCAAGTGAGGAGCCATTTTTTGGCCCCTAAAATGGATCCTTTCAAATGTATTGTTTAAATCAGGAATAGTTGCAAAGTACATAATATTTTCAATAAGTCTGAGCAGATCCCAGGTTTTCCATATAATGAGGCCACATCCCTTCATATGTATTTAAATATGCTTTTTAAAGGATAAAAAGTGATAGCTACAGCTAGCATGCAATTCTCCTAACTAGCAACTTATTATCTTTGCTATAGTTATAGTGAGTGATGACTGAAACCAATGTATCACCAATCAAGTTGTAAAATTTTACTTTCTTGAGAATGTTTTTTGGGTTTAGTCAAATTTGGAAATGTCCCTGTAAGTATATAGAACACATGAATGTCATTTGTCCTGTGTTGGTATTGGCAGAAAAGATGTAAACATCATGTTAAAAATATGGCACTATCTCTAACTGAATACTGTCATTTTTCCTGAAAAAAATTTTTTTACAAAGGAAAGAAATATACCATGTGTGTTAAAAGGAAAGAAATACATAAAAAAATGAAAAATATTATACGTAGATATTCTCATTAGTACTTATATGAAGGTTTCATCAGCCTTGAGATATGTGGTGGTTGGGAAATAGCAAATACTGGTTGCTCCTAATATTTCTCTCTAGCAGAACTAGACTTAAACTATCCAAAATAAGAATCTTCAATAAAAAAACTTTTACTTTGAAATAATTACAGACTCATGGTCAGATGCAAAAGTAGTATAAAGAGAACTGTGTTCCCTTCACTCACCATCTCCTAATGATGTCATATATAGCTATAGTTCAATATCAGAACCAAGAACTAAACACCAGCATATTAATGTTACCTAAAATATAGAATGCACTTCATTTTCAAAGTTCTTAATGTGTTTGTATATGTGATGTATGTTTGTCTATACGGCCCTATGTAATTTCATCTCATCATAAGATTCACAGAACCACCACCACAATCAAGATACAGAATTATCCCATTATCACAAGAGAATTTTCTTTTGCTTCCTTTATATATTCACTACCATCCCAACATATTCTACCCTAGTCTCCATGTCCTGGCAACCACTAATTTGTTCATGATCTGTATAGTTTGGTCATTTTGAAAACATAATATTTATGGAATAAAAAACTATATCTTTTGAGACTGACCTTTGTTTCACTCAGCATAATCTTCTTGAGGAACATTCAACGTTGTTGCATATATCAATGGCTCATTCATTTTTTTTTTTTAATATATGTGGGTACTGGGAGTCGAACTCAGGGCCTCGTGCTTGCCAGGCAGGCGCTTATGCCGCTGAGCTATATCACCAGCCCTCGTTCATTTTTATTGCTAAGTATTATTTCATACATGTATCAGAATTAATTCAATCATTAGTTCCTGAAGGATATATTTTTATTGTTTCCAATTTGGGGGTAACTTTGAATAAAGATGTTATAAGAACTCTTATTTAGATAGACATAAGTTTTCATTTGTCTGGGATAAAGGCCTTAGAATGCCATGTTAAATGATATAGCAAGTCTACACAGAACTTTTTCAGAAAATGCCAAACTCTTTCCAGAGTGTCTGAAAATTATATCACATTTTATAATAACCAGTAAAGTATGAGTGACTCAGTTCCTCTGCATCATCAGTAATATTTGGCATTGTCACTATTTTTCTTATTCTGAAACTATTAAAATAGGTGTACCGTGGTATCTCATTGTGATTTTAATGTGCATTTCCCCAATGGCAATGATGTTAAACATCTTTTAATATGTTTATTTGCCATTTGTACCTCCTCTTTGGTAAAATATCTCATAATTTATGTACATTTTATACTTGGATTCTGTTTTTCAGCTAATGAATTTTAAGAATTCTTTATATAATCTAGATATAGGGCCTTTGTTTGGATATGTTGTTTTGTAAATATTTTCTCCTAGTCTATTGTATTTCATCCTACTGAGGAGCCTAGACTCCCATCTTACTCAACAGTAATGAAGAGTTTCTTCTCCTATGACTCATGGAGGCTGAGGTAGAAACCTACACTTTTACTCCAGCTGCAGTAATAATGCAACACCCCTGTCCCAGTGAAGCAATTTCACACTAGGCCTTATAAACAGAAGATTTACATAAGATCCAGGGTCCTATAACATAATACCCAAACTGTCTAGGTTTCACTCAAAAATCAATTACGACATCAATCAGAATAAGAAAATACAATCAACAGGGACTAACTTCAAGGTAATACAAATGTTAGAACTATCTGGCAAGGATTTTAAAGTAGTCATCACAAAAGTTTTTCAAGGAACACTTACGAAAATGTTTGGAATAAATTTAAAAAATAAGCAAATAAATTGAGGACATCAACAACCAAATAAAAAATATAATAACTGAAATATACAAACTGAATGGATTGGGTTCCAAGGAAGAACAGAGAATAGAGGACAACAGTTACATGAAAAAAAAAAATGCTCAGTATCACCACTCAGAGAAATGCAGATCAAACTACAATGTGCTATCACCTCACTCTAGTAAGAATAATTATTATCAAAAAGACAAAAGATAAGTACTTATGAGGACATGAAGAAAAGAGAACCCTTGTACGCTTTTAATGTAAATTAATGTAAATTAGTACAGCCACTATGGAAAACAGTATAAAGCCTCTTTAAAAATAAAAACATATTTTCTACTATAAAAACAGCAATCCCACTATAGTATACAAGGTGTGATCGAAAAATACACCAAATGCTGAAAAACTTAAGTTTATTTTAGTAACAGACACAAGGCCATTTACCCCCATTCCCCTTGGTTCAAACATAACTCATTGTTCTTGTCACTTTCTTTCTTTTTTTTTTTTTTGTGGGTACCGGGGGTTGAACTCAGGACCTCGTGCGCCAGCAGGCACCCGTGCCGCTGAGTGATATCACCGGCCCTTTTTTTTTTCATATGTGGGTACTGGGAGTCAAACTCAGGACCTTGCGCTTGCCAGGCAGGCACTTAGGCCACTGAGCCATCTCACCGGCCCCTCTTGTCACTTTCTTAAGCAGTTGTGGAAGTCCTCTTTTGTATCTTTAGTTGTGCTATTGTGGCTGACTTGATGTACTGAACAGATTCAAAATGTTTACATTTCATGGTCATTTTGAATTTGGCAAAGATCCAGAAGTCACCTGGTGCCAGACCAGGTGAATAAGGTGCATGAGAACATATTATAATGTTTTTATAAGCCCACCTTATCATTGGATGGCTCTTGGTAGCAACATTCACCATATGTTTTATCACACCTCTTAAGATACTCATCAAAGAGGACTTCTAGAACTGCTTTAGAAAGTGACAAAAGGGCCGGGGATATAGCTCAGTGGCATAACGCCTGCCTGGCAAGCGCAAGGTCCTGAGTTTGATTCCTGGTACTAAAAAAAAAAGGCCAGTGATATGGCTCAATGGCATAAGTGCCTGCCTGGCAAGTGCGAGGTCCTGAGTTCGATTCCTGGTACGCACATAAAGGAAAAAAAGGGTCGGTGATATCGCTCAGCAGCACAAACGCCTGCTGGCAAGTGCAAGGTCCTGAGTTCAACTCCCGGTACCCATAAAAAAAAAGAAAAAGAAAAAGAAAGTGACAAAAATGAAGGCATAGGTCTGTTCGAAGAGAGTGTTTTATTGCAATAATTTTTTTTTTTTTTTTTGTGGGTACCGGGGGGTCGACCTCAGGACCTCGCGCGCCAGCAGGCGCCCGTGCCGCTGAGCGATATCACCGGCCCCTTTTTCGTATGTGGGTTCCGGGAGTCGAACTCGGGCCCTCGCGCTTGCCGGGCAGGCGCTTAAGCCGCTGAGCCATCTCACCGGCCCATATTGCAATAATTTTTAAAAAATTTTAACTTTCACCATATATTTTGATCATGCCTTTATATCCAAAAGAAATGAAATTACTATGTCAAAAAGACATATGTACACTCCCACATTTATTATTTTTTATTTTTTATTTTTTTGTTGGTACCGGGGGTCGACCTCAGGACCTCGCGCGCCAGCAGGCGCCCGTGCCGCTGAGCAATATCACCACACCCACATTTATTGCAGCACTATTTAGAATAGTCAAGAAATGGAAACAACATAGGTGTCCATCAACTGACAAAGAAAATGTAGATAAACACAATGAGATGCTATTTAGCAATAACAAAACATGAAATTCTGTCATCTGTGCCAATATGGATAGAACCAGAGATCTGTATGTTAAGTAAAATAAATCAGGAACACAAAGTCAACTAGCTCATGAAATAAAGTCATGTGGAATATGAAAACATTGGTATCATAGAGGCTGAGAATAATATCATAGTTATTCGAGGCTGGGGAGTGCTTGGGGAGATGGAGGGATAGGGAAATGTTGAAAGTTAATGACAAAGGGAAAAAAATCTTAAAAAAGCTAAATAGAAACAATACATTGTGTAAAAGGGAATGACAATTTGAAAGTAGACTTCTGGAAAGATGGCAGACGCGAGGAGCAGCAATTCAACCTCTCCGAGATTTGGAGTCTAGACATTGGAATATAGCAATGTGGGGAAGAGAAGGAGGAGAGAAGTAGATCCCCAGGACCCAGCAAGGATCTGAAGTGAGAACTGGAGCTCACAGGGAGAGCGAAGAGACGGGCCTCAATGCAGAAGAGGGAGGTAGCAAATGGTGCTTTCTCCCTGAATCCCAGCTTATGGTGTGAGAGAGGTAGCGTGAACCTACTCAGGCATAGTGACTGAGAGTGACTCCAGAGGCCTCCATGGATAAATGCATCAGTGGAATGGAGCACTGAAAGCTGCAAGCTGCAGTGGCTGGCAAGTGATTCTGGTTTAGATGTCCCCAAGAGTGGGTCGCCTCTCTTGGAAAGGGGTCAGGTGAACCCAGGACTCAGAGCAGACACAGGTTGGCTCCATCTAATGGTAGCCAGTGTCAGGGTGAGGGACAGCTGTGGGAGACACCCAATCGGGAGCCAAATTCAAGCTCGCAAGAGGCACCCAGAGAGTTGTGGGCTGAACAACTTGGGTCCCAGCCCCACAGCCAGAAACTCAGATCAGCATAAATTTTAGGGGATTTGTTAGTGCAGGCTTGCTGAGATCAACAAATAAGGATCTAGGCTCTGTCTGCCCAGTTAATCTACCAGTGACAGAAGAAACATACCCAGAAGTGAACTTTTTTTGTTTTTTCTTCCTTTCTTTGCTTTTCTTTTTCCAGGATTATTTGTTCCTATTTTTGTATGAATGTGAAGATTGTTTCTAGCTTTTTTGCTGTTGCTTTGTTCTGCTCTTGTTTCTGTTTCTTCCTTCCTTCCCTGTTATCTTTTTCACCAGTTTCCTAAAGCTTGCATAATCTTCCTTTGTCCTTCACCCTAATCTTTTTCTCTTTTTCTATATCTCTATTATCTCCTCTTGCTCCTTTTAAATTTTCTGCCCTCAGGGTAAAATTGTACTATTGAGGTGATATTTACTGCATAAAACTTTCTGATTTGTTTTAGATTTTGTTATATAACTAAAAACATTGTTCATATGGTTAAAGGTGGCAAATTAATGGTTACCAGTTAGTCATTCTCTAGATTGTGCTTTATGCTATTTTTATCATTGATTGTGCCACCTTACTCAAGGTGACACAGTTGTTCTAATCAGTTGTTCTTTCTTATATGCCAAGACCGAGATTACTTAAGTGTCATAAAAAATAGGGGCAGTGCCAGAGAGCAAGGGTCTAGACCAAATAGGCAGCAACTTCTCATCCTCAACAAATTGAAGAGGTAGGATCTTGCAACAGACTCAAAGGACAAAAGCCAGCTACACCTGGAAGACAACTCTGAGGGGTAGTCATTTCCTGAGGAGTTATCAATAGCAGCAATAAAGCTACCTACCAGAAGCAATTTATAAGCAACAATGCAGAAACTAAACTAAAAGAAATAGAAAATGAGAAGGCACAGAGGCAAGATGCAACCCCAGACTTTCATCTCACTCAGGGCAAACCCGGGGGGTAGTGAGGTGAGACAAATCAAAAGCCACCCACCTGAACTGTCTGAAACGGTTACACTGGAAGTAACAAAGCAGATGAATGAGGCTCTAGAAGAAAATCAAATTACAGATAATATCTCAAATAACTAAAGAGATGATTACAATAATGAAGGATATGGTTAGTGAATCTAGAGTAGACACAGACAAATAAAAATGGAGCTTAGGACAATTATGGAAACAATGAATGCCCAACATAGGAAAGAAACAGAATTCATGAAACAGATTCAAACAGATACCCAGGAGATAAAGAATGCTATTTGAAGTATACACTGCAGAATCAACCAATGTGAGGAAAGAATAAGAGATCTAGAAGACAGGCTTTCCATTAACGATCATGAAAAAAAAAAGCTTTCTTAAAAACAGCAAGGCACCATGAAAAATCAATCCAACAGCTGCTAGACGATGCAAAGAACAACAACAGAAGATTCATAGGAGTCAATGAAAAAAGCAGGAAATAGCACAAAAGGCATAAAAAAACCTTTTCATAGAAAAATAATGGCAGAAACCTTCCCAAGCATAGAAAAAGAATTTGACATACCTAAAAGTGAGGCATATAGAACTCCAATTAGCAATTATCAAAAAAAAATCTATACCAATGCATATAATAGTCAAGATTCCAGATATCCAACACAAGAACAGATTATTAAAAGCTGTTAGAGAAAAGAAACAAATCACCTATAATGAAAAGCCCATCAAAATCACAGCAGACTTCTCAACACAAACCATTAAGTCAAAGAGAGCTTGGAGTGAGGTATTTCAAGTCCTTAAAGAAAACAATCTCCAACCCGGATTGATGTACCCTGCAAAATTATCTTTCAAAATTGAAGGAGAAAGAAGATACTTCCATGACAAAGAACACTAGAAGTTCATAAACAACAAACCAGCACTCCAAAATTTTTGGAAAGATACTCTAGAACGAGATAATGAAGATTGTAATTCCATGAACCACAACAGAATGAATATACCAGGCAAGGCAAGCAATTAAACAAAGGGGAAAGAATGAAAACCACCAACAGGAAAATAATATGACAAGGGTAAATGAAGATGTATCACTTATAATCATCAATGTAAATAGTCTCAATACATCAATCAAAACAAACACATTGGCAGAATGGATCAAGAAACAAGATCCAACAATATACTGCATATAAGAAACATATTTAACTCGGGCCGGTGAGATGGCTCAGTGGCGTAAGCGCCTGCCTTGCAAGCGCAAGGGCCCGAGTTCGACTCCCGGATCCCACATACGAAAAAGGGGCCGGTGATATCGCTCAGTGGCACGGGTGCCTGTTGGCACACGAGGTCCTGAGGTCGACCCCCCGGTACCCAAAAAAAAAAAAAAAAAAAAAGAAACATATTTAACTCAAAAGGAATTCACAGAGTCAAGTAAAATGATGGAAAACAATACTCCACGCAACAGGAACCCAGAAAGAAGCAGGGGTAGCTATAGTATTTGAAGACAAAATGGATTTCAACCTGAGACTGATCAAGAGAGATAAACAAGGTCACTACATACTTCTTAAGGGAACAACTCAAGAGGAAGAGATAACACTCATAACTATACATGCACCAAATACCATCATACCCAACTATATAAAACAAATGTTAATGGACATGAAAAATCAAATAAGCACTAATACAATTATAATAGGGGGCCTTAATACCCCACTGTTACAAATAGATCACCTTCACAAAATAATCAACAAAAAAAATCACAACTGAATCAAACCTTTGAACAAATGGACTTAGATGTTTACAGAGTATTGTACCAAATAACATCAGAATACACATTCTTCTTAGCTGCACACAGGACGTTCTCCAAAACAGACCATATACTACCTCATAGAATATGCTTACATAAATGCAAAGGAAATGAAATTATCCCATGCATATTATCAGATCATAGTACAATGAAACTGGAAATCGATGGCAAAAAAACCCATAAAAACTGCATAAAAACATGGAAATTAAATAACACCCTTCTGAAAAACCAATGGGTCACAGAACAAATTAAAGAAGAAATTAGAATTTCTACAATTAAATGATGATGCCAATAAAACATACTGGAACTTATGGGGTGCAACAAAAGCAGTCCTACAAGGCAAAATTTATAGTGGTGAATTCCGACATCAGAAAAACAAAGCAAGCTCAAGTAAACAAGCTAATGTTGAACTTTAAGCATCTAAAAAAAGAAGAGCAAGTCATGCCCAAAGTTTGTACGAGGGAGCAAAGTATAAAGAGCAGAGCAGAAATTAACGCAATAGAGGATAAGAAAACAATACAAAGAAATAATGAATCAAAGAGATGTTCTTTGAAAGATTAAATAAAATTGAAAAGACCTTAGCCAACCTTAGTTAAAAAAAAATAAAAGGGAAGACTCAAATCCATGCAATTTGGAATGAAAAGAGTGAAAACACAACAGACCTTGCGGAAATCCAGAAGATCATCAATACCTACTTCAAGAACCTGCATTCAGATTCCTGAGGGAAGATGGCAGAGTGTTGAGAGGCAGACAGCTAACCTCTCTGAGTGCCGCCGTCGGGACACTGGGATATAGCGGCTGGGGAGGACAAGAAAAAGCGAAGTGGCTCCCCTGGACCCAGGAAGGATCTGAAGTACAGTTTGGGGCACACGGAGAGACTGAAGAGAGAAACTTCAACAAAGAAGGAGGAGGTGGCCACCTGCGCCTTCTCCCTGGGTCAGGACTCCAGGCAAAAGAAGGGGTTCAAACCTGGGGACGCAGTGACTGCTGGCACCCCGGGGGGCCTCCGCAGAGGGAGGCGAGACGTGGTGGTGCTGAGAAGCAGGGAACGTGAAGGACGACACAGGCTGGCAGTGAGTGCTGAAGTTCAGCCGACCCACGCAAGAGCGATTGGCCAGGCACTAATGGGGGGGCGCTGAACTCAGAACTCAGGGAGCTTGCGGCTCAGGCCGCGGAAAGTGCGCTGACTTCAGCAGGCCCAATGAATCTGGTCTCTGCCAGAAAGTGCTGAAATTATTTATTAACCTGCCAAAAAGCTGCTGCTGGCTTGTTGGGACAGATCCGCATGGAACGGGACTCTGTCTCCACACAGTGTCTACAGCAAGAGAGAAACCTGGCAGGGGATTTTTTTTCTTCTCTCTCTCCTATGTTTTTTGTTCTGGTGGTAGTGTTTTTTTTGTTTGTTTGTTTTATTTTTTTAAAGCTTTTGCACAGCAAGAGAAACCACCAACAGAGTGAAGAGACAACCTACAATGTGGAAAAAAATGTTTGCCAGCTGTTCCTCAGACAAAGGATTACTAACGAGAACATACAAAGAACTCAGACCTCCCAAATTTAAAGACCCAATCCAAAAAGGAGTATCTGAGATGAATACGTACTTTTCAGATGAAGAAATACAAATGGCAAATAAATATAGGAAAAAATGTGCAACATCACTAGTCATTTGAGAGATACAAATTAAAACAACACTGAGATTCCATCTCACCCCTGTAAGAATGGCTATTATTAAGCAATCAACTAATAACAAATGCTGGAGGGGCTGTGGGGAAAAAGGAACCCTTCTCCTCTGTTGGTGGGAGTGTAGACTGGTGCCACCACTGTGGAAATCAGTGTGGAGATTCCTTAAAAAACTAGGATTGGAGGTCCCATTTGACCCAGCTATTCCCCATTCTGGGTATCTTCCCAAAAGAATTAAAAATGTTGTACCACAGCGATATATGTGCACCCATGTTTATAGCAGCACAATTTGTAATAGCCACATCTTGGGAACAACCCAAATGCCCATCCACCAAGTAATGGACAAAAAAGATGTGTTCTTTTTATACAATGGAATACTACTCAGCCATAAAGAAAGATAAACTGGAGACTTTTATAGGTAAATGGATGCTACTCAAGAAAATACTCATAAGTGAAATAAACTGGAAATATCATATGTAAACATCATATTGTCTCCCTAGTGTGAGAAACTGAAAGAGTAAATAAGATCCAAAATGTACAATATATATGGTAAAACAGGAAGAAACTGGTCAAAAGGAAAGAGAAACTGGGATGGGGGAATAGAGAAAAGAAAGAAGGGAGAAGAAAAAAAATATATAGAAGTTATGATAGATACACTACTAATTTCACTTAGTTCATTGAAAAGACAGGTTTGTGCTAATATTGTTTGGACAATTGAATGCTGATATCTTGTACCCTGAGTAACTAATTTAAAGATAACAATACATAATGTATTAACCATTGTTACCCTCCTATTATGTTGTTTTGAAATTTTGTTCTATTTTTTTTCTCTAAAATAAAAAAAAAAACTTCATTCTAATAATATGGAAAATATGGAAGAAATGGACAGATTCCTAGATACATATGAATTACCAATGCTGAATGAAGAAGATATAAACATTCTAAATAATCCAACATCAGTCAAGGAAATTGAAGATGTAATTAAAAACCTACCAACAAAGAAAAACTCAGGTCCTGACAGATTCATTGTTGAATTCCACAAGAAATTTAGAGAAGATCTACTGCCACTACTCCTTAAACTCTTTAATGAAACTGAAAGGGAAGCAATACTCCAAAACAAATTCCTGAAAGCAAGCATTACCCTGAAACCAATATCAGAGAAGGATCCAACCAAAAAGAGAAGTACAGGTCAATCTCCTTAATGAATATAGAATGCAAAATCCTCTATAAGATACTGGCAAACAGAATGCAGCAAATAAAGAAGATTATACACCAGAGTGAAGAAGATTTCATCCCAGAAATGCAGGGATGGTTCCACATATACAAATCAATAAATGTAATATACCATATTAACAGAACCAAGGACAAAAAGCACATGATCATCTCAATAGATGCAGAAAAAGCATTTGACAACGTCCAACTTCTTTTCACAATAAAAGCCCTACAGAAAATTGGAATAGATGGACCTTTTCTTCATCTGATAAAATCCATTTATCACAAACCAACAGCCAACATCATACTAAATGGTCAGAAACATAAAACTTTCGCTCTAAAATCAGGAACAAGACAAGGATCTCCACTATCACCACTCCTATTCAGTATAGTTCTCAAAACATTAGCCAGAGCAATTAGACAAGACAATGAAATAAAAGGAATGAGGATAGGAAAGGAAGAAGTTAAAATATCATTATTTGCAGATGACATGACACTCTACATAGAAGACCCCAAAAACTTCACCAAAAGACTTCTAGATTTAATAGCCAAATTCAGTCACATAGCTGGATGCAAAGTCAACCATCAAAAATCAATAACATTCCCATATACAAACTCACTGAGAGAGAGATTAAGGAAACCACACCTTTCACAATAGCACTGAAAAATGAAATACTTAGCAATCAATCTAATGAAGAAAGTAAAAGAATTTTACATTAAAACTACAGTACTCTGAAAAAGGAGATCAAAGAGGATATTAGAAAATGAAAAGTTATCTCTTGCTCTTTGGTAGGAAGAATCAACATAATAAAAATGGCCATACTATCAAAATTGTTATACATATGTAATGCAATCCCAATCAAAATACTAATAGTATACCTCACAGAATTGGAAGAAACAGTCTTAGAATTCATTTGGAACCAAAGAGACCTAGAATAGCAGAAGCAATTCTGAGCAACAAAGGCAAGGTAAGCGGCATCACAATCCCTGACTTGAAATTATACTACAAAGCCACCATGATAAAAACAGAATGGTACTGGAAGAAAAAAAAGAGGATCAATAGAACAGATTAAAAGATGTAGAGACAAATCTGAACACACTCATCCACCTTATCTTTGACAAAGGGGCCCAAACATCTTCAGTGGATGAAGAAAGATAGCCTCTTTAATAAATGGTGCTAGGAAAACTGGCTTTCCACATGCCAAAGATTAAAACTAGACCCATATCTCTCACCATGCACTAAACTAGAATAGAAATGGAATAAAGATCTAAATAGCAGAACAGAAACACTAAATCTGCTAGAAGATAGAGTAAGTAGAACTCTTGATGTCTAGGTGTAGGCAAAGATTTTATGAACAAAATCCCAGTCGAAAAGTAAATACTACAAAGAATCAACAACTGGGATCTCATCTTAGTTAAAAGCTTTTGCACATCAAAAGATATCACCAAGTGAAGAGACAATCCACAGAGTGAGAAAAAAAATTTTGTTAGCTGTTCCTCAAAGGACTCTTATCTAGAATATATAAAGAACTCAAAAAAGCAGACCCCCTAAACTTAAAGACCCAATCCAAAAATAGGAATCTGAAATGAACAGACACTTCCAACATGAAGAAGTACAAACAGCAAATAAATGTATGAAAAAATGTTCAACATCAATGGTCGAGATACAAATTTAAAAAATGCTGAGATTCCATCTCACCTCAGAAAGGATGGCTATTATCAAGAAACCAATGACTAACAAATACTAGCTGGCTTGTGAGGAAAAAGGAAACTTCCCCACTGTTGGTGGGAATGTAGACTGGTGCAACCACTGTGGAAATCAGTGTGGAGATTCCTCAAAAAACTAAAATTAGAGGTTCAATTCTTCCAAGCTATTCCCCTCCTTGGTATCTTCCTGAAAAAAGTAAAAGCATCATATCACAGCAATATATGCACACTCGTGTTTATAGTGGCAAAATTTGTAATTGCAAAATCTTTGAAACAGCCTAAATGCCCACTGTTGTTTTCTAATACAATGGAGTACTATTCTCCCATAAAGAAGGATAAACTTGAGACTTTTTTAGGGAAATGGATGCACCTTGAGACCATACTCTTAAGTGAAATAAATCACACATGTGTAAATACTTCATTGTTTCTCTGGGTGAGAAACTAAAAGGGTAAAGAAGGACCAAAAGGTATAATAGATGTTGAGAAATAGGAAGAAAATATTTAAACGGGAATGTAAACAAGGGGAAGGGAAGGGGGAAAGGAAGGAAAGAAAAAGAAAAACAAAAGTGAATAGAAGGTAAAGACTGGAAACAAAGCTTTTGTAAATAAGGAGGGGAAGAGGGGTTTAAGAGAGGGGGGCATTGGGGAAAAGGAAGAATCATGATATATCAGGTATAGGTACAAATTCCCTGTGATGGATTATGTACAGGCAAAAACTCCCTACAATCAATGTGATCATTATGTATATCTAAAATGTATCAATAAAATTAACTAATAAAAAGGAAATAGCAAATTTCTAGGGATGTGAACAGAATACATATTTTTGAAGTTGAGAAAGAAGAGAACCATTAACTCGGAACCAACCCTCAGCAAAATTAGCCTTCAGGAATGTAGGGCATATGAAGACACCTAAATTAAGGAAAACTAAGAGAATTACATTACTAGAAGACATAAAACTACAGCACTGTAATGTACAGTACAATCTGCAAATCTACAGTACTGTATAAACAAGGTGTAGAGTACAAAAATCGACATTGAGGATGTTTAAACAAGATGTACAGAAGCATTAAAAAAAGATGCATCATAAGTCTGAGCAGCAGGTCAGCATGCCTTGGACGTAAGTCCAATCAGTTGTTAAACAGACAGGGCTGAGCTCAGTGATCAATTACTCAGAGATACCTCAAAATCAACAAGGGAACATGAAAAATGAAAACAATCCTCCTGCCTCATTCCCCTTAGTGCTGGGATTATAGGCATACACCACCATGCTAGGCAGAGAAGCACAGATTTAAATGCAAAACATAAAAATATAAAACTGAGATGAAAATAGAGGAGAAAATCTTAATGACTTTGAGTTAGCCAAAGAGTTCTTAGACATGACAACAAAGCCATAATACAAAGAGAAGTAAATGATAAAGAGGAATTCATCAAGATTAAAAATACTTGTTCTACATAAGATACAACCGATGGAATTAAAAAACAAGCTATTAATGGGGAGAAAAATCTGCAACTCATGTCTTTTATCCAAGATACATAGAGAATTCACTAAGCTCAAGAGGAAAAACAAACAGCCCAGTTTAAATACAAAAAATAAAATACTTAAACAGATAATTCACAAAAGTGGATATATGTAGTAAGTAACTAAACACATTAAAAAGATGTTCGATTTCATTAGTTAATAGGGAACTGTAAATTATAAACACAGGCTACCACTATACACCTGATAATACCAATCACCGACAGCCAGGAAAAAAAGCAATTGGAACTCTCACTCTTTTTTTTTTTTTTTAAAGAGAAGAAAAAACAAAACAAATCAAAAAAGAACAAATTTTCAAAACAACATAATAGGAGGGTAACAATGGTTAATGCATTACGTATTATTATCTTTAAGTTAGTTATTCAGGGTACCAGATATTAGCATTCAATTGTCCAAACATTATTGGCACAAACCTTACTCTTCAATGAACTAAGTAAAATTGGTAATGTATCTATCTTAACCATCTTATATATATGTACATTTTTTTTCCTTTCCCTTCTTTCTTTTCCCTATTCCCCTATTCCAGTCTCTCCTTTTGACCAGTTTCTTTTTGATTTACCATGTCTACTGTACATTTTGGATCTTATTTACTCTTTCAGTTTCTCATACTAGAGAGATAATACGATGCTTACACATGTGCGCCTGGTTTATTTCACTTATGAGTATTTTCTTGAGTTGCATCCATTTACCTATAAAAGTCTCCAGTTTATCCTTCTTTATGGCTGAATAGTACACCATTGTACAAAAATACCACATCTTTCTTATCCATTCCTCAGTTGATGGGTATTTGGGTTGTTTCCAAGATCTGGCTATTACAAATTGTGCTGCTATAAACATGGGTGCACATATATCGCTGTGGTAAGATGTTTTTAATTCTTCTGGGAAGATGCCCAGAAGGGGAATAGCTGGGTCAAATGGGACCTCCAACCCTAGTTTTTTGAGGAATATCCACACTGATTTCCACAGTGGCTGTACCAGTCGACACTCCCACCAACAGTGAAGAAGGGTTCCTTTTTCCCCACAGCCCCTCCACCATTTGTTATTAGTTGATTTCTTTATAATAGCCATTCTTTCTGGGGTGAGATGGAATCTCAGTGTTGTTTTAATTTGCATCTCTCGAATGACTAGTGATGTTGCACATTTTTTGTATATTTATTTGCTATTAGTATTTCTTCATCTGAGAAATGTGTATTCATCTCAGATGCCCATTTTAGGAGTGGGTCTTTAAATTTGGGAGGTCTGATTTTTTTGAGTTCTTGATATGTTCTCGATAGTAATCCTTTGTCTGAGGAACAGCTGGCAAACATTTTTTCCCACGTTGTGGGTTGTCTCTTTACTCTGTTGGTGGTTTCTCTTGCTGTGCAAAAGCTTTTTAATAAGATGAGATCCCAGTTGTTGATTCTTTGGGATAGTTCCCGTGTGGTTGAGGTTTTATTCATAAAGTCTTTGCCTACACCAATATCTTCAAGGGTTTTACCTATCCTACCTTCCAGCAGATTTAATGTTTCTGTTTTAATATTTAGATCTCTGATCCATTTGGAATTTAGTTTAGTGCATGGTGAAAGATATGGGTCTAGTTTTAATCTTCGGCATGTGTGTAGAGCCAGTTTTTCCAGCACCATTTATTAAAGAGGCTATCTTTCTTCCAGTGAATGTGTTTGGCACCTTTGTCAAAGATAAGGTGGCTTAGTATGTCTGGGGTTGTTTCAGCATCTTCTAATCTGTTCCACTGATCTTCAGGTCTGTTTTTTTTCCAGTACCACACTGTTTTTATCACAGTAGCTTTATAGTATAATTTCAAGTCGGGGATTGTGTTCCCCCTGCCTTTGGGAACTCTCACGCTTAACTGGGGAGAACATAAAAGAATTACTGATATTCCCCACTAAATGACCTACCTGTTCAATGACTGTTCTGACTTACAACAGAGGTTCTTCAGATTTATGACCTATTTTGTTTGTACATTTCTGTACATCTTGTTTATAGAGCCTCAATGACTTTTTTTATACACTACACCTTATATAGTACTGTAATTTTCACTGATTGTACTGAACAGTACAGTACTGTAGTTTTATGTGTTTTATTATACATTACAGTACTACATATTAAGAGTTATGCAAATAAAAGTAATCAAGTTGGAGTTTCCTTTAACCATTTCTTTGTTCTGAATATTGTAATGTACATACTACATATAATTCTTCATTTAGCCACCAATTCATTTAATGACATAGTCACAGGACTGTCACTCCGTCATTAAACAAAGAGTATCTGTGCTCTGGAAAACAGTTTGGCAGTTTCTTAAAGAGTTAAAAGTAAACACAGGCTGGGCCAAGGATATAGCTCAGTGGCACAGTGCCTGCCTGGCAAACACAAGATCCTGAGCTCAATTCCCGGTACCCGCCCCCGCCTCCGCAAAAAAAAAAACAGAGATCGTACACATAGGCACATAGGCTGGAGATTTAGCTTAGTGGTACGGTGCTTGACTAGCATGCATGAGGTCCTGGGTTCAATCCCCAGTATCAAAGAAAAGAAAAGGGAAAAGCAAAAAGAAACAAAAAGCCACTTAGCATGACATGGCATTCTACTCCTACATATTTATTTTAGACAAATAGAAACTAGGGTTCACCCAAAAACCTATACCTGAATATTTATAGACACTCTCGTTATAATTACTAAAAAGTAGAAAGAACCAAAATATCCTCAAATATGTGAATGTATAAACAAACTCTGGTATATTCATATCATGAGATATCTCTCAGCAATAAAAATAAACTGGTATACAGTGGGCCCCCAAAATTTGCAGCGGTTGTGTTCCTAGAGTACCCGTGACTTGCAAAAAGCCATGAATTTCAGATATGGTCAGAAAAATGCTTGCAAATGCCTATTTTTATAGTTTAAATGCTAAATATGCTGTGTCTCCTACAGTTATGTAATTTGATTTAATAAAATACTGTATTAATAAAGTCTTAGAAGGTGAAGGGCATTTTTGTGGCATCTTAGTGCTTTAAGAAGAACAAAACTGAGAACACTCGAGATAGCTACATGTGGTACAGCAACCTGTTATGATTCAGAAATGCTTGTGCATCTGCTGGAGATGGGTTACAGGGCAGCAGCCAATCAGCAGCAAGAACTGAATAATGCTCTTGGATTGGCTACTTGCAAACCTCCCGCCAAAAACACAATTGCAGAGAATATTTGTGGTTTCCACGAAATTGCAGGGTTTTCTGCAAACAATTATTAAATAGATTCTAAAGAAAGATCTGCAAATGGCAGTGAACTTCGAACCACCATTTCACGGGGTTATACTGTATTAAATAACTTGGATGAACAACAGAAGCACATTATGTTCAGTGAAAGAAATCAGCTCAAGAACTTACAGATGACATGATTCCATTTAAATGGTATAATAGGTAATTCATGTTTCCAGAGTATCTCTCAAATGCTCATGCACTGGGACCTTGGTCCCAAGTATGCAGATGTTCAGGTATTGAATCATGAGGAAGTGGGTCCTAGTAGGAGATAATTAGGCCATCAGTGGCATTCTCCTTAGGAGAGATTAATGAAGTCTTCATAGGACCCTATTTAGTACTGAAGAGAGGAGGTTGTTATAAAAAGAGTGAGTTTAGCCCTGAATCTCTCATTTCCTATCTTGCCACATGATTTCTGCCTCTCACATATGCTTCTGCCATGATTCTATCCACCATATTTGAGGTAGCAAGATGGCTTGACCAGATCCAAGCAGATATTGGTGTTATGATCTTGAATTTCCAGAACTATGAGCTAAATAAGCTTTCCTTCATAAAGTACATAGCCTTAGGTATTTTGTTATAGCAATAGAACATAAACTAATATATGGCATGCTTAAAATGACAAAATTTTAGTGACAACAAATCAATGTCTTCCAGTCATTAGGGGTCAGAAGACAGTGTAACTACAAAGAAGTAACAAGGGAGATTTTGGAGATGATGGAACGTTTATATATTGTATGGTAGCAATTACATTACGATAGATGAGTTAAAATTCATAGAACTGTATACCATAAAGAGTCTATTTTACTTCATATTCATTAAAATTTAAAAAATAGCAAAGCTAGTGTCTCAGGTCCCAGCAGATGTGACCCACCTAGTCACAAGAGATGACACTGTATTTCAATCAAAACTGCCTCAATATGAAGTTTCAATACCTGGTTACATTATAAAAATTAAGAAACTGGTTATTTTTTTAGTACACTATAAATATGACAAAAAGTATATTTAATTTGTAACAGCAATGTATACATTAAGTACAAGAGAAATGAAGAGACTTACAAAAGTTAATTCCTTTCCTATACCAAAAGTTTAAAACACATTTAATCTGCTAAACTCTTTAATTTTCAAAGACTGGTATATCATTAAGAAATTAAATTCATTTGTTAGCACAAAAATATACGACTTGGGATACTAATTGGAGAACAGAGTTAATGAAAAAAGTAAAATTACTATATGCTATGGTTTGAACATATTTTGTTGTCTCCAAAAGCCATCTTGAAATTTGCTTGCTGTTTCACTTAAATGAGGAATGGAAATCTGAGAAGCATTTGTGTGGGACATAGCCTTGGGCTGCAGGCTCACTGAAGTTTGAGACCTAATCACAAGATTACAGAAGGATTCTCTCTACCCTACTTACAACTATAACAATAGGGCTTCTCTATAATAACAGAGAATTACAGCCTATATGGGCCTGTAAGATTCAGAACCTTAGAAGGAGTCACCAGTGAAACCCAACAACAATGGGGGAACAAAAAAATAGGAATAGTACAGGAAACTTTACACTGATAGAGAGCTACAATAAACATTAAACACAGCTAACTTCTAGCCACGTAAACATAAAATCTCACACTAAAAGCCTATCTGTCTCAGTACTTTTTTTTTTTTTTTTTTTTTGGTACTGGGAATCAAACTCACGACCTTGCACTTGCCAGGCAGGCGCTCTGCCACTGAGCTATATCCCCGGCCCTGTCTCAGTACTTTTTACTTAATACCTTGTGTCCAGATTTTTAAAAAAAATTACATGGCAAGCAATGACAAAGTAATAAATAATCTGAATAGACAAAGTAATCATCAAATCCAGACTCAGATAAGACAGATATTTTGGAATTATCAGACCGGGAATTTAAAATGACTATGGTTAATAAGCTAAAGGGTCTAATGGAAAAAGTGGATAGGATACATAAAAATGGTAATATAAGCTGAGAGAAGAAAGCTCTACGGAAGTATCAAAAGATTATGCTAGAAATCAAAAACACTAACAGAAATGAAGAATATCTATGATGGGTGCTTACTTTGGTAGCACATTGACTAAAATTGTAATGATAGAGATTAGCATGGTCCATGCACAAGGATGACACCCAAATTTGTCAAGCATTCCATATTTTATAGGTGGACCCAGACTGACTTGTTCACATGTGGCAAATGTAAAGAGAAGAATTGCACTTACACAGGGGTACAAACATGTAGTGCTGATTAATCGATGACAATATTTGTTGTCTGTACCTAATGTGGAAATTTATGGAAGTTCTGCTGAGTTAGAAGAATTGATTCTGGACCACTAAGAAAATGGATTTTGTAATTAGCTTTAAATTTAGGCCAAGCAACTAGTTTTCCTACAAGTCAGATTTTTAAAACAACATACGTCTGGGTCAGTTTTGTTTTCTCATCTAACATTGCTTACTCAAATGCCTTCTGTAGTTTCAGATCAGTAGGGAGACCAGATGATAATTTTATGATTCTCTTTTTCAACATTTTTTTCCACTTTTATAAGTAAGTTGATATTAAACTTATGTCAATTAACCTTTTTAGCAACTTATCTGTAGTTTTTTCTTCTTAAAGGGAAACATTCTTAACTTTCTATAACCTGAAACATACACAGTACAAATTCTGTTATTGTCTATTAATACATAAATAGAAATTATATCTTTATGTTGGAATGTACATATATATTAAAGGAAAATAAAAGGTAATACAATTTTAAGTTTACCAAATGTGGTGTATATTCAACTAATACTTTTTTTTTTTTTTTTTTTTGGTGGGTACTGGGGGGTCAACCTCAGGACCTCGCGCGCCAGCAGGCGCCCATGCTGCTGAGCGATATCACTGGCCCCTTTTTCGTATGTGGGATCCGGGAGTCGAACTCGGGCCCTCGCGCTTGCCGGGCAGGCACTTAAGCCGCTGAGCCATCTCACCGGCCTCTATTCAACTAATACTTGACCAGCTTATTTATGCTGGACATAATGTTTGAACTACCATATGAAATTCATTATTATGTTCACATCCTGAGATTAGTAGATATTATTTTGCATCTGTATCTAACCATGATCATTTCTTATAATTTCTTGTACATACATATTACTTGTTCTTAATAGATTTTACCTTTGGAAACATGCCTTTGTTGAACAAAAAGAATGTCATTATGGGCTCATTATAAGACAGGACACAACAAAGGAAAGAATCAGCTTGAAGATGTCAACAGAAACCTCACAAAGTGAAAAGCAAAGAATAAAAATAATCAAAGAGCAGAAAACAACATGCAAGAACTATGGGACAGGGCTGGTGAGATGGCTCAGCGGCTTAAGCGCCTGCCCGGCAAGCGCGAGGGCCTGAGTTTGACTCCCGGAACCCACATATGAAAAAGGGGCCGGTGATATCGCTCAGCGGCACGGGCACCTGCTGGTGCGCGAGGTCCTGAGGTCGACCCCCTGGCACCCACAAAAAAAAAAAAAAAAAAAAGAACTATGGGACAATTATAAAAGGTGTAACAGGCTGGGCGTGGTGGCACACTCTTGCAATCCCAGCACTCAGGAGGCTGAAGCAGGAGGATTGTTGTGAATTCAAAGCCAGCCTGGGATACATAGAGTTCGAGGCCAGCCTGAACTACACAGTGAGACCCTGTCTCAAAAAAAAAAAAAATATATATATACATATATATACCATATGTGTAAAGGGAATACCAGAAGGAAAACAGAAAGAAAGAGAAGAAATACTTCAGTAATGAGAATTTTCTAAAATTAATCAGAACACCAAACCACAGAGGCAGAAAGCTCAGAGAAGACCAAGAAAGAAAAATATTAAATAACCCTATACTTTGGTGTAAGATATTCAAACTCCAGAAAATCACACTGAGGATATTAAAAGAACCTAAAGGAAAACACCTTATACATCGAAGGACAAGGATTTAAAAAAAAATGAAATTTCTCTTTAGAAACCATGTGAACAAGAATAGAGTAGAGTAAAATATTTAAATTATTCAAAGAAAAAATTTCACAACCTAGAATTTTGTACCCAGTGAAATTTTCCTTCTTTTTTTTTAACCGGGGGTCAAACTCAGGACCTCACGCACCAGCAGGCGCTCGTGCCGCTGAGTGATATCACCGGCCCTTTTTTTGTATGTGGGTACCGGGAGTCGAACTCAGGACCTCGCGCTTGCCAGGCAGGCGCTTATGCCGCTGAGCTATCTCACTGGCCCGAAATTTTGCTTTTGAATTGACGGAGAAACAAACACTTTCTAAAACATCAAAAGTAGAGAGTATGAATTAACCAGCTTTTCCATTTCTAGGATGAAATATCTGACACAACTTAAAGGAGAAAAGTTTTGTTTGGCTCACAGTTGCCGAGGTTTCAGTCCATGGTTGGTTGACTCCAAGGCAGAAAGATCATGGCAGAAGGGTGTAAAGGAGTGAAGGTGCTCATTTCATGGTGGCAAAGAAGCAGAGAATATGGGTGGGAAGGGTAACACCCATGGGAGAAAAAACTGCCAAAGGCACATTCCTAGGGACCCACCTCTCCAAATGGGCTCCACCTCCTATCAGCACATTCAGCTATAAACATCCATGGATCAATCCACTGATTAGTATAGTCTTCCTATGATCTAGTCACCTGTCCAGGACTCTCTTAATCCAGTCAACCTGACAATTAAGATTAACCTAACACATTGGGGTGATCTGTTGCCAGTGCATGTGCCTTGCAAGAACTGTTAAAAAAAAAAAAAAAGTTCTTCAGAGAAAAGGAAAATGATATAGGTCAAAATCCTAGATCTACATAAAAAAGTGTGTTAGAAAAAGAATAACAATAAAACAAAAACGTTTTAGTTAATTGATCTTGCAGATATTTTCTTCAAAATAAGCAATGTACTTGGTAACTGGAGCTTATGGATAAATGAAATGAAAGAGAGCAATCTATAAGTGATGGGAAGAATAAATGAGGACACTATCTATGAGTGCTAACCATGAAACAGTATAATGTTTTGTGAAAGTGGACTCAGATTGAGCTGTAAATGTATATCACAAACTCTGTGGCACCCAAGAAAAAATTAAGTATAATTTAAATATTAAAAGAGTAGAAAAAACAGAATCATATAAAATACTCAATTAAAGGCATAGAAAGAAACAGTATGGAAGAAAACAAAAACAAAAGCCAAAGAACAAGGGCAATGACTGGAAAACAGTTACACATATGGTTGCTATACGTACAACTACTGTATATCAAGTAATCAGTTTAAGTATGAATGGTCTATACCAGTGGTGGCCAACCTATGGCACAGGAGCTGCAATGGGCTGTCTGTATGACTGAAAGCTCTAAAAGGATCACCATCACTGGTCTATATCAATAAAGATTATCAGAATGGATTTGAACATAAAATGTGACCCAACTACAGAGCTCATTTTAACTATAAAGATACAACACATTAAAAGGACTGAAAAAATATATACCATACTAACACTAATCAATGTAAAGCTGGAATGACTACAATATTACATAAAGCAGACTGCAGATTAAGGAAAAGTAACAGGAAGAAAAGAGGAGTATTACCTAGTGATACAGGGCCAAAACTCCTAAAACATGCAACAATTATAACATATATGCAATGAACGATAAAGTGTCAAAACATGTGGAGCAAAAACTGATGAACAGCAAGAAAAAATGAAACATACTGTCTACTACAGTCAGAGATTTCAATATGCTTTCATTAGCAATTGACAGACGTAATAGGCAGAAAATCAAGATATAGTTGAAATGAACACCATCCAACCATTTGAGTCTAAATGACACATATAGAATATTTGGTCTGACAATAGCAAAATAATACTCTTCTCAAGCTCACACAGATCATTCATTGTGATAAACTATATCCAAGGTCATAAGATACATCTTAATAAATTTAAAAAAACTATGTATCAGACAAAGTACACTCTCAGATAACGAGAGTTAAATTAGAAATAAGTAACAGAGATAGCTGGCATTTTTCAAAGATAAAACATACTTCTAAACAGCACAAGTGTAAAGGAATTCTCAAGAGTAATTTTTAACATTTTGAATTATACAGAAATCAAAATATACCTTATAAAAATTTGTGGGATGCAGTGAATCAATGCTTAGAGGGATTTTATTTTTTTGAGACAGGGTCTCACTTCATAGTTCAGGCTGGCCTTGAACTCACTGTGTAGCCCAGGCTGTCCTCAAACTCACAATGATACTGCTTCAGAATCCTGAGCGCTGGGATTATAGGCATGTGCCACCATGCCCGACTAGAGGGAAATTTGAATTGAATACATATATTAGAAAAGATGTCCTGAAGTTAATAAACTAAGATGGACTTCATTAAAATTAAAAAATTTTGCTACATGGAATACACAATAAAAAAATGAAATGATAAGCCACAGACTGGGAGAAAATATCAGCAAAAGATACAAATGACAATAGACTATCATCCAAAATACACAAACAACTTTAAAACTCACCCATAAAGAAATAAACATTCTGATTTAAAAATGCATCAACAACTTGAACAGAAACTTGACCAAAGATGATATCTTGATGGCAAATGAACATATGAAAAGATATACAACATCATACGTCAATAGGCAATCGCAAATTAGAACAAAAATGAGATGCCACAACACACCTAAATAGAATGGCCAAGATTTAAAACACAACACTAAATGTTGATGAAGAGATGAAGAAAGAGGAACTCTCATTCATTGCTAGTGGTGGTACAGCCACCAGGGAAGATGGTTTGGCAGTTTCTTAAAAACTAACATTACCATGATCCAGCAATTGCCCTCCTCTGTGCTAACACAAATGACTGGGAAACTTATGACTATATAAAACCCCGCAACAAACATTTTTTAAATTAAATATGTTTTTTATTAGTGCCTATTCATTTTACAAGATACTGGGTTTAAATGTACATATTTTGATTATATCCACTCCCCATTCTCCTTCCTTATGTTCCCCCTCTTTATTCCCTTCCTATTGTCTAATAATAGTCTCCCTTTTACTTTCAATGTCATCTTCTTTAAATTCCACATATTGGACAGGGCATGCAATATATTTCTTTCTGAGCTTGGCTTATTTCACTTAACAAGATAATCTCTAGTTCAATACATCTTCCTGCAAATAACATAATCTTATTCTTTACAGCTGAGGAATACTCCATTATATGTATACACATACTCCACTATATACACATTCCATTATATGTAGATACACACACACACACACACACACACATACACAGACACAGACACTGCATTTTCTTTATCTATTCATTTGTTGATGGGTACCCAGGCTGGTTCTGTATCTTGGCCAATGTGAATTGTGCTGCAAAAAACATGAGTATGTAGGTATCTCTACAGTATGTTGACTTTAATTCCTTCAGGTATATTTCAAGGAATGGTATAGCTAAATCAAATGGTAGCTCCATTTTCAGTTTTTTAAGGAACCCTTATACAGATTTCCATAGTGGCTGAACTAATCTACATTCCTATCAAAAGTGTAGAAGTGTTCCTTCCACATACACACACCTCCATGCATCCTTGCCAGCATTTATTGCTTTGTGCATTCTTGATGATAGCCATTTTGACTAGGGTAAAATAGTATCTCAATGTACTTTTGATTGGCATTTTTCTTTTTTTTTTCTTTTATGTAGGTACCGGGAGTCGGCCTCAGGACCTCGCGCTTTCCAGCAAGCGCTTGTGCCACTGAGCAATATCACCGGCCCCTTTTTTTTCCCTTTATGTGGGTACAGGGAGTCAAACTCAGGATCTCACGCTTGCCAGGCAGGCGCTTATGCCGCTGAGCTATCTCACCGGCCTGATTTGCATTTTTCTAATGGCTAAAGATGTTGAACACTTTTTCATATATGTATTGGCCATTTGCACTTCTTTGAGAAGTGTCTGTTCAATTCATTTGCCCAGTTATTGGTTGGGCTATTTGATTTTTTCATGTTAAGTTTTCTGAGTTCTCAATATATTCTACATATTAATCCTTTGTTGGAAGAGTAACTTGCAAACAGTTTCCACCATTTTGTAGGATGTCTTTCCATTCTGTCAGTTTTTTTTTTTTTACTTGCTGCTGCATACAAATGTTTATTACAGCTTTATTCATGATTGTAAAAATCTGAAAGCAACCAAGATATCCTTCACAGGGGAATGGATAAACATATTGTCATATCCATACAATGGAATATTATTCAGTAATATAAAGAAATGAGTTATGTCACCAAAAGATAGAAGAGAACCTGAAATGCACATTGCTAAGTGAAAGAATCCACTTGAAAGGTTATGTTCTATAAGAGTCCCACTATATAACATTCTAGAAAAAGGAAATCTAGATAGTAAAAAGAATAGTGGTTGTTAGGAATTTGAGAGGAAGGAGGTATGAACAAGTAAACACATGGGATTATTAACTCAATGAAACTCTTCTCTATGATATTCTAAAGGATCTCTGACATTATATATTTTCCCAAAACTATATAACTATACAACACAAAATGTGACTCGTAATGTAAAATATGGACTTTGTTAAAAAATGATGTACCTTTTTGAATAATTAGCTCATTAATTTTAGTAAATGTGCCATACTAATATGTTAATAACAGAAAAAATTGTGCATGTGGGAGGGAAAAGAGGTATATAAGAACTCTGCATTTACTGTCCTTTTTCTGTAAACCTAAAATTTCTCTAAGATATAAATCCATTAATTAAATATATTCCAGGGTATAAAATTATACTTCTCAATTTAATTAAAGGCTTTGGGCAGCATTGTCTCATAAGGAGTATTTTTCAGAAAATTTTCAAAAAAAATCAAAGTCAAGTAAGAAGTACATGCAATTTTTAAATTTATAAATATAAAAATAGTTATTGGGAAAATACTAGCTTCTCCATGAAGCCTTTCCTAAGTGCCTAATCATTGGCACTTCTGTGGAGCTTCATTTGTATCTCTCTTTGCATGGTTACGCTATGCCATAGGCATTTTTTTCATTATTTGTATATTTTTCTCCTTCAGTGCTTTGCAACTCCAGGAGGGCTAAGCACATATTACATTTTATTTTATTTATTTTTACTCCCAGCTGCATAGCACAGTACCTTATACCTAGTAGTCATTCAATAAATGGATACTCAATATATTTATTACTCCTTACTTTATATAATAGTTACACCCCTGAAGAAAAGGGTTATTGATTTTATTTTTAACAAGTCACACTATATCTTGAATTTATTTTATAGTTTTCAAGGTAGCTTATTTTGATTTCTAACAGATTATTGAGAGTGCCTTTTTGCACTTGATACTTTAATTTTCTTTGGCCCTAATTTCTCAGGTAAGTGGCTTCCAAGGATGCTAGTGGTTAGAAACTATTAATAAATTTTATTAGAGAATATTAAAGGTAACACATATTTTATAAAATCAGATGATTTCAGTAAACTCGTCTTATAGTTTCCTTAAATCTTGACATGGTTATATGTAATAAACTAAGATTGAAGTTTAAAAGATCTCAAAATTTCCAGGTTAACGAGAATGTGGTACTTCTATAATATATATATACACTATAAGAAAAGACATCGCTAATGATTTGTAGGGATTTAAGAAGTGAAGACAAATCGTATTCTGTCTCTATCTCTCACTTGGCAGCAGAATCCCTAAAATATATCTCATATAGAACCCCAACATACTAAAATAGAATTGCTACAACTCTGCTAGAAGGAATATCAACTCCTGTTGTCTATCTGGGTCCGAAGTATATCTATAAAATACAGTTTATCTCTAAAATCTTTGCTGGGAGAATGATAGCCACAAGACTAAGAATCAAAACAGCATTCAGGGCTGGTGATATCACTCAGCGGCATTAGCACTTGCTGGCAAGCACAAGGTCCTGAGGTCAACTCCCGGTACCCACATTAAAAAAAAAAAAAAAAAAAAAAAAAAAAACAGCATTCAAAGGTAAATAAGCAAGTAGATGGTATGCTTTGGTACTGTACATCAAGCATGAGATCCTTCTTCCTTTTCTTCTTCTCATTTGACATTTCTTTCTTTCCCCTTGCTCACCTATGCCTCAGGACTAGTCATAATACCAACAATGCCACACAGACAGCTAGATGGTCTTTAGAGCTGAGAAGGTTCCCGAAACTTGTACAAAAATTCCCAGAATATGTGAAAGAGATAGGAAGAACAGAGTATAATGGGGCCTAGATTAGTTCAAAGTGTTTATATGTCAAAGCATGCAACCAGGTTTGAGAAAATGTAGGGAGTGAAGGGATGAAGAGGGATAACAATCCATTTTTGCACATCAATTACAAAACATACATGCAATACTGCTAAAAAATAAACAGCCACCAATTTTCAAATATTTGGAAGAATGGTTTCTGTCTTAGTTACTTTTCTTGTTGCTGAGACAAAATACCCAACACCCAAAGTTAAAGAGGGAAAGGTTTAGTTAGCTCACAGTTTGTAGAGGTTTCAGTCCATAATTGGCTGGCTCCAAGGCAGGATGGCACATGGCAGAGGGGCAACAGTTCATGGCGGCAGAAGATAGCAAAAGCAAGTGAGGGAAGACAGCAAAAGCAATGAGGGAAAGTAAGACAAGCCTCTTTCTGTCCCTTATATTGTATCCAGTCTACCGGGATTGGGGCAGTGCCAATCCAGTCAGTGGACTGATCCAGCAATCACCCACCCTTAATCCCAGCATTGCACTACGAATCAATCACACACTCTAGATTCAGCCACCTCTGAAAAAACCCTATAACCACATGACACTTTGGGGAGGACATCTAGAAACAAACCATAACAGTTATTTTTAAACTGAGGACAGTCCAGAAGCTGGAAAAATGGTGTCTGGAATGTTTAATGCTAATACTAACCAATACATGTCTCATATTATTCTATGTTCTAGTTCTTGTTTCATAAAAAGAAAAAATTTTATATGCTTTGAAAGTACTAGTCAGCACTCATCATAGCATTTGGCAGCTTCAGTTTACAAAGAGTTTAGTACACTATTTTCTATTCTTGTGTGTACTTAGTATTTGCTGAATACACTTGATCTTAGCCAAAAGGCCAAGAAGCAATGTATTTGCTGTTTAACGAACCAAATATTAGCCTTCTAAAAATATTTCAGTCTCAGCAACAGGCATAGTGGCACATGCTTGTAATCCCAGCACTCAGGAACCTGAAGCAGGAGGATCACTACAAGTTCAAGGCCAGCCTGGGCTATATATTGAGTTTATGGCCAGTCTGAACTATATAGCAATATCTTGTCTCAAATAACAAATAATTTTTTTCAGTCCTTAAGGAAGTTAGCTTAGATCTAGAGTCCACACCTGAATATCGACCTGTCACCAAAAACGGAAGTCCATATTTTTGAAGGACTGGAACTCACTCTAAAAATAAACCCTAACAGAAATGTCATTACTTAAGACTCTTCCATTTGGCTAGTTATGGTACTCACGTTCTCTTCAAGTCAAAAGTAAGTACAAAAATTCATCTGCCTGTAACTTGTTAGCAAGGTACTTACATTCAGCTAATAAAGGAATAAAGACAAACTTGCTATTTTGTTTTGCATAAGAGCTCAGTATCATCTTTATCCTTAAGTAATTTCTATGTAAAAAACAATCTAGCAACTAGTACCATGCTAAAAATGAACATGAAAGTTAAAGAATTTCAATATTAGCTACCAAAATTAGATTTGTAATTTTATGTTCTCTGTTCAGCTTAAATGGAATGAAGTATGCGTTTCTTCATCTGTTACTCAGCATGTTGATTCAAGTACTCTTTTCAGTTATCAGTCATTAACTGGCAGGTACTCCACGGAGTCCACCGATAAGAAAGGGGATGTGAAAATAGAGAATCTGACAGTGAATTATTTTGGTTTTGCTTTTGTCTCTTCCATCACTGCTTACCAGTTTCTTTTATTGCTTATTTTGCTTCCCTACAGAACAAAGGTTCTGTCCTAGTCATTTATTTCTGTTCTTTTTCTTGGTGAACTCATTTAATCTGCACTTTTTCAACTATCCCCCTTTTCTTGTGGTACTGGCAATTGAATTCAGGGCTTTCACACAGTCATTTTTTCCTTTCTATTTTGATTTTGAGACAGGATCTCACTAAATTTCTAAGTTGCCCAGGCTGGACTTGAACTTGGAATACTCCTGCCTCAGCCTCCCAAAGCGTTGGGATTACCAGCATGGGCCATCAAGCCCAGCTTCATATATCAACTCTTAATCTGTCTAACCCTTTGGTCCTTCCTGAGCTTGTCTTACATTTTATATAACCATCTGAATTGCCATATCTAGATATTCAACTAGTATCATAAACTTAGCATTTCCAAAACTAAGATCTTCACTCTCCAGACAAGACTTCCGGACTTACTTTTTTAAAATACACTTGTGATAAGCAATCAGTTGCTACAAGTCTTGCTAACTACTACACATCTTTGGCATCTTTTCTCTCCATATTACCATTTATACCTACACTCTGGTACAAACTGATATTACTGCTTACCTACACTATTACATTGGCCTTGTATTTACTTAGTAAATATTTGCTGAATGAAATGAATGATATTCCTATTACAGGTCTCCCACTGCTTTAACCTGCCTTCTACAACACAGCCAGATTAACTTCCTAAAGCACAGCTCTAAACTTACTAGTTCTGAACTCTAAAAGTAAAGATTCCTGTTTCCCACATAATTTTTTTACAGTTAAGATATCTTGGGGCCGGTGAGATGGCTCAGCGGCGTAAGCACCTGCCTGGCAAGCACGAGGGCCCGAGTTCGACTCCTGGAACCCACATACGAAGAAAGGGCCAGTGATATCGCTCAGCAGCATGGGCGCCTGCTGGCGCACGAGGTCCTGAGGTCGACCCCCGGTACCCACAAAAAAAAAAAAAAAAAAAAAAAAAAAAGATATCTCACATTAGGAACTCTATCTTTTTCCAAGCTTACCTCCAATTCCTCTGAAAAGCTTTCCCTTCACTGAGACCAAGATGAACTATTCACTTCTCCAGGGATACTATATATATGCTTTTTCTAGGACATTATTCAAATTATTCCTACACAGATAACAATCCTATTCATTAATCAAGGCTTATCTCAGATGTCATCTCCCCTGCAAAACCTTTCCTGGTGGTTCCTCTTCTTTTCTCTGAAATCCCACAACACAGTTGGCACTTTGGGGTGGGGAGTGAACAGTGCTGGGATGGAACTAGGACCTTTTTCATGCTAAGCAAGTGCTCAGACACTGAGCCACACCCCCAGCCTTGGCTGGTACTTCTTTAAATCATTTGTAACTTACTTAGTATTATGGCAATAAGAATAAAACTTGTTTTACACCAATGGAAGAAATTTGCTTTATTTGTATATGAATACTCTCCAGTGCCCAAAACAGTACTTTGTGTAAGTTCTCAATATATTTTTAGGTAGGAAAAAGAATGAGTTCATAAAACGGAACATACATGACATAAGAAAGAAGTAAGTGTTGAGACCTGGGTTTGAAAACAAAATATTAATCCTCAAAGAGGAATAACCAAAGTATAGCCAAACTTCATTTATATTTTAAGCGCACTTTTAACCATATAATTAGGAATCTAAATTTATTTTTATTTTTAACACTTACATTATGTTTTACAACCTGCTAGGTGCTGTTGTAAACCTTTTATATGTTAATTTAATCCTTATCACAAACCTATTTTACAACTGAGGCATGGAGACTAACCAAATTGCCCAAGGTTACAAGATAGGTTAGTGGCAGAAACTAGGCAGTCTGATTCCAGAGACCATGTTCATCATCATCACAACACACTGTATCTTTATATATATACTTCCCTGACTTTGAATCTGAATAAATCGAAAATAAGTCTTAAAAACTCAGAGACATCATTATAATTTTGTGTTATACGACAATGAAAAGCTGAAGAGGGCCAGGGATATAGCTCAGCGGCACAAGCGCCTGTCTGGCAAGTGCAAGGTCCTGAGTTCAATTCCGGGTACCCCCCCCAAAAAAAAAAAGAAAAACTGAAGAGGCAGCTGAAACATAGAGGGAACTTATTTTGAATTTATCCAGCTTTTATGGCTTATTTTTCAGTTTTTCTTTTCTTCCCCTTGATATTAACCTATTATTTACCACTTATGGCTATTGATCTGCCTAAAATGTCTTCATTGTCTTTTCAGTTTACTGGGAACTGGTAACCATACTTACCAGAAAATATGTATTAAATAAGAGTCAACAACACTCTTAAGAACTTCTTTTATAATGCACCTTATATCTATTATAACCAATGTTCTTGCCTTTTATACTAGTTTTAGGAGCAAATTCTACTAAGTTGAGGAAGTTAGACATCTGATCCAGAGACAGATCAGCTATTACCATATAATTTCTACTCACAGCATAAAATAATTACATAAATTAAATGAGGATCTAAACAGTTGGCCATGTTCTCCCCAAAGTGGCTTATATTAGTTCAAGGTTCATATATTAGGTATAGTATGAAACAATGCATGATTTCTCCTATTCTTACCTTTGCACCACCCAAAAATCCCAAGGAAATGGCAACTCTAGCTCGTAGATCTGGTCTGTCTTGGGGCCATACGTAAGAAAGCATTGCTTTTATAATTTTCCGAGTATCAACATCTTTTAACTGTTGAAAGAGAAAACAAAGAAGTAACATGTCATTTTAAATTTAACCATACATTAGTTTTGTAGAATTATATAAATACCTGAGAAATATACAAAAACATTATAAATATATGTTTTGTTCTGAATCTAATGCTAATATTTTCAAATTCAAGATATTTTGAAGAAAAAGAAATTTACAATTGCTTTTAAAAGCTACTCATTGGGCCGGTGAGATGGCTCAGCGGCTTAAGCGCCTGCCCGGCAAGCGTGAGGGCCCGAGTTCGACTCCCGGAACCCACATACGAAAAGGGGGCCGGTGATATCACTCAGTGGCACGGGCGCCTCCTGGCGCGCGAGGTCCTGAGGTCGACCCCCCGGTACCCACAAAAAAAAAAAAAAAAAAAGCTACTCATTGCTTTTACATTTCTTCCTTTCCAATACAGTAACATTCATACTGCTAAAAAGTTATTCAATAGTGGCAAGGACACACATTTTTTTGTCTATTAAGCCATAAAATTATACATAAAATTTTAAAAGTATTTCTTTTTTTTTTTTTTGTGGGTACCGGGGGGTCGACCTCAGGACCTCGCGCGCCAACAGGAACCCGTGCCACTGAGCGATATCACCGGCCCCTTTTTTGTATGTGGGATCCGGGAGTTGAACTCGGGCCCTCGCGCTTGCAAAGCAGGCGCTTACGCCGCTGAGCCATCTCACCGGCCCCTAAAAGTATTTCTGTATTGCCACCTTTGTAGTTAATTTTAGAGTCAAGTCCAAACTTATAGCAGAACAGTTACAATATTGTGTTTAGGAAAGTAGGGTCCTTGGCATTAACAACGTTAAACAGAGGTATGGTTATTAAAAATGTCAACAGAAATGCAATTTTCCAGTCATAGTTTTTTTAATTTTTATTTTAAAGAGAAAAAAATAGAACAAAAATTTGAAACAACATTAATAGGAGGGTAACAATGGTTAATATATTGCATATTGATTTAAATTACTTACTCGGAGTACAACATATCGGCATTCAATTGTCCAAATAATATTAGCACAAACCTTTCTTTTCAATGAACTAAGAGAAATTAGTAGTATATCTATCTATCTATATATATATATATTTTTTTTTTTTTTGCTTTTCCCTTCCTTCTTTTCTCCATTCACCCATCCCAGGTTCTCATTCCTTTTGAACAGTTTCTTCCCATTTTACAATATCTATTGTACATTTTGGATCTTATTTACTCTTTCAGCTTCTCACACTAGGGAGACAATATGATGTTTGTCTCCCCAGTGTGCATCTCGTTTATTTCACTTATGAGTATGGTCTCGAATAGCATCCATTTACCTATAAAAGTCTCCAGTCTATCCTTCCTTATGGCTGAATAGTACTCCACTGTATAAAAAGACCATATCTTTTTTATCCATTCCATGGTGGATGACCATTTGAGTTGTTTCCAAGATCTAGCTATTACAAATTGTGTTGCTATAAACATGGGTGCACATACATCGCTCTGGTATATCCTTTTTAACTTTTCTGGGAAGATACCCAGAAGAGGAATAGCTGGGTCAAATGGGTCCTCTAATCCTAGTTTTTGAGGAATCTCCACACTGATTTCCACAGTTCTTGCACCAGTCTACACTCCCACCAACAGTGGAGAAGGGTTCCTTTTTCCCCACAGCCCCTCCAGCATTTGTTATTGGTTGATTTCTTGATAATAGCCATTCTTTCTGGGGTGAGATGGAATCTCAGTGTTGTTTTAATTTGCATCTCTCGAATGACCAGTGATGTTGAACATTTTTTCATATATTTTATTTGCTCCTTGTATTTCTTCATCTGTGTATTCATCTCAGATGACCATTTTTGGATTGGGTATTTATATTTGGGAGGTCTGATTTTTTTGAGTTCTTTATATGTTCTCGATACTAATCTTTTGATTGAGGAACAGCTGGCAAACATTTTTTCCCACATGGGTTGTCTCTTCACTCTGTTGGTGGTTTCTCTTGCTGTGCAAAAGCTTTGTAATAAGATGAGATCCCAGTTGTTGATTCTTTGTGATAGTTCCTGTGCGACTGGGGTTTTATTCATAAAGTCTTTGCCTACACCAATGTCTTCAAGAGTTCTACCTATTCTATCTTCCAGCAGATTTAATGCTTCTGTTTTAATATTTAGATCTTTGATCCATTTCGAATTTAGTTTAGTGCATGGTGAAAGGTATGGGTCTAATTTTAATCTTTGGCATGTGCAGAGCTAGTTTTTCCAGCACCATTTATTAAAGAGGCTATCTTTGTTCCAGTGAATGTGTTCAGCACATTTGTCAAAGATAAGGTGGCTTAGTATGTCTGGAGTTATTTCTGCATCTTCTGATCTGTTCCATTGATTTTCGGGTCTGTTTTTTTTGGCAGTACCACACTAAGATAGAGGATTTTAAAAGGTTGATTCTTCTCCAAATGTAATTTAGAGTAAAAAGTCCTCAAACTCAGTTTTATAAAGGGAAAAAATAAACAAAGATCTTATCTAGCAAATTGTAGCCCTTCTCTTTTTCCCCCTCTGGATGTTTGCTTATAAGTCTATAGTATTAACTAACAGAAAAGGTACAGAGAACAGCTTAAAACAGTAAAAGAAATGCTGCTATAACTTACATGAAGAAAAGAGAGCTTATTGATAACCCTGGGGGAAAAATCTGACTATAATTATAAACCTATAACTATATATAACCTATAACTATAAAAGAGTATTATAATTCAACATGGCCAATATACCTAAGAGTGTACTCATATTAAATACAATTGTTTTATGTGTTCTGTATGTTATCTTATCTGTTTGTCTGCTTGTTAATCTGTTTTAATAATCAGTTAAGGTATATGCAACTACTTCCTTCAAGATTTCTTGAGCTCATATCAATTTTTTCTCTTATTTTTGCCTTTTTAAACTTCTGGCTCTCTTTAGGCTTTCCAGGAAAAACTGGTTATATAGATTTTGGGGGATAGCCTAACTCAAAACATTACAAAATAAAAGCTAATAGGTGTAGATGGGACTTTCACATAAAAGCTTGAAAGTCTGGTAACATAAAGGTTATATATGATTTAGACTAATATGTATTTTTTTCAGATATATATTATGCTTTAAAAGTTCTATTTAAGTTGGTTTACTGACAAGTGGACACTCAGCCCAAATGCTTTATGTTCACATGGTTTAAGAGTAAGCTAATTTAAATTGACTGGTAAGATAAGTGTAAAGATGTCTTTAAAATTGGTGACATATTTTACCCAGGCTGTTGCCAGTGAAGACAATATTTATCTAAGAATAGTTTTATAAATGCAATGTCCATTGCTTTCTGTGTACAATGACTTAAAAGTGTTTTCTTGCTTAATGTAATATATAGCTTAAAAGTATTAACTGCTATAATTTGGTTCTCATGAGTAATCTAAAGTAATTGTGAAGATAAATGAGTGTAGACCCTTTGGGGTTTGGGGAACTGCCAGAGTCTCCTCTATGGCTGAAAATGCAGCTACCTGAACCAATTTGCTTCAGTTTTCTCCACTGGTGAGTGACTTTTATGGTTTATTTTCCCCAGTCTTACTGGGGTACACAGCAACAAATGTTATTAAGTAAATTATTATGATATATGAATTAAGCTGGCTATAATTAAGAGTTAAAAAGTCTCCTATGTCTAAAGCAACAAGGTTTTCTTAAGATACTAAGATGCTTTTGGTTAAACTTACAAAACTAGATTAAGAAACAAAGGTTTTTATATTTTACTAATATAATTTATGCTTTCCATTGTTAGACTTTTGGTTACTTAAAAAACTGATTTTTAAGGGTTAAATATTATTTAAACGTTAATTTGTAAAATATTTTCAATAATCAGTATATGATTGGTTAAATAAACAACTATTACCTTAGTTTATAACATACCATACACACACACATATATATAAATATATATATAAATATATATAAATATATTTATATATATGACTAGGTATGTATATATCTGAAGACAAAATATTCTGTAAAACTAAACTTTAAAGTTAAGTTTAGGGGCCGGTGATATAGCTCAGTAGTGTAAGCGCCTGCCTGGCAAGCTTGAGGTCCTGAGTTTGACTCCCGGTACCCGCATATAAATAAATAAATAAATAAATAAATAAACTTAAGTTTAATACATGCACAGTAATAATAAATGTTCCTTCACACAATATACATTACATCAAGAATGCAGATGTATAAAATGATCAAAATATTTGACATATCATTAATTTTCGCCCTGCCGTTTAAAACTTGATCTACAGCTATTCATTTTGATTAAATAAGCATTTTGTTACTGTATAAATGAGATACGGTTACATATCAGGTAATAAATTTATTTTTGGTGAATAATACTGTTTCTTAAATTGGTAAGATGTCCTTTAATTCTTATCAGTGCCATTACACCATGTAAACCTGTTAAAGAAATCTAAATTCTGCCTGAGAAGTAAAAACTAAGTAAATACATGTGAAGATGCCTATATAGCTGTTATGCTAATTATTGCTAACCTCATAGTACATTAAATGCATTTATGTTTCCCAAGTGTACAGGCTTTTCAGGATGCAGAACTCAGAAGAACATTTTATCATACAGATGACCGCCAGACTAATGTTTATGATGATAGAGTTTCTCAGGTTTATGTTCATGTGATTGTTGTGTAATTGTAATAGGTAAATGTGCCAAAATAAAATACAGTCCAGGCAATTCCACTCTAAAGATTAAAGATTAGACATTAATAAAGTACATTTTTACTTAGGCACTTTGTTTAAAAACAAAGAAAAAAAAAGGATAACAAACTTAGGTGAGAATTTTTTTATGACACTTAATACTTTATAACTGGATAAAGATAACAGATTAAAAGGGTATTTTATACTAAAATAGGAATTTAAATGTATTTTAGAGATAACCACAACTTAATAGTTCTAGCATAATAATGTCACCATAATCGAAAAGTAAAAGATACTATGTTTTCTCTCTTGATTTCAAATGTTTCCTATAAAACTTTATAACTGTTACCTGTTAAGATTCTACAAGAAATAGACTTCCAAGACAACCATGATTGGTAAAAAAACAAAAACAAACAAACAAACACAAAAAAAACAGTTCTCTGGCCCTACTTTATATTTCAATGTGCTTGATATCCACTTAAGATTATAATAGCTAAACTTACTGTTCTCACTTCAATACTCGTGTAACTGTCCTTCTGGGCATTCAAGAAGTGAGGCTTAAAAGACCAAAGCAAAAAAAGGTAACTAAGCTAACAAGACAACCAGTATTTTGGCCCTTGCTCTCCAAGGTCAGCCAGGACCTAGGATGTGATCAGACCCTTCTAAAGGATCCTACAACCCCAGTGACTAACTTCCTCAACAGGGAGACTGTTAGACCTCCCAGAAGACAGGAGTCAACCAGTGTACATTGTTCTAAAAGTAGGCTCACTAAAGAGGGAAATATCCTCATGCTTCCAAGGGAAGCCATATGGTCAAGCAAAGACCGCGACACGTCTTAACAGATGACACAACTGGTAGAGGAAAAACTAAAGAGAGCCAAGAGCTAAGAGGCTCTTCAAATGACCCCAAAAGTAAAGCCTGAGAAGCCTAAACTGACATGGATAGATAGATCAATAGATAGATAGCAAGTGAGCAAGAGAGAGAGATTAATTTCGATCCACACAGGTCTCACTTTAACTTGGTCTTAAACACCCAGGAGGAAAGCATAATATATATATGTAATACTTATATATATAAATTTTATATAAATCTATATTTATAAACACATAAATTTATATATATAAATTTATAAAGGTATAAATTTATATATATAAATTTATAAAAAATATATATAAATTTATATATATATACATATATATAAATCTTGTTGTTGTTGTTAAATTAAAGGCTAGGGTACATATGAAAAGGAAGCTCGGAAAAAGATGGCGGATCTGTAAGAAGCAGGCAGTGAACCTCTCCAAAGTCGCCATCCGGACACTGAAATATAGTGACTGGAGGAGGACAAGAAAGAGGGAAGTGGCTCCCATGGACCCAGGAAAGATCTGAAGCGCAGTTTGGGGCCCACGGAGAAACTGAAGAGAGAAACTCCAACAAAGAAGAAGGAGGTGGCCTCCGGCGCCATTTCCCTGTGTCGGGAATCCTGACGCAACTGAAACGGTTCAAATCTGCGGACACGCGGTGACTGCTGGCGCCCCCAGGGGCCTCCACGGAGGAACGCGAGAAGCGGCGGTGCAGAGAAGCAGCGCCCGAGCAGGACACACTGACTGGCGGTGAATGCTGACACCCGGCCGTCCCGCGTGAGAGAGCGACTAGCCAGGCGCCATTGTGGGGGGAGCAGCAGCTGAACTTGAGAGTCAAGGTGGCTGCCACTCCATCCACGGCTCCAGTGGGAACCTCCGCGGAGTAATGCGAGACGCTGCGGTACAGAGAAGCACTAGCCGAGAAGGACACACTGACTGGCGCTTTCCTTCCTGGTATTCCAAGAATCTCCTAAGAGTTTGAAATACTAGCAATAAAGCAACCTACCATAGGCAATTTACGAACAGCAACCCAGGAATTAAACTAAAGAAAGAAAAGAAAATGAGACAACACTTAAACAAGATGCAACCCCACACATCCAGTTCACCAAAGGCAAACCCAGGGGGCAGTGAGGTGGGACAAACCAAAAGCCACCCACATGACATCTCTGAAGTGGTAACAACAAAGCAGTTGAAAGAGGCTCTGGAAAAATTTAAATCAGAAATAATTTCTCAGATAAGTGCAGAGACAATGTCCACAATGATGACCATGCTTAAGGACACTATAGCTGATACAGACAAAAAAATAGACGAGCTTAAGAAAATGATGGAAGCCATGAATGCTCAGCATAGGAAAGAAATGGACTCCATAAAGCAGATTCAAGCAGATATCCAGGAGAACAAAAATTCTACTTAAGTATTTGTAGCAGATTAAGCCAATGTGAGGACAGGATCTCAGATATAGAAGACAGGCTTGCAATGAGTGATCATGAAAAGAAAGAATTCTTAAAAATAGCAAGGGACAATGAAAAATCAATCCAGCAGCTGCTAGATGAGGCAAAGAAGAATAACTTAAGATTGATTGGAGTCAATGAAAAAGCAGGAGATAGCATAAATGACATCAGAACACTGTTCACAGACATTATTACAGAAAATGTCCCTGGTAGAGAAAAAGAATTTGACGTTCAGATAAGTGAGGCTTAGAGAACTCCAATTAGCCACGATCAAAAAAAATCTTCAGCCAGACATATCGTAGTCAAGATTCCAGAAATTCAACATAAGAGTAGAATCTTAAAAGCTGTTAGAGGGGCTGGTGAGATGGCTCAGCAGTGTACGCGCCTGCCTGGCAAGTGCGAGGGCCCGAGTTCGACTTGCGGATCCCACATAAGAAAAAAAAAAAAAAAAAGGGCCGGTGATATCGCTCAGCGCCACGGGCGCCTGCTGGCGCGCGAGGTCCTGAGGTCGACCCCCGGTACCCAAAAAAAAAAAAAAAAAAGCCGTTAGAGAAAAGAAACAAATAACCTATAAAGGAAAGCCTATCAGAATCACAGCGGACATTTCAGCACAAACCCTCAAGTCAAGAAGAGCTTGGAATGATGTATTTCAAGTTCTAAAGGAAAATAATCTTCAACCTAGATTGATGTACCCTGCAAAACTATCTTTCCAAACTGATGGAGAAATAAAATACTTCCATGACAAAGAACATCTGAGAAAATTTATAACCACCAAACCAGCACTCCAAAATGTTTTGAAGGACATTCTAGAAAGGGATAACAAGGACTACAACTCCAGAAACCCCAACAGAAGGAATCCACCAGGCAGAGCAAATGATTAAAGAGAGGGAGGGAAAACAAAACTTAAAAGAGGGGGAGCCAACAACAAGAAAATAACATGACAAGGATAAGTCAATACATATCAGTTTTAACCATTAATGGTAATGGTCTCAATTCACCAATCAAAAGGCACAGACTGGCGAATTGGATCAAGAAGCAAGATCCAACAATATGCTGTATACAAGAAACACACTTAATTCAAAAAAAAATTCATACACTGAAAGTCAAAGGATGGAAAACAATACTCCATATGACAGGAACCCAGAAAAAAGCAGGGGTAGCTATTCTTTTCACAGACAAATTGAATTTCAAGCCAAGAATGATTCAGAGAGATAAAGAAGGTCACTACATCCTTGTAAAGGGAACAATCCAAGAGGAACAGATAACAATCATAAATATATATGCAACAAATACCAGTGCACCCAACTATATAAAACAAATATTAATGGACATGAAAATTCAAAACACCACTAATACAATTGTACTGGGGGATCTCAATACTCCACTGTCACAAAAAGACAGATCAACTAGACAAAAACTAAACAAGGAACTATTAGAACTGTACCAAACTTTGGAACAAATGGAATTAGTAGATGTCTACAGAGTGTTCCACCCCACAACATCAGAATACACATACTTCTCAGCTGCACATGGGACATTCTCCAAAACAGACCACATACTAGCTCATAGAACCTGCTTAAGTAAATGCAAAGGAATTGAAATTATCCCATGTATATTATCAGACCATAGTGCCATGAAATTGGAAATCAATGGCAAAAGAAACCACAAGAATTTGCTAAACACATGGAAATTAAACAGCACCCTACTGAACAACCAATAGGTCACAGATGAAATTAAAGAAGAAATTAGACAGTTTCTGCAACTGAATGATAACGACAGTACAACATACCGGAACTTATGGGATACAATGAAAGCAGTCCTAAGAGGGAAATTTATAGCATTAAATTCCTATATCAGAAAAACAGAGCAAGCACAAATAAACAACCTAATGGTGAACCTCAAGCTTCTAGAAAAAGAAGAGCAGGCTAAGCCAAAAGCTCGTACAAGGGAGGAAATTATAAAGATCAGAGCAGAAATTAACGTATTGGAGACTAAAAAAACAATACAAAGAATCAACGAATCAAAGAGTTGGTTCTTTGAAAGATTAAATAAAATCGACAAACCCTTATCCAACCTTATTAAAAAAAGGAAAGACAGTACTCAAACCAATGCAATTAATAATGAAAACGGTGATATCACAACGGACCCTGCAGAAATCCAGAAGATCATCTATACCTACTTTGAAAACTTGTATTCTAATAAGATGGAAAATGCAGAAGAAATGGACAGATTCCTAGATACATATGAATTACCAAAGCTCAACCAAGAAGACATAAAAATCCTAAATAAACCAATAACAATCAATGAAATCGAAGATGTAATTAAAAACTTCGCAACAAAGAAAAGCCCAGGCCCTGATGGACTCACTGGTGAATTCTACAAGAAATTTTGAGAAGACCTAACACCACTACTTCTCAAACTCTTTAATAAAATTGAAAGGGAAGCAATACTCCCAAATTCATTCCTGGAAGCAAGCATTACCCTGATACCAAAACCAGAGAAGGACCCAACTAAGAAAGAGAACTACAGACCAATCTCCCTAATGAACATAGATGCAAAAATCCTCAGTAAGATACTGGCAAACAGAATGCAGCAAATCATCAAGAAGATTATACACCATGACCAAGTTAGATTCATCCCTGGGATTCAGGGATGGTTCAACATACGTAAATCAATAAATGTAATACACCATATTAACAGAACCAAGGACAAGAATCATATGATCATCTCCATAGATGCAGAAAAAGCTTTTGACAAAGTCCAGCACCCATTCATGATAAAAACCCTACAGAAAATTGGAATAGATGGTCTTTATCTCAATCTGATAAAAGCTATCTATGACAAACCAACAGCCAATATCATACTAAATGGACAAAAACTGAAAGCCTTCTCTCTAAAATAAGGAACAAGACAAGGATGTCCACTGTCCCCACTCTTATTCAACATAGTCCTGGAAACTTTAGCCAGAGTAATTAGACAAGAGAAAGAAATAAAAGGAATTATGATTGGAAAGGAAGAAGTTAAATTATCATTATTTTCAAATGACATCATACTCTAAGTAGAAGACCCCAAAAACTCCACTAAAAAGTTGCTAGATTTAATAAGCAAATTCAGTAGTGTAGCTGGATACAAAGTCAACACTCAAAAATCAATAGCCTTCCTGTACACCAACAACGAACTCACCGAGAGAGAAATTAGGGAAACAACACGTTTCACAATCACATCTAAAAAAATGAAATACCTAGGAATCAATCTCACAAAGGAAGTAAAAGACCTCTACACTGAAAACTACAGTACTCTGAAAAAGGAGATTGAAGAAGATATCAGAAAATGGAAAGATATCCCTTGCTCTTGGGTCGGAAGAACCAACATAGTGAAAATGGCCATACTTCCAAAATTGTTATACAGATTTAATGCAATTCTGATCAAAATTCCAACAATATATCTCACAGAATTACAGAAAACAATCCTAAAATTCATCTGGAACCAGAAGAGACCTAGAATAGCAAAGGCAATTCTGGGCAACAAAAGCAAGGCAGGGGGCATCACAATCCCTGATTTGAAATTATACTATAAAGCTACCGTGATAAAAACAGCGTGGTATTGGCAATAAAACAGACCTGAAGATCAATGGAATAGAATAGAAGATGCAGAAACAACTGCAGACATACTAAGCCACCTTATCTTTGACAAAGGTGCCAAACACATTCACTGGAAGAAAAATAGCCTCTTTAATAAATGGTGCTGGAAAAATTGGCGCTACACATGCCGAAGATTAAAATTAGACCCATATCTTTCACCGTGCACTAAACTAAATTCAAAATGGATCAAAGAACTAAATATTAAAACAGAAACATTAAATCTCCTGGAAAATAGAATAGGTAAAACTCTTGAAGACATTGGTGTAGGCAAAGACTTTATGAATAAAACCCCAATGGCACAGGAAGCATCACAAAGAATCAACAACTGGGATCTCATCTTATTAAAAAGCTTTTGCACAGCAAGAGAAACCACCAACAGAGTGAAGAGACAACCCACAACGTGGGAAAAAATGTTTGCCAGCTGTTCCTCAGACAAAGGATTACTAACGAGAACATACAAAGAACTCAAAAAAATCAGACCTCCCCAATTTAAAGACCCACTCCAAAAATGGGCATCTGAGATGAATACACACTTCTCTGATGAAGAAATACAAATGGCAAATAAATATATGAAAAAATGTTCAACATCACTAGTCATTCGAGAGATGCAAATTAAAACAACACTGAGATCCCATCTCACCCCAGAAAGAATGGCTATTATCAAGAAGTCAACTAATAACAAATGCTGGAGGGGCTGTGGGGAAAAAGGAACCCTTCTCCACTGTTGGTGGGAGTGTCGACTGGTGCAGCCACTTTGGAAATCCGTGTGGAGACTCCTCAAAAAACTAGGATTGGAGGTCCCTTTTGACCCAGCTATTGCCCTTCTTCGTATCTTCCCAGAAGAATTAAAAACATCGTACCACAGCGATATATGTGCACCCATGTTTATAGCAACACAATTTGTAATAGCTAGGTCGTGGAAACAACCCAAATGCCCATTAACCGAGGAATGGATAAAAAAGATGTGGTATTTCTATACAATGGAGTACTACTCAGCCATAAAGAAAGATAAACTGGAAACTTTTATAGGTAAATGGATGCAACTTGAGAAAATACTCACAAGCAAAACAAACCGGATGCACATTTGTAAACATCGTATTGTCTCCCTAGTATTAAAATGCAATTTCACTGTGACTATTCCATTCCCTAGTCTTCTATTTTTACCTAGCTTTTACACGGCTTAATCTTATACTGAGTAATGTTTTTCTCCAAAAGGTATTTGTACATTCTCTAATGCTTGAGTTTGTTAATACATGAGAATGTTTACTTGTTGTCTTTAAAAAAAATAAAAAACTAAAACTAAAAAAAAAAAAAAAAAGTAAAGGAAGCTCCAAGCACTGCACCAGCCTCTGCTGACAGTCTCCAGCTACACCTACAATTTACAGCCATAGCAAGTTTTGATTTTCAGTCCACCTAGCTATGCCAAAAATATTAACAAAGATGCATGTTAAGAACTGCCCAGTTCTAGTGCTTCTGGGATGATGGCTATCTCCTCTGTGGGGAAATGATTAGAGAAAGCTTCAAAATTTTATAGAACAACCACAAAGTGCAGCACTGATTTGAAAGCTTGCTATGAGATCTAGTATCTCTCAGTGGCCAATAAATGAGGCTCTTCATAAAAGGCGCCATGGAAAAATATTTCTCTTGCCACAATTAATACTCAGATATGGAAATACAGAGCTCCCGAACTACCTCACACTCCTAAAACTCCCATAATGAAAGATAACCATCAGGGCTGGTGAGATGGCTCAGCAGCTTAAGCGCCTGCCCGGCAAGCGCAAGGGCCCGAGTTCGACTCCCGGATCCCACATACGAAAAAGGGGCTGGTGATATCGCTCAGCGGCACAGGCGCCTGCAGGCGCGCGAGGTCCTGAGGTCGACCCCCCGGTACCCACAAAAAAAAAAAAAAGAAAGATAACCATCAATTTATAGATGAATATTTCAGGTCTGAGATAAACATACCTGGGTGACATCTACTATGGGACAACTCAGCCAACTAACATCCCTTTGCTGAAAACAAAAACACCATACTTACGATAAATTGAACAACGCCACCAAAAATATGGGTCAGATTCCTACATAGAGCTGCAATCACACTATTGTGTTAAGAGATAATCACTTGTTTGCTACTAACTGAAAGGCAAGAGATAGAATAAGATGGCTAGCCCCAAATGGTGCACGCACAGTGACTCTTTGGCACAAACCTATGGCCTTGGTTGACTCCACAGCAGATAAAAAGATATACACTAGGGTACCCATGTACACAAGGGCACTGGGTTAAAACTATAGATTGATCAGCCAACCTCCCAGTTTTGTGACATCAATAGATGAGAGATCAGTTATTCACTGGTATGATCATTTGACCTCCATGTTTATTCCACAAATAAAACTTAAAAATATAATGAGACACATTGAATCTCTTACTGACTATAACCAAAAGACTTTAAATGACATTGCAGAATGTGTTTCATTACTAAATTCAGAAGTAAAAATGACAAAGCCATTTTGCAAAGCCAAATGGCCCTAGATATTCTAACAGCAGCACAAGGTAGAACCTGTGCCATTATCAGAGCAGAGTATTGTGTGTACATTCCTAACAACTCTGCAAATGTGTCTTCTGCATTAAAAGATCTATATTCATAGATCAGTACAATGTCAGACTCTGCCATAAACATCAACGACTGACTATTGTGATGGTTTTCTGAAACAATCTGGTGAAATAAAGTTCGAATTTGTCTGGCTAGAATATTATGCATTGAATTCTTTTATGTTGCATGATCCATTGTTGTTATGGGCTAATGTCTTGTACACCCCTGCCCTTCCAGACTACAAAAGAGTAATGGTTTTACAAACACCAAACCCTGATATTCCTGTCTCCTTTACATCATTCAGGACAAGACTTTTAGCCTCTGGCTAGGCAAGAACAATGCCCCATCTCAAAAGAAGAAAAGTTACATAAAGTTGGACTGTCAGATGAGAAATCAAAAGTATAGATAAGGAGCAAAATGGACGATAGATAATGGGAAGTAGGAAAAAAATGTTCAAGTGGGAAGGGGAACAAAGGATGGGGGAGGAAAAAAGAGAAGGAAAAAAATAGAAACAAAGCTTTCGTAAATGGGGAGGGGAGCAGAGTTGAAGGGTAGGGAGGGGGATGGGGGAAAAAGAATTAAGATATTATGTACAGGTACAAATTTCCTATGATGAATGTGATCAATATGTATGACAAATATGTACAAATAAACAATAAAGTTTTAAAAAATGTTGGACCATCAGGCCTTCTGGAACCCCTTAAGAATAAGAGATCAAAGTCAGTGGGGGGGTGAGGCAGGACAGAAGAAATAAAAGACAGTTAGAAAACAGACAAGGAAATCATAACTAAAAGTTGTGCCCTGAGAAAGACTGAAACTTCCAGGACTTAGCCGAAAAATGCCTCCTGCCAATATTCTTTGGCTAGATTTATACCTCTTCCTAACAGACCCATTTCTAAAAGGCCATAAATTGGCTCAATTAACAAAGGGAGGTTTAGGAGCCTGGCTGTAAAATAAGGACTGTCCCAATGTTAACAGTTCTTGGCCAGATTTATACTCCTTCCCTGCCAGACTCATCACTAGAAGGCCATAAACTGGCCCAATTAAGATAATAAACAAAAGGTCGAGCAAATCCAGAGAATGTTTAAATCACCTATTCAAAAAAAATTAAAAAACAGCCAGGTGTGGTGGTGCATACCTGTAATCCCAGTACTTGGGGAGGCTGAGGCAGGAAGACTGCCTCAAGTTCAAGGCCAGCCTGAACTACATAGCAAAACCTTGTCTCAAAAAATAAATAAATAAATAAAAAAACATGCCCACAAATGGGCTGGTACCCTTCGGGGGGCAGTTTTATCCCTAGCTTTTCACACCCTCAAGAAAAGAATAAATATATTCAGTTCTAAACTGTAATGCATCTCATTTCTCTGAGTACCCATACTCCCCTCTTGAGTACATACTATACTCTCTCATGTCTCTTCTTGATACACCCTGAAAATTCTTTTCCTGTGATGGGAGTCAGTGAGTCTGCTACAGCAGGGTGATTTAAGTTTAGGAAACTCACAGACCCAGCCTACTGACAGACAAACTGTATAGAAAAGAGAACTATCTCCTCAGCCAAAGATAATAACTACTTCAACACTGTTAGAGATTTCTAAAAGTGACTTGATAAAAGCTAGGTCAAAATAAGACAAGCAAGTTCAGTAGATGATTAACTGAAAAATCCAGAGGGTAACTAGAGAATATTCCCTATATAATTATGAATGTAAGTATAATGAGTTTGGGATAGGAGAGGTAAATATTTGTCAGAAAAGCTTTGCAATCTTTAATATGTTTTCTATACCTCAGGGTTTGTTTTCTAAGCTCTGTTGGTCTGAAATTTCAATGAAAAGTTTATCCAGTGGTAATTAAGCCCTGAGAAAAAATGAATTATGCTACATGAGATGGATGTGTACCCAACAGTCCATTTAATAACTGACAATAAAAATAACTATTGAGCAGACTGATGCTTTCATTGCTGAATCAATGAATTCTTTACCCCAAAAGGAAGTTAATTTTTAGAAATCAAATGAAGATCATATAGCTGGTTGATGATGTATGAAATCAGAGCTAGAAAACAACCTAGGTCATCCACATATTCTTATCCACTGGCTGTGTGCCTACTCATTGTAACAAACCTGGAGGCTCATTATTCCATTACCTCCCAAATCCTCCAATTTTAAATACTCCAAGCTGCTGTTTCACTTCTTCTAATTACATCAAGATTTATGTCAAAGCTCTCTGACTACTCTAGTAGGGGCTAATCTTTCTTTTAATTCTACTGGCTTCAGACTGTAGCCAATCAATGAGGAAATATTTCTAAGAAAAAGGAATATGTCAAGCAAAGTCCTCAGTAAAAAATAATCCTTTCATTAATTTCTACACTATTTATGTCTTTATTAAAAGCAGAGGACTAATTACTAACAGATGCTTCTACAGAAAGATAGGACTAAAAATTCAAATGTTGGAGTAAAGCTCCAAAATACCTTTAAAAAATCTGAAGATTCTATTACAAAACAAATATTTACTCAAACCATCTAGTGTTTTAAAATAAGAGTTTTCAAATATGAAATTACCACTCTTTTTTCACAAACCCTTTATAACAGCTACAATGAATGGAGGACTTAAATACTTTCTGAGAGGCATTATTAATACTGATTAATACTTGTTAAGAACACACAAGTGAAAATTAATAAAAATTAAAACAGAAAAGATTTCAGTTGGTTTTCAGGCAAAATCTATTATTTGTCAGACTGATAAAATTTCTACACGCTAGCTTACATCTGTCATCTAAACGTTATGTTCCTAGACAGCAGAGACTTTGTCTTGTTCATTACTGCATTTTGGTACTTAGCATAAATTTTAGCACAAAGCAAGTAATCAATAACTACTTTTTAAATGAATGGGTTATGGTAGAGGATAGGCCTTACACTCTCACACTATAATCACTGCAACTAATATTTATTAAGTACTTCCTATGTTCTAGGCACTACTTAAGAGCTTTAAAATGTTATGAGAAGTTAACTTATTTAAATCTGTTTTAGTATTATTTTCATTTTTATTTTACAGACAAAGAAACTGAAGTGCACTGAGACTAAGTTACTTTCTCAAAGGCATTCCACCAGGAAGTGAAGGGCGCATGATTAAAATTCAGGTAGTCTGGCTCCAGAGCTCAGGTTCTTAACTACAACCCCATAACTACCTCTTACTGCCATGTCCTCTAAACTTTACTATGATTCCATTTAGCTAACAATGCTAAAATAATACAAGGATGGGAGGGGGAAAATAATAAAGACCAAATATAAAGTATTACAACGATTTTGCTTTGTTGTTTTTTACTGAAAAAGAAAGATCTTAAAGTTTACGTTGCTTGAATTTAGGAGAAGTGACTGTTTCTCCTTTGTTAGTTGACCTATTTTTTGGTTTTGTTTAGATTATTAATAACTATCCTTAAAAGGCTTGAGTGACAGATGATCCTGAAAACTGGCAAATATCATGTTAAGACTAACACATATATAAACGAATCTCACTACTTAGCGTAATTTTTAAAAATTCTACCCTATAATACTTTGCTATTTCTAGATAGCCATGGAAGGTAGTAATATTTAAAAAAAGAGACAAAAATATGAATGTAGAATGCTTTGAGTTCCTTGAAAGGAAAGAATTACACTGGGAACCAAAGAAAGAGGAAAAAAAAGCACTTTCTCACCAATCACTTCCTACCAACAAAATAAGTATTATTTACTTATGTAAATAAGTATAATTTTTTTTTTTTTTTTTTTTTTTGTGGGTACCGGGGGGACGACCTCAGGACCTCGCGCGCCAACAGGCACCCGTGCCACTGAGCGATATCACCGGCCCCTTTTTCGTATGTGGGATCCGGGAGTCGAACTCGGGCCCTCGCGCTTGCAAGGCAGGCGCTTATGCCGCTGAGCCATCTCACCGGCCCAAATAAGTATAATTTTTGTAGAGCACTTCTACATACAATTTGCCCAACTGGCCATCAATTCTTAAGTTACCACTTCTCCCTCTCTCTCTCTCTCCTATTTCCCTTTCACTCTCACTCTTTGCCTCTCTCACTGAGTAAAGATAGGAAGATAATAAAAGCAAGGTCAGAAAAAAGAGCCAGGTGGAAAAATGTGCAACAGTATTTTGATGACATTTTCACTCACTTAGAAAAAGTATAGTGCAATTAAATCTTTTTATTTCAGTGACCTTACTATTTAACAAGCTTATATAATGATAATATCAATGATAAAGAATATGGATAATTAAATAGATAGGCTAGGTGGAGATCTACCATGAAGTTAGTGGATATTCTAGAATCTAAGCATAAACATGGGAAAATATCAACCTTAAAACACATGTACACACATTAATAGGCTAAATCTAACTTGGCTATTTATGGAGGCTAGATTACATAATAAATAAGCCCAACCAACATTATTTTAGACAACTAAAGTGATTAGGTTGACAAATAACTTTTTCAACCAATCATGAAATTTTGTTTGTTAGCTGGTTGGTTGGTTTTATGCCAGAAAAAATCTCATTCATATAACTTTAATCAGTGTATATGATTTGGCATTAGAGAATTTCGGTTAGATGAATCAATCAAAATATACTAGAATGTGATCATCTTAAATACATATATCTTCTATACAAGTACAATCATCAACAAGAATTCCCAGTTACTTGTTATTTGCTCTTACCCCTTCTTTTGGGTCTGTGTGTAGTCCTCCTCCCGCGTGACCATGCCAACATGTTCTCTTTTCTATCAATGGCCATGCCTGGAGAGCCTATTGAAAATGATACCAACCAATTTATTAGCTATTACTGAATTTCAGATGTTTGAAAATAGTAGAGAGACAATCTACTCTAACGAATATCCCCTGAGGCCGGGGATATAGCTCAGCTGCACTGAGCCTGCCTGGCAAGTGTGAGGTCCTGAGTTCAATTCCCGGCCCCCCCCCCACAAAAAAAAAAAAAAAAAAAAAAGATGTTAATGTCTGATGAATATCCCCAAAACAAATTCAAAGGCATGGGGACGGTGAGGTGGCTCAGCAGCATAAGCACCTGCCTGGCAAGCGAGAGGGCCTGAGTTTGACTCCCGGAACCCACATACAAAAAAAGGGCCGGTGATATCGCTCAGCGGCACAGGCGCCTGCTGGCACGCGAGGTCCTGAGGTCGACTCCTCGGTACCCACAAAAAAAAAAAAACAAAAACAAACTCAAAGGCATTGCTTTTAGCCTGGCATAGTAAAGCAAAACACTTTCATAAATAGCTTACAGCTAAATTTACATAATGAATATTGAGATTAACAAATATTCACGCAGAAATCACTTTCTCTAAATAGCCTTTGAAATTAACATTTAAAATATTTAACTTGTATTATACTTTTATTTAATTTACAAGTGGTGCCCTTATTGCCATTCACTACTACAGTGCTGATAATCTGTTACTCTATTATTGACAAGCAAGGACAATATACAGTTAATTTATATCTTATTTGCTCTCCTTCTGTACATATTTTTGTTTTCCAATTAATACAACTGATTTTATGCAACTTTTTATTATCCTTGTTCACACACATATTTAGAAACAGGTATTTTTAGTACTTCACAGTCTATCTTATGCTATAGTCGCACACATTTTATCTTTCCTATTACCCAGCAAATTCCTTAGAACTAGGAACAATATCTTTTCTCTTTTTCTCTCATGGTATATACCAGTGTCTTACATATATATGAAATACAGATTTCAGTGCTTGTTAGATTAGCTTAAAAAATAGTTATCTCCAAGTCTCCCAACTAACCTCAATTATTATCATACCTACAATACAATTTTAAAAGGCCTTAAAATTACTGCTAAATTTAGAGATATATAAAAATAAAATCATTTGAGAAAATACACATCACAAGATATTAATGATTATGTTTTAATTTTAGGCTTGCTAATATTAAAAGCCTTTTCACAATTAAAAAATACTTTAATGAGGTACACAGATTTAAAGATGCTTTTTCAGTAATCAGAATGATCAATTATTAATGAACAATTCTTCACAAACACAAATATGTATCAATACCATACATAACAGTATCAGCTCAGGACCAGGCTATAAAAATGGAATTAAAAAAGCAAAACTACCTTCTCGTTCTCACCAGTTGAAACACAAGAACTGCCATAAATGGGTTATTGATTTTGGATCAACAATTTTAAAGCACTTTTGTAGAAAGGAAAACATAGAAAGGTAATTTTTAGTCTGAAATGTCTCTCTATGTCTTTTTTTCTCTAAAAGGCTGAGCAACAAGTTTTATCAAGTGGTCTGGTGAATACCACACAAGATAATGTCTTAAAGCAAAAACCTAAAATACAAATAAAATTCATGGCATCATGGACAACGAGACGATTAAGCACATTTTCCACTTAAAGCTTTAATTTAATAATGAAAAATCTTTCATTTCTACAGCCTCTGCATAAACCAGAACAATGTCTTATACCTTAATGGGAAATAACTAGAAAAAATTAAAAAGTAGACTATTTTCTAACTTTCTACTCTTTTTCTATCACAGAGATTTAACTGTTTCATTTTAAAGCACTGGGAATTTTTAAAGATGTCTGTCATTTACATTAGCTATGAAAAATAACTCTCATCAATATGTAAACTAAACATCACTTACTCATGAGCTCTAATAAGCTTACAATCTCTTGATGTTCTGCTATTGGAAAGTTTTCTAAGGCAAATAAACTTAACTCACTTGAAAAACTACAACATTCTATACATAAGATACAAATTACCAGGATAAATTTAAGTGTCAACAACTGCCATTACATGTATAGAAGCTTTCTGAAAATGTTACTTTAGTTGGCACAGATCTCAAGAGATTCAGATTTCTTCAGGGGTAGAAAAATCCCAAGATTTCTTTCTGCATTTCTAGCAGCAGGAACATACCTTCTTGCCAGCATTTAGAAATACATGAAAAAGGAAATTATTTGAAAAATGTAAAATATGTATTAAATATATAGTATAAGTTAGGAAATGTTCCAAGGGCTTATATACTTTTCCTACTATATGTTGAAGTATGGGCTTAATATTACCTTTGTAGCATCTAATAACTGTCTTGAACTATCTTTTCTCCATCTTTGCCATGTAGCATTTCTTAATAACTCTGGGATCTGTTAAAGAAAAAAAAAGGGAGGGGGATTGAGTTTCAGAATGGACACTTAATATTCTAAAATTATTCTTTTGTTCATAAATATTTATAGTTTATATCTTAAATGTCCCTGAAAGCTCATGTGTTGGTGGCTGGATCTCCAGCTGATGGCACTATGTGGGGGGTAGCTGCAGGTGGTGTCACCTAGTTCAAGGAACATTACTAGGGACACCACCTTGAATGGTATATTTGGACCCAGGCCTTCCCCCCACCCTCTGATTCCCGGTAGCCATTAGAGGAGCAGTTTTGCTCTACCACGCATTCCCCACAATGATTTTGTTCCTGGCCACAGGCCTGAAGTGATGCACCCAAGCAACCATGGGCTGAAACCCTGAACTAAAATAAACTTTTCATACTTTGTCTTGGTCACTATTCTATCACTGAACAAAATAACCAATATCCAAAACTTAAAGGAAGAGAAGTTTATTTTCTATTACAGTTTCAGTCCGTCGTCAGCTGGCTCCAAGGCCAGCAGGGTAAAAGGGCCTGGCCAGAGGACAGCTGCTCATCTCATGAAAGCCAAGAAGCAGAGAGAGAAGGGAGGAGCCAAGGACAAGAACATACCTTTCCTGGTCATGCCCTCAACGACCCACCTCCAAACAGGTACTGCCTCCCAACAGTACATGTATCTATGAACTCATCAATGGATCAATCCACTGATTAGTATAGTACCACCATCATCTACTCACCTTCCAAAACCCCACCTCTGAACCCATGAGAATATGGGAAAACAGTCTAGATCTAAACCATAGCAAGCTGTTTACCTCAGGTGTTTCGTCACAGCAATAGAAAGCTAACATGTAAACAAACATAAAATTAAAATTTTTATCAATGTTAAGTGGTTATGTGCTCAATGCATGCCTAAGAAGACAAAATAAAATTTGTGGTCCAGGCAGAAAGTAAATTATTTATTAAAATGTCAAATTGTATTTTCTGTTCACTGCCCCTCTAGGTTTCACTTTTGTTTCTTTTCTCTTTTTATTTTTTATTTTTTTTAAATAAAAGAAGCTGACTTATTTGAAGGTCAGGAAGGGGCAAGAGAGAGATGATAGATAGCTACTTTGGATGAGTAAGGAGTATTTAAAACTAAAATAATCCTGTTTTTCTTGTTTTAAATCTTTTTTTCTTAAAGCCCTTGAAGTCTTCAACACCATTTCTTTCTTAAATGGCTTTAATCTTCTTTTCAAATACTCCTCTTTTGTTCTAACTTCCTTTATTTCATGCAATTGCACTCTACATTGTCTGTTCCCTCTTTAGTCCTAATCTGAATGCTAAATTTAGATACTAACCATAAGATCAATTTTGCACATTTTTATATAACTAGCTGATAAACTCCAATGAAAAGTTTCCCTAGGGCAATTCTTTTCATGGTAATGTTCTACAAATGGAGCTGAAAGATGGAATAATAAAAACCTCTCCACGGTAATATTAGAGAGACATCTGTCAAATGGACACTCATCTTTCTGAAATGCACTATCAATTTAGCAAGGAAAACTCTGCTTCTTAGGTCAAGTATCTCCCAAAAGGCAAGTAACTCTTGAGCTTTACCTAATTATAAATAAGTTGTACAGCTGGATTAATGCCTCAATATTAAAAACAATCAATATTGTACATTGCAAAATGCCAAAAAGGAAATCAACAACAAAATAACATCCATTCACAAAAAAGTAACCAAATTATTGAGAAAACTGGCTCAGTTGTTTGCTAAAATAAAATAAACAGTAGCTAGTTTTTGGTTATGTGTATTTATAAATGTGTAAGGTATTCGATGAATTAGGAAAATTTCAAACATATCAATGGTTCTCGCACTGTTGTGCCAAAACCAAGCTCCTACTGTATTCTATTTGTATACATCCTCAAATCTCTTCACTACAGTAACCAAGCTTCCTGGGGCTTTACTGTTTTTCTCACTGCCCTTCTCCAGATTCACACCTGGTACAAGCTTTACTCCCCTATTTTCCTGTTTCTCACAAGCCTTTAGTTCAAGTAACTGCAAATTAGAGTAATATATGGTCCATGTTTGCACATACATGTGTAATTCAATCTTCTTTGCCTTTCACAATTTGTTTAGTTACATCAAGTAAATCACTACTTTTTTCTTTCCTCTCTCAAAACCACGCCTACAGATGGCTGCCAGATAAGAGACTGGTGATACACTTAAATTAACAACAACAAATGAAATAATATTGTACAAAATAAACATAACTACCACCAAATCTAAGCCCTTGAAAGGACCTATAAAACTTCTTCAGAATTACCAACTTTTTATCCTTTCGTAAATTAAACCATTTTTTCTTTAAACATCTATAAATAATTTTTAAAATATTCATATTCAAAATGAACTTCCAGTACTAAAACAACATTGTTAAAATTATCAAATATTTCAGGCATATAAAAATTCAGAAAACATACAGTGGACCCTTGACTTACAAACTCAATTCAATTGCGAGGGCTGGTTTTAAGTCAAGACTAACTTTCCCATAAGAAATAATGGAAATATCCATAATGCATTCTAAACCTCCCAAAGCACCCCTTAACTAACCTTTTCATAATAAAAAAAAGGGTTGTATAATGTGTGTAATTTATCAGAAACAGCAATAATTTTCCTAGTGTATTCACCAAAAAGTCATAAAATGTGCCTAGATTACCAGAAACAACAATCTCATACTGTGCTCACCACTCAAGTTGACATCTTTGGCTTGCAGGAAGGGAGAATGAAACGGAAGGTGGTTATTGTTTGGAAGGAGAGTCCCCTTCCATGAGAACATCAGGAACCTGGCTCTCTGGCGTCCTTTCTCTCCTTGGGAGAGTCTGTGGCCCACTGGGACCTGCTTCTGGCTCACTAGGTCTCAACCTTTTCAGAACTAAAAACTGGTCTAAGGTTGTCTGTTTCTGTCTTTTCTTGAACACTGTTCTTTTCAATTGTGATTGCTTTCTTTATCTTCTCTTCCTTCTTTAGCTTCTTTTCTAGCTTTTTTGGGGCCATTTTAATAGTAGTAATCGTAGCAATTATATAAATGTTCATATTCAAAATGAACTTCCAGTACTAAAACAACATTGTTAAAATTATCAAATATTTCAGGCATATAAAAATTCAGAAAACATACAGTGGACCCTTGATTTACGAATTCAATTCATTTGCGAGGGCTGGGCAAATGGGCTGGGCAATTCAGCACGTCCACAAACATGGGCATCTGGGCTTAGACTGATGCTTACATACACTTTTCTGGCATCACAAGTCTTTGTTTACAATCACATAGGCTGCAGGCATTTGGGTCTTAACCCAACTTTAGTCATACGTTAAACCTAAAACTTCCAGTCATTACCCAAGTTGTTCCTATATGAGGTTGATCGTAACTCAAGGGTCCAATGTAATGAACACATGTACTCAATGTACTCACTACTCAGCCTAAGAAATAAGACATAAAAAGAGAGTCCTTGACATACTCCTCTTTATTGTCACCTCCACTATGTTCCCGAAAGATAACCAGCACTGATTATTCAAAACATCTTTTATTCCAAAGGTGAGAGTTTCATTCACATAGCAAGTTAACACCTTTTGAGGACTAGTCCTAAAACCCTACCATTAATTATAATATTGTTCCTATGGGAAAATGCTCTGAGTTCTAAACAACACATTTTAAGATACTTCGGAAGCAATTCATTTTTATAAATTAGAGAGTAGTTCTACTTATAAAACTCTGAGAGAAGGCCTTACAGCAAAATATAACCTGAGGTGGACAAAGGCAGAAAACAAGATTATTAATTCTGTGGAATTTGATTTGAAAATTAGGGCGTTGGATCAGATGTCCTCTGAAGTCCATTTTAACTCTAAAATTCTATTTTTATGGAATGAAATGAAATGGCTACTATTATTAAATGATTCTTTTTTTTTTTTTTTTTGTGGGTACCGGGGGTCGACCTCAGGACCTCGCACGCCAGCAGGCGCCCGTGCCGCTGAGCGATATCACTGGCCCTTTTTCCATATGTGGGTTCCGGGAATCGAACTTGGGCCCTTGCGCTTACCAGGCAGGCGCTTATGCCGCTGAGCAATCTCACCGGCCCTTAAATGATTCTTTTAAAACAGTTAACTGAGATTATAACATTTCTTCAATAAATTCAGCATCTGAATTTATAACACCATCCCTCCAAAGGCTCACAAAACAATAAACCATACTGAAGATAACAAACATGATGAACATGCTAAAATACCAAAGAACTCCAGTACACTGAAAATGACAATCTGTCAGTTCATTTTAGGAAGGTAAATTAAAAAAGGAAATTCTGAAAGAACCCCTAAATTCAGGAATCTGTGACTTCTGAGCATTATAATGTATGCTCTCATTTAGGTCACCAATATTCATCTACTAATCATTAAACATTAATTTCTGCTCTGGGTAGACATTCAATAAAGATTTATAAAATGACTTAACACTAACACCATTGACCTAGAATACATAACTACCTCTCTGTAAATGAGATCAACATCCAGGAGCAAAGGCTCATAAAACTGAAGCCTACTCATGTTACAGTTGCATTATTCCTTTAAAATAAAATTCAGTGTTTACAAAAATTAATCCTACTAATAAATCTAATTAGTAACTACTAATGACTGCATTGTTTTGTAATAATTAACTTTCATAATTCAATTTATCCTGAGTGCTTCAAACATTTGAAGAATTACCTAATAATAAAAGAGATTAAAGGCCTGGGTGTATAGTTCAGGGCTTGATAACTAGCATCATAAAAAATAAAATAAAGATAAAGAGATTACAAATGTACTGTCAGTCCATCAAGGATTTTGGATCCAATTACATAGTCTGCATCCCTGGAGCACTAGGAAATAAAGTAAGTCTACAGGTATCCATCCATGACACATGTAATGCTTCACAGTATCAAATAGTCACATGTGAACATAGTTAACTGATCATTAATCATCTGTGATTAAGACCTAAAAGGGTTAAAATTAAACTCGCAATATATTCTTAAAGGGAACCCACTGTGATTTAAAACTATACATAACCTACTTTACTAGGTTTTTTTCCCCCCAAACTGCCCAAAAACTAGCTAGGGGTATGACAGGTATAGGAAAAGAAAGAAAAGGGAGAAAGAAAGGATGAGAAATGGTAGGCTAACTTAAAAGTTTCTATCAAGAAAAATGAAATACTTAGGAATCCATCTAACAAAGGAAGTGAAAGACCTATACACTGAAAACTACAGTACACTGAAAAAGGAGATGGAAGAAGATATCAGAAAATGGAAAGATATCCCCTGTTCTTGGATAGGCTGAACAAATATAGTAAAAATGGCCACACGTCCAAAACTGTTATACAAATTTAACACAATCCCAATCAAAATACCAGTGGCATACCTCACAGAACTAGAGAAAAAAAAATCCTAAAATTCCTATGCAAACAGAAGAAACCTAGAATAGCAAAAGCAATTCTGGGCAATAAAAACAAGGCAGAGACATCACAAATCCTGATTCAAAGTCATATTACAAAGCTACCATGTTAAAAACAGCATGGAACTAGCAAAAAAAAAAAAGAAAAAAAAAGACCCAAGGACCAATGGAATAGAACAGAAGATGCAGAAACAGCTCCAAGCACACTCACCTACCTTATCTTTGACAAAGGAGCCAAACACCTTCAATGGAGAAAGGATAGCATCTTTAATAAATGGTGCTGGGAAAACTGGCTTTCCACACGTCGAAGATTAAAACTAGATCAATATCTCTCACCATGCATTAAACTAAAATTGAAATGGATTGCCGGGGATATAGCTCAGCAGCACAAGCGCCTGCCTGACAAGCAAAAGGTCCTGAGTTTGAGTCCCAGTACCAAAAAAAAAATTGCAATGGATCAAAGATCTAAAATACTAAAACAGAAACATTTAATCTGCTTGAAGGTAGAATAGGGAAAACCCTTGAAGAGATAGATGTAGGCAAAGATTTTATGAACAAAAGCCCAATCACACAAGAAATATTACAAAAAATCAAAAACTGGGATCTCATCATATTAAAAAGCCTTTGCACAGCAAAAGAAACCACCAACAGAGTGAAGAGACAACCCACAGAATGGGAAAAAATTTTTGCCAGCTGTGCCCCAAAACACTAATATCTAAAATATATAAAGAACTTAAAAAGATCAGACTCCCCAAATTTAAAGACCCAATCCAAAAATAGGCATCTGAAATGAATAGACACTTCTCAGATGAAGAAGTATAAACAGTAAATAAATATATGAAAACTGTTCGACATCACTGGTTATTTGAGAAACACAAATCAAAACAACACTGAGATTCCATCTTACTCCAGATAGAATGGCTATCACCCAATAATGAATTCTGGCAAGGCTGTGGGGAAAAAAGAACACTTCTCCACTGTTGATGGGAGTGTAAATTGGTAAGACCACTATGGAAATCCATATGGAGATTCTTCAAAAAACTAAAACTAGAAGTTTCTTTTGACACACCTATTCCCCTTCTTGGTATATGAGGTATGACTTGCATCATACCACAGTGATATATGCACACTCATCTTTATAGCTGCACAATTTGTAATAGGTAAATCTTGGAAACAGCCTAAATGCCCATCAATGGATGAATGGATAAAGAAAATATAGTTTTCATATAATGAAGTACTACTCTGCCATAAAGAAGAATTAGAGACATTTTTAGGTAAACAGATGCACCTTGAGACCATACTTTTAAGTGAAATAAATTAGACATATATGTTTAAATATCACATTGTTTCTCTTGTATGAGAAACTAAAAGCATAAATAAGGACCAAAATGGATGATAGATATTGGGAAATAGGAAGAAAATGTTCAAATGGGAAGGGGAACAAGCAAGGGCGAGAAGGAAGGGAAAAGCAAAAAAAAAGAATAGAAGGAAAAAATGGAAACAAAACTTTTGTAAAGGGCCAGTGAGATAGCTCAGCAGCATAAGCACCTGCCTAGCAGGTGCGAGGTCCTGAGTTCGACTCCCGGTACCCACATACGAAAAAAGGGCCGGTGATATCGCTCAGCGGCACAGGCGCCTGCTGGCACGCGAGGTCCTGAGTTCGACCCCTGGTACCCACACACACAAAAAAAACTTTTGTAAATAAGAAGGGGAAGAAGGATTGCAGGATGGAGAGGGGAATGGGGTAAAAAGAATCAAGATACATTATAGGTACAAATTCTCTATAATGAATGTGATCATTATGTATATCAAAAGTGTACCAATAAAATTAATTTTTTAAAAAAGAGTTTATAATTGTAATTCTCAGCAGAAAGTTGAAAGACAAAGGATTTAGATAGTGTTAGGTATTCAATAAATGCTTGTAATTACAAATTCAATGACTGTAGAACAGGATTGGTAAATACTATTTTGTAAAGACCTGTATAGTAATTTGTTTTAGAAGAATCCTTATTAACAAAGGTTAAGCTAACTTTAAGAAAAAAATAAAAGAGAGAGAGGGAGAGAGACAGAGACAGAAAGACAGAGAGACAGAGAGACAGAGAGAGAGAGAGAGAGAGAGAGACCCCACCAGAAAAACATATACACATTTCAGGAAAAGAAAAACTTGTATAAATATTTTAATACTAAATTTATTGATATACGTAAATGGATGCAACTCGAGAAAATACTCACAAGTGAAATAAACCGGATGCACATTTGTAAACATCGTATTGTCTCCCTAGTATGAAAATGCAATTTCACTGCGACTATTCCATTCCTTACTCTTCTATTTTTACCTAGCTTTTACATGGCTTAATCCTATACTGAGTAATGTTTTTCTCCAAAAGGTAATTGTACATTCTCTAATTCTTGAATTTGTTAATACATAAGAATGTTTACTTGTTGTCTTTAAAAAATAAATTAATTATTAAAAAATTAATTAATTTATTAATTTATTGAGACATCATGAGATTAATACAAGTTACCTTTGGCCTCTACAATTACAAGAGATTCTCAAAGTGGTGGCCATTAGCTTCCAGATATTTATTAGTACGGCAAACTAGTGCTTGGGTAACCTCGGTCTTTGAAATTGCTGCAAATGCACTTTCAATTTCTTCTCTAAGGGCCGGCAGTGTATTAGTTTTTCTGTCATATATGACATCCTCTAGGGCCCCCCATATGAGGGTGACACCATCTGTTGAAAAACTATCATACTATTTTTCTCTTCCTCAAGTGTGAATACACTTTTTTGGCAGACTGGGTGTGTGTGTAGTGAAATGACTATTAGGCAAATTAACAATGAACATATCCTGTCTCCTCACACAGTTACCTACCTTGTGTGTATGGTGACAGCACCTGAAATCTACTCTCAGCAAACTGCCTGTATATAATATAGAATTATTAACCAGTCACCATGCTTTACATTAGATCTCTATGCTTACACACCTGTAGAACTGCAACTTTTGGCCAACATCTCCCCATTTCCTCTGCCTCCCTGACCTACCCCCAAACTGTTACTCTACTGTTTTGATGATTTTATTTTGGTTTTTGTGATACTGGGGATACAGAGTTTTGCATATGCTAGTCTAGTGTTCCACCACTGAGCTATACCTCCAACCTCTCTCTGTTTCGACATATTTAACCTTTTAAATTCCACATACAAGTGAGATCCTGTGGTATTTTTGATGTGTTTCACTTAGCATAATGTCACTTAGCATAATGTCTAGGCTCATCTGTGTTGTTGCAGATGGCAAAATGTTCTTTTTTTAAAGTTGAATAATATCACATTAAGTAGATACATGTGCATATGAATATTATATTCACATATATACAAAAATATTCCATTTTATACACAATGCACACACACGTACACACACCATAATTTCTTTATCCATTCATCTATCAATGGACACTTTGGTTGTCCCCATATCTTAGCTATTGTGAATAATGCTGCAATGAGGATAGGAGTGCAGATACCACTTTGAAATCCTGATTTCATTTCCTCAGGTTGTAAAACTACAAGAAGGATTGGTGGATCATATATTAGTCCCATTTTTAATATCTGGGAGAACCTCCATACTGCTTTTCATAAATAGTTGTACCTATAGTTTTTCATCAATAGTTGTAGCAATTTATGCTCTCATCAATAGGGTATAGGGTTTCCTTTTCTCCACAACCTCGCCAACACTACTTATCTTTTATCTTTTTGATAACAGCATCCTAACAGGTATGAGATGATATCTCATTGTGGTTTTGATATTCATTTCCCTGGTGACTAGTGATGTTGAGCATTTTTTTATGTATCTCTTGGCCATTTACAGATCTTCCTTGGGAAAATGTCTACTCAGGTCCATTGCCCATTTTTAAATCAGATTTTTTTTTTTTGCTAACAAGTTGTGTGAGCACTCTCTCTCTCTGTAAAAAAAAAAAAAATATATATATATATATATATATATATATATATGGAAATTAACCATTTAATATGCACTTAGCAGTTATATGGCCTGCAAATATTTTCTCCCAGTTCACAAGACACTTTATTATTTGGGTGTTTCCTTGGCTGCACAAAAGAGTTTTTTTAGTTTAATGTACAGTCCTATTTGTTTACTTTTACTTTGGTTGTCTGAACTTTTGGTGTCATCACAAAAAAATCATTGCCAAGGCTAATGTGAAGGAGCTTTTCTCCTACGTTTTCTTCTGAGTTTTATGGTTTTGAAGGATTTCATTTAAGTCTTTTATCCATTTTAAGTTGATTTCTATGTATGGTATAAGGGTACAATTTCATTCTTTTGCATGACGGATATCCAGTTTACCCAATATGATTTAATGAGGAGACCATCTTTCCACATATGATTGTATTATGTGTAGGTTTATCTCTGGGCTCTTTATTCTGTTACAATGGCCTATATGTTTGTCTTTATGTCAGTGCCCTATGTTTTTTATTATTGTAGCTTGGTAATATAATTTGAAATCAGGAAGCGTGACACTTCCAAATTTGTTCTTCCTTCTCGAGATGGCTTTGACTAGAGTCACTTGTAATTACATATGATTTTTAGTATTCTTTTTTAATTTCTGTGAGAAATGCTATTGGCTTTTTGTTGATTGGTTGGTTGAGATCTTTTTGAACCTGGGGATTGAACTCAAGACCTCAAATATGCCAGGCAGGTGCTCTATCACTAAGTGTATCTTTAGACTGCCATTAGCATTTTGATAGGGATAGTTTTCAATCTATATAATGCTTTGGGAAATACTGAAAGTTTGATAATATTAATTCTTCCAATCCACGAACATGGGTTATTGTTGCATTTGTGTCTTCTTCGATTTCTTTGGTCAGTGTTTTAAAGTTTCCAGTGTAGAGATCCTTTACCTCTTTTTAAATTTATTTCTAATTATTTTACTGTTTCTGATACTATGGAAAATGGAATTGCTTTCCTGAATTCCTTTTCCAGATAGTAAATATTTTAGGACTTGTCAAAACTACTCAACTCTATCACTGTAACATGAAAGCATAATACATAAATGAATGAATACATAAATGATAATATATAAATGAATGAATGTGGCTATATTCCAATAAAACTTTATTAATGGACAATGAAATGTGAGTTTCATATAATTATACCACAAAATATTACTTTTCTTTTTATCGTTTCCCTAAACATAAAAAATGTTTTTGAAAAATCTTAGCAGAGTTCCTGCAAACCCAAGTACTACAGATTGCTGATCCTTGGTCTAGAGAATTTCTAAAACTCCCTTCAACCTCCAGGAGTTTAGTGAGAGAGAGGAAAGGAGACAGAGAGGAAGGAAGGAAGGAAGGGAGGGAGAGAAAGAGACAAAGGGAGAGAGGGATGGAAAGGGAGAAAGGGATGCAGGGAGGAAGGAAGAGACCCTTCATCAAAAAATCTCCACCATCACACACACATACACACACAAATTACGAACCCAAAAAATATGCAGATCTCCCTCTTCTTCAAACGCTTTTCCTTTTATCTACCAAAAGTTATCTGTCGGGTCAAGAGACCAGTAGAAAGTCCTATTTAGCAGATAGCACAAAAATTCGTCATGTCTGTTTAGGCAGCTTCTGTGAATTAAGTTTCCTTGTTCCCATTCACATAAAAAGCTCATTTATCATGACATTTTTGTCATGAAAGTTGATCACTGTTTCATAAGTTTTAGGTAAGTGGTGCGATATCCCATACTGTTTGCTAAGAGTAACAAAGAATTACAAAACTTTTACCAAATTTAAGGCAAAACAGAAACAGGGACAGAGAGTATTAACATTTACCAAAAAAGCTTCAGAACCAACTCTCTTCAAATCATGAAATCAGCGGCAAACACAAACTGTTTATCATATTAATAGTAAATTTACAGAGGACATATTTAATAGTGAATTATTTCACTTGCCAAGAACTTTAGAAAATTGATATGAATCTCTTAATACTTCTAGCCCTATTGCGTTTGTGCATAGAATGGAGACTTATCAAACACTTCCCTCTACAGCTGTAATGCTCAGATAATGAGAAAGACACCAAGAGAGTGGAATTCTTACCTGTTTTCTGCTATTTTACAGTTTCAACCTTCTGTAATAGTCTTACCCATCACTAATGTGTACTTGGAGGGGAACACTTGAACACATTTCTTAGCTCTGAGTTTCATAGCTGGACAACTTGAGTCAGTAGTATATCTGCCACTTTATTTTTCTATAAATGCTCATTTATATTTTTTTGCTTTTCATAAATGCCACTGATGACAAAATTACCTAGAAAATTACCCTAAATTCATAGAAAATAGCTTTTTTTATTTACTTAGGTCATTCAGCAAGGCTTCTTATGCCGGTCATATCCAAAACACCTTGATTTTCTCTATAAGCATTTCAGGAAAGGTTGATTAAGAGACAGTCCTCCGGCAGGAAATTCAAGATACAATTCGCTTATAATAGAGGTGTAGACTAAGAGAAAATTGATGTAAATACAAACTCAACCCAAGTGCTTACAAATGATACCTAATGAGTTCCTGCTTGGCACTAGAAGAATAAGGTACATTAAAGACAGTATTTAGTTTTGTGAAATTTTCCATTCCTTTTTTTTTTTTTTTTTTTTTGTGGGTACCGGGGGATCGACCTCAGGACCTCGTGCGCCAACAGGCACCCGTGCCGCTGAGCGATATCACCGGCCCCTTTTTCGTATGTGGGATCCGGGAGTTAAACTCGGGCCCTTGCGCTTGCAAGGCAGGCGCTTACGCCGCTGAGCCATCTCACCGGCCCAATTTTCCATTCCTTTTACCTTCTCTATATCTAGTCTCTTTCTAGCATGCTCAAGGCTAATTTCTACCATAGAGCCCAGTAAACACAGGCATTTGGAGCAATTTTAATAGCAACCTGCCACTCTTCTCAACATGGTATCTTTCTTTAGATCCTTGCTATCCCTTTTTTCTTTCTCTCTTTTTTATGTGTTCACAGACTTCTCTTTTTCTTGTGCCTATTTTTCAGTTGTTAGCTTGGTACTATTAATGGCACTCAAGGCTGAGAAGGTTGCTAACCTCTATTCCATTATCTTCTCATGGTCTAACAGACCAGAGACATGATAAAAAATAGAACTGTGTAGTTTTCTGATAATACTATAATGGCCCAAACCAACTAAATTAGCACCTCAAGTGAAAAAAGGGGAGGCTTTTTCAAAAGATATTGCAAATTTGCACTCAACTCTCTCTCTCTCTCTATTTTTCCCCCTCATTTTATGTAAGTCTGTTTGAGCCTTTGAAATGTCAGGGTTTTTTCTCTAAAAATACCCACTTTTTTTCAACTATAGTTCAAATTTCTAAAAGGTGACCATAATTCATACAACAGTTAGAACACTTGTTTTCACATAATGTTAGGAAGAAAACTGATGGCTGTACTACAAGCATTTTAAGAGCTATATATTTGCGAAGCTGTATTGAAAAGAAGCACCTAGCTTTCAAGTTCCTCTAGAATGTTTCAAGAGTATACAAACCTTTGCTCTAAATTGTCCCACCAGCCTTCTCAAACTGTCCTCACTGTTATAATACAAAAAGGGTTTCTTCTTGCATGTTGAACAAGAAAACTTTCTAAATGTTCCTTATGCTTTAAGAGTTTATAAACTAAAACTGACAAATGCAGAAATAAATGTCGCAGCAAGACAAATGTTATGATGAGATAGTATACTGACCTCTTTGTCACCATTATCTATCTACCTTGAAAAACCCTTCAATTTTAGTTCATCCTTGGAGATGTGTGGTCCACAATATTACAGTAAATTCATTAAAGTACAAAGTAGTCAGTATTCTACCAGTTTTTGTATTTTCATTTTGATCTTGGCTTGCTGTGGTATTTTTACATTACACAGCAACGTATGTTAGTAAGAGCTATACTATAATCACAGAACAGTGGCTACCATTAGCTGGGCATGTATTTGGCTTGCCGAATGCCTAAAAAATATTATTTCATTCCATTCTCATTACAACCCTACAAGGCTACACATTATTATTATTATTCTCATTTTACAGACTAGAAAATGAGGCTCAGAGGCTGACCTGCTCAAGGTCACACAGCCAGTAAGTGGTGAAATAGAGACAGCCATTCCTAACACTACCGATACTAACACTATTAGCAATGTCACTAGACCTGATAAATTTACTAATTGTCATCTTGCAGATCAATAACCTTGAAACTTCTAGGCTGATTTTTCTGTTAACAAGGCATACATGATGTTATTTTGTTTTGTTTTTTGGTACAAGAATCAATGTAATAGTGATGTTAAAAATGTAAGAGTGATGTCATAAAAACTGAGAGTACAGAACTCCAAAAATGAATCCTCTCACAAAACCAATGACCACGCTGGCAAAAATTATCAGACATGAATCAACTTTTTCTGAATTCTGGAATCTAATGAAAAACTAACAATAACCAGAGGAGTGCATAATGAAAAAAGAAGTTGCTAAATTTTAGAAGAATGTGATGACATTTGCCATTACTCAATACAATCCCTCCTTTCCACCATCCCCCCACGGGGATGACAGCCTACATTCTAGGTATGGATTACTGGTACCAGAGTGGAAAAATAGACTTTGTTCTCAAAGAATTGTGGTTGGGGGCCAGTGAGATGGCTCAGCGGCGTAAGCGCCTGCCTGGCAAGCGCGAGGGCCCGAGTTCGACTCCTGGAACCCACATAAGAAAAAAGGGCCGATGATATCGCTCAGCGGCACAGGCACCTGCTGGCACACGAGGTCCTGAGGTTGACCCCCAGTACCCACAAAAAAAAAAAAAAAAGAATTGTGGTTGTATGTTTTGATTTATATGGCAGCTCCTTGAAGGATTGGTGTAAGGGTTTAACTTATTTCGCACTCATCAAAAGAGTCTTGAAGATGGAGCAGCTTTCCAAGTTTCAATTGTTGAGAGTGTATGAAGGTATGTGCCTGGGGCAAGAGATAACAGACAGTCAGGTGAGAACAGATGGTAAAATGCCTAGGAAGGAAGAGGCTGGGAAAGAATATACATGGGAGAATAACAGCTTTGAAAAGAATAGAAATATTAAATATGAAAAGTAACAATAAATAACACAAAACTACAAGTATTAACATCCATTTAATATAAGGCCAAGAAAAAAATTAAAATGAAAACTGTTTACAAAAATAAAAGATTAAATACACAAGAGTTCAAATTAGAAGAACCCATAAAGTGCCAAGATGATAATAAAAAAATTATCATCTGGACATATTCATAATACTAAATTTTAAAATATCAAAATAAGACAATCATTTTAAAAGAGTCTAGAAAGAACTATTAATATATGAAGTAAAAAGAATCAGATGGACATCAGACTTGTTAATAGTTATATGGGATGCAAAAAAGACAATGTAGCGCATAGCGCCTGCCTGGCAAGCACGAGGAGGCCTTGAGTTCGAGTCCCAGTACCAAAAAAAAAAATGTAGTAGCATTTTCAAAACACTGAAAAAGAATGTTGAACCCAGGTTTTTTAAGCTACTACACTGTCTTTCAAATATTGTATCCTGGGGCTAAAGATATAACTCAGTGGCACAGTGCCTGCCTGACAAGCGCAAGGTCCTGAGTTCAATTTCCGGTACCCCCCCCAAAATATTGTGCCATTCAGGACAGAAATGTGCATAGATATGTTCAGTTTTTTAAAAAATTATCCAACTGTATACTTATGATTTTTTGCATTTTTCTGCACACATATTATACTTCAATAAAAAGTTTTAAAAAGCACATGATGGGGGAGAGATGGTAGGACAAAGGAAGTATAGTTTTTTCATTTTCCTAGGTTCTCATATTAAAAACAGAACAAGTAGACAAAACCAAGAACAGAACTAATGAACGTTTATAATAATATAAGCACATGGAGAGACACTTTCAATTGCCACAAAATCTGCATAGTATCAGCAATTCTGTGGTAATAAGCAGAGAGTATACACAGACCTAAGACCAAGAAAATACACAAATAGCCAGTAAAAACTCTGAAAAACACAATGGCCAAATCAGGAGCAGTAGCTGAAACTGAAAGAGCTTCTGTCTATTCCAACAATGAATGAATGCAAGGAATCAGAGATACTATAATAAAGTCTGAAGGAGCTAGAGAAGTCTAGCCACAGAAACTCTCAAAATACACAAGAAAGTCAAAGATAACTTGCAGAATAAGAAAAAAAAAACTTGCAAATATTGCTGATAAGGCAATATATACCCAAAATATATAAAGAACAGTTCAAACACAATATAAAACAACCCAATTAAAAAGCAAGAAAAGATCCAACAGATATCTCTCCCAAAAAGCTTAAAAAAGCCCATGAAAAGATGCTCAACATCGTTAGTAATTAGGAGAATGAAAGTCAAAATCACACTAAAACATTACTTTACTTCCATTAACATGGGTAAAATAAAAAAGGCAGACATTAACAAATGTTGACAAGGATGTGGAAAAACCGGAACCCTCATATACAGAGTAGTCCCTCTTTATCTGCAAGGCATAAGTTCCTAGCCTCCCCCACAGTGGTTAACATATTTAAAAAAATCATCTATCTATCTATCAATCTGTCTATCTATACATCTAACCCAAAACTGTATACACACTTCAGGAAAAGAAAAATAGTATGATTTTTTTTCAACAGATAATGTTACCCTCATATGGGGGACTCTAGAGGATGTCATAAAGCACAGAAAATCCACTACACTGCCAGCCCTTAGAGAAGAAATTGAAAATGCATGTGCAGCAACCTCAATGGACACCCAAGCAGCAGTTCACAGTACTAATAAATGTTTACAAGCTAATGGCTACCACTTTGTGTACACTGTCATGTACACATATACACATATGTACATACACTATATAAATACACACACACACAAAATCAAGCTTGGTAACTGTGTTGGTTAAATCTGTATGTAGTTGGTTTTAAGTCCTGGCTCCATTAGATTTTTTTTTTTAAGTCTTGATAAAAGGTCTTTACAAGGATTCTTCCAAACTAGATATTAATACTAAAGAGAATTAATAAATACCTTTCATATAACTTCACAACTATCAGCAAGGAACTTGATGCACAGGACAACTTTTTCTTTAATGGTCTCCATTCCTTCTCATATGTTATCTACAACAGTAGTTTCCAAGCATGGGCACCATCAAAATCTTCTTGGAACTTTTAAAAAATATAAGCTCCTAGTGATCCCAGATTTGCTCAACAAGAATCTTCAGAGATATGATACAGGGATTTCAAATTATTGTAGATTAATGACTCCAAGGTAATTCTGATTCAGCTAGCCCAGCTCCTAAGCTAGGACTCACATTTGTAAACAATTGCTACATACCACTGAGGGTTCATCCTCCTCAAACAACCCTTGAAACCCTTAAAATCCTCAAATGGCTCTCTACTAACTGCAACACCCTTGGAATAGTTCTTTGGTGATCTGACACCAACTGACCTTTTCATTCATATCTCCCTCAACTCTGTTTCATGAACTCAACACTTTGCTCAAACTGTACATGTACAGTAGGCTCTCCTTATCCACATATTCATCATCCACAGATTCAACCAAATAAGGACTGAAACATTTTTAAAAATTACATCTGTACTGAGTATGTACAGGCTTTTATCCTTGTTATTATTACTAAATAATATGGTCTAACAATTTACCTAGCATTTACACTATATTATATTAGGTATTAGAAGCAATTTAGAGATTATTTAAAGTATACAGGATGGTGTGTATTGGTCATATGTACATACTATGCCATTTTATATAAGGGACTTGAGTATCAGCCAATTTTGGTATCTGAGGGGGATCCTAAAACCAATCCTCTATGGACACTAAGGGATGATTAATATTTACTACCCTCCAAACATACTTTGCACTTTTATTGATATCAGTTCTCTTGACTAGAATGCCTTCTCCCTTCTTATTTACCTGAACCCAACTCATCCCTCATGACATCGCTCAAAATTCTACCTCTTCCTAATCTTTCCACGCCACTCTCTTTGCCAAGACTAAAGTAATTTTCCCTTTTCTGAGTGCCTGTTTACATAACTCACTGGTCAATTAACCATAATCTCTTCTACTACAATTCTGAACAGTTCTGTGATTCTTTTTTATTTATACTGAGGTTAAGTGTGCGTTAAATTTTATCCAGCTACTCCACATACTCAATAAAGGCAAGAACACATCTTACACTTCTTTATACCACACCAAGTTTCATAATGCCTCGTTGAGAAAATGCTCATATACCCACTGATTTAATTTTTTTTTTTAACGTGGGTACCAGGAGTCGACCTCAGGACCTCGCGCTTGCCAGCAAGTGCTTGTGCTGCTGAGCGATATCACCGGCCCTTTTTTTCCTTTATGTGGGTTCCAGGAGTCGAACTCTGGACCTCGCGCTTGCCGGGCAGGCGCTTATGCCGCTGAGCCATCTCACCGGCCCCCTACTGCTTTAATTTAATTTCTTTCCATCTAGAAAGTCTCTGCTCTCACTTCCATAGATAACTAGGATGAAAAGTTAGGATAGGATTGAGAGTGAAGGTAGACAAATGATTTCTTGCTTCCATGAAATCACATATCTGCCCTTGTTCCAATACCTTCATTAACTTACTTCATTTTTGTTTTTTTGATACAGAACCTCACTATGTAGTTCAGGCTGCCCTTGAACTCATGGCAATCTTGCTTCCTCAGCCTCTCAGGTGCTGGGTTTATAGGTGTGCACCACACCCAGCCTAAAGAATAATGTGGACAGGATAAGAAAAGGCATCCAGAGTTCAAAAAAAAAAAAAAATCAGAAGACAATAGAAACCAAGACCAAAGTAGTTCTCCTCTTTTCTCATCGTCTACTACCAAATTCTTGTATTTTTCTTCATAACTCTACCCACGAGCTATTAGAGTTGAGGAATGAAGTAGATACTATACCACCAGGAACATAAAGTTAAAAATAACTTACAGCTTCATGTGTTCTGGATACAATGTGGAATACAGCACATAAGCTAAAATCACTTCTCCCCTGTGGGGGACCACCTGGACAGCTGTCCTTGAGAGAAGAGCAACTATCTCCATCTTGGCTGAACCTGGCCCTAATTCCACCTACTGATATGTACAGAGCTGGCTAGGACTTTCCTTATCTCTTTAATTGGCTTTAGGCAATGCAAATAAGTCCAGCCGAGGTCCTGATGTGCAGTCTTTAAAGCAAAGTGACAGGCCTGTGTTTCCCCGCCCCTTTGCTCCCAATACATGGTTGAGCCTGGCGGGATGGAGAGCCGTGCTGCCTCGAGAAAGAGGCTATGACTTCCCAGGGCATAAAAGATTACACATTAGAGCTGAAGCACCGACCCCAAAACATTAGATACTGTCTTGAATTGTGTTATGCAGATTACTCCTTTTGCATATCCTTCCCTCTACATTTGCAAAGGTGATTTTCAGGCCTAGCCCAGCTCACGAGACTCACATACTTCCTGCCACTCTCACAGTCACTCATCCTCAAGCCACTCCCCTCCTTCAGAATTAATAAAACCCGGTTCGGCCCTGGGTCGTGGCCTTTGTTCCAGTAACCACCATCTTGGCTGGACTTAGGACCCCTTGGCTCCCCACAACTATAAATATGCCTTAGTGTCTTTATTCTCGCCGTGGATTGCATTAGATGTGGTAGATTGGAATTAACTCGGTAGAATTCCAATAACTTCCTTTTGGGTTTACAAATCTAACTTCCTGGACCGTGACGAGGACCAGGAAGGGCTCTCTATACTCCCCAGCATGATGGCATCTTACACTACTTACATCAAGTCACATAGGTAGAAAGCAGCTCACATCCAGAAGCTGCTTCCTTGAGAAACTTAAAGGCTACAGTAACAAGGAAATAACTGGGCTTTTAAACTACATATCTACTTTAACATATTACAGCATTGCAAAAATAAGATTCATTATAAAAACTTTGGAAAATAAGAGAGCAGGAAAAAATAATCACCTATTATCCTACCATCCAAGGATAAACAATGTTTTTACATTTGGGTGTGCTTTCTTTTCAATCTCTTTTTTTCCCACATATTTTTTCAGTTTAAGAAGAAAATGTTAATTACCCAGATCCAATCATCACACACTGTGTACACGTATTGACTTATCATCATGTGCCCCATAAGTATGTGCAACTGTTGTGTGTCAATTAAAAGTTAAATTTTTTTAAATTATAATCATTTGGCCTACTGAATTGTGAATCCTGCTTTGTACACTGAATATTATATCATATACATTTTCCCCATCATTAATTTTTGGTCAGCATCATTTCGATTGTTGAAACAATTTCTTTAGCCATTGCCCTAGCATTAGATACACAAATGTATTTTCAACTTTTAGCATTACAAATAATACATTGAATTATCCTTGTAATAATTTATAAACTTTCCTGATTGTATCTTCAGGATAGCTTCTTAAGAACAGAATTTCTGGGTCAAAAGGCATGAATTTTTTTATGGTTTCTGATCCTTTTCAACAAACTGCCCTCCAGAAATGCTCTGTCCACTTACATTCCCAGTAGCAGCACACAAATTACTTCATTACAGCAACACCAGGATGGGTGTGTACATTTTTACTATTGTCAACAGAATTGACTGAAGAAGATTTTGTTATTTTATGTAAATTCTCTGATTTTAAAAATGAAGCTGATGGGCCGGTGAGACAGCTCAGGGGCATAAGCAAGCGCGAGGTCTTGAGTTCGACTCCTGGAACCCACATAAAGGAAAAAAAGGGCCGGTGATATCGCTCAGCAGCACAAGCACTTGCTGGCAAGCGCGAGGTCCTGAGGTTGACTCCGGGTACTCACATTAAAAAAAAAAAATGAAGCTGAGTATCTCATGTACTCATTGACTATCCATTCCATATTTCTTTTGCTATGACTAGCCTGTTCATATTTTTATCTTTCAATTGGATTTCTGGCTTTTTTAAAGAAAAACATTTACACAAATTTTTCATATATTAAGGACAACTCTTTGTTGTCCTTATTATATTATGAATGTTTATGTTCTTATGTCACCTTTGACAAAGACATATCTACATTGATATTATCAAGTATACTCATGTTGTTTGTTCTTTTGTTCTTATACTTAGAAAATCCATTCTACCCTGGGAGGAAATAAATGGTAATATTATTTCTATTCATTGTTTCAGGGCTTAATCCAATAATATTCAATACTAATTCATTCACAGCTTGTTTTGGTACACGGTATTAAGTAAAGATTAACTCTTCTTTTTTCCTCTACAGATCTGAACTTTGAAGAATCTGTCAAACACTAAATTGATATTTGGGTCTGTTTCAACATTTAGTATTTGGTCTAACCACCCTTCCTATTCATATGTCAGTGTAACACTGTTTATAATAAAAACTAATTTCTGAAAGGAGAATCAGTTTCTCCTTTCAAAAATATCTGCATAATTTCTCTTCTCCAAAATTTTCTTGGCTTGTCTCACCAGTTTACTCTTCTAGAGAAGTCCAACATAATTTTACCAAAGTCTCCTTTAAAAATCTTGGAGGGATTTTTACTGGATTCTACTATGTCTATTAATTAATTTGGAGAATATCAATGTCAGTATAATATTGAATAATCTAGTGTTTTTCTCCATCAGTTCATATTTTCTTTAATGTAATTCAGGAAGTTTCATACCTTTGGTCATATACCTTTAGTCAAACATTATATATAAATTTAGTGCTAATATATATATGCACTGTTAATGTTATAGAATCTTCTTCAATTTACTTTCTATAAACTAAGGGTATCTTTACAATACATTGATGTAAAACTTTTGTACTACCTGTATGATTATATGCTTATAGGCAAAAGCTTGTTATGTAGAAATTTGCCAGATACCATATGAGAATCACTTGAGATTTCTACGAATACATTCTCTCCCCACTCCCACCCTAAGGAGTGTTTAGGGAACATTCCTTCCTAAAATTTTGAATGCCTCATAAGAGGGCTGGGGATACAGCTCAGTGGCACGGCACCTGCCTGGCAAGTGCAAGGTCCTGAGTTGGATTCCCAGTTCCAATAAAAAAAAAAAAAAAAGAATGCCTCATAAGAACCTAAACGTAGGTTATTATAACTACTAAGATTATTGGCTTCCAAACATAACCCAGAAGGTCCTGCATAGTTAGGCACACACCTATCTTCTTAGTCTTATCTTGTAGCAGCTTACTTTACGTCCCTATACACTCAATCACCACAGTGTTAGTGCATGTGTTTTGCTCTGTCTTGGATGCTCTCCCTTTTCCTCCTTTGCCTAGTTAAATCCGTGTCACCTTTGAGATCTTAGCTCAGGCATCACTATCTCACAGAAGGTTTGTCTAACTTTCTTGCTCTCAAATCTCTGTATTAGCAAGTCTCCTGGTAGCAAGCATCTCCCAGTATAGCCCTTGTCACTTTTCTGATTCTGCAGTTTAATTTTCTGTCATCATTTCATGTCTGTATCTCCATCTCCCCACCCATTTGGTCCACACTTTTTGGCACACAATATAGGCTTTCCATGAGTATCTGTCAAAAGTGAAAAGAACAAACAGTAAACCTGAGGTAACTTGACATTTTTGTTATTAGCAATTGTTTCAAAACTGCTTCAACTTCTCAACTGTTCCACTGGTTTCAAATGTCATGATAAAATAGAACCCCAGGGGGCCAGGGAGGCAAGCTTGAGGTCCTGAACCCCAGGAGAGAAGATAATGACAGCTTCACCTTCACCTGTTCCAGAATTTCTCTGGATTTTCATTTCATTAAGTCAGAATTCAGGAAAAGTTGAGCAAGGATTATAGACATAAAAGCCAGTGGAAGCAAACTAAATTTAAAAATTCTAAAGTGATGCGACTGGATAAACCTTCTGTTAGAAGGGCTCTTCCAACCCTAGTTCATCCATTAACTCATTATGCCTCTAGCCATGTGACTCTTTGTATTATCAATTTTAAGATTAGTAAAATGGACTAGACTTTCCCTAACTTCTTTTCTAATACTAAATCCAATACATTTATGATTCATGTGTAATCATTTCTTGTACATACCAAAGCAACTGCCTTTGTAGGCAAATAAAACATTAGTTAACAAGTCATATAAAATGCCATCCATTAAATGGAATTTTGATAGAATATTTAGCATTCCAATATGACTATCACTGAAATCTATGTTTTATTCACAAAAGTTCTTTTTTTAATTTCAGTACTCGGGTTTGAACCCAGGATATTTCCATATGCACCTACATACGCAGCCCATTTTTAACTTTGAGTTAGGGTCTTATTAATTTGCCAAGTTTCCCAGGGCTCAAACTTGTAATCCTCCTGCCTCAGCCTCTCAACAGTGCTGGGATTACAGGTATATGCCACCAATCCAAGAAAAAGTTCTATTTTTCGAGTAAAATTCTTACATGAAGTCCTTATGCAACTTCAAATTTATATAAATCAAAAATTAATTTAAGACAACCACATTATATAACTGTACACACATTTCCAGCCCTTGTAATGCACTAAAATAACTACAATAGTATGTTCTATGATTAATTACCTAAAAACCATTTTTAGCTCTAAAAATGTTATTCCTTGCTATTCAGTTTTCTGTAAGTGCCAACATAAATTATTAAAGTATGAAAGTTAAAGTGAAGGGTTAAAAAAACTAATACAATGAAGGCTCAGATACAGATGAGTTTAAATATCATAAATAACAAAGTAGATTCCTAGAAGAGTAAATAAAACAATTAAGATTGGTTATAATCTAAAAATATTGGATTTAATCCAGGATCAAGGATGATTCAAGAAAAGAAAATCAATGTAATATATCACATTCATGCAAGGAAGGACAAACAAAACATGATCATTTCAAAGACACAGAAAAAACATTTCATGGTTCAAAAGATGAAAATCAATGAATGTAGGGGCCAGGGATATAGCTCAGCGGCATGGCGCCTGCCTGGCAAGCGTGAGGTTCTGAGTTTGATCCCCAGTCCCCCCCCCAAAAAAAGAAAGAAAATCAATCAATGTAATATATCACATTAATGGAAAGGTAAAAAAGTAATCATTTCAACTGACAGAGAAAATGCATTTGACAAATTCAATATCCCTTCATGATAAATATGCTTAAAACACTAAGAATAGAAGGAAACATCTTCAACATATAAAAGTGAAATGAAAAACTCAAAGATAATATACACAACTATCAAAGACCATTTTCCTCTAAGATCAGGAAAAACGACATGGAAGCACACTCTTATCACTTATATTCAATATAGTACTGGATGTACTACCCAGACCAATTAGGTAGGAAAAAGAAAGAAATTGTCCCCAGATTGGATAGGAAGAAGTAAAATCTTTTCTGTCTATAGATGCCATGATCTTATATGCAGAAAACCATAAATGTTCCTTTAAAAAAAAAAAATTTAGAACTATCAAATTCAGTAATGGTGCAAGGTACAAAATCAATAAGCACAGTTCAATTGTATTTCTACACACTAACAATGAACATTATGAAAAGAAAATCCCATTTATAAAGATATCACAATATAAAATAAAAATAGGAATAAACTTAACCAAGGAGGTGAAGACTTATATGCTGTAAACTACAAAACATTGCTGGAAAAAACTGAACAGGAAACAAACAAATGCAAAGATATCCCATGCTCATGGACTAGAGGATTTTACATTGTTAAACCTTACTGATCTATAGATTTAACACAATCCTTGTTAATATCTGTTATGGCTTATATCTAAATGTTCCCCCCAAAACCTCATGTACTCATAGCTGGGGCTTTTCAGAGGTGGCTGGATCTAGAGTTTGTGATGCTGGGATTAAGTGTGTGATTACTAAATTAGTCCACTGATTGGTATGGCACAGTTCTGAGTATGGATAATGGGAAGGCCTGTCTTGGGTGTGAGTGCTACCTGCCCTAAGGGCGTGTAGCCAGGATAGAATATAAGGGGTAGAAAAAGAGCTGCTTTCTTCACTTGTTGCTTCCCTACTTCATGGCTTGCTGCCTTCTGCCTTTTATGAACTATTTCTCCTCTGTCATGCCACCCTGCCTTGGAGACAACCAACTATGAACTGAAACTTCTACAAACTGTGAGCTACAATAAACCTTCCCTCCTTTAACTTTAGGTGTCGTGTATTTTGTCTCAGCTATGAGAAAAGTAACCAAGAGAACATCTCAATGGCATTGTTTTGCAGAAATTGAGAAAAACCTCCTAAATTTCACATGGAATCTCAAGGGATCTTAACTAAGCCAAAAGAATCTTGAATGTTTTCTCCTTTAAAAAAAATCTTGAAAAAAAACAAAGACGGAAGCTCCTATTTTGTGATTTCAAACATATTAAAAAGTTACAGTATTCAAAACAATGTGGTATTGGCATAAAGTCATATACACCAATGCATCAGAATGAAGATCCCAGAAATAAATCATAGTGGACATGGTGAAAGGATCTTTGATGAGGGTACGAAGACCAAACAATAGAGAAAGAACAGTCTTTAATAAATTGTGCTTGGAAAGATAAATATCCATATACAAAGGAATGAAATTGGATTCTTTCTTATACCATGTATAAATGTTAACCCAAAATGAATTAAAAATTAAATATAAGACCAAACACTATAAAACTTCCAGAAGAAAATACAGAAGGGAAGCTTCATAACATTGGATTTGGCAATGATTTCTTGGATACAACACCAAAAACACAAATAACAAAAGTAAAAAACTAAATAGGGTTACATGAACTTAAAAATTTCTGCGCATCAAAGGAAACAATCAATAGAATGAAAAGACAATCCAGAGTAAGGAAAACAAATAACTGGCCAAAACTGTATGGGTTTATTTCCACACTTTCAATTCTATGCTATTGAGCTATGTCTATTCTTATGTGAATATCACACTGTTTCAATTACTGTATTTTTGTAGTAGACTTTGAAATGCGGAAGTGTGAGTCTTCCAACTTAAGGATATTAATTCCTTATCAGATAAATTGCAAATATTCAAACTTTAAATGCTGCTTTATAAATACTCATACTTTAAATGCTACCTTACTTAACGTATGGGTTATATTTTCTGAAATAAATCTCAGTATTCATGTTTAATTGCAGTGTTGGCAATGCAATAAATAATTGGGTTTTGGGTTGCAGTCTGGGTACTCTAAAAGGTTTGCCATCACTATATTACAACATATATTTCATATCAATGTTGTAAGTTATTTATGATAGATGCACTAGAAAGCCACATCCCCATATCTCTCTGTCTTACCCTTCGAATCTAGTATGTATTAAAAATTACAACATAGAAAGCCGTTCTCACCCTTGCAATAAGCTTTCTGCAACTGTAATTTTCTTTTTAAAAAATTCTGATTGCAGCTCTTAAATTGTACAATGATCATTCAATTTGTAACTTGTAATCATTATCTTATTCTGTCTAGAGAAGAGAACATATTGAAATTTTCTTTTCAAAATACCAGAGCCATGTTGATATGTATTTTTCTTCTTCTTGATGCATCCTGGTCTCATAGAATTATTCTGTGATCCTGTTTAAAAGTCAGTTGTATTAATAACAGACTTTGAGTTTCTTGAGTTTTGCTGTTTATTATTCAGCTCTCTTATTTCTGTCTTGTAATACAGTAAATCCCACACCCTCATAATTCAGCCAGATACTGAGTATCCACTGTGTACCAAACACTGTACAAAATGCAAATGTGACCAATACTGTGATGTCTATGGGAATGGATATTGGTGTATGGGGGGTGCTGCAAAAGCAATGTGTGTTATAGTATACTACACAGATAAATGGATTTGACATCAGAAAACCTGGGCTTAAGCTTCAACATGTAATATTACTCAGGCTCCTCATCTGCTAAATATTTTATGGAGCAACGTTAACCCAAAATTGGGTGCATCAAACTTTTAAGCTAAATTTTGTAGTCCTAGTGGTGACCAACATTTCTCAAGGTTTCATAAATGAATAAAGAATCACAATGCAAATGCAGTTCTCTAAATTTTCTGGGAATTTTCTTTTCAGATATTTTGTGAATGCAAGATTGACAATGCCCCATGTTTCAAAGATTCCAACTCATACACCCTAAAGGGGACAGTTGTCTTTGCCTTCATCTGGGTATAAGACATGGTCATACAATTTTAATTGCATTATGAATTACATTTTTTATTCCTAATAGAAATAATGGTAAAGATTAATGGAAATACTAATATTGTTTTATGACAGTACCTTTGTCTGAGATATACTTGAGACTGGGTTATTTATAAAAAATGAAAATGTATTTCTAATACTTCTAGAAGCCTAAGGAAGTCTAAGATCAAAGTAGTACATCTGGTGAGGGCCTTCTTTTTTCTCAGATGGCAGAACAGTGGAAGACAAGAAACCCACTCTTGGGGCCAGTGAGATGGCTCAGCGGCATAAGCGCCTGCCCAGCAAATGCGAGGTCCTGAGTTCGACTCCCAGAACCCACATAAAGAAAAAAAAGGGCCGGTGATATTGCTCAGCAGCACAAGCACCTGCTGGCAAGCACGAGGTCCTGAGGTCGACTCCTGGTACCCACATAAAAAAAAAAAAAAAAGAAAGAAACCCACTCTTACAAGTCACTTATACGGCAGCATTAATCCATTCCTGACAGTGTAGACCTTATAATCTAATGAGCCTTCATGACCTAAACATCTCTTGTTAGGCCCCAGTTTTCAATATTGCTGCATTGGGGATTAAGTTTACAACGCATGAATTTTGGAGGGGGCAAAAACATTCAAACCACAAGAGATAGAAATCAACTCCTTCCTCCAACAACAGTAACAAAAAGTTCCTTTCAATTTCTATTATAAATTGAAAAGATCATCTTTGGAGGTGAAATAGCTTTGGAATGCTATATATAAAAGCTAGCAATTAACCTTACAAGATAGAAAGTACCAGACTCAGATTGAGTCTTGGTGGATTCTCCATTTTTACGTGTGTGTGTGGGTGTGGCCATGCCTGCATGTGTGAGAAGGGGTATCACTATGTTACCCAGGCTGGGCTTGAACTCTTGGACTCACAGCAATCTTCCTGTATCAACCTCTTCAGTAGCTGGGACTGCAGGCCTGTGGTACCACACCTCATTCTGACTTGTGAATTCTATCAAACATTTAAGGAAAAGCTTACCAATTCTGTAACATCTCTTCCAGAACACTGAAGTAGAAGGAATACTTCCTCATTCATTTTATAAGGCTGGAATTACCAAAAAAAAAAAAAAAAAAAAAAAAAACTAGACTAAGACAATATTAGAAAAAAAACTACATACTTATATCTTTCATGAACATAAATGCAGAAATCCTCAAAAAAAATAGTAGTAAATTGGATCAAAACAATGTACAAAAGAATTATATACTACGCCAAGTAAGATTTATTCCAGTTATACAGGCTGGTTCAACACCCGAAACACAATTAATGTAATCTATCACATTAAAAGGCTAGAAAACAAAAAACGTAACATCGCATCAACAGATGAAAAAATTGACAAAACCAACACCTATTCATCATAAAAATTCTCAGCAAAGTAGCAATAGAGGGGAACTTCCTTAAGTTTATAAAGAACATCTACAAAAACCCTACAGCTAGCACCATACTTGATAGTGAGAAACTAGATGCTTTTTGAGTAAGATCTGGAACAAGACAAGGATATTCATTCCTACCAAGTTGTTAATAGTTAATTGACTTTGTCAACTTGAGTACAAAATGCCCAACTAAATTGTTTCAGCATTGTGCTGGGTGTAGAAGACCCAACCTAGGGAGTATTGTTGCCAGAATGGTATAAAAGGGAAACAAAGAAGGATTTCTTCTGTTTCTTGGGAGCAGCTCCAGTTTTTGCCTTCACTTTGGACGTTGTCTCTTGCTTCCAGCATGGACTCTTCAGCCTCCAGCACAGACCCTTCAGCCTTCCTTCACAGATCTGATACAGTCTCACACAGAACACTACAGTGAGATCCAGGCCTTCAAATGGATCCATTGGATATCCAGCACACAGACAGACCTGTTACACTCTTCCAGACCTGGCTCTGTGAGTGGACACTGTAAATTCTTATATATTTCTGTATCTTGAATTAAATCTGTTCCTCTAGTAAGCACTGACTGACAGAATTTGGTACTAGAGAAGTGCGGTCGTTGCTGTGACTGTACCTGCCCATGTGGTTCAGGAGCCTTTGGAAATGGCTTGTGGAAAGCATTTGGAAAGGTTTTGAGATGCCAGCTAAAGAAGCAGCCCTGGAATGCCTTAAGCTGTACATGATGGGAGATTCTAGTCAGAGCCCAGAAGACCTGAATGCTGACAGAAATCCTGCTGGTAAAGATCAGGCTAAGGAGATTTCTCGTGGGAAGAAGGACTGCATTGGCTGTTGGACTCCAGATGATGTGTGTTATGTCTTGGCAGAAAGTTTCCCTACATTTTGTTCATGTCTATAGACTTTGTCTGAGACAGATTAAGGGCCGTGGACTAATTAACCTTACAGAGGAAATTTCAAGGCAGTCTAATGTTCAGGTAGCTTCATGGCTACTGTTGGGGGCTTTTAGCCAGATCTATGTTGAGAATCAAGATCAAAGAGCCCAGCACAATGATTTAAAATGTGAGTCTGGCCAATAAAGCTGTGAACTCCAAAGATAAAGCAGCAGAGAACTTGGTGGCTGAGAAGGAACAGAACAATGGAAAAGATGGTGTGAAGACATCACAACAAACAGTAGGACTCCAGCCTTTCCAGCCTCAAGGTTGCTTTGAGAAGACAGCCCCACAGGACCATGTTCCAGAATGGCAGCATTCTACAGAATTTCTTCCTCAGGATTGGGTCAAGAGTGCTCATTGATCCAGGCACTTGAACCCTACACCCAAGAGAGAAGGAAGCCTTGCTACTGTCCAGCTGGCAGACCTTGCCATCATCCACGTGGTGCTGATTTTAGGTGCTTGGAGAATGTAAGAGTTGTGGGGTCAGGAAGGCTTCCACCCAGATTTCTGAAGAAGGCCTGGGAGATCAGGCAGTGAGCTCTTGAGAAAGCAGTTAGTAAAACTGTGAGTGTGAAGCCAAAGGTACAGTGGAGACCCTAGAAGGCTGGAGATGCCAGGAACGTGGATCATCTGAGGACAGCTGCGAGGAGTGAGCAAAGCCTTCCCAAAAAAGAAGCCATGAGGGCTGCAACCACATGCAGTGGAGTAGGGACAAAGCCACCCTAGCCCTTTGGAGTTCACATCTTCCCGCAGACTGCCTCAGATGCTAGACATGGAACCACAGGACTTAATGTTTGCCCTGGTGGATTTTGGACTTGCTTTGGTCTCATTCCTTTCTATCCCCCTATTTGGAAAGGGAATGTTTACCTTGTGCCATAGTATGTTGGAGGCATTTAAGTTTCTTTTCATTTGTACATGGGCTGGCAACTAAGAGTTTTCCTTAAATCTCAGAGACTTTGGATTTGGACTTTTCAGCAATGCTGAAACTATTAGGACTTGGGCAACTCTTAGAGATGGAGTAAATGCCCTTTGCATAAAGGGATGTGCATGGATATTTGGGGGCCAGGTGAGGAACGTTATGGCTTGTGTCTAGGTGTCCCTGCAAAGCCTCATGCAGTCATAGGTGGGTCTTTTCAGAGGAGGCTGGATCTAGAGTGTGTGATACTGGGATTAAGTGTGTAATGCTGGGATCAAGAGTGTGTGATTACTAAATTAGTCCACTGATTGGACTGGCATAGTTCTGGGAATAAATAATGGGAAGTTCCACCATGGTTGTGAGTGCCAGTTGTCACAAGGGCAAGTACCCTGGACAGAACAAAAGGTACAGAAAGTGAGCTGCTGCAGTTGTCAATTACGGCTTGCTGATTTTGCTGCTTCCTGCCTTCCATACCATGAACTATTTTTTAACCCTGTGATGCCCCTTTGCCATGCTACCCCACCTTGGAGGCAGCCAATTATGGACTGAAAACTCTAAAAAATGTAAGAGGAAATAAAGTATTCCTTCTTTAACTTTAGGTGTCAGGTATCCTGTCTCAGCAATGAGAAAAGTAACCAAGACACAAGCCTATTCAACATAATACTGAAAGGCCTGGGTACTGCAGTGAGAAGAAAAAAGTAAAAGTTCTACAAATTAGAAAGAAGAAAATAAAACCATCTTTGTTCACAGAGGACATGATCATTTATGTAGAAAATCCAAAAGACTCAATAAAAAAATCTAGCAGAACTAATGAGTGATTGTAGTAAGATTACAGGATTATGAGGTTAATATACAAAAGTTAATCACCTTTCTTTTTTTTTTTTTTTTTTGGTGGGTACCGGGGGTCGACCTCAGGACCTCGTGCACCAGCAGGCGCCCATGCCGCTGAGTGATATCACCGGCCCTTTTTTCGTATGTGGGTTCCGGGAGTCGAACTTGGGCCGTCACGCTTGCCAGGCAGGCACTTACGCTGCTGAGCCATCTCACCAGCCCTCACTTTCTTAAATACCAGAAATAAATGGAATTTGAAATTAAAGTACAATCTCATTTATATTTGCATCCAAAACAGGAAATACTTCGGTATAAATCTAACAAAATATGTACATGATCTACATAAGAAAAACTACAAAAGTCTGGTGAAAGAAATCAAAGAAGATATAAATTAATGGAGAGAAATTCCATGTACATAGATAGGAAGACTCGGCAATGTCAAGATGTCTGTTCTTCCACACTTGATCTTTAGATTCGATGCAACTCCAATTTTTAAAACTTCCATTAAGTTACTTAGAGGAGGGCCGGTGAGATGGCTCAGCGGCGTAAGCGCCTGCCTTGCAAGCGCGAGGGCCCGAGTTCGACTCCCGGAACCCACATACGAAAAAGGGGCCGGTGATATCACTCAGCGGCACGGGTGCCTGTTGGTGCGTGAGGTCCTGAGGTCGACCCCCGGTACCCACAAAAAAAAAAAAAAAGTTACTTAGAGGATCTCAACAAACTTACTCTAAAGTTTATATGGAAAGGCAAAATATACAGACTAGCTAATACAACATTGAAGGACAAGAACAAGGTTGGGAAACTGACTTTATGCAACTTCAAGAACTACTATAAAAACATACAAATCAAGAGTTTGGAATCAACAAAATAATACACAAATAGATTGATAGAACAGAGTAGACATGCACAAACATAGCTTTCTGATCTTTCTTAAAGCAACTCAGTGGAGAAAATGACGTTGTCAACAAATAGTGCTGGAACAAATGGACAACCATATGCAAAAAAAAGTAACCTAAACATACATCATTCACCTTTCACAAGAATTAACTTAAGGTACATCATAGACTCAAATATAAAATAAAAAATATTGACCTAGAAGAAAACATAAGAGAAAATCTAGATGAACTTGGATTTGATGATGAATTTTAAGTAAAACACCGAGAAGAGAAAAAATTGGTGAGGTGAACATCATTAAAATAAAAAATTTTGCCAGGCATGGTGGCAAACGCCTGTAATCCCAGCACTCAGGAGGCTGAGGCAGGAGGACTGCCATGAGTTTGAGGCCAGTCTAGGCTACATAAGCAAGATCAAGGCCAGCCTGAACTACAGAGTGAGACCCCATCTCAAGAAAAATAAAAAAAATTTTTTTAATGTCTACTCTTATGAAGACACTGTCAAGAGAACAATAAGAAAAACCACAGACTGAGAAAAAATATTTGTAAGACACATATCTGACAAAAGACTGATATGCAAAATATGTAAAGAACTGTTAAACTCAACAAGAAAACATATCATAACAACACAAAAACAAACTTAAAATTGGACAAAAAATATAAACAGACACTTTACCAAAGAAGATACACCAATGGCAAATAAGCATGTAAAAAGATACTGAACATCAAATAATATCGGGGAATTGCAAATTAAAACAGTGAGAACATCCATCATTATATCAGCAGTATTTTACCACAGACAAGAGGTAGAAGCAGAACTAGCAAGCCCTCCTCTGGATATCTACCCAAAGAGAATAAAATCACTGCATTTTAAAGATATCATTACCCCCGTGTTCACTGCAGCACTATTCACAATATCCATGATAGAGAAACAACCTAAGTGTCTGTTGGACAAATGCATAAAGAAAATGTAATATATTTGCCACAACATGGATGAAACTAGAGGACATTGTGCTATGTGAAATAAGCCAAAAATAGAAAGAAAAATAATGCACAACCTCACGTGTATATATAGAAACTCTCTGAAGTCAAATATACAGAGAGAATAGAACAGTGGTTTCCAGGGGTAGAAGAGGGAATGGGGAGATACAGATCAAATGACACAGAGTAATAAAGTAGCAGATGTGCAGCATAAACAAGTCTAAGATATAATGCACATGAAGATTATAGTTAATAAAACTATATTTATAGCATTGCGATTTCTGCTGGATGTGGTGGTACATGTCTGTCAGCACTCGGGAGGCTAAGGCAGGAGGATTGCTGCAAGTTCGAGGCTAACCTGGGCGACATAGTGAGTTCAAGGCCAGCCTGAACTGCAGAAGGAGACCTTCTCTCAAACAGACCAAAAAAAAAAAAAGAGGTGAGATCTTTAGGAACTGATAGGCCATAAGGGCTCTACACTAGTGGGTGAGATTAGTCCTCTTATAAAAGGACTTGATGGCGAGAATACTTCCTTTTCTTTCCCTTTTGTTCTGCTACCATGTGAGGACACAGCAGCAAGATATCATCTATGGAGCCAAGAGTGAATCTTCACCAAATAGCAAGTCTGTCAGCGTCTTGACCTTAGACTTCCTAGTCTCCAGAACCATGAGAAACAAATTCCATTATTCATATATTGTCCATGCTAAGGTATTCCGTTATAACAACATGAAGGGACTAAGAAACAGTTTTCAAAAAGAGAAATGCACTAGGAATTTCAGTAGTTGTTTGAAAGACAACTAAGTTATATGGCTCCTAAATCCAGGGAATCTGTGTTGTGACCCTAATAATTATTGACTTATATTATAGAAATTAATACACTCAACAGGGATTATTAGCAATGATCCTTAAATGAATGGAAACTTATGTGATTCAGATGCAGAAACACCTATGGATTCTTCAGCTGAGTGGGTTTCTATGGTTCTGAAATCACTAAAAGTTTATTTGACATTTTAAATTTCAAATAGTAATTATATGTACTGAGTTTAGATATTACAGATTTTATTTTAATAATGCATTCAAGAGAAAGAAAAAATAATAGCTGCCAACACTGTGGATCTTCCCAATCAGGCAATAAATGGTAATATCTTTAGAAAAAGAAAATACCATTGTACATTTATTAGAATATAAAAATCCAAGACACTGACTGCACTAAATGCTGGTGATGATATGAAGCAATAGGACTACTAATTCTTTGCTAGTGGGATTACATAAATGATACAACCATTTTGGAACAGTTTGACAATTTCTTACAAAACTAAACATACTCTTACCATATGATCCCTAATCATACTATTTGAATCTACCCAAATAGATAGAAAACTTCTATCTACACAAAAACCTGTATGTGAATGCTTAGACCACCTTATTCATAATTGTTAAAACTTGGAATCAACCAAGATGTCCTTCAACAGACGAATGGGTAAACAAACACAGTATGTTACATCCTTACAATGGAGTATTAGTCAATACTAAAAAGAACTAAGCTATCAACCTGCAAAAAGATGTGGAGAAACTTTAAATATATATTGCTAAGTGAAAGAAGTCAATCTGAAGTCATTCTATAATGATTCCAAGTATGAAACATTGTGGAAAAGGCAAAATCCTGGTGACAGTAAAAAGATCAGTAGTTGCCAGAAGTTTCTGGGAAGGAAGGGACGGATGACTAAATGGTGTACAAGGGATTTTATGGCAGTGAAACTATTTTCAATGATACTGTCTTAGTGGATGCATATCATTTACATTAACCAAAGTCCCACAGAATATACAACCCAAAATTTGAAGTTTAATGCAAACCACAGACTTAGTAAATAATGCATGAACGCTAGCTCAGAAAAAGAAACAGAACTCACTAAATAAAGTTTAGTAATAAATTTACCAAATAAATTCTATTATATTACCTATTCATACAATATTATTCTAGAGCTATTAAAATGAATAAAGTATTCTGGAAAGACAAAATTATAGGGATGTAAAACAAGCCATTTTTTGCTATGAACTGGGAGAGGGACTAACTACAAAAGGGTTAGCAGGAAGGCATTTTTGGAGTGATGGAACTGTTCTAAATTATGACTGTGGAAATAATACAACTCTGTGCACCTCTCAAAACAATAAACAGGTTTTACTATGTATAATATTCAAACTAAATAAAAACAGGATAAGGAATTTTTAAAAAAGCTTTTAGAAAAAAGCTAATAGTAGCCTTACAATTGTGCAAATTATCAGAGCACTAAAGGACATATTTCACTTATAATTAAATTGTTCAGTGTAAAAGAATCCTTAAAGATCATTAAATGCCCACATACACCCTCATTTTATAAGGGAAACTCGGGGCCAGAAAGAAGGGAGGGTCCTGAGGTTAGAAACAAATTAGTGGATACCCTTTATAATTTAAATCTTTTCAAGTTTATTGAGACTTGTCTTGTAGTTTAACATATGGCCTGCCCTAGAGTATGTTCCATGTGTACCTAGGAAAAATATGTATTGTGCTGCTGTTTGCTCTAGTGTCCTCTGTATGTCTATTAGGTCTTGTTGGTTTAGGCTGTTATTCACATTTTTATTTCCTCACTAATCTTCGCTGTAGTTGGTCCAAACATTATTGAATGTGGGGTAGTAAAATCTCCAGAATCTCCTTCAATTCTTGCACTTTTGTGCCTCATATTTTAGGGCTCTGTTGGAAGGTATGTAGATAATTATAATTGTTATGACTTCTTGATGAATTAACTCTTTTATCAATATATAATGTTGGGCCGGTGAGATGGCTCAGCGGCATAAGCGCCTGCCCAGCAAGCGCAAAGTCCTGAGTTCGACTCCACGAACCCACATAAAGGGAAAAAAAAGGGCCGGTGATATCGCTCAGCGGCACAAGCACCTACTGACAAGCGCGAGGTCCTGAGGTCGACTCCCGGTACCCACCTAAAAAAAATAATAATAAATAATAATAATATATATATATATATATATATAATGTTATTTTACTGAGTTTTGAGAGTTCATTATAGTTTTCGGCCAACCAAATCCTCTAATTAGAAAGTATGTGTATGTGTGTGTACGTCTGTGTGTGTGGTGTGTGTGTCTTTGTCTTTGTATGTACACATGCATGTACTGTTCACCAATGTGGCAAACAGCAAAGGAGAAAAAGGGACTTTTGCTATTTAATTCCATGGAAAGTTAGAAGTCCTGTTTCTTGGCAGCTCTGAAACAATCACAAACTCACGTTACTAACTCACTGTTTAATAAGATCGTAGGGCCGGTGAGATGGCTCAGCGGCATAAGTGCCTGCCTTGCAAGCGCGAGGGCCCGAGTTTGACTCCCGGATCCCACATACGAAAAAGGGGCTGGTGATATTGCTCAGCGGCACGGGTGCCTGTTGGCGCGCGAGGTCCTGAGGTCGACCCCCCGGTACCCACAAAAAAAAAAAAAAGATCTTAAAACTAGGGGAAATGAGTCAAGTCAGTGAAATACGTCATTGTGAAGGACAGCCAGGTCTTTTGTTGAGGGCTTTGTGAAAATCTCCTACTCAAAGACAGCAATTGAAATATAATTTATTCCAAACTTAGGAACAAGTCTTAGGTCTTCAGTATCACCAGTCAATAAAATTAAAAAGCAGTGGCAATTTGAGGACTTTCTTCATTGTTTCTATATTTTATTGTCATCTTTTTTCCTTTGCTTCTTTTTCTTCCTCTGCTTTTACTACAACTGTCTTATTTCTCCACTTTGCTTTCCATCTTTCCTTTTTTCTCTACTTTTCCTTTTCCTTATCCTCCCTACTCATTTATCTTTCTCTCTAATTTCTCCTTTTCTATATTATTGTATTTACCCTGTAACTGTTACATTATTATACACTGGCAGTGAGACTAAATATTTTAATTTAACATCACTAGGGATATGTTAATAGATAAACAACCCATAATTTTGTTTCTTTGTGGGAAACGTATCCAAATTAAAACAAACGGAGAAATGCAAATCAAATTACCTTGAGATTCAATCTCAACCCAGTCAGAAAGACTGTCATCAAGAGCTCAAAAAATAATAAATGCTGGCAAGGATGTGGGAGGAAACAGAACCTTTCTGTATTGCCGGTGGAAATGTAAATTAGTACAACCAGTAGTCTCAAAATGTTACAGGAGTGAGTGCCAGTAACTCAGTTTCTCCAGGACAAAATGTCTAGAGTCTGAAAAACAATAGCTTGGAGAGGAATCGAAGTGAGTGGAGGGTACAGGAGAATCATGAAGGAACTGACAGAGGTGAACAAAATAGAATTAAGTGATACCGAAGAAATAGATTACACCACAGAGGAAAACTAGGCAGAATGGTGGCTTAATAGCCGCCACCTGGGAGGCAAAGTGAAAATAAAACTTTTCTACTCATGGAGAAGCACTGGGACTAGGAGAGTCTTCAGCAAATAAGGGATACAAGATCAACAATGCAGCCCCAATCAAAATAACAACAGCATACTTTACAGATCTTGAAAAAAAAAATCTTAAAATTCATGTGGAGCCAGAAGAGATCCAGAATAGCAAAAGTAATTTTTGGTAACAAGAACAAAGCACGAAGCCTTGCGACATCTGACTTCAAGCTATACTATAAAGCAACAGTTATAAAATAACATGGTACTGGAACAAAAACAGATACATAGATCAGTAGAACAGAATTGAGGATACAGTACTTTCCCCTAACACATTCAGCTACTTAATCTGGGACAAGGGAGCCAAAAGTACATGTTGGAGGAAAGACAGCCTATTCAACAAGTGATACTGGAAAAATGGCTATATGTTTACAGAAGATTGAAATTGGTCCCTCATCTCTCACCATATACTAAATTAAAATTAAAATAGATCAAAGACCTAAGAATAATTATTGTCAATGAAAAAGCAGGAGTCAACACAAATGTCATAAAAATCCTATTTGCAGAAGTAATACAGAAATATCAGAACTGAACCAAACCTGTGAACAAATGGACTTAATAGACGTTTACAGAGTGTTCCACCCAATAACATCAGAATACATATTCTTCTCAGCTGCACATAGGACATTTCTCTAAAACAGACTATGTACTAGCCCACAGAACATGCTTAAGTAAACACAAAGGAATAGAAATTATCCCATGCATATTATCTGACCATAGTGCAATAAAATTTGAAATTAATGACAAAAGAAACCATAAAAACTCCATAAACATATGGAAATTAAGTAATACCCTCCTGAACAACCAATGAGTCACAGATGAAATTAAAGAAGAAATTAAACAATATCTACAATCAAACGAAAATGCAAATATACCTTACCCGAACCTGTGTGATGCAATGAAAGCAGTCCTAAGAGGGAAATTTATAGCAGTAAATTCTCACATCAGGAAAACAGAATGAGCACAAATAACCTAATGCTGCACCTCAGGCTTCTAGGAAAAGAAGAACAAGTCAAGCCCAAAGCCAATAGAAGGGAGGAAATTATAAAGATCAGAGCAGAAATTAGCACAATTGAGACTAAGAAAACAGTATGAAGAATTAACAAATTGAAGAGTTGGTTCTTTGAAAGAATAAATAAAATTGACAAACCCCTAGCCAATCTTATTGAAAAAAGAAAACACTGTAATTCATACAATAAGGAATGAAAACAGTGAAATCACTACAGATCCTGTGGAAATTCAGATCATCAATATCTACTTTGAAAATCTTTACTCGCATGGATAGATTCCGAGAAATATATGAACTACCAAAACTGAATCAAGAAGAAATGAAAATTCTGAATAACTCATTATCTGTTAACGAAATTGAAAACATAATCAAAAACTTACCAACAAAGAAAAGCCCAGGCCCCGATGGATTCACAGCTAAATTCTACATGAAATTTAGAGAAGATTTAATGCCAATACTCCTCCAACTGTTTAATGAAATAGAAAGGGAAGCAATTCTCCCTAACTCATTCCTGGAAGCAAGTATCACTCTGATACCAAAACCAGAGAAAGACCCAACCAAAAAAGAGAACTACAAGCCAATCTACCTAATGAACACAGATGCAAAAATCCTCAGTACGATACTAGCAAACAGAATGCAGCAAATCATCAAGAAGATTATACACCACGACCAAGTGAGATTCATTCCAGGCATGCAGGGATGGTTCAACATACGCAAATCAATAAACGTAATACACGATGTCAACAGAGCCAAAGACAAAAATCACATGATCATCTCAATAGATGCAGAAAAAGCTTTTGATAAAGTCCAACACTCATTCATGATTAAAAAAAAACATACAGAAAATCGGAATAGATGGTGTTTACCTCAGTCTGATAAAAGCCATCTGTGACAAACTAACAGCCGACATCATACCGACAAAATTTGAAAGCTTTCAATCTAAAATCAGGAACAAGACAAGGATGGCCACTATCACCAATCCTATTCAATACAGTTCTGGAAACATTAGCCAGAGCAATCAGACAAGAGAGAGAAATAAAAGGAATAAGGATAGGAAAGGAAGAAGTTAAATGAAATTATCATTATTCACAGATGACATGATACTCTACATAGAAGACCCCAAAAATTCCACCAAAAGACTTCTAGAATTAATAACCAAATTCAGTAGCATAACTGGATACAAAGTCAACACTCAAAAATCAATAGCATTCCTGGACACAAGCAACAAACTCATTCAGAGAGAAATTAGGGAAACCACGCCCTTCACAATAGCATGCAAAAAAATGAAATACTTAGGAATCAATCTAACAAAGGAAATAAAAGATCTATATGTTGAAAATTACAGCACTCTGAAAGAGACATCGAAGAAGATATCAGAAAATGAAAAGATATCCCTTGTTCATGGATAGGAAGAACCAACACTGTGAAAATGGCCGTACTCCCAAAACTGGTGTACAGATTTAATGCAATCCTGATCAAAATACCATTAGCAAACCTCGCACATCTAGAGAAAACATTCCTAAATTTCATTTGGAAACAGAAGAGACCTAGAATAGCAAAGGCAATCCTGGGCAACAAAGGCAAGACAGGAGGCATCACAATACCTGACTTGAAATTATACTACAAAGATATTGTGATAAAAAACAGAATGGTACTGGCAAAAAAACAGACCTGAGGATCAGTGGAACAGAACAGAAAATACAGGCACAACTCCAAACACACTCAACCACTTTATCTTTGACAAAGGGGCCAAACATGTTCACTGGAAGGAAGACAGCCTCTTTAATAAATGGTGCTGGAAAAACTGGCTTTCCACATGCCGAAGACTAAAACTAGACCTAGGTCTATCACCATGCACTAAACTAAAGTCAAAATGGATCAAATATCTAAATACTAAAACAGAAACACTAAATCTACTAGAAAAGAAAGTAGGCAGAAATCTTGAAGATATAGAAATCTTGTAGGACAGACTTCATGAACAAAAAACAAACTGCACAGGAAGTACTTCAAAGAATCAACAACTGGGATCTCATCTTATTAAAAAGTTTTTGCACATGAAAAGAAATCATTAACAAAGTGAAAAGACAACCCAGAGTGGGGAAAAATTATAGCCAGTTGTCCTTCTGACAAAGGACTTCTATCTAGAACATATAAAGAATTGAAGAAAATCAGCCTCCCTAAATTCAAAGACCCAATCCAAAAATGGGCATCTGAGATGAATTCACAGTTCTCAGACGAAGAAATACAAATGGCAAATACACATATGAAAAAATGTTCAACATTATTGGTCATTTGAGACATGCAAATTAAAACAACACTGAGATTCCATCTCACTCCAGAAAGAAAGGCTATTATCAAGAAATCAACCAATAACAAATGCTGGTGGGTCTATGGGGAAAAAGGAACACTTCTCCACTGTGGGTGGGAGTGTAGACTGGTATAACCACTGTGGAAATCAGTGTGGAGATTCCTCAAAAAACTAGGATTAGGGCCGGTGAGATGGCTCAGCGGCGTAAGCGCCTGCCTTGTAAGCGCGACGGCCCGAGTTCGACTCCCGGAACCCACATACGAAAAAGGGGCCGGTGATATCGCTCAGTGGCACGGGTACCTGTTGGCGCGCGAGGTCCTGAGGTCGACCCCCCGGTACCCACAAAAAAAAAAAAAAAACTAGGATTAGAGGTCCCATTGGACTCAGCTATTCCCCTTCTTGGTATCTTTCCAGAAGAATTAAAAACATCATACCACAGTGATATATGTACACCTATGTTTATAGCAGCACAATTTATAATAGCTTAATCTTGGAAACAACCCAAATGCACATCAACCAAGGAATAGATAAAAAAGGTGTGGTATTTTTACATAATGCAGTAGTACTGAGCTATAAAGAAGGATAAATTCCAGGCTTTTATAGGTAAATGGATGCAATTAGAGACCATACTCATAAGTGAAATAAATCAAACTCACATGTGTAAACATCGTATTGTCTCCCTCGTGTGAGAAACTGAAAGAGTAAATAAGATCTAAAATGTACAATACATATTGTGAAAGGGAAATATATATATGTATATACACACACACACACAAAACAGCTAAGATAATTATACTACTAATTTCTCTTAGTTCATTGAAAAGAACAGTTTGTGCTTACATTGTTTGATCAATTTTGAATGCCTATATCTTGCAATCTGAGCAAGTACTTTGAAGATAACAATACACAATATATTGACCATTGTTAATTTCCTGTTTCCTTGTTTTCAAATTCTGTATCATTGTTTTTATTGTTTTTTCTCTTTAAAATAAAAAAAAGAATGACAAATTTGAGACATTTGTAGGAAAACAGATGCACCTGGAAACATAATGTTGAGTGAAATAAACCAGATACAGAAGTTTAAATACTGTATAGTATCTCTCATTTGAGTGAGGAAAAGTATAAAGAAAATATAAAAGGATGGATAGAAGGGGACAAGGAGATGGATCTCTTGCCATAGAAAAGTAGCCCAAATGAAAAAGTATAAGGGATGAGAAGGAAAAGGGGAAATAAATAGAATAAAGATATGCCATGTACAGGAACTTAATAAACTCAATTAATATGAACATTTTATGCTATAACGTGACCTAAAATTAATAATATCAACAAGAATAAAAAATGGGATAAGGAATTGGAGGGCGAAGGAAGTAGAAGGGGATTTAAAAAATAAGCTGTGGTACATATATGTAATCACTCCCCAAGATGATTGCAAACTGCATGAGTTGCAAACATATAATTTTTTTTAAAAATTAAAAAATAAAATGCCTCTTTACCATTAATCTACCAGGCCCATAACTACTTAGAAGCCTTTAATACTCCATAAATTCTTCATCTGGAAAGAATTCTTTATATTCCCTGACCTCTGTAAATTGAAAGTAGGTTTCCACTTAGGGGCTCCCACAAAATCTTGTACACAGCTCTATGAAAGCTCCTCCTACACCTTATTTTTGGTTTACCTACCTGTTTTCTCCTCAAAATCCTGATTTTTTGCAAGGCAAGGTTACAACACCCTCATGGTTGTGATCTCAGTGCCTAATATAGTGCCTGTCAAATGATAAATGTTTAAGAAATGATTTAATTCAATAATGGCTTAAGATAATAATGGCATGTTCTCTTTGTACATGTAGTTGTGTTAGGTGGTGATAAACACTAGAAACAGTATAAATTTGCTCCTTTTGTATATATGATAGTATTCTACACTAACAATAAGTTAAGAATTCATTTAAAAGACAGTTTTACAATATGTTTACTTAGATAACTTAATCAGGCTACTCATCAAGGCAATGGATTATAGGTACAAAAAAGATTAACTAGATAAGAAATAAAATTCATTAGTGAGAGTAGTGAAAAGTAGAGCTAACAAGATGAGGGAAAGAAATGACTTAAAAGACCTGGGTTCTATTTTTAGTTCTGTCACTAATCAGCTGGGATATTTTTGGACTGTTTAGATTAATTCAAAACAATCACGATAGCCTAACTATATTAGCTGTATAGGCAGTCTCCACAAAATCCATTACCAAAGACTATGCTTTATTACAAAACCATAATAAGCCATAATAACGATGGCAAAATTTAAAGGACTTTATAAATCAGAAAGTATTTTTCTATATATCATCTCACTTGTTGCTTCCCAAAACTGTTGAATATGAACTGCTTTCCATGTATCATCTCACTTGCTGCTTCCCAGAAGTGTTGGACATAAATTTTATTCAAATGCTCATTTTTATAGTCTAATAGCACTAACACTAAGATAAAATACTCTCTTGCTTCAAAACCTTGTCATGTTTTCATGATACAAAATTTTTTATGACAAATACTAACCATTCTCATGACAGGCAGTGCAGGTCTTTATCACTTTCCTTCTATATTACTTTCATCTCCTCCTAACTAATGATGCTCTTATCTCCAATCCCTACTTGTAATCTAGTTTTCAAACTGCAGCCAAATCATAACCCTTATAGGAATTTGATAATGTCATCTCTACTTCATATTAGGGATCCCTAATTAATGGTGAAGTATTAGTTCCAAGGCCCAAACCCCGACACACCAAAATTGGAGGATGCTCAAGTATTTTATGTAAAATAGTTTATTTGCATACAATCTATAATCTGTATTCTTTAAATAATCCCCATGCTACTTGCAATACCTAATACAATATATGTATGATATAAATAGTTATCATCTTGTATTATTTAGGGAATAGCGACAAGAAAAAAAGTCATTTTCAGTATGGATGCAATTTTTTCCTGTATATTTTGATCTGCGGTTGGTTGAATCCATGGATGCAAAACCCATGGATACAGAAGGTCCACTGTACTTTCTAGACTGGTCATGTCCTACAGAACCTTCTGTGATGATGGAAAGATTCTGTATCTGATGTGTTGTCAAATACAACAGCCACATATGGTCATTGAGTACTTGAATTATGTTTTGGGTGACTGCTACACAATTTTTAATTTTAATTTATTTGATTTTATTTAAATTGAAATATAAATAGCAACGTGTAGCTAATGTCTACTGTATTAGACAGTGAAGTTCTAAGAAATAGGAAACCTTAATTTTTTCTGAATCTGGTGTAAACCACTGAATAAATTAGTGGCGAGAAGTAAAATTTTAAAGAATTTTGTAAACTAAGAACACTCTAAAAATATCTTGTAATTATAAGTATAGGTTATAGCCTTTTCCTCTCTTTTCTTTCCTTTTCTTTTCTCTTCTCTTCTTTTTTTCTTTCTCTGCTTTTCTATATTTTCTGATTGTTCAGTAGTATGTACTGCTTTGGTAGTTTTTCTTTCTATTTTGTTTCTTTTTGTTTTTTGTTTTTTTGAGATAGGGTTTTACTAGGTAGTTCAGGTTGGCCTTGAACTCACTACGTAGCCCAAGCTGGCCTACAAATCACAGTGATCCTCCTGAGTGCTGAGACTACAAGCATGTGCCACCACACCTGACTCAGAGTTGATAAATTTTTAAAGTTTAAGAACTTGATTTTGAAGCCAGGCATGGTGGCACATGCCTGTAATCCCAGCACTCAACAGGCTGAGGCAGGAAGATTGCTATGAGTTCAAGGCCAGCCTGGGCTACACAGTGAGTTCAAGGCTGGCCTGAACTACATAGTGAGACCCTGTCTCAAAAAAATGAAAACAAACAAACAAAACAAAATTTGATTTTGAAAGAAACCAAAAGTATAGCTAGCCCTTTATTAGGCAGAATCAAATACAATATGCAGAACGGCTGCATTACACAGTAGACATAACCACTGAAATAAACAGGAAACACTCAAACTCAGTCTTCAAAGAATCTCTTAATTTCCCCAATAAACCAAAAATTGGCTAAACATAAGGCAACAGAATGCTTCCAGAAAAGCTTCTAAAGCATGTTAAAGACCTTTTTATAGTATAAAAAAATAATTAAGTCATATACAGGGTTGTTAAAATGTATTACCAGTGGGCCGGTGAGATGGCTCAGCGGCGTAAGCGCCTGCCTTGCAAGCGCGAGGGCCCGAGTTCGACTCCCGGATCCCACATACGAAAAAGGGGCCGGTGATATCGCTCAGTGGCACGGGTGCCTGTTGGCGTACGAGGTCCTGAGGTCGACCCCCCGGTACCCACAAAAAAAAAATAAATAAAAAAAAATAAATAAATAAAATGTATTACCAGTAGACAAAACAAAACTTCTAATAAATGAACACATTAATACAACCTATTCAAAAAGATTAGTTTGGGCCGGTGAGATAGCTCAGCGGCATAAGCGCCTGCCCAGCAAGTGCGAGGTCCTGAGTTTGACTCCCGGAATCCACATATGAAAAAAGGGCTGGTGATATCGCTCAGCGGCACGGGCGCCTACTGGCACGCGAGGTCCTGAGTTTAACCCCCAGTACCCACAAAAAAAAAAAAAAAAAAAGATTAGTTTATCAACTGAATAGCTTAAATAAGATATTTTTTCTATTATGGTATGTCAAACTTTTCCCAAGTATCTATAATAGAAAATAAGGTTTGTCTTCTAGCCTCCCAACTTATCCTTTCTCCAGAGCTAAACAGTATTATCAATTAGGAATATATCTACCCAGTGTTCTGTGCATTTATATGCGCATACACGCACACACACACACAAACACACACACACACAGAGTTGTTAAATCAGTATAGTTAGAGCTGTTGAAGAGTTCATATCTGGCAAATACTTAAAAATATAACTATGATCAGTTATAGTACAAGTTACTTAAGATCAGTAAAAATTATTTGTTCAGTAAACCAAAATAGAGGACTTAACTTTTCTTTTCTAATATACTTTGAAAAACATGGGTTTAAAAGCCTACTCTGATAATTCCAGCACTCTAGGAGGCTGAGGCAGGAGGATCGTAAGTTTGAGCCCAAATTTGGCAATTGAGCGACTTAGCAAGCTCCTATCTCAATATTTATATCTTATTCCTCAAAAAACTCAGTAAGTCATTTTTCTTAGCAAAGATGTCAACTAATAAAGCAAATCAAAATTTTTAGGATAAAACAGTATGTGTGCTTTTGTTACAGAACTAAAACTTGACAAAGTAATGCTACCTTACTATGGTACCATACTCCTAACGGTAAACGCAATAGCCAAATTTACAAAGTTTTCATCAAGAAAGTGAGATTTTGATTCCAAATGTATAGCACCAAAGCAAATATTCATTCTTATGTTAGATTTTCTTTTGGTTTAGTTACAAGGTTTAATCATTCACTTCAAAAATACAGTACTTTCTGAGTGCCTACTATACTTAGGATTACCATGCCCAACTCTGTAGAAGATCAGAGATGACTGGAATGTATTTGCCTTTTAGGTATATAAAATTTTATCACCTCCACAAGACATACATAACTACTTCTAGGAAAAGGTGTTATAGGCTTCCAGATAAGGAAGAAATCAATGTTATGTTAGCTTGTAAGGAATGGGTTCCCTGGAATTGACTGACCCTTCAACTAAAATTTTAAAAATAGGAAGGAACTTGGGCCGGTGAGATGGCTCAGCGGCTTAAGCGCCTGCGCGGCAAGCGCGAGGGCCCGAGTTCGACTCCCGGAACCCACATACGAAAAAAAAGGGGCCGGTGATATCGCTCAGCGGCACGGGCGCGCAGGCACCCGAAGTCCTGAGGTCGACCCCCCGGTACCCACAAAAAAAAATAGGAAGGAACTAGAAAGAGGGCATTTCAGACAAGAAGGTATAGAATAAATGAAGGAACAAAAACAAGGTTCAAGGAACAAGGAGCAATTCAGGCAGTTGGAGGGGTGAGGCATTTGCAGAGAAACAGCAATACAGCTAGCAAGCAAGTTAGGTGGAAATTTTTAGGGCCATGAATGCTGAGCTAAGATGTAGAGATCGCTTAAGCTTATAAGTGAGATGAAAAAAGTTGTGCTTCAGGAAGAATAATCTGGATGGATGTGCTGTGTGAAATGGATTGGAAGGGTGAATCCCTAGGGGCAGGGAAAAAAGTCATGCATAGTGTAACAAGGGCCTTAAGCTAGGGCCAAAGTTGTGGGACTACAAAGGACAGAATAAGCCACTGCAACCACCATGCAATGTTCAACTACCTCACAGGGTTAAAAGACCAGTAATAACAGAAAAGACTTGAAAAGTAAATTTCCTCACTACTGACAAATCCTACAAGGGAATTAAGAAGGCACAGAGAATGAGTAAGGAGACAGATTTTAGGAAAGAGAGGGGAAAAAAATAACAAAATATCACCATTTAATATACCCATTAAAATTACTAAAATCTTAAATAACCAAAAGACCTAATTTTGGTACCAGGAATCAAACTCAGGACCCTGCCCTTGCCAGGCAGGCGCTTGCACCACTGAGCTGTATCCCCGGCCTAAAAGACCTAATTTTGGTGAGGACTAAGCACCAAAAAAAATAATGCTTACACACAGAAAAAAAGTTTTAGATTACTCAACAATGTAAAACTCATGTACATGTAAGGACAAAAATTCAAGTAGAAAATTAGGAAAATGAGAAAATTATTTCAGAGGTAAGATTGTAGATGTTTTTCTTATATCCTTATTATAGAATGATTTTACACAAGAAGGCAAAAATTTAAAGAATAAAAATCATGCACAGAACACATAATTTGACCTCTATTATATACCTTATTTTATAATGTGGGAAAGAATATACTTCTTTTTTGAAAAATCAAAAACTTTAAGATAATGTTGAATAACAATATAATACTGCATTTATCCTCTAATTAAATTTCCATTCCACTTCTACCCCCCACTACTCAGTGTTAAGCGTCCTTTTTCCTACCATTGGCTACTCAGATACTCCATTAAGGAGAGCCCCACCAGCCTGTATTATTATAGTTATCAGGAGTTTTTTAAGTGTTGTTGTGTCTGATCCCCCTGAAACTGTATGCAAAATAAAGCACATATGCATGTGCATTTTTCTAGGGAGAAATACCATGGCTTTTATTAGATTTTCTCAAAGGGCCTCCTGTTTTTTTGTTTGTTTGTTTGTTTGTAGTTCAGGCTGGCCTTGAACTTGCTATGTAGCCCAAGCTGGCTTCGAACTCGCAGCGATCCTCCTACCTCAGCCTCCCGAGTGCTGGGATTACAGGCATGCACCACCAGGCCCAGCTGGGCCTCCTGTTTGAAAAGAAAGTTTACAAACACTGTCTTGAACTTTTCTTCTCTACTACTAATCTTTTTTTGTGGTTAAAATTAGGGATCAAACACAGGGGTACTCTACCACTGAACTATATCCTCAGCCCTTTTAATTTTTGTTTCGAGACAGGGTCTTGCTAAATCCTCAAGCTCATCTCAAACTTGCAAACCTCTGCCTCAGTCTCCTGAGTAGCTGGGATTACAGGTGCAGATCACCTCACATAGCCCCCCTACTAATCTTAAGCACTGTTACGGTTTATGTCTGAATGTCCCAAAGCTTCACGCGGTCATGGGGGCTGGTTTTTCGAAGACAGCTTGTTAAATTTGGACCTCCTGTTTTCATGCCCTCACCTCAGGAAACAGAGTTACAGCATTTCCAGCTCAACTCAGCAAGGGGCCAGTTTGTAAACATCCTCAGCCTGTGCAAGAGGAGGGCACAGAGATGGTGTGAGTGCTACACCTGCCCTAGGGCAGGTAGCCTACATACAATGTAAGTGAGGAAGAGGCTTGCTCTTCCCCCTTTTGGCTCTTGTTACTTTTGCTGTCTTCTGGCACCATGAACAGTTGCCCCTCTGCCACACCACCCTGCCTTGGAGCCAGCAGATTATGGACTGAAACCTCTTACAAACTGTAAGCTAAATAAACTTTTCCTTCCTTAATTTTGGGTGTTGGGTATTTTGTCTCAGCAACAAGAGAAAAGAAACTAACACAAGCACTAATTCAAACTAATAAATGGCTTAGGAGAAATGTTATTTATTCAACTACCTCTGAATGAGTCCTTTGAATTCTTCTTAATCCCCAGTACCACTTTTATACTAAGACCTTTATATTTCTATTCCTTATCATTTACAGCCCATGTAACCCTTACCTTTATTTACTTTTATAGGATTGATGTTATTCCTCACCACCCCTTCTAACCTACGTCTACTTCCCTGGATGATTTCAGAATTTAATTTACTTTTTCCTCCTCTCTACTTTCATTTCACCAATATTAGCAAATACTATACTCATCATAAATATCAACTCTTCCACTCCTACTTTTAGATCCACAAGTAGTATGGGAAAAAGAGGCAGAACAATACAAACTTTTCACATTGAAAATTCATGTGAACTTCCACTTAGCCTATGTTGCTCCTGGAATACTAATATTATCAATAAAAGAGGCTTAAAAGTAGAAGCACTAAATGGCCAGGCCCAATGGGTTAGAATTGAGAAACAAAAGAGTTAGAAAAAACCTTGAAGATCTAGTAGTGTAACTGGACGCACATTTGTAAACATCGTATTGTCTCCCTAGTGTGAAAATGCAATTTCACTGTGACTATTCCATTCCTTAGTCTTTTATTTTTACTTAGCTTTTACATGGCTTAATCTTGTACTGAGTAATGTTTTTCTCCAAAAGGTATTTGTACATTCTGTAATTCTTGAGTTTGTTAATACATGAGAATGTTTACTTGTTGTCTTTAAAAAATAAATTAAAAAAAGATCTAGTAGTGAAATCTTCTTAGTTTAGAAAATCTCAAGTTCAAAAGAACAAATGATCTGTCTAAGATAATTAAGAGTAGAAATCAAACTCAGATGTTCAGGAATTCTCACCCAATGTTCACTACACTACACCAGGTTATGCCTTTTGTACACCAACTGTTTTATTCTCTTTAACATTTATAAAAATCAAAATCCTTTTGTTATGGCTTATATCTAGTTGTCCCCCAGAGCCCCATGCACTCATAGGTGGGGATTTTTGGAGGTGGCTGGATTTGGGTGTGTGAATGTGGATTAAGGATGTGTGAATAAGGATTAAATATGTGATAACTAAATTGGTTTAACACAGTTCTGTGTGGGGATAATGGAAGCCTGACCCTGGGTATGGCTGGGACAATCAATGGGCTTGTAACCTGGATGGAATATAAAGGGAAAGATGGAAGGGAGTCCTTATTGCTTCGCTGTCTCCTGCCTGCTCTGCCATGGACAGTTTCTCCTCTGCCATGCCCCTGTGCCATGCCACCCTGTTGTGGAGCCAATCAACTATGGGCTGAAACCTCTACAAACTGTGAGCCAAAATAAACCTTTCCTCCTGTAGCTGGGGGCATCACAGAAAATTTTTAGAGAAGGTGCATTATGGGGTTGTGTAATGTCCATGTTTATTTTTAGGTGTATTTCTATTTGTGAATTATTAATTTTAATTTTATGAGTTTTATTATATAAACAATAGGTACTTAGAAAAATATCAATACAGTAAAATATTAAATTTTCAGTATGTAATGGGTACGAAAATAAACAGGTATTTTCAACATCAACTGTTTACCTGCTTAATATATTAAAAAATGACAGCAGAAATAAATTCCTATGTGAACTACAATGAAAATACAAACAAAACACTACCACATAAATAATCTTTGCTTCAATTACCATAGCTAAGGCAGTCTTCATACATGACAACAGCATGTTCCTGTGGGAGTCAACACTGAAAATGTTTATATGAAGCATTTTGCATCTAGGCTGGAGATGTGACCATCCTGACAGGTGAGCTAAGGACACTATAGATGGAGTATGGCATGACTTGGAGGGAAGCCACAGCCTTGCAGCCCAGGATGTAAGCACGTTTTTTGTGCCGTTCCCAAGCATTCCCAAGCCTATCTACTCTAGCCTATCAGCCCACTTCCCAATGCTATCAGCTCAAATGTAAGATGTACTTTTCTCAAACTATCTTTTGGATTTCTCTAAGAGCGTCTTTGTTCTCTTCTTGTACTTAAGACAGAATATCCCTTCAATAAACAGAGTGATCATCAGCCTCGTGTCATAAGCCTTCTTTAATCGTGTGACACAAGTCATCAGAGATCAGTCCCAATATTAATAATTGGGGAACTACATGTTCCATACACAAGTCTCGCTTACACTGACAGCACATGCTTAGCTTTCCTTTCCTGTTTGGCAGATCATACTTCTCACCTCTCTTGTCTTCTTCTTTAGTCAGGAGCTTCCTATTATATTATACAATGTGCACTTAGCAGGAAAATGAAATATAATACGATAAAATAACAAATATATACTGAATGGTTAGAACAAACATCAACATTTTCTACATCAACTGTTTGTTCACTTACTAAATCTAAAAAAGAACAGCAGAAATAAGTTCCTATGTGAAGTACAACGAAAATACAAAGAAAACTCTACAACAAAAATAATCATTACTTCAATTATCACACTGAAGACAGTTTTCACACATGAGAACAGCATGTTTCATATGCAAATATCGCTTACACTGATAGCACATGTGTTTTGTTTTCCTGTCTTCTTTGATGACATACTTGACATCTTGCTGGTCTTCCTGTTTTCTTAGGAGGTTCTTGTGATGTTTCACCTGTCTGTTCACTGGTCTGCTCCATAATTCTTTTCAGAAGTTCTTTGGGCAGATACATACTGTTCTTCCTTTGTTGTAATTGATCATTTATCAATTCCAGTCCCAATCCTCTAAGAAAATTTCTCCATGATATTTTGTGCTTGTTATTTTCTTTGTAAACTATGAAACTACTTATGCCTGACATGTTTAGGATCAGGTAAAACACAACCATTGGCCAATGCTTTGTGTTTCGAGTGACATCATAGTTGCTGCATAACTCATCAATAACATCTACTCTGCTTTTCGTTTTGTTGTAAAATACAACAATTTCTGGCTTCATTTGTGTTGACAATTTACTATCAATCATTTTTTGTTTGTTTTGAGAGAGGATCTCACCATGTAGTCCAGGCTAGTCTTGAACTTACTATGTAGCACAGGCTGACCATGAACTTACAGGATCCTCCTGCTTCAGTCTCCCTAGTGCTGGGATTAAAGGCATGCACCACCACACCTGGCCTCACTATCAATCTTATCATCATGGTGTAACATTGACAGTATGAATATTACTCTAATGTAGACCAGGCTAGCCTGGAACTCACTGTGCACAGGCTGACCTTGAACTCAGAATCCTCCTGCTTCAGCCTCAAGTGCTGGGATTACAGGCATGTGCCACCCACTACACCCAGCCTTACTATCAATCATATCATCATAGTGTAATGCTGACAGTATCAATACCACTTTGTTTTTCTTCACCATATAGGAAGCCAATGTTATATCTTTCTGAAATCCAAAGATTGTACTATACATTTCTCAATTGTGAACTTGCAACATTATTTCAGGAATCTTGGCCTTATTCTTACAAATAGTTCTGTGCTGGTCAACTGGTGTTGTAACAAATGTAACATCAATGGATGATTAGCAAATCAATTATTGAATGTGACTTTTGGGCTACTTTTTGAAACAGGTCCAACAAGTCTGTTCACAAAGTCATACAGTTTATTACTGCACAAAGAAAGACCTGGTGGCTGAGTTTCAGGATAAATTTCTAAATTCAAGGTGTAAAATGTATTTGCACCTACCAGGGCATATATTTTTATACTATACATTGCCAAAAGCTTCAACAACCATGAAATGATGCAAGTTGTCAATTGCCATGTATTCAGATAGTGTATAAATTGCTTGACAGTTCAAAACAAAGCTTTCAACAAATGAGTGAACAGCAGCCAAATTGTCAGATTTTTTTCTTGGCTGGTCTTTTTGTCATCAAAATGTATGCAATTTTGAAGGAAATCAGGATAATCGTTATAAAAATCTCAATGCCACATCTGTCACTTCTCCATAAATCCTTTAGATTCTGATGATTACAATGATAAAGGTTGTGGGTGTCAGGTATATCATCTCAGCAATAAGAAAGTGACCAAGATACTTTTAAATGCTCTGCATTTACTTTACAGTAGAACTGACTTACTACGATCTCAAGACCCCTTAGTAGTATTATTCAGTGTAATTCCTTCCTAGCTTACTGGGTGAATATGGTACAGGGAACCACAACTAAAAGTCTTATTGAACTCAAAATAGACAGTACTTCTAGGTATTCTGTCATTCTCATCTGAACAATTAATTTGGTATACATCATCTTGCTCCTCTTAAAACCCAGCTGTCTGCCTCCTATTAGCTTATACTTCCTAATCATTGCAAATTATTATTTAATAATTTGTTCTAACATTTCCTAACACCAGAACTAAGACTAGAACCCAACTCTTGTGATTGTTTACCAATGTTCTTCCTATTAGAAATATATACTTTAAAACAAGTTGTAATCCTGAATGATAGATATAAAGCCAGTTCTATCTTTAAGAAGATATACATTAGGATTATGATTAGTGGTTATTTATTCTGCCTCTTACAAGTTAACATTACACAATGTGTGCAAGTATTAAAACATTATGTCACCTATTCAATATATTACATACATTTTTATATGTCAAGGTATCAGTGTAAAAATAAATTCAAACTTTATAAGTATTTTTGGTCTCCCAGTAAAATAGGCTATGGTCTGAACACTATGACCTCCCAGAATTCCTATGCTGAAATAGAATCATTGGTGTAATAGGATTAAGAGGTAGGGACCATTGGGAGGTGATTAGGTGATAAAGTGAAACCCTCATGAATGGGATTACTACCCTTATAAAGAAGCCCAAGCCAACATGGAGGAACACACCTGTAATCTCAGCTACTCATGAGACTGAAGCAGAAAAACCACAAGTTTGAGGCCAGTCTGGGCAACACAGTGAGACTCTTTCTCAAAACAAAATAGAAAGGGCTGGGAATACAGCTCAGTCACAGAGTGCTTGACCATCATGTGCAAAGCCCTGAGTTCAATCCAAAGGTACCACAAATACAAAGTCCCACAGAGCTGCTTTGCCTGTTCCACCACCTGTTCCACTACCTGAGGACAGCTGAACTACAAAATCCATTAATGGGAACAGGCTCTCACCAAATACCCAAACTACTGGCACTTTAATCTGGGAGAAATAAACTTGTTTACAAGTCACCCAACTTAATGTATTTTGTCACAGCAGCCCAAATTGACTAAGATGATTAGTCAAAGAATATCTTTCTCACATGTACATAAAATCCTTACTCCTAGATACAAATCATCACAGTAGGCTATAGGCAGCAGCACTCACAAGACACTCGGAAAATACTCACCAAGGTCCACAGGTACTTGGAAACTGGGGGCAAACAAAAGCCCAAACACCTTTCCTGGTCTGATGCCCCGGTGTGAACAACTGCCACAAACAGGATCATGGAAAGGGGGCCCCTTGAACTGAGTAATCTCCACACAAACTCACAGATTAAAAAGTGGGGCAAAGAGGAATATGACCTGTAAGATTAAAAACTGTAGGCCCTGGAAGAAAATATGCTTCTGGAAATATGAAGGAACTTTCTCCCTTTTTTTTCCAACTTCTCCATTCATTTAATCCAATGTTTATTTATACCTCCTATGGTATGTTTTTGACTTTTTACTATTTTTTTTCTTTTGGTGGAATTCGGAGTATTACCAGACATTTTCTTGTCCTGCTCCTTTTTCTAATGTTATGTTACTTGTTTGAATAGGTCTTCTTTTTTTCTCTCTTTTATTGCTTTCTCACTTTCAACTTGTTCCCTTAGTACTTCTCATTTTCCTTTCCCCTAGTTTATCTCCCCTCCCTATTATTTATCCTTCTCCTAGTTGTTTTTTTCTGTTACTGCTATCTAATGCTACTAATTTCCCTTCACTTCTTAATAAAACCTTTTACATGAATCTTACTATATTCTTCACATAATTCCAATGGTTAATTTTTCATAGTCTATTTCTTTTTATCTCCATGCATCCATATGCATACCATTTACACTTATGAATCTGTAGTTAACTATATCTTACTATGGCTGAATACTGCCCTATAGTAAAAGGGTGTAAAATTGCTCTTTTCACTGGATATTTACTATATATGATTACCTTATTTGTCTTAGAGTTTGCTCTGTAACTATAGTGTATAAACATTTTTTGGCAGACTGTGTGTATAGGAACCAAATACCAGTGCACCCAACTACATAAAACAACACTAATGGATATGAAAAATCACAGAAGCACTAATACAATCATAATGGGGGAACTCAACACCCCATTGTCACAAATAGATCAGCTGGACAGAAAATCAAGAACGAAATATCAGAGCTGACCTCTTTTTGTGCTTATTGGAGAAATGTTTATTCAGATCTTTTGCCTGTTTTTCAAATGGGTTGTTTGTCTTTTTGTTGATGAGCTGTTTCTGCATATTTTTGGGTATTAAACATTTTATACCCTCAAAAAAAAAAAAAAAGAAAAAAAGAAATATCAGAGCTGAACCAAACCTTTAAATAAATGGACTTAATATTTATATATATAGTATTCCTCCCAGCAACAGAATACACATTCTTTTCAGCAATATATGAAACTTTCTCCTAAATAGACTACATACTAGCTCATAAAAGTTGCTTAAGTAAATGCAAAAGAACTGCAATTATCCCATGCATATTATCGGAACTTGGTGCAATGAAATTTAAAATCAATAGCAAAAGAATCCACAAAAACTACATAGACATACAGAAGTTAAATAATACCCTCTTGAACAACCAATGGGTCACAAATGAAATTAAAGAAGAAATTAAAACTGTGACACACGGGGGCAGCAGGGACCAGTGGCACAGTGCAGCACACGCCAGCAGGTGGGACCAAGCAGCATGGAAAAGTCCGAAGCAGCAGTGAGAGAACAAGCCAGCGGCTGGTGAGTGAGGTGAACCCACGCTGTGCTCTGGCACACAGACACGCAGAACAGAAGCGGGCAGGGGGGGGCCACCATTTTATTTCAAAGGGCTTGGGGCAAACTCCAGCAGCAGAATGGTCCTGGGTTGCTTCACTGCCAACATACCAGAGTGAAATGAGGGAACAGGCATCCAGTCACAGCAGACTGCCAGCAGGTGGGAAGCAGACTAGGGGTATTAGGCTGAAAGGTAGGAGCTGGGACCACCTACATTCTGCTCTGTTGGCCACCAAAAGCCAGTCTTAGCCCTAAATACGCAGGACTGGAAGCATCCTCCTGGCCTGAGACCAGCAGAGCGGGTTAAGCCCAGCAGCATTAAGCAGGCAAAGCAGCCAACAACAGAAAAATAATATGACAAGGATAAGTCAATACATATCAGTTATAACAATCAACTCACCAATCAAAAGAAACAGACTGGTGGAATGGATCAAGAAGCAAGATCCAACAAAATGCTGCATACAAGGAACACATCTAATTCAAAAAGCAATTCACAGACTGAAAGTCAAAGAAAGGAAAAGAATACTCCATGCAACAGGAACCCAGAAAAAAGCAGGGATAGCTATTCTATTCGTAGACAATGTGAACATCAAGCAAAGACTTCACAAGAGACAAAGAAGGTCACTACATACTCCAAGAAGAGATAACAATCATAAATATATATGCACCAAATACTGGTACACCCAAATACATAAAACAAATATTAATGGACATCAAGATTCAAATAAGAAAAAAAAAAGAAAAAAAAAAATGAAAAGGGGAAGCCAACCACAGGAAAATAATACGACAAGGATAAGTCAATATATACCAGTTATAACCATCAATGTTAATGGTCTCAATTCACCAATCAAAAGGCACAGACTGGTGAATTGGATCAAGAAGCAAGATCCAACAATATGCTGTATACCAGAAACACATTTAATTCACAAAGAAATTCATAGACTGAAAGTCAAAGGATGGAAAACAATACTCCATGTGACAGGAACCCAGAAAAAAGCAGGGGTAGCTACTCTTTTTGCAGACAAAGTGAATTTCAAGCCAAGAATGATTCAGAGAGATAAAGAAGGTCACTACATCCTTGTAAAGGGAACAATCCAAGAGGAAGAGATAACAAGCATAAATATAGATACAACAAATACCAGTGCACCCAACTATATAAAACAAATATTAATGGGCATGAAAAATCAAATAAGCGGGCCGGTGAGACGGCTCAGCGGCTTAAGCGCCTGCCTTGCAAGCGCGAAGGCCCGAGTTCGACTCCCGGAACCCACATACGAAAAAGGGGCCGGTGATATCGCTCAGCGGCACAGGTGCCTGTTGGCGCGTGAGGTCCTGAGGTCATCCCCCCGGTACCCACAAAAAAAAAAAAAAAAAAAAAAAAGAAAAATCAAATAAGCACTAATACAATTGTATTGGGGGATCTCAACACTCCACTGACACAAAAAGGCAGATCAATTAGACAAAAAATCAACAATAAAATATTAGAACTGAACCAAACTTTGGAACAAATGGACTTAGTAGATGTCTACAGAGTGTTCCACCCCACAACATCAGAATACACATTCTTCTCAGCTGCACATGGGACGTTCTCCAAAATAGACCACATATGAGCTCATAGAACCTGCTTAAGTAAATGCAAAGGAAATGAAATTATCCCATGTATATTATCAGACCATAGTGCAATGAAATTGGAAACCAATGGCAAAAGAAACCACAAGAACTTCCTGAACACATGGAAATTAAATAGCACCCTATTGAACAACCAATGGGTCACAGATGAAATTAAAGAAGAAATTAGACAGTTTCTGCAACTGAATGATAATGACAGTACAACATACTAGAACTTATGGGATACAATGAAAGCAGTCCTAAGAGGGAAATTTATAGCATTAAATTCCTATATCAGGAAAACAGAGCAAGCACAAATAACCTAATGGTGAACCTCAAACTTCTAGAAAAAGAAGAGCAGGCTAAGCCAAAAGCTCGTACAAGGGAGGAAATTATAAAGATCAGAACAGAAATTAATATATTGGATACTAAAAAAACAATACAAAGAATCAATGAATCAAAGAGTTGGTTCTTTGAAAGATTAAATAAAATCGACAAACCCTTATCCAACCTTATTAGAAAAAGGAAAGACAGTACTCAAATCCACGCAATTAAGAATGAAAAGGGTGATATCACAACGGACCCTGCAGAAATCCAGAAGATCATCTATACCTACTTCGAAAACTTGTATTCTAATAAGATGGAAAATGCAGAAGAAATGGAAAGATTCCTAGATACATATGAATTACCAAAGCTCAACCAAGAAGACATAAAAATCCTAAATAATCCAATAACAATCAATGAAATCGAAGATGTAATTAAAAACCTCCCAACAAAGAAAAGCCCAGGACCTGATGGATTCACTGCCAAATTCTACAAGAAATTGAGAGAAGACCTAACACCACTACTTCTCAAACTCTTTAATGAAATTGAAAGGGAAGCAATACTCCCAAATTCATTCCTGGAAGCAACCATTACCCTGATACCAAAACCAGAGAAGGACCCAACTAGAGAAAGAGAACTACAGACCAATCTCCCTAATGAACATAGATGCAAAAATCCTCAATAAGATACTGGCAAACAGAATGCAGCAAATCATCAAGATTATACACCATGACCAAGTTGGATTCATCCCAGGGATGCAGGAATGGTTCAACATACATAAATCAATAAATGCAATACACCATATTAACAGAACCAAGGACAAAAATCGTATGATCATCTCAATAGATGCAGAAAAAACTTTTGACAAAGTCCAGCATGCATTCATGATAAAAACCCTACAGAAAATTGGAATAGATGGTCTTTATCTCAATCTGATAAAAGCTATCTATGACAAACCAACAGCCAATATCATACTAAATGGACAAAAACTGAAAGCCTTCTCTCTAAAATCAGGAACCAGACAAGGATGTCCACTGTCCACACTCTTATTCAACATAGTCCTGGAAACTTTAGCCAGAGCAATTAGACAAGAGAAAGAAAGAAAAGGAATAATGATTGGAAAGGAAGAAGTTAAATTATCATTATTTGCAGATGACAGAATACTCTACATAGAAGATCCCAAAAACTCCACTAAAAAATTGCTAAATTTAATAATTAAATTCAGTAGTGTAGCTGGATACAAAGTCAACACTCAAAAATCAATAGCCTTCCTGTACATATGTAACAAACTCACTGACAGAGAAATTAAGGAAACAACACTTTTCACAATAACATCCAAAAAAATGAAATACCTAAGAACAAATCTCACAAAGGAGGTAAAAGACCTCTACACTGAAAACTACAGTACTCTGAAAAAGGAGATTGAAGAAGATATCAGAAAATGGAAAGATATCCCTTGCTCTTGGGTCGGAAGAACCAACATAGTGAAAATGGCCATACTTCCAAAATTGTTATACAGATTTAATGCAATTCCGATCAAAATTCCAACAACATATCTCACAGAATTACAGAAAACAATCCTAAAATTCATCTGAAACCAGAAGACACCTAGAATAACAAAGGGAATTCTGGGCAACAAACACAAGGCAGGGGGCATCACAATCCCTGATTTGAAATTATACTATAAAGCTACTGTGATAAAAACAGCGTGGTATTGGCAAAAAAACAGACCCGAAGATCAATGGAACAGATTAGAAGATGCAGAAACAACTCCAGACATACTAAGCCACCTTGTCTTTGACAAAGGTGCCAAAAACATTCACTGGAAGAAAGATAGCCTCTTTAATAAATAGTGCTGGAAAAATTGGCTCTACACATGCCAAAGATTAAAATTAGACCCATATCTTTCACCGTGCACTAAACTAAATTCAAAATGGATCAAAGATCTAAATATTAAAACAGAAACATTAAATCTCCTGGAAAATAGAATAGGTAAAACTCTTGAAGACATTGGTGTAGGCAAAGACTTTATGAATAAAACCCCAATGGCACAGGAAGCATCACAAAGAATCAACAACTGGGATCTCATCTTATTAAAAAGCTTTTGCACAGCAAGAGAAACCACCAACAGAGTGAAGAGACAACCCACAACGTGGGAAAAAATGTTTGCCAGCTATTCCTCAGACAAAGGATTACTATCAAGAACATACAAAGAACTCAAAAAAATCAGACCTCCCCAATTTAAAGACCTAATCCAAAAATGGGCATCTGAGATGAATACACACTTCTCTGATGAAGAAATACAAATGGCAAATAAATATATGAAAAAATGTTCAACATCACTAGTCATTCGAGAGATGCAAATTAAAACAACACTGACATTCCATCTCACCCCAGAAAGAATGGCTATTATCAAGAAGTCAACTAATAACAAATGCTGGAGGGGCTGTGGGGAAAAAGGAACCCTTCTCCACTGCTGGTGGGAGTGTCGACTGGTACAACCACTGTGGAAATCGGTGTGGAGATTCCTCAAAAAACTAGGATTGGAAGTCCCATTTGATCCAGCTATTTCCCTTCTGGGTATCTTCCCAGAAGAATTAAAAACATCGTGCCACAGCAATATATGTGCACCCATGTTTATAGCAACACAATTTGTGATAGCTAGATCGTGGAAACAACCCAAATGCCCATTAACCGAGGAATGGATAAAAAAGATGTGGTACTTTTATACAATGGAGTAGTACTCAGCCATAAAGAAAGATAAACTGGAAACTTTTATAGGTAAATGGATGCAACTCAAGAAAATACTCACAAGTGAAATAAACCGGACGCACATTTGTAAACACCGCATTGTCTCCCTAGTATGAAAATGCAATTTCACTGTGACTATTCTATTCCTTAGTCTTCTATTTTTACCTAGCTTTTACATGGCTTAATCTTATACTGAGTAATGTTTTTCTCCAAAAGGTATTTGTACATTCTCTAATGCTTGAGTTTGTTAATACATGAGAATGTTTACTTGTTGTCTTTTAAAAAAAATTAATTATTAAAAAAAGGTTCAAATAAGTACTAACACAATTGTAATGGGGGACCTTAATACTCCACTGTCACAAACAGATTAACTAGACAAAAAATAAACAAAGAAATATCAGAACTAAACCAAACCTCTGAACAAATGGACTTAGTAGATTTCTATAGTGTTCCACCCCACAACATCAGAATACACATTCTTCTCAGCTGCACAGGGGACATTCTCCAAAACAGACCACATACTAGCCCATAGAACATGCTTAAGTAAATGCGGAGGAACTGAAATTATCACATGTATATTATCTGACCATAGTGCAATGAAAATGGAAATCAATGACAAAAGAAACCACAAAAGCTCATTAAATACATGGAAATTAAATAACACCCTCCTGAACAACCAATGGGTCACACAGCAAATTAATGAAGAAATTAAATAGTATTAAATGATAATGCCAATACAACATACTAGATCTTATGGGATGCAATCAAAGCAGTCCTAAAAGGGAAATTTATAGCAGTAAATTCTCACATCAAGAAAACAGAACGAGCTCAAATACACAACATAATATTAAACGTCAAACTTCCAGAAAAGAACAAATCAAACCCAAATCTTGTATGCGGGAGGAAATTAAAAATGTAAGAGCAGAAATGAATGCAATGGAGACTAAGACAACAAGACAATGAATTAATGAATCAAAGATTGGTTCTTCAAAAAATTAAATTAAATTGATAAGGGCCAGTGAGATGGCTCAGTGGCATAAGCGTCTGCCTGGCAAGCGCAAGGGCCCGAGTTCTACTCCTGGAACCCACATACAAAAAAAGGGCCGGTGATATCTCTCAGCGGCACGGGTGCCTGCTGGCGCGTGAGGTCCTGAGGTCGATCCCCGGTACCCACAAAAAAAAAAAATGAAATTGATGAACCCTTAACCAACCTTATCAAAAAGAGGAAAAAAAATACTCAAACTCATGAAATTAGGAACAAAAAGGGTGAAATCACAACAAATACTGTGAAAATCCAGATGATCAATACCCACCTCGAGAACCTGTACTCTTTAAAAAGATGGAAAACACAAAAGAAATGGACAGACTCCTACATACATATGCACTGCCAAAACTGGATCAAAGCCAGGCATGGTGGAACACATCTGTAATCCCAGCACTCAGAAGCCTGAGGCAGGAGGATTGCCACAAGTTCGAGGTCAGCCCGGACTACATACTGAGTTCAAGGCCAGTCTGAGCTACATAACAAGACCCTGTCTCAAAAAAACAAAAAATAAAACAAAACTGAATCAACAAGATATAAAAATTCTAAATAACCAAATATCAGCCAATGAAATTGAAAATGCAATTTAAAACTTACCAACGAAGAAAAGCCTAGGCCCTCATGGATTCACTGCTGAATTCTGCAAGAAATTTAGAGAAGATCTAATGCCACTAATGCTGAAACTTTGTAATGAACCTGAAAGAGAAGCAATACTGCCAAAATCATTCCTGGAAGCAAGTATTACCCTGATACAAAAACCAGAGAAGGATCCAACAAAAAAAGAGAACTAACTATAGGCCAATCTCTGCAATGAACAGAGACACAAAAATCCTCAAGAAGATACTGGCAAACAAGGGCCAATGAGATAGCTCAGCAGCGTAAGCGCCTGCCTGGCAAGTGCAAGGCCCTGAGTTCGACTCCTGGTACCCACATAAAGGAAAAAAAGGGCCGGTGATATCACTCAGCGGCACAAGCACTTGCTGGCAGGCGCGAGGTCCTGAGTTCGACTTCCGGTACCCACATTAAAAAAAAAAGATACTGGCAAACAGAAGGCGACAAAACATCAAGAAGATTATACACTATGACCACGTAGGATTCATCCCAGGGATACAGGGATGGTTCAACAAATGCAAATCACTAAATCTAATACATGATATCAAGAGAGCCAAAGACAAAAATCACATGATCATCTCAATAGACCCAGAAAAAACATTTGACAAGGTCCAACACCCATTCATGATAAAAAGCCTCCAGATTATTGGAACAGATGGTCTTTATGTCAAACTGAGAAAAGCCATCTATGATAAACCAACAGCCAACATCATACTAAATGGTCAAAACCTGAAAACTTTTACTCTAAAATCAGGAACAAGACAAGGATGTCCACTGTCACCATTCTTCTCCAATATAGTTCTGCAAACATTAGCCAGTGCAATTAGACAAGCAAAAGAAATAAAAGGAGTAAAGAGAGGAAAGGAAGAAGGTAAATTATCATTATTTGCAGAGTTCATGATACTCTACATAGAAGACCCCAAAAACTCCACCAAAAGAGTCATAGATTTAATAACTAAATTCAGTAGTGTAGCAGAACACAAAATCAACACTCAAAACTGCATAGCATTCCTGTACACAACAAACTCACTGAGAGAGAAATTAGGGAAACCACACCTTTCACAGTAGAATCCAAAAAAATGAAATACGAATCAAGAAAAGGAAGTAAAAGAACGATACACTGAAAATTACAGTACTCTGAAAAAGGAAATCAAAGAGGACATCAGAAAATGGAAAGATATCCCTTGCTCATGGATAGGAAGAACCAACACAGTGAAAATGGCCATACTCCCAAAATTGTTACACAGATTTAATGCAATCCCAATCAAAATACCATTAGCATACCTCAGAGAACTAGAAAAAACATTCCTAAATTCATTTGGAAACAGAAGAGACCCAGAATAGCAAAAAACAATTCTCAGGAACAAAGGCAAGGCAGGGGGCATCACAATCCCTGACTTGAAATTATACTACAAAGCTACTGTGATTAAAAACAGCATGGTACTGGCAAAAAAAAAAAAAAAAAAAAAAAAAACAAACCTGAGGATCAATGGAACAGATTAGAAGAAGCAGAAAAAACTCCAAATACACTCAGCCAACTTATCTTTGACAAAGGAGCCAAATACTTTCACTGGAAGAAAGACAGTCTCTTTAATAAATGGTGCTGGAAAAACTAGCTTTCCAAATGCCAATGACTAAAACTAGAGACATGTCAATACCATGCACTAAACGAAAACTGAAATGGATCAAAGATCTAAATATTAAAACAGAAACACTAAATCTGCTGGTAGAGAGAATAGGCAGAACTCTTGAAGCATAAGTATAGGCAAAGATTTCATGAACAAAACCCTGATCGCACGGGAAATAATACAAAGAATCAACAACTGGGATCTCATCCTATTAAAAAGCTTTTGCACAAAAACTGAAATAACCAACAGAGTGCAAAGACAACCCAGAGTGGGAAAAAAACTGAGCCAGTTGTCCTTCAAAGAATATATATCTAGAACATATAAAGAACTGAAAAAAAAATCAGACTCCCCAAATTTAAAGACCTAATCCAAAACTGGGCATCTGAGATGAATGTACACTTCTCAGAGGAAGAACTACAAATGGCAAATAAATATATGGAAAAATGTTCATTATCACTGGTCATTTGAGAGATGCAAATTAAATCAGCACTGAGATTTCATCTCACTCCAGAAAGAATGGCTATCATCAAGAAATCAACCGATAACAAATACTGGTGGGGCTCTGGGGAAAAAGGAACACTTCTCCATTGTTGGTGTGAATACAGACTAGTGTAACGACTATGGAAATCAGTGTGGAGATTCCTCAAAAACAAGGATTAGGGCCGGTGAGATGGCTCAGCGGCTTAAGCGCCTGCCCAGCAGGCGCAAGGGCCAGAGTTCGACTCCCGGAACCCACATACGAAAAAGGGGCCAGTGATATCGCTCAGCGGCACGGGCGCCTGCTGGCGCGCGAGGTCCTGAGGTTGACCCCCCGGTACCCACAAAAAAAAAAAAAAAACAAGGATTAGAGGTCCCATTTGATCCAGCTGTTCCCTTCTTGGTATCTTCCTGGAAGAATTAAAAACATACCACAGTGATATACACACACCCATGTTTATAGCAACACAGTTGGTAATAGCTAAATCTCGGAAACAACATAAATGTCCATCAACTGAGGAATGGATAAAACAGATTTTTTTTAATACAACGGAGTACTATTCTGCCATAAAGAAGGATAAACTGGAGACATTTCTAGGTAAATGGATGCACCTTGAGACCATACTCTTAAGAGAAGTAAATCGGACACACATGTAAACATCACATTGTCTCCCTGGTGTGAGAAAGTAGAAGAGTAAATAAGGACCAAAACATACAACAGATATTGTGAAATAGGAAAAAATTTTCAAAAGGAAAGAGGAACTAGGGAGGGGGAAGGGGGAAGGAAGGAAGGGAAAATGAAAAAGAAAACAATAAAAAAGAATAAAATGGAAACAAAGCTTTGTAAACAGGAAGGCGAGGAGGGATTGAAGGGAGGGTAGGGGAAGAGAAAAAAAAAGTTATATCATGTACAGGTACAAATTCTCTATGATGAGTGTGATCATTATGTATATATAAAATGTACCAATAAAATCTGATAAAAGTTATAATAACAGGGCTGGTGAGATAGTTCAGTGGCATAAGTGCCTATCTGGCAAGCACGAGGTCCTGAGTTCAACTCCCGGAACCTACATAAAGGAAAAAAAAGGGCCAGTGATATCACTCAGCGGTACAAGTGTTTGCTGGCAAGCACGAGGCCCTGAGGTCGACTCCTGGTATAAAAAAAAAAAAAAGAAAGAAATAATAATAAAATCTATAAGTTATACATTTTTAAAAATATCACATACAAATATCATATAGGTACAAATTCCCTATGATGAATATGATCTTTATGTATCTCTAAATTATACCAATAAACTTAATTTTTAAAAATTAAAAAAAAGAAATTAGACAGTTTCTACAACTGAAGGGTAATGCAAATATGTCATACTGGAACCTATGGGATGCAATGAAAGCAGTCCTACAAGGGAAGTTTATATAAGTGAATGCCCACATCAGAAAAACAGAGTAAGCTCAAATAAATAACCTAATATTGAACCTCGAGGTTCTAGAAAAAGAAAAATCTAAACCCAAAGCTAGTTCAAGGAGGGAAATTATAAAGATTAGAGCAGAAATGAATGCAACTGAGAATAAGCAGTACAAAGAATCAACGAATTGAAGGGTTGTTTCTTTCAAAGATTAAATAAAATAGAAAAAACCATGGCCAATCTTATCAAAACAAGAAAAGACCCAAATCTAATCAGTTATAAATGAAAAGGGCAAAACCAAAATGGATCCTGTAGAAATACAGATCATCAGTACCTACTTTCAGAATCTGTACTCTCAATAAAATGGAAAATTCTGAAGAAATGGATAGATTCCTAGATATATATAAATTACCAAAGCTGAATCAAGAAGCTATACAAACTCTAAATAATTTAATATCATTTAAAAAAATTGAAGAATGAAAAACTATGAACAAAGAAAATCCCAGGCCCTGATGGATTCACTGCTGAATTCTGAAAGAACTTGAGAGAAGATCTAATGCCAATATTCCTCAAACTCTTTAATGAAATTGAAAGCAAAGCAATACTCCCAAATTCATTCCTGGAAGTAAACATTATCCTGATAGCAAAACCAGAAAAAGAGCCAACCAAAAAAAGAGAACTACAGGACACTCTCTTTAATGAACAAAGATGCAAAAATCTTCAATAAGATACTGGCAAACAGAATGCAGCGAATCAAGAAGATTATACACCATGACCAAGTAGGATGCCTCCCAGGGATGCAGGATTGGTTCAACATATGGAAATCAATAAATATATGACATCACATTAACAAAACCAAGTACAAAAACTATATTATCATTCAATAGACACAGAAAAGGCATTCCACAAAGTCCAACACTCATTCAGGACAAAAAAAATATTTAAAAAATTGGAATAGGTCTTTATCTCCATTTATGACAAACCAACAGCCAACATCATACTAAATGGACAAATACTGAAAGCTTTCACTCTAAAATCAGGGACAAGACAAGGATGTCTACTATCAACACTCTTGTTCAATACAGTTCTGGAAACATTAGTCAGAACAATTATTTTTTTAAAAAGAGAAATAAAAATAACAATAAAACAGTTTCAAAACAGGTTAGCGCTCTGTCTCTCTGTCTCTCTCTCTCTCTGTCTCTCTCTCTCTCTCATTGCTTTTGCTGTTTTCTGCCACCCCAGCCACCGTTAACTGTTGCTCCTCTGCCATGTGCCACCCTGCCTTGGAGCCAGTCGATTACGGATGGAAACCTCTACAAACTCTGAGCTAAATAAACCTTTTCTCCTTTAACTCTGGGTGTCAGATATAAAAAATAAAAAAAAAAACAGGTTAGTAGGAGTTACAATAATTAATACATTGCGTATTGTTGTCTTCGTAGTAGTTATTCAGGGTACAAGATATAAGCATGACATCTTGTCCAAACAATATTAGCATAAACCTTTCTTTTCAATGAACTAAGAGAAACCAGGTGCATAACTATCTTAACTATCTTATGTATAAATATGTTTTTCTTTTTCCCTTTTTTCCTTTCCCCCATCACAGTTTGTCTTTTCTTTCAAACAGTTTCTTCCCAATTCACCATATCTATTATACATTTTGGACCTTGTTTAACTCTCAGTTCCTCATCCATAGTACAAGTCTTTTGGTGAAGTTTTTGGGGTCTTCTATGTAAAGTATCATGTCATCTGCAGATAATGGTAATTGAACAACCCAAAAATAAGCCACGAAATTGAGACGGTAATAAAGAACCTAGCAACTAAAAAAGCCCAGAACATGATGGACTCACTGCTACGTTCTATACATCTTTTAAGTATGTTATAACATCTACACTCCTCAATCTCTTTAAAGAAATTAAAAGTAATGAAGTGCATCCAAATTCATTTATGGAAGCCAGCATCACTCTGATTCCAAAACCAGATAAAGACCCAACTAAAAAAGAAAACCAAAAGCAAATCTCCTTAATGAACATAGATGCAAAAATCCTTAACAAGACATTAGTGAATAGAATGCAACACATCATCAAAAAGATCATATATCATGACCAAGTAGGTTTTATCCCAGACATGCAGATGGTTCAAACTACACAAATCAATAAATGTAATACACCACATAAACAGAAGCAAGGTCAAAAAACATATCAATAGAGGCAGAAAAGGCTTTTGACAAAATCCAACACCTCTTTATGATAAAAACCCTTAAGTAAAAAATGTATAGAAGGACCATACCTAAATTTGATAAAAGGTATGTGTGACAAACCATCAACCAACATAATGTTAAATGGGGACAAACTAAAAGGATTCCCTTTAAAATCAGAAACAAGACAAGTATACCCACTCTCATCACTTCTTTTCAACACAGTATTTGAAACACTAGCCAGGGCAATCAGACAAGAGAAAGAAATAAAAGGGATACATATAGGAAAGGATGAACTCAAATCATTTGCAGATGACGTGATACTCTACAAGAAGACTCAAAGAATTCCACCAAAAAAAAACCTTACAATTAATAACCAACTTAAGTAATGTAGCAGGATACTAAATCAACACATAAAAATCAATAGCATTTGTGTACATCAATAATGAACTCAATGAGAAAAAAATTATGAAAACAATACCATTCATGGTAGCACAAAGAAAAATTAAATACCTAGTAATTAACCTTTAAAAACTTTACAAAGAAAACTACAGTACTGTGAACAAGGAGATAGAAGAGGATATCAGGAAATGGAAAGATGTCCCCTACTCCTGGACAGGCAGAACCAATACTGTCAAAATGGCCATACTCCCAAAACTTTTGTACAGATTCAATGCAGCCCCAATCAAAATAACAGCATTCTTTACAGATCTAGAGAAAACAAACCTAAAATTCATATGGAACCATAGTAGAACCAGAATAGCAAAAGCAACTGTGGACAACAAAAGCAAAACAGGAGGCATCACAACATCTGACTTCAAGCTGTACTACAAAGCAACAGTGATAAAAATGGCCTGGTAATGAAACAAAAGAGACCTAAGATCAGTGGAACAGAATGGAGGATACAGAAACATCCCCACACACATTCGGCAATTTGATCTTCAACAAAAGGGCCGAAAGCATACCTTGGAGGAAAGCAACCAACAAATGCTGCTGGGGAAACTGGGTATCTGTTTGTGGAAGATTGAAACTGGACCCATATCTCCCACTATGTACAGTACTAAACTAAAATTAAAATGGATCAAAGATCTAAACATTAAAACAAGAACCCTGAACCTACTAGAAGATAAAATAGGTAAAATACTTGAAGTCACAGGTGTTAGAAAGGATTTTCTAAAGAGAACCTCAATTGCACAGGAAATAACCAAGATTACATCAAATTAAAAAGCTTCTGCACAGTAATTATTAGAGTGAAAAGACAACCTACAGAATGGGGAAAATATCTGCCAGCTATTTTGACAGATGGATATCTAGAATATATAAAAAACTCAAAAAAATTAGAACACCTAAAATAAAAGAAACCCAATCAAAAAATGGGCAAGTGAATTGAAAAGATATGTCTCAGAAGAAGAATTACAAATGGCCAGCAAATATATAAAAGAATGTTCAACATCTCTGGCCATTACAGAAAGGCAAATTAAAACATTACTATACCATCATATACCAGAAAGAATGGCAATCATCAAGAAATCAAAAATAACAAAGGCTGGCACAGCTGTAATGAAAAAGGAACCCTCCTACATTGTTGGTGGGAAGGTAAACTAGTGCAACCATTATGGAAATCAGTATAGAGATTTCTCAAAGAACTAAAATTAGAAATTCCATATGACCCAGTTATTCCCCTTCTAGTATCTTCTCCAAAGAGCTAAAGATATCATACCACAATGATATACGCATACCAATGTTTATAGCAGCACAATTCATAATAGCTAAATCCTGGAAGCAGCCTGCATACTCATCAATAGAAGAATGGATAAAGGAAATGTGGTTATATATACATAATGGAATACTACTCATCTATAAAAAAGGACAAATTTGAGATATTTGTAGGAAAATGGATGCACCTGGAAAATATAATGTTGAGTGAAATAAGCCAGACACACAAGTTTAAATATGATATGGTATCTCTCATTTAAATAAGGCAAATTACAAATAAAGAGCTCAACAGAGGATGGATATGAGACAAGGGGATGGATCTCTTGCAAATGGGAAGGGGTACAAGAGACCAGAGCCAAAGGGTGAGGGAGAATGGAAGGAAAAATAAGTAGAATAAAGATATACCATGTACAGGAACCTAGTAACCTCAATGAATGTAGATACTGTGTGCCATAAACATGAACTAAGACTAATAATATCGATAAGAATGAAAAGGGGAAAGGGGAATTAGAGGAAGAGGGAGGGAGGGGATGGGATGAGGAAGGGGATTAAAAAAAGGAAGCAAGCTGTATTATGTACATGTACCCACGCCCCAAGATGACTATAAAATGGATATATGGCAAACATGTACTAATTTAAAAAAATGCTGGTGAGGATATGAGGAAAAAGGAACATTTCTACATTGTTGGTGAAATTGCAAACTAGGTCAACTGCTATGAAAATCAGTACTGCATAGAGATTCCTGAAAAAACTAAAACTAGAAATGTCATTTGCCCCAGACAAACCTCTCTTGGGTATAATGCCAATAGAGTTGAAGTCATGATATTACAGTGATACATGCATACCCATGTTTATAGCAGTACAATCCACAATAGCTAAATTAGGAAAGTGGCCTATATTCCCATGAACAGATGAATGGATAAAAAATATGTATATGTATATGTGTGTGTGTGTGTGTGTGTGTGTGTGTGTACAGAATGGAGTACTATTCTATCATAAAGAAGGATAAATTTGAGTCATTTGTAGGAAAATGATGCACTTTGAGCCCATCCTACTAAGTGAAATAAATCAGACACAGGTTAAATATCACATGGTTAAATATAAATACAAGTAATTTAAAGAGCAAATAAGAGAGATGGGAAAAAATAGGGAGGTGGATTTTGTGGAGATGAGAAAGGGATATGGAGAAGGGGAGAATAGGAAGGTGGTGTGGGGAGAGGGGATTGAAACTGATATATTCCCCTAAAATGAATGTAATTATTATGTATTGGAAACATACACTAATAAAAAGTAAAATTTTTAAAAATAAATCTCTCTTCCTGAAAATGAAGTCCACATCTTTGTATAACCCAATGTCTCAAGTGAGTTTAGTTATCACTGAGCTGCTAGAAAGACAGATTTTAATTTTGTTTGAATAATCATCCTTCAAGTACTTTAAATGTCACTGAATCACCTCCCACCCTTTTGAGTTCAATGCTAAATTACCTACTTAAAGCTATCCTTTAAGCCAGGGATGCACACTTTAATGCCAGTACTATGGGAGGCTGAGGCAAGAGAATCACAAGTTCAAATCCAGCCTGGGAAACTTAGCAAGACTCTGTCTCAAAATAAAAAATTAAAAAGGGTTGGGGATATAACTTAGTGTGAAGCCTCTTGCTTCAATCTCTAGTACTGAAAAAAGAAAAGAAAAACGATATCCTGATTTTTTCCTGTAAGATATCCTGATTTTTTCTGTTCATTCTCAGTAAATTTTGGGTCTGTTCAGTGATCAGTGTAGTATCTTAATATACATGTTACCTTGTAAAAGTTAGATGTGAACTAAGATCTCTAAAAAGTAGAGTAGGAAAATTATTTACTTAGTGTAATTATATTCCCACTTGAGTTAACATGAAGGCCACAATTAAAGTGTCTTAAATTTTCTCTACTTGGTTAACTATCAGTAGCCAGTTAGAGGTGGGAAAGAGTCCATTTATGACTGGAAGAAGTTAAAGCTTCCAAATGTAGTCCATGAGTCCAGAGTCAACAAATAAAAACAAAACAGTATTTATCCAAAACAACTACTAAATGGAACACACAAAGTAACCATACTAAAATAAATGGTATGCCAGACATCATTGGGAATACCTCCTACAAACCACAGAAAGAATAGGCTGCTATGCTGCATGCTATAAGCCAAAGGGCATGAGCCAGTCAAAAAGCAAATGAAGAGGTCCACTTTTGGCATGAAAATATAAGCAGCATCTTGAAATATACTCCCCAGAAAAACTGGAAAAAATGATAAAAAGGAAAACCATTTAAAGTCCCTATAAATGGTCTTGGGGGCATACAGCAAATGAAATAACATTTACTGGAGAAAATCTACAAGAGCTCAGTAAGAACGGCAAGAGCCTGTGGTGAATTAAGCAGAACAAGATGTCTGCCTCTCCATCCCAGTTCAGTGAAATGGAAACTCCACTTAAGATTGGCAGAAGCCCCCCTCATTAAGTTCCTAGTCCAAAAGCTATCTTCCTGGGAAGGGAAGAATGCCAACTTTTTTTTTTAAATCCTTCTCCCAGTAACCTGTTGCTGAAGCTAAGATCTGGGTTATTGTGCCTAAGAGGTAGTGGCTCCATTCTTCCACACACCCCCAGTACAGGCACAAAGACTCTCTCTACCTTAGGTATGATGCTGCTGACAACAATGCTGCCAGAGGCTTAACAGAGACTGCACTAAAAGAATCCAATTAATCTAGCAGCTCAGTGATAACTAAACTCACTTTAAATGTCACTGAATCACCTCCCACCCTTTTGAGTTCAATGCTAAATTACCTACTGCCCCCTGGCTCATAACAACTTGGTTCTATACCAGAAGAGGCAAGTCCCTGCTCCCACTTTCTCTATCTAACACTCGGCTAAGAGTATCACTCAGAAATGCACCATTCTCCCCATCCCCAGCTCCAAAGCTGTGGCTAGGAGATTATGCCTGGCTGGAGAAGGTGGCCCTAACGCAAGTAGCTTCTAATCTCTTCCCAGAATTTACTTCATTTGCAACTGGGTATGAAAAAATTCAAGCCTAAGGTTGCTCTTAAAAACAGTGGAGGTTGTAGTAAAAAGCAAGTTTAGAGGAGGTGGGTAGAATCGGTGGATATAGAGGCTAAAGTATAAATAAACTGGTTTGCCCCACAGAACCAGAAAAGCAAAGAAAAAGAAAACTAGGAGCCTGCCTCCAGTCAGAAAAAAATCTCAAGCACTGACCTTAATAATCACCCCTTCAGAGGAACCTGGTTTTGATTGCTTTAGTCTAACAATTTATGCCCCACTGCATGTTGAAAACAACTATATGATCTGCCAGCAATTACTGGAGCATAGCTGGTAAAGACAGAAAGAGAGCTCTGTCAAAACCACTATCATCCCTGGATGACTATAGGCATACTCAAGGCTGTGCTCCCTGAGAAGCACTGTCAGAGGCTTAACAGAGACTGCACTAAAAGAATCTAACTAAAATTAAAAAAAATAATAAAATAAAAATAAAAGAATCTAACTAGTCTCTAAACAAATAAGCAAACAGTAAGTCCCAAGAGGGAGGGGACCAATGCCCAGAGTTGCTATATCATGTAAAATATCCAGCTTCCAAAAAAAACCAATTGTGAGACATGCTAAGAAATTGTGAAGTATGACCTGGAAAAAAAGCAGTGAAGAGAAACCATTTATGGGTGTGAACAGATGTACTGAAGAGAAAAGGTCTTGAAAGTAGTCGTTATAAATATGTTCAAAGACTAAATGAAACCCTGTTAAAGAAGTAAAGGAAGCCAGGCATGCTGGCGCACACCTTTAATCCCAACACTCAGGACGATAGCCACAAGTTCAAGGCCAGCCTGGGCTACATACTGAGTTCAAGGCCAGCCTGCACGACAAACCGAGATGCTGTCTCAAAAAATCGAAAACATAAAAAATAAAAAAGAAGTAAAGGAAGGGCAATGTGATGACAATCCCATATTAAAGAATATCAATAAACAGAAATTACAAAAAGAAATAGAACTATGAGAGCTGAAAAGTACAATGACTGAAGAATTCATTAGAGAGGCTCAACAGTAGATTTGAACAAGCAGAAAAATCAATGAATATTAAGACTAAGCAACATGAATAACAGAAAAAAAACTGAAGAAAAATTAACAGCCTCAGAGAAATGTGAGACACTATTGAGCATACCAACATATACACAATAAGTACACGAGAAGACAGAGGAACTATAAGAAAAATTTTTGGTGAAATAATGGCTGAAAACTTCCTTAGTTTATTAAAAGCAACAATAATATACATATCCTACATATCCAGAAAGCTCAACAAATTCTAAGTAAGAAAAATCCACAGAAATCCACAGACTCATAATACTAAATACTGAAAGACAAAGACAATGGGAAATTCGTAAAAGAAGCAAGAAGGTTCCCCTACTAACAAAGGAACCCTAAAATTAACAGCAGGTTTCTTAGCAGAAACAGTGGAGCTCAAGCCAGATACAGTGGTACACACTTAAAAGGCTGAGGCAGGAAGACTACAAATTCAAGACCAGGCTGGGTAATTTAGCAAGATTCTGTCTCAAAATAAAAAAAAATAATAATTAAAGAAGACTGGGAATGTGGCTCAGTAGTAAAGTCCTTACCTAGAATGTGTGAAACCCTGAGTTCAACACCCAGTACCAGAAGGGAGGGAGAAAGGGAGGTAGGGAAGGAAGGATGGTAGGAAGGAAGGAAGGTAGGAAGGAAGGAAAGAAGGAAGGAAGGAAGGAAAAAAAGGAGGGAAGCAGGAGGGGAAGAAGGTGGAGGGGAGAAGAGGGAGAGAGGGACGGAAGGATGGGGAGAACAAATGAACAAGGCCAGAAAGTAATGGGTTAACTTTCAAAAATGCTCAAAGAAAAAAAAATGTCAAGCAAAAATCCTATATACAGCAAAAATACTGTTCTAAAATGAAAGTGAAATAAAGACATTTCTAAACAAAAACTGTGAGAATTTGTTGCTAGAAGAGCTACCTCACAAGAAATAACTAAAGGAAGTTCTTAGGACTGAAAGCAAGTGATGCCCAGATTGTAATTTAAATCCACACAGAAAAAACAAAGAGCACTGGAATAGGTAAAGAAGTAATTACACAAGACAATATAAATGCTTACTTTTCCTACTTTCTTCTTTGAACTGATTTGAAAGGCAATTGTATAAAATAATTACATCCATATTACATAAGGATATAATATATTTTGATACTATGACATAAAGAGATACAATATATTTGCCAATGACATCAAAAGGCGACAGGTGGGAGAACAGCTGTGTCAGGATAAGGAAATATTTCCAGACAGATATCATTTACAAAAAATGATAAAGTTAATGTAACAAAAGTTATATAACTTCTTGCAACTCCTTTAAAAGACATTATATAAATTAATAATCATGATAAGGTATTGTTGGAATTATAACACTTGGTGATATGTAAAAATAAAACAACAAAAAGGGGGAAAGGAATAGAACTGTATGTGGTTAATATTTATATTATCTCACTAGAATGAAGTTGTAAAAGTCTTAGAAAAAAATATGGTGAAATCTCATGATTTCGGATTTGGCAACAGATTCTTAGATATAACACCAAAAGTATGAGCAACAAAAGAAAAATAGATAAATTTCATTCATCAAAACAAAACCAAAAAAAAACCTTCTGGTACAAGGGATCTAGCCTAGGGCCTCGCACATGCTAAGCATCTGCTTTACCACTACACACCCCAGCTAAAATGAAAAGCTTTCAAGCTTCAAAGGACACTATCAAGAAACTAAAAAGATAACCCACACGATGAGAGAATATTTGCAAATTATCTGATAAGGGATGTGTGCCCAAAATATATAAAGAACCTTTACAAATTACTAAAAACAATAATAAAATTTTAAAAACCCTGAGCTGAGATGTACAGCTCAGTAATACAGCTCATTCTTTGCGTGAGCAGGGTGGAGTTAAATTCGAAGCACCAAAAAGCAAAAACCCAATAATCCAATTTAAAAATAGGCAAAGGATATGAATAGATATTTCTCCAAAGAAGATATACAAATGGTCAATAAACACATGGTAAGATACTCAATATCTTTAGTCATAAAGGAAACACAAATCAAAACTAAGATGCAGTACCATTTCACAGCCACTATGATGGCAAGAATCAAAATCAGGTCAAGTGTCAGTGAGAAATTGGAACCCTCATACACTTCTGGTAGTATTGAAGGCATGCAGCCACTTTGAAGACCAGTCTGGCAGTTTCTTAAACAAGTAAACATAAAGTTACCATATGATTTGGCAATTCTACTCTTACAGAAGTACAAAATATGTATACCTAAAAATAATAAAAACTTAGCCGGGTGTGGTGGCGCACGCCTATAATCCCAGCACTCGGAAGGCTGAGGCAGGAGGATCACCGCAAGTTCAAGGCCAGCCTGGGCTATATAGCAAGACCCTGTTTCAATAAAAGAGAAAGAAAGAAAGAGAGGGAGAGTAAGGGAGGGAGGAAGGGAGGGAGGGAGGGAAGGAAGGAAGGAAGGAAGGAAGGAAGAAAGAGCCTTATGTCCAGGGCTGGGGATATAGCTCGGCGGCACAAGCGCCTGCCTGGCAAGCACAAGGTCCTGAGTTCGATTCCCAGTACCAAAATAAATAAATAAATAAATAAATAAACTTATGTCCACACAAAAACATATATATTAATATTTGTAACAGCATTATTCATAAGAACCAAAAGGTGAAAACAACCCAAATGACCATCAACTGATGAATGCACAAAGAAAATCTTTTATACTGTACTCATACACGGACCATTATTTGGCCCTAATAGAGAATAAAGTGCTTATACATGCCATATGAACAAACCTTGAATACATAGTGCTAAGTGAAAGAAGCCAGTCACAAAAGACAGCATATTACATAAATGCATTCCTATGAAATGTCCAGAATAAATATATACAGAATGAATATAGATTGGTGGTTGCTTAGGGTTGGGAAAGAGAGAAGGATATAAAAAGGTGACAGCCAAAAGGTAGTGGGTTTCTTTCTGAGGTGATAAAAACGTAAAATTGACTGTGGCAATGGTGGTACACATCATTGAATATACTAAAATCCATTGAATTGTACGATTTAAACAGGTGAATTATGTGGTATATGATGTTCAAAAATGTTCAATAAAGATGTTTAAAAAATTAGAAAAGTATATGAACAGTATCATGATGAATACAGTCAAGGACTCCTTAAACTCAGCTAAAACGAACTGAGGAACAACTATGATGCCTCAGTTTCTACCATTCAAATATTAATGAAATAAATCCAAAATTGTATCATTCAAAATCCATAAACCCTTTTAATAGTAACTAATAGAGTGGCAGCTGTCCTTTAATTTTTTTCTTTTTGAGACAGGGTCTAGCTATGTTGTTCAGGCTGCCTTCGAGCTTACTATGTAGTCCAGGCTGGCCTCGAATTCGCAGCAATCCTCCTGCCCCACCCTCCCGAGTGCTGGAATTACAGGCGTGCACCACCACACCTGGTTGTACTTTAATTTTAATAAGCATATTCTTTTGCACAGCACAGTTTTAGGACACTATTCTGGGTGATAAATTCACTTTACGATGCATCCCAGAAATTATATCTATGTGGGAGTGTGTATATAAGTTCATAAAATACTTCTTTTTAATATGTAAGAAGCACTGTTTCTATTCTACTGAATTTCATCTAAGAAAAAGTGCTGATCCAACCCATTAACATGATTTCCTAACACTACACTAAGGTTTCTTTCAGCTCTACAATATTATGCTATATATTAATGGCAAATGTTTGGGGAGATGGATACACCAATTACCCTAATCTGATTATTACAAATTATATACATTAATTGAAATATTAACTATACCCCATAAATATATACCATTATGTGTTCAATTAAAACTTTAAGTTTTTTTTTTTTGTGTGTGTAAACTTTAAGTTTTAAAAACTATAAAATTCTTGAAGGCATGATGTATGTTTCTCTTGGTATCTTATTATCTAGCATAGTGCTTATGTGCATAGTAGTAGACTTTAAATGTTGACAAAAAAATAAAAATTTAAGAGGTTGTTTATCAAAGCTGACAATACCGTACGTTACAGTGATACTAAGGAAGTGGTGACAACTAAATTTTCTTTCAATATTTGGGAAATAAAAAGATATACTGAAGTACAGCAAGTACAGATAATTTTTTAGAAACTGTTCTTGAATGAGAGGCAATAATGGATTATTATTAAACATTAAAACAAACATCAAAAAGTGTTATAACCCTAAACTAAGGGAAAGCATTCTTCCAATTTCCAAAATGACCCATGCACACATAACACTACTGATTATTCGGATCAAAGGATAATCGTGTTTATATATAAATTTAGGGCAGTGTACATTTTGGAGAGAAAGATAATTACGGTTTTCGTCTATCAAGGAGCACGCCTGTCAGCAAGGGAGTAGATTGCTGCCAATTCAATTTGCCTCTTGTTTATAGGTGACTTGCTGTCATCTTACAGCACCCTCCAAACTGCTACTTTCGACTAAAATCTGAACCACAGGTAATTTGGTATCACATTCCATTACTAATTTTGGAAAGTAGTCGTCTTCTTTGCATTTAGACATATAAGCAGGCTGGGAATGTTGCCTGCCCCGTCTCAACATCGGGGGGGGGGGGGACGAAAAACTGCAAATACTATAAGCTACTTCGGCTCTCCAGATGCCCTCTGAACCTGCCCCTCCGTTCCTCTTTGCTGTCCCCATAGGTTTTCTTCACCCCTTCCTCAAATTACTAACCCTAATTTCCTTCTCTTATTAGTAGCTCGGAGTTAGCCCAGACAATCCTTCCACCGGCTCTCTCTGACCGGAGGTCACGAGGGCAACCTTTTCCCTATCAGGTCCCCCTGTCCTTCACCCTCTTATTCCATGTGACCGGCATCTTACCTGATAGTTTCGAGCCGTTCCTGAGGCGCCGCGCAGATGTGACTGCCACTGCGGATGTGAGCCGAGGACAGTGACCAGAGGCCGGATCAAAATCGCTGAGTGCCGGCGCTTTTCGAAAGCAGCCGCCGCGGCTGCCCAACGCCAAGAATGTATCGCGAGCAGCGCCATCTTGAGCGAGGAAAGAGGAACAAGAGAAGAGGATTGTGGGAAACTGGCTGCCTGAACAGGGTTCCCTTAATCATCTCTCCCCTCCCCCTCGTCCCTTCCCGTCCGACACCGGAAATAACTTGTATCTGTTCATTCAGGCCCTTGGAATACTTTTTTTACCCCCTGGGACTGGACTTTGTTTTTCTTACACAACCTAGAATAACGGAGTAGCAGTGGCTTTTGCTCTTTTTCTAGAATTGCTGGATGTAAAGAGACAGAGGTACACGATAAAACTGCTATAAGCTGCGGCCCCCACAGATCACATGGTAACACTTTATGTATGCAATAATTATACGTGAAAGTGGATAATATTTTGCAATTTAAAAAGTACTCCTTACGTATCTAGTCTTACTTAATCCTCACACCAACCCTGTAGAATAGGTATTATTTATAAATATTCCCATATTTATGAGGAAACACATTCAGATAGGTTGTGGCTTGACAAAAAATACAGAGCTAATGGAATGATGGGATGGAAACTAAACCTAGGTTTCAAAACTTTTTCAGTGCTCTTTTCATGAAATTACACCTAAATTTGGAAGGAACATTTGTGTACTTTAGAAGGCCATAGTGGTCTTTCTGTCTCGAGAAAATGCTAGAATTTATTCTTTTTTCTGGGCTTGTGCACTTGCTTTTCCCTCTATCTGGAACATCCTTCCTGTAGATTTGTACATGATAAATTTTTTCTTGCCATTTCAGTCTCTAACTCAAATATCATCTGATTATGACAAGAGCACTTTATCTAAAGAAGCCAATATCCCAGAGTCTTGTCACTTTTGATGACGTTGTTTTATATTTCCCTAAAATCCTGCTGTAAAAAGTGTGTTCCACAGACCAGCAGCATTTGCATCACCTGGGATATTGTTAGAAATTCAAAATCTCAGTCCTCACACCACACCGAAAAATTCCAAATCTGACTTTAAGAATTCCCCAGGTTATTTATATGCACATTAAAGTTTGAGAAGCACTCTGAGAACAGCTATCATTTTCCAGAACTAACTTCTTTTTTGTGTACTTTAAGAGTGCCGGGCGTGATGGTGCACACCTGTAGCCCCAGAACTCGGGAGACTGAGGCAGGAGGATCACTGCCAGTTTGAGGCCAGCCTGGACTACATATTGAGTTCAAGGCCAGCCTGAACTGAACTACATAGTGAGATCCTGTCTCAGGAAAAAAAAAATTAAGAAATAACAGGGAGAGCGATCTTTTTGCAAGTGGGAAGGGAACCAAGAGATGGAAATAGAAGAAAGAAAGAGGGAGTAAAAATAATTAAAATGTCTTGTACACATGTACCACAATAAATTCAATCATCATGTACTCCAAACATGCACTAATAAAAATTTTTGAATAAAATATTTAATCATAATTAAAAAGCTACAAAGGAAAATATAACGGATACCATATGCCCACAGTCCAGGTTAGTCATATCTTAACATTTTACCATATTTACTTTCAATCTTAAAAATAATAATTTCGGGGCCAGGGATATAGTTCAGCGGCACAGCACCTGCCTGGCAAGCGTGAGGTCATGAGTTTGATTTCCAGTACCAAAATAATAATAATAATAATAATTTAGTTAAAGACCTCTGTTACCCATCTCTAATCCTAGTCACTTTGTCATTATGGATTTATTGCTATTTTATTCTTTTATGTTATTTTAGTGAAGTCTAGAAAGAAGAGATAACAATGTTGTATTAATCAATCATGATTATCTAGATGTCCTATATATTTGATGATGACAGTACAAATTTAATACCAAACATGACAAGGACTGTACAAAAAATTATAGGTCAATCTTACTTATGAACATAAATTATAAATCTTTAATAATAAAGTTAGTCACCACTGTGTAAAAACATTATAGGTGCATATGGTGAACCTATCAGTCTTTCATTCATTGCTAATTATTGATCAAATTACAAAGTAAAGCTGGGCATGGTGGTACATACCTGAAATCCCAGCACTCTGAGAGGCTGAGGCAGAACGATTGCAAGTTCCAGCCCAACCTGGGCAACTTAGCACTTAATGAGACCAGGCTGGGGATGTAGGACAGTGCAAAGGTCCTGAGTTCAGTCCCCAGTACCACCACCACCATCACCACCACCAAAAAAGAGGTAGTTTAAGTTACATATTGATAACCAAAACTGAAAGCTAGAATTAAATCTTCCAATCCATGAACACGGGATGTCCTCCCATTTTATATTTCTTCCTAATTTCCTTAGCAATGTATTGTAGTTTTCAGTGTATAACTCTTTTGCTGCCTTGGTTAAGTTTATTCCTAAGTATTTTACTTTTTTTGATGCTGTTATAAATGAATTGTTCACTTAATTTCCATTTCAGATTATTCATTGTCAGTGTATAGACAATCAACTTATTTTCGTTGATTTTGTACTCTGATACTTTGATCAATTTATTAGTCCTAACAGCTTTTTGTGGAATCTTTAGGGTTTTGTATATATAAGACCATGTAAACTGGGCACAGTGGTGTATGCCTGTAATCCCACCACTCTGAGAGGCTGAGACAATAGGATTGCAAGTTTGAGCCCAGCCTGGGCAACTTAGCAAGAATCTGCCCCAAAATTAAAATTTAAAAGGACTGGGCATGTAGCTCAGCATAAAGGACCTGGGCTTAATCCCTAGCACAAAAAAATAAAAAATAAAAACAAAAGGAATAAAGATTAAAATAGAAAATGCTACTTATTTATAATTACATAATTTTCAAGATTAAAAGATAATCTTCAGATAAACTAATAAAAATAAGAATTAAACAAAGTTGCCAAATAGATCAGCCCAAAATAATCAATACCCTACAAAATATTTAGAAATTTTAATTATTCAAGTTTTTTATACCTTTACCTCTTATTTGTGTGCTTGTTTTATTAGAGTTAAAATAATCCACTATAGGGCCAGTGAGATGGCTCAGCGGCATAAGCGCCTGCCTTGCAAGCGCGAGGGCCCGAGTTCAACTCCCAGAACCCACATACGAAAAAGGGGCCAGTGATTTCGCTCAGCGGCATGGGTGCCTGTTGGCGTGCAAGGTCCTGAGGTTGACCCCCCGGTACCCACAAAAAAAAATAAAATAAATAAAATAATCCACTATAAATGTGGGGTTTTTAATTTCTCCTTGGTTAAATGTTGTTTTTTATTATAAGATACATACACATTCATGATTGTTACATCTTAGTTGATAAAAGATTATCAACAAGCCCTTTACCTTATATTTACACAAGTAAGTTTTGCCATAAAGTCTCCTTTGTCTGATGCTACTATTGCTACATCACTGCATCAAATATCTTTTACTGACAGTTTATTGTTAGCATTTTGGGGTGATTATGTTTTAGATGTGTCTTTTCTAACCAACATGCACGTAGATTTTTTTCTCCTCAATGTTAGTCTCTTTTAATACACGCTTAAAATTAATTTACATTTATATATTAATTTTAACCTTATTTGAGCTTGTATATATCATGTTAATTTTTTATTAGTACATGTTTGCAGAACATAATGATTACATTTTTCTTTTTTTTTTTTTGTGGGTACCAGGGGGTCGACCTCAGGACCTCGTGCGCCAGCAGGCGCCCGTGCCGCTGAGCAATATCACCGGCCCCTTTTTCGTATGTGGGTTCCGGGAGTCGAACTCGGGCCCTTGCGCTTGCCGGGCAGGCTCTTAAGCCGCTGAGCCATCTCACCGGCCCATGATTACATTTTTCAAGGGGAGTTGGTACATGTACATAACGCATCTTAATTCTTTTATCATCCCCTTCCCTTTCTTCCCTCCCCCCTTCCTCCATCTCTTGGTCCCTTTCCCTTTTGCAAAGGATCTGTATCTCTGTTTTCTATTATCTTTTATTTTGCTCTTTAATGTTTTATGCTTTGAGTATCTCATCTAAGAGAAACAATGCAATATCTAAGCTCGTGTGTCTGATTTATTTCACTTAACACTATGGTCTCAAGGGACATACATTTTCCCACAGATGACTCAAATTTATCCTTCTTTATGGCAGAATACTACTCCATTGTTTATAAATACTACATTTTTTTTTATCCATTAATCTGTTGATGGACCTGTAGGCTGCTTGCAACATTCAGCTATTATGAGTTGCGCTGCTCTAAACGTGGGTGTGACTATATCACTGTGATATAATGTCTTTAACTTTTTCGGGAAGATACCTAGAAAGGGAATAGCTAGGTCAAATGGAATTTCTACATGTAGTTTTTTTGAGGAATCTCCATAATGATTTCCATAGTGTTTGTACTAGTTTATATTCCCACAAACAATGTAGAAGATTGTTCCTTCACACAGACAAACAGCTTCACCAACATTTGTTATTTGATGTCCTGATGATAGCCATTCTTTCTGGAATAAGATGAAATCCTGGTGTTGTTTTAATTTGCATTTCTCTAATGGCCAGAGATGTTGAACATTTTTTCATGCATTTATTCATCATTTGTACTTCTTCTGAGAAGTGTCTATTCATTTTAATTGCCCAATTTTGATTGGATCTTTTATTTTAGGGGATCTAATTTTTTTCGTTCTTTATATAGTCCAGATATTAGTCCTCTGTCCGAGATGTAACTGGCAAATTTTTTTTCCCACTCTGTAAGTTATCTCTTCACTCTGTTGGTTGTTTCCTGTGCTGTGCAGATTTTTTAATTTGATATGACCCCATTTATTGATTCTTGATGTTATTTCTTGTGCAACTGGGGTTCTGTTCAGAAAGTTCTTGTGTATATTTATGTCCTCAAGAGTTTTACCTATTTTATCCTCCAGTAGATTCAATGTTTCTATTTTAATGCTTAGATCTTTGATCCCTTTTGATTTTAGTTTAGTACATGTTAAGGATATGGGTCTAGATTCAATCTTCTGCATGTTGACAGCCAGTTTCCCCAGCATCATTTGCTAAAAAGGCTATCTTTCCTCCAGTGTATGTTTTTGTCCCCTTTGTCAAAGATCAGATAGCTGAATGTGCCTGGGGTTGTTTCTGCATCCTCAATTCTGTTTCATTCATCTACGTGTCTGTTTTTGGGCCAGTTCCATGCTGTTATCACTGTAGCTTATCGCAATCTGATAAAAGCCCTTTATAACAAACCTACTGCTAATATATTATTAATGAGAGAGAAGCTGAAGTCTTCCCTTCTAAAAGTAGGAACAAAGATATCCACTATCACCACTATTATTCAACTCAAAATGTTGGCTACAGCAATCAGGCAAGAAAAAAAAAGATATATGTATTAATATAGAAAAAAATTTATATAGGAAAGGAAAAAGTTAAATTATCATTATTTGAAAATGACATGATCCTCTACATAGAGACCCAAAAACTTCCACCAAAAGACTCCTACAATTAATAACCAAATTCAGCAATGAAGAATCAATAGCGTTCCTGTATACCAATAATGAACTCAATGAGAAAGAAATTAGGAAAACAATACCATTCCCAGTCGCATCAAGAAAAATTAAATAATTAGAAATAAACCTAACCAAGGAAATGAAAGACCTCTACACAAAAGGCTATAGTACTTTGAAAAAGGAGATCAAAGAAGACATCAGAAAATGGAAAGATATCCCCTGTTCCTGGATAGGCAAAAACAATATGGCCGTAATATATATAGCCAATCAAATCAACAATATAGCCATTATATATATATAATATCCAATCCCAATCAAAATACAAGCAGCATTTCCCACAGAACTAGAGAAAACAATCCTAAAATTCATATAAAACTAGAAAAAACCCAGCATAGCAAAAGCAATCCTGGTCAAAAGTAAAAATCGGGAGACGTCACAATCCCACATTTCCAGATTTCAAGCTTATATTAGAAAGTTATATTAGAAAGGTGATATCATGAAAATTTGTGTATTTTGTCATTGTATCTTGTTTCTTTTCTTCTTTTTTTTTTTTTTTTGTCTTTTTGAGACAGGGTTTCACTATGTAGTTCAGGTTGGTCTTGAACTAACTTTGTAGCCCAGGCTGGCCTCGAACTTGCAGCGATCCTCCTGCCTCAGCCTCCCAGGTGCTGGGTTAACAGGTATGTGCCACCACACCCAACTGCTTCTTGTTTATATTTTTGTGATGGAGTTATGTTGTCCAAACTGGCCTTGAACTTGCAGTTCTCCTATGGGTGTGCACCACCACACCTGGCTTGCTTCTTGTTTTTGTTTGCTTCTTTTTTCATCCTTTTCTGCCTTCAGAGGAATTGAGTTTCTCACCCTACCAGTTTGAAAGTTATGGATGTTACTTGTGTTCTTTCAGTGATTACACTTAAAGGTATAGATTTTGAGGGGCCGGTGAGATGGCTCAGCGGCTTAAGCGCCTGCCCAGCAAGCGCGAGGGCGCGAGTTCGACTCCCGGAACACACATACGAAAAAAGGGCCGGTGATATCGCTCAGTGGCATGGGTGCCTCCTGGTGCTCGAGGTCCTGAGGTCAACCCCTGGTACCCACAAAAAAAAAAAAAAGTATAGATTTTGCTATCTATTTTTCTAATGGAATCTAAAGTTAGTTAATATTTCTAGCCTACTTCCAATAAAGATAGGAATCTTATACTCACAACTTTCCCCTTCAACCTCCCATGTTATCATGGTTTAGATTTTAGTTCTATAAACCTCTTCAAATTAGTTATTATCACCTTCTTTAGTCAATCCATATTTTCCAACATGATTTTTTTTCTTTTAATTTTTTTTCTTTTACTCAACGTTGCTTAATTACATCATACTTGTTACTTCTGGCTTCAACATCATTCTTGCTGAAACACATCATTTAGGAGTTTTTTTACTAAAGTTCCACATGTAGTAAAGTAGGTATTAGGCTGCCTAAAAATATTTTTGTTTCATCTTCACATTTGCACAACAGTTCCGCTGAGTATAAAGTTCTAGTTCGATAAATTACTTCGCTAGATTTCCATGGGCATAGTTTTTTCTGTTATTATATATTCTGGCCTTTTTGGGGGGCTGAGATTCCTTTTATGCTTTGTGATTTTTTTGTTATGATGTCTTCTTTAGAGAAAGTTCTCTTCCCTAAGAATTCTGTGTGTACACTGAGTTGTGAAAGTATCACTGTAGAAGAGTTTTGTGTTTGCCTTTGCAGTACCCTTTACAGAATTAACTAAATTGGATCTTGCTCTGTTGCCCAGGCTGGACTCAAACTCCTGTGCTTAACTGGTCTTCTTGCCTAAACCTACAGAGTAGCTCTAACTGTAGGCATATACCGCTGCACCCAGGTAGAAAGCAGTTTTTACTCTTTTTTTCTTTGTTTGAGGCTTTGGTTGTTTTAAAATATCTATTTATTTATTTATTCTGTTTTTAAATTAGAACATGATAGAAATACAGAATTGTGAAGTTTGTTTTAAGAATTTGGTAAATGCGGGCCAGTGAGATAGCTCAGCGGCATAAGCGCCTGCCTGGCAAGCTTGAGGTCCTGAGTTTGACTCCCGGTACCCACATACGAAAAAAGGGCCGATGATATCACTCAGCGGCACGGGCACCTGCTGGCACGCGAGGTCCTGAGTTCCACCCCCAGTACCCACAAAAAAAAAAAAAAAAGAATTTGGTAAATGCATTGAACATATCTTTCTCACTTTCAATTCCATTACCACCTTCTCCCTTTCCTCCCTCCTCCCCTTAATTCCCTTTGCTCTCACCAAAAAGCTATCTTCTAGTTTTATGTTATCTCCTCTCTCTCTCTCCCTCTCTGATTCTTTCTAGGTTTCTTATATAAGAGAAACCATTTGATATTTGAAATTCTGAGTATCACTTATTTTCCGTAACATGACAGTCTCCAGTTCCATCCATTTTACAGTGATTGACATGATTTCACTCTTCTTTTGAGATAGGAAGTTAAGTTATGGCAAAGCTGGCATGGGTACCAGGCTTGACCGGTTAATTACAAGATCCTGGACACATGCACAGAACAGTTCCCAAAGCCCTACACGTGGACTTCTCACGAGAACTCAAGCAGGTTTTCAATAAGACGGCCTAGACCTGACTCCAGCCTGAGTCTGTGCTGTAATCCAGATGATGTCTGAGGTGAAGAAGAAGACTAGAGCACCTCTGAAGTAACAGAAGTGAGGTTTCCTTCTTTTATTCCATTCAGGCTACAAGACTATTTGTTGCTGCCACTCACACCCAGGGTGGATCTTCTGTCTTCAGTAAATCCCTTCGGCCACACCCAGAACTATGCTAACCCAATTCAGTTGGGTGTTTCTTACTCAAATTGGCACAATCAGTTAACTATCAGAGGATGGTTCCTTTTTCCCAGCATCCAAGCCAGCATTCATTATTTTTCATATTCTAGATGACAGCAATTCTTGCTTTGGTGAGGTGGAATCTCAAAGTAGTTTTGATTTGCATTTCCATAGTGGTTAAAGATGTTGAACATTTGTTCACGTATGTATTGGCCATTTGCACATCTTTTGAGAAATGTCTGTTCAGTTCACTTGCCCATTTTTTGACTGGGTTATTTTGAGTTTTGGGGATTGATTGTTTTTAGTTCTTTATGTAATCTAGAAATTAATCTTCATCAATAAAGTAGCTAGCAAAGATTTTCTCCCATTCTGTAGGTTATCTCTTTAATCTGTTAATTGTTCCCTTTGTTGTGCAGTGGGTTTTTAAATTGAAGTAATCCTGCCAGGTGTGGTGGACCATGCCTGTAATCCCAGCACTCTGGAAACTGAGGAGGAGAATCACTGCGAGTTAGAAGCCAGTCTGAACCACATAGTGAGACCCTCTCTCAAAAATCCAAAAAAAAAAAAAAATTTAAGTAATCCTACTGATTCTTGGTATTATTTCCTGTGCGATCATATTCTTATTCAGGAAATCTTTGGCTGTGCCTATGGCTTTAAGGGTTTGCTCTCTGTTGTTTTTCAGCAATTTCAAAGTATCTGGTTTTATATGTAGATATTTGGCTAGGGTCAACTTTCAATCTTCTCCATATCTGGTTTTCATTTCTAATTTTATTAATATGGGCCTTCTCTATCTTTTAGTAAGGTTGGACAAGGGTTTATCAAAATTGTTTACCTTATCAAACAACAAACTCTTAGATTTAGTGCTCCTTTATATTTTTTTAGTCTCAGCTTCATTAATTTCTCCCCTGTTGTTTATTATTTCTTTCCTTTTATGGGTTTTGGGTTTAGTTAGCTCTTGTTTTTCTAGGACCCTTGGATCATCATAAGGTTATATATTTGGGATTGCCGTTTTTCTAATGTAGAAACTCATGGTTACAAACTTCCCTCTTAGTACTAATCTCACTGTGTACCACAGATTCTGATACATTGTATTTCCACTATCATTTGATTCTAGGAATTTCTAAATTTCTTCCCTGACTTCTTTTGTAACACATTGATCATTCAAGACTATATCATTTAGCCAGGCATGGTGGTGCATGCCTATAATCCCAGCACTCAGGAGGCTGAGACAGGAGGATTGCCATGAGATGGAGGCCAGCCTGGGCTACATAGTGAGTTCAAGGCCACCCTGCACTACAAAGCAAGACCCTGTCTCAAAAAAAATTATATCATTCAATCTCCATGTGTTTGTGTCTCTTCTATTTTTTTCTTTTGCTGTTGATTTCTAATTTCATTCCTGTTTGATTTGATTAGGGTGCATGAGATTATTTCAATTATTTTATATTTATTTAAGCATGATTTGTGGCCTAAGATATGGTCTATTTTGGAGAATGTTCCATGGATGTTATAAAGAATGTGTATTCTACTCTGCATGTTATTTAACTGTGATATTTCTTTGTTGATCTTTTTTCTGGTTGGCCTATTTGTGAGGTTGGGGTATTTAATTCCTCCACTATGATTGTTTTGGTGTCTGTCTGTGCTTTTATGTCAAGTAGTGTTTGGTTGATGAAATTTGGTTCATTGACATTTTTATGGTTTGTGTCTGGATGTCCCCCTAAAGCCCCATGAAATCATGAGGTATGTAGGCTTTTCAGAGGTGGCTGAATCTAGAGTTTGTGATTGGTTCATTGCCTAGTGCTAGGATTGGGGGTATGAGTGCTACACCTGCCCTAGGGTGGGTAGCCTGCATACAATATAAGGGAGGAAAAGAGGCTTGCTCCCCATTTTTTGCTCTTACTGCTTTTGCTAACATCCGCTGCCATGAACTGTTGCTGCTCTGCCATGCGCTACACTGCCTTGGAGCAAGGAGATTATGGACTGAAACCTCTACAAACTGTGAGCTAAATAAACCTTTCCCTCTTTAACTTTGGGTGTCTGGTATTTTGTCCCAGCAATGAGAAAAGTAACCAAGATGGACATTCAGTGTACATATATTTACAATTATTATTTCTTTTTGGTGAATTGTTCCTTTTACCAATACGTAGCGACCTTCTTTGTGTCTTCTGACCTGTTTTGGTTTGAAGCCAACTTTGTCAGATATAAGTGTAGCTATTCCTGCTTGCGTTTGGGCTCTGGCACCTTTGAATATCATATTCTATCATTCACTTTCAGCCTGTGTATTCTTTGTAGATTAGGTGTGTCTCTTGCAGACAGCATGTAGTTGAGTCTTGTTTTTTGATCCAATATGGTTATCTGTGTCTTTTAATTTGGAGACTTAAATCTAATTGTATTAAGTGTTATTATTCAAAGGTACATACTAATATCTGTTATTTTGTTTGTTTGTTTTCAGTGTTTGATTCATTTAAATAACTCTCCCAGTGAGTGTTATTCTTTCCCCCAGCCTTGTGCTTCTTGTTCTCATCATTTCTGTTTAGGATTCCCTTAAGTATTTTCTAACTCCATGGTCATGAATTTCTTTAGTTTATCTTTATGAGGAAAGATTTTATTTGTTTGATTTCAAATGATAAATTTGTAGGTCTAGTAATCTAGGTTGGCAATTATTTTCTTTCAGGGCTTGAAAAACTTCGTTCCAAGCTCTCTTGGTCTTTAAGGTTTCTGTTGATAAGTGCAGTGTTATTCTAATGGGTTTGCTTTCTTAACTCATTTGGTACTTCTCTCTAACAGCTTTCAATTTTTTTTTTGTTATAAATTCCCAGAGAAGACACTGGTCTCTAAAGGAAAAAAAATCTAACTTTTAAAGTTTCATTTTGTGATGCCACTACAACCCTCCACCGGCTGGCTGTCTCATGGTGAACTGCCATGTAAATTAAATCAAAAGAACCTGGAACACAAGCAAAGGAAAGCAAGATGCTTGAGTTTGAAAAGGTGTCACTAAAGACTGTGAGGTCAACTACAGAAGAAAGCCAGTCAGGAGATATCTAACCATTACACCTCCTGGGAGGGCTTTTTGGTTTTAGGAAATTATGCATAAAAACCTATCATGACATCTGTAGCTCTACTTATTGGTAGGTTCAACTAACAGGTGACTCTTCGATGCTCAAAACTTTCCTCCCTTGTCTGAATGGATTTTCTTCTCTTCTGAAAACATTGCCAATTAACCATATGCAGCCTTGTCCCTTGTTATTGAGGTAGCTTTTCCCAATGATGGTCAGGCAGACCATGCCGAGAGTTGGAGAGGATGTGACAGATGATTGGACTCAGTGTTATAAAATCCTTCTTTCCAAATTTGAGCAATATCACAGATCTAGAAAGAGTGGCTCTTAGGCTGAGTTTACCTAGAGTCCATTGTAGAGTCTAATCCTGTCTGTTCAGTAGTCAGCACCCTAAAACAGAACATTGATGAATAAAAGTTTTTAAACAGATGTAAAACAAGCCAACAAGAGCAAAGCAAATCCAGTCTGTATAGTAAACTTCAAGTAAGAAAAACAGTAACCAAGGTAAAGAAAGCCAATATTTCTGTGAGACAGGGTAGTTTTGTAAGAAAGATACATCAAGCAAATACTTAGAGTCCCCTTTTCTTGTAAACCAATGTGAATTACCACTTGGGAGAAAGTCTATAATTTACTAATGCCAAGACCAATAATTACAGTTTAGAAAACCTTTAGGATTTCTTAAAAACACATAAAATTTTGAATATAGTGTGAAAGAATTAATGTCTGTTTTACTAACTAAAACCATACATTTTTTAGCAAAACTGTCTTTTATCAATGAAGAAGAACATGGCTTTTTACCAGTTATGTGACTATAAGCAATACACAAGGTAATAATTTAGCAAAATAGTTTACTTTTACAGCCTATTAATAAAACAATCATAAGTGGCTGCATTACATTTTTTTTTTGTGGGTACCGGGGGCACCCGTGCCACTGAGCGATATCACCGGCCCCTTTTTCATATGTGGGTTCCGGGAGTCGAACTCGGGCCCTCGCGCTTGCAAGGCAGGCGCTTACGCTGCTGAGCCATCTCACCCGCCCTAAATTTTTAAAAATAAGTAAATCACATAAAATAATATTTATGTAACCAGAATTCTAAAACAAAACTTTAAACAGATATCTACGTAAATATGAACTTCCTAAGACTTAATTTTTCTAAACTTTTAAATCCTAACAAAAGACAGTAGAGAACACAAGAAATTATTTTGACAAAAGTGAAACCTCTCATTTTAAAGTTTTGTTATGAATTTTAATAAGAAGAGATTAATATCTTAGCTGGGTATAGTGATGTGTGCCTATACTCCTAGCATACAGGAGGCTGAGGCAGGAGTATCATCACAAGTTTAAGGCCACCCTGGGCTACATAATGAGTTCAAGGCCAATCTGAACTACATATTGAGACCTTGTCTCAAGAGAAGCAAAAAATGGATTAATATCTTCAGCCTTGTTGTTTTAAATGTAAATATTCTCACATTGTCTCTGTGTATTACATATTGAATTCTTTTTTTTTGCTACATTAGGAGAATATTTTATTTATTTTTCAATTTATTACATATTGAATTCTTAAATATTTTTCTTATAACAAACTTTTTGATTAGAAATATTTTACTCAAAAGATATACTGTTAAAATATATGATTAATTTACAACAAAAACATTACTTTTAAATCATTAAAAAATTGTGCCACCTCATACACAGGTTATCAGTAGTTTTAAAATTCATGTTATGTCATATTTATATCCCAAACTATGTCATACATAGATGCAAGCACTATATTTCTGGAAAAAAACATGCAACATATATGGGATGGGAAAAGTCCAAAATCTTTTTATTTCTGAAACTTGCAAGACTTTTCTGTAAAACCAAAGTGTTTTTAAAGAATATTTTAAGTACTTAATTTAAGAAAAGATTAGACAGTAAGATAATAACAGTCTTCCTGTTACAGAGAAGCAACCAAAACTTTTTAGCATCTCTTAAAATTATTAACGTTAGGCCATATAAAAAAACAACTAACAGATCAGGTAAGTCATAGCTATTAACTATTTAACTATTCACTCTTTACATCAAAATTTTTTTTTCTTAAAATAGACTGTTACTAAAATATTAAATGAGGTGTACTCATACAATTTATTAACTTTAGGATATCTTAAAGTGATAACTTTAATTTGAGACCTGTTATTTAAATCTCATTTTTGACTTGTTGTCCTATGGTTTAAAGAATGTCTCCATTTTCAGGTACTTATTGTCCTTCTAAAATAGTTACCCTGAAACTGATTTAAGGATCAGATATCTTTTGATCTTATGAAACAGTGTTATACATACATATCAACGATGTATGAAATACATTTAATAGACCCCAATACATTATCATTTATAAACTTTAAAAGCAAAGAATACATGAATTTATACTTAACAAATGTCTTTGGTATTTTAAATTAATTATAAATAACTTAGATGTTTTACTTACATATTCATCTAACTTAATTTTTAACAGTTACTTCTACATTGCCCACAAAATATAAAATATCTGCCAAGCACAAGTTAATGATCCAAACCAATTTTTTTGCTGAGGATAAAAAAAAAAATCACCTTTTAAAATTTGTAGATAATACCTGGAAATTGCATCTACACATACTACAACAGAATGGCATTTAAAAATATTTGAAGGTTAGGCATGGTGGCGCACACCTGTAATCCCAGCACTTGGGAGGCTGAGGCAGGAGGGTTGCTGTGAGTTTGAGGCCAGCCTGGACTACACAGTGAGTTCAAGGCCAACCTGGACTACACAACAAGACCCTGTCTCGAGAAAACATATTTGAATTGTTTCCTGGGACTTTTGAGCTTGAATATTTACAGACCCCAGGGAATTATTCTCTAACTAAATTATCATGTCACCAAGAGAGAACTGTCCTGGTGTAGGGAAAAGTGAAGCCCCAGATGGCTACACTTTGGTTCAGGTTGTGAAGAGAAGTTTCCCGAAGCAGTGGGTCCTGAGTCAGCAGGACTCCAGAGGACACGCACCTCTTGGTCCCAATGTAAACAGCTTATATAACCAAGGTCGTTGCTGGGTGATGTAAATAATTTATGTAACCAAGGTTGCTGAGTGGAAAAGTGGGACAGGAATGCAAACTCAACAGTCCAAGCAGGTTTGTTGCTAAACTTGAGAGGGACCTCTCTGTGCCAGCAGAACAGAGAAGGTGTCTCTTACAGGTTAAGAGATTTTTTTATAGTGTTCCAGCTTATATTTAGGAAGGACCTGTTGGGTGATCTGTGAGGTAAATTCAGGTCCATTATCGGTTTGAATGGAGGTTGGGAGTTTGAAGTGGGGGATGATTTCAGTGAGTAGGATATGTGCTACTCTGGAGCATCTTTTGTTTGATGTAAGAAAGGCCTCTATCCATCCTGAGAAGGTGTCAACTAGAACAAGGAGGTATCTTTGTATTTTTACTGGAGCCATGTGGAGAAAGTCTATTTGCCAGTCAGTTCTGGGGCAGGATCCCTGGAATTGATGGGCAGGGAAGGGTGGAGGTCTGAGGTTGCTCCGGGTGTTGGTGATTTGGCATATGGAGCACTGGGCGATAATCTTTTGCAGAGATGTCCTAAATTGAGAGGTGAGGCATATGTAAGTCTGTAGGAATTGGAGCAGAAGTAATGATCTGACATGGAACTGGTCATGGAAAGATGAAAGGAATTTTTTTTTGCAAGCTTTCAAGAAGGACCAATTTTTCATGGAGAAATGAATGTTTCTTTTGTACCTCCTGTTCTTTAAGTACAGTTATTTCTTGGAGTGAGTAAGAAGGTCTAAGAGGGAACGGGAAGTGGGGAATGGAGAGAGTGTTGGTAGCTACCTGTTGCTACTCTATCAGTCTCATTATTTCCACAAATGATATGTCTGTGATATTTATCCTGTAAGTAGGTCTTTGATGGCCCTTGGAATGAGTGCAGCTCTAAGGGGTAAAGGAGCCGCCTCTAGAAGGTCTTGAATTAAGGGCCCATTTCGTGTAGGGGTATTTTTGCAGTTAGGAATCCCCTTTCATACCAGATTTGGGTGTTTGAGTGTAGGGTATTATGTGCATACTTGGAGCCTGTGGAAATGTTCATGGCTTTATCCTTTGTGAGAGTTAGAACTCTAGTGAGTGTGATGAGTTCTGCCTGCTGTGAAGTCGTCCCTGTGGGGAGGCCTGCTGCCTCAATTACTTCTCAGAAAAGATAGGAGGATTTGCTATTATGGTAACCTTCAATGACAGTGTATCCTGCCTGGGAAGGAGTGGTCTTTAAAGTGCTTGCATCAATAAACCCTCAGGGGACCCTGGAATATGTTCCAACATTATGTGACGGAAGCAGGTGAGAGTAAAATCAAGGAACTCAGTGCACTCATGTTCGGGGTGGAGTCTGGACAGTCAGGTATTGGGAGGAAGTTGGCAGAGTTTAGGGCAGATGAGCAGCAGAAGGTAACTGAGGGTTGTAAGAGCTGAGAGTGTAGGACTTTATCTCAGGGCAGAGAAGGGTTAAAGCATGATGACTGAGAAGGTGGGAGATGTGTGAAGAATGTACCTGTAGGGGCTGGTGGAGAGTAATCTTTTGGGCCTCAGGGATAAGGAGTTCAGCAGATGCTAAAACCTGTAAACAGACAGACCAACCTTTTATTACAAGGTCGAGCTGTTTGGATAAATAGGCAACAGGCTGGAGGGAGTCTCCATCTGGCTGTGCAAGTAGCCCTAATGTGTGTCCCTTTTTGCTGGTTAGAAATAGAAGTAAAGGTTTATTAGGATTGAGTATGGCCAAAGCAGGAACCTGAAGGAATGCCTACTTGAGAGCCCAAAAGGAAATGGGAATTAAATCTGTTTCTGGCACTCTTTCTCTGGGATGTCCATGGGAAGCCTCATAAGGGGTTTTGCAGTGAGTGAGAAATTTGGGATCCAAAGTCAGAAATAGCTAAGAAGCCCCAGAAAAGAAAGAAGATCTCATTTTGTGGTGGGGAAAGGAAGATTGTTAATAGCCTGTTTTGGGGAGGGAGGTATGCAGCGAGTGGTAGGGGTGAGGTGAATGCTGAGGTAAGTGACCTCTTGTACCACCCAGGCTTTGTGTTCTAAGCCATGGTATTTTTTCCCAAAAGAATCTAAGAAGAGAGATAGTGTGAGATATAGAGTCATTTTTGAGAGGCTACAAAGCAAAATATCATTGACATATTGGAGTAGGCAGCTAGGGGCAAAGTTAAGAAATTGGAGTTCCTTTTGTAATGCTTGGCCAAAAAAGTGGGTGCTATCCCAAAATCCCTAGGAAAAAGCTGTCCATGTGAGTTATTGGGTGAACAGAGATATGAGGTCTGTCCAGGTAATGGTGAAAAATTGTTGGGATTCAGGGCTGAGGGGAATAGTAAATAAGGCATCTTTGAAGTCTAAAAGAGTAAAGTATTAAGTATTGGGGGATATGGGAGATTAGGGTGTAAAGATTGGGGACCACTAGTTGAGTGGGAACAACAGTTTCATTATCTTTTGGAGATTTTGGGCTAATCATAAGGAGCCATCAGATTTTTTTTACAGGACAGATGAGAGGGTTGTGGGAGCAGTGGGTAGGGATGAGAATTTTGGCTTTAAGAAGGTGGTTAATAATAGTCTGGAGGCCCAGATGGCCGTCACAAATAAGGGGGTATTGGTTAACTGTGATAGCTTGAGTAGGGTCCCTCAGGGCTATTTTGAGTGATTGGTAGTGCAAGGCTATAGAAAGGTTTTTTGTGTCCCAAACAGTAGGGTCAATTTGTGATTTGATGAGTCAGATTGCCTCAGAGGGGAGGGTCTCATTAGGGGCTATGCCTGGTAGTGATATAGGGGAAATGCTGGATGTCAGATACACCGGAGTTCATGTCCCCCAAAGTCAAAGAATGAATTCTAAGGAAGAACAGAGGTTAAGAGTAGGAAAATTTACTGGAGGAAAGGAATGGGGACTAGGAATAGCTCCTGAGAGACAGGAGAGGTCCCAAATGGGTTGCCAATGAGCCCACCTCTCAAAGGAAGTTTTATAGAGCAAAATCATGAAGTGGGTACAAAGTGGGTCAAAATTATGATTAACCAATAAGATTGCAAAGATAGCTGCTTAGATAATATTAATCCAATAGTAGCAAGGGCATATGGGTGACATCATTAACCTTAGTCGATAATCTATAGTCTTAGTCTTGTCTTTAGTTTTAGTAGTCTTAGTCTTAGTGGTCTCTTAAGTCTTAATAGTCTTAGTCTTAATCTTATTGGTTTTAGTCTTAGTGTGTGGGAGAGGATGGGCCACCCCTAATGGGATAATGGGAAATCTCGAAAGAGTGATACTAATAATCCCAAACCTCCATTCATCCCTTAGGGAAATATGTAAAACTAGCCACTGGACTTTAATGTTCAACTGTGCCTCCAGCCGCAGTCCTGACTCATTCTCATCTTCTGCACTGACTCTCTCAAGGGCCCAGCCTTGTCTGACTGCCTAATATATTTCTAACTAATTTAGCTGTCTATAATGGTAGGATAAGGAAGGGCTCAGAAGGAAGTGAGGGATGTATAGAGGTCCCCAAGTGATGGAGAATATCTCTTCCTAAAAGGTGTGTGGGAGCAGTGTGGGATTAACAAGAAAGAGAAAGTGAAAGTTCAATGGCCTAAAGAACAGTATAAGGGTGGAGTCTTGATTGGCATTTCTATTAGGCCCTTCATTCCAACAACTGAGATAGAGGAGGGGAGCAAAGGTCCCAAATATTTAATAAGAGCAGAAAGGCTGGCCCCTGATTCTGCCAGAAAGGAAACCTGTTTTCTGGCTAACACCCATTGTTACCCATGGATACACTGGTAATGTCCTGGAGGGGACCTTGGGATCTGGGTCATGTCAATTAGCAGCTGAAGATAAGGGCCTGAGGGCCCTCAGGTGTTCTCTGGATGTGTCAGGTTGCCTGGAGAGGAGAGAACTCAGGAAAGGGCCTGACTTCCCCAGAAAGCAATCCATTTTCCAGTGACCCTACTGTCTGTAGTTTGGACATAGCTTTGTAAGAGGCCTAGGATTAGGGCAAGCTTTTTCCCAGTGGCCTAGATGGCCACACAAAAACAGTTGCTAGGTGAGTGTAAGGCGGAGTCTTTGAGAGGTTTATCGCTTGAGGGATGAATGAGGGAGGCTAGGGTATGATATTTAGCTTTACTCTGTTTTTCTTTTAGAGTTCTCTGTTCTTCATCTCAGTTTTTGAAAACTTTTTTTTTTTTTTTTTTTGTGGGTACCGGGGGGTCGACCTCAGGACCTCGCGCGCCAGCAGGCGCCCGTGCCGCTGAGCGATATCACCGGCCCCTTTTTCGTATGTGGGATCCGGGAGTCGAACTCGGGCCCTCGCGCTTGCCGGGCAGGCGCTTAAGCCGCTGAGCCATCTCACCGGCCCAGTTTTTGAAAACTTTGAAGGCAGTATCTGTAACCTCCTTCTGTGGTATCTGGGGTGCATTTTCTAATTTTTGGAGCTTTTTGTGGATGTTTAGATAAGATTGTGAGATGAAGTAGAGGTACGGAAAAATTAGAACTTCAGGAAATTTGGGGTGGGTGTTTGTATATTTAACCATGGCCTCTGAAAGGCAGTTCATAAAGAGGGCTGGGTTTTCATCTGCCACCTCCCCCAGAGTGATTTCTCTGAGGTGCTCATAGTTGACCTGTTTATTTTTAGTTTTTTTCATTCCTACCAGGAGGCAAGTGATCATATGATTGCAATCAGTCCTACCAGAGTCACTAAGTTGATATGTCCACTCAGGGTCTCGGGTTTTAGCTCCGGGGACTGTGGGGACTGCTCGAGTTGCCTCAGCATGCCTTTCAGGGTGTTGGCAGTGGAGCTCAGTGGCATGGTTTTCAGCTTCCCACCAAATATGCTCCCTTTCATCATCAGTAAGGGTGGAAGAGGATAGGGTAAATATCTTCCCATGTGAGGTGGTACATTTGAGTGAGTAGGAGTAATTCTTTTTTTAATTTATTGGAGACTTTCTGAGAAGGACTCCATTCTTTGTTGGAAACATTCTAGAGTGGTAATTGCGAAAGAAACGTGAATGTGAATGGGCCCCTCTATGTCTGCTACCTCATAAGAGGGTTAGGATGGGATGATAAGAGGTTTAGGGAGGTATTGGGTGGAAAGAAAAAGTGCAAGAGCATGTCTGACGTGGAGAAAAGGGTGAGTTTGAGGAGAGGGCTGTGCCCACAGAGGCAGGCTGGCTGCTGGATGTTGGAGAAGAGGAGGTGTGCTTGGAGGGGAGACAGGATACAGGTTGTGTGGGTCGTGAGTCTGGTTGAGGTTGTTGAGGAAGTGAGAGGCGATAGGGTGGGGATCATCAGGGGGATCAAATTCATCAATAGAGGAGGGTAGAGGGGGTTAAGGTGTGATGTTGGCTCATGAGTGAGAATAGGAGTTTTTGTTAAGTTAGATGTGGGGGTAGGAAGCTTTTGTTCAGTGAGATGAATTTGGAGAGAGGAAAGAGTAGGATAGAAGGAAGGTTGCTCACCATGGGTGAAAAAAGGCTTGGGTATAGGGAAACTTTGACCATTTACCATTCCTCTGGAGGAAGTTATCAAGATCTTGGAGAATTTGGAAATCAAAAGTACTCTTGGCTGGTCAGTGTGACCCATTGTCAAGTCTGCACTGAGGCAACACAGAAGTGGAGAAAAAGATCAACTTTTTTTTTTACTTAAAGTCTCTGTTTAGTCCCAATTTGGAAAGATTATGGAGACAGCTGAAGGAGGGGTGTCTCCCAAAATTTTAAGGAAGAATTGCCCATCCTGGGGGTTAAGAAAGGTGAGTGGGTTTGGTCTTCTGCTTGGGGTAGGGTCCCATAGCCATGATAAGATTGTCCTGCATGCTAAAAGAAAGCATTCCCCCAGTCAGAGTACAGGAGGTCCCCCTTTTCTGGTATTCTCAAACAGAGAACAGTGAGAAAGGAAAAAGGAAAAAAACAGGGGGATGGTGGATTGGCTTTCTCTGGGTACCAAGAGAAAGCTGATTGGGCCAGAATCACCCTCCCAGAAGTGGTAATGGATTAGCAACAGCTGATGGATGTCTTGGTTTGAGGTCTGGCAGAATGGCCCCAGGACTGGAGTTCACAAAAAAGTTGAGTTTTGGGGGGGAGGGAAAGGAGAGCTGGTTACCCCGTTGAGCACGTGGGCTCAAAAGTTGTCCTTCCTTTGGAGTTTTGAGGACTCACCAATATGTTTTGAGGACTTGCCAATATGTAGCTTTGGGCAGAGCCTTGCAGTCTTACCACAGAGGACAGTTGAGCCCAAGCAACCAACTCTTTGGGAAGGAGGGGAAATGGGGCAAGAAACAGAGGTTCTCAGGATCTAGGAGTAAGCCCGGGATTAGCTGCCACTTCCCATTGCTTCCTAGGTTGCAACAGAGGCCCTGCTCTTGGATCCCACTCTTGGGTTATGGCACCAGATAAGCAGAAAAGAGGAAGGGGAATGTGAACTCAACAGTCCAAGCAGGTTTGTTGCTAAGCCTGAAAGGACTTCTTTGTGCAAGCAGAACAGAGAAGGTGTCTCTTACAGGTTAAGTGGCTTTTTATAGTGTTTTTTGGCTGGCTTTTGAGGGAGTAGGTTGGAGAAATGGTGAGCTGATGTGTCCTCTGTGTCCTCTATAGCCTGCTGACATGTCCTTGAGGACTGCTCATAACCTGTTGAACATGTCCTCTGTGACATACTGACATATCCTTGGGGGATTGCTTGTGGTCTGCTGACGTGTCCTCTGTGACTTAAGTAAAATGAAACCTATTCTTCTCTAAGATGGCAGGTGGGCTTATTCAAACTGGTGGTGTCCCTGTCCGGGCTCTATCATTTGCTACTGGCAAATGGTCCCTATTATGCTAATCCCCTGTAAATCTGGAGTGTTGCACAAATGTGCACAGCTGTGTAGTGCCTGAGACTAAAGATGTCAAATCTGCCTGCTACTTCTTGCCTCTTCTTCCAACTGCCTGCCATCAAACCTGCAGAACCTTTACCTGAGTCATTGAGCAACAACTGGCATAGTCAGCAAGGTATCAAGGTAAGTGAACCTTTGGCACCGAGGAACCCAGAACTACGCATGTGGCCTCCACATAGCTTGTGGTACCCTGTGCTGTTGGGGTGAGCCCTGATGAAAGCATGGGCTATGGTAGACATGTCCCCAGAGAGTTTAGAGAAATCCTTACAGCAGTTGGAGGAGCAAAGCACAGAAGGGAAATACTCCTTGGCCAGTCAGGGAGGGTAGGCATTACTTACAGCCCTGAAAGAGGTACATGATAAGACTCTGCATGATGCTATGCAACTATGTGAGTTACAGGCCAAAGAGGAACACTTAGAAGCCAAGGTACAACAGCTGGAGCAAGAGTTTGGAGTAGGCCCAGCCTCGACAGTAATGAGTCATGACTTTGAGGATGAGAAGGCGACCCAACTCCTTTGCAGGCCTGCTCAATAATTTGTCAAAAGGTAGAGCATGAATGACATTTGTGATTGGGAGGGGCACCACAGGGACTCACGGTGGTGACAGAATTTATAGCCTATTCTGCTTACACTCCCACCAAGTTTCGAAATGGGAAACAGCAGATAGGGAACCTCTGCCAGCATGGATGCTATGGCTGTAGGATGAAGGAGCAGACAGCATAAGCTACTCTCCTAGGGAGATAGAAAAGCTGGCTTCCATTACTGCGCACCTGTCCTTGCACCAGCAACTGCAGGTGAGTTGCCTGATGGCTCTCAGGGCCAGAGACCATATTCTGATGGACTGGCTGGTGGCTGCAGCATGGAAAGCCTGGAGAGATACCAGAGAACTGACAGAAACTATGAGAAAATGGCACATTTATACTGATTTAGTGAATCATATGGGAGTTAGGCATGAGACAGGCCATTTTTGATACTAACTCCCATGGCTCAGATGGCAAGCATTTCACATCCAGTATGAGGGATTTGGTATTGAGCTCCCAGCTCCTTTGGTCTTCTAGAGGCTGTCCTAACCCCCTGCATAGAGAAAAGAATACATGAAGTAACTACGGCTATGGCAACATGGAGAGATGCTGAGGGGTGCAGAAAGGAGCAATGAGTTTGGTCAGTATGGAGGCAGGAACCCAAGCAGACTGAGCAAAAGGGCCCAAAATGAGTGAACTGCACACAAATGTGAATTGAACTCCTCATGGGAGGGGTGAAGACTGATAAACAGCTGAATGACATGCTTTTACCCCTTTGGAAACAGTTACTCCCTGAGCAGCAGTTCCAGAAGAAAATGGCTCCACAGGGGAAGCAAGTTGTCTAGGTCAGGGCCATAAATTTGCAGGACTACAAGGCCCCTTTGGATGATGCTATGCAGGCATTTAATTATGACTGGGGAAGGGCCAAGGTGCCCAGTTAGGAGAATGCCAGAGGACTGGAAGTCTCATGTAGAACTGGCCATTTATTGGTCCCCCACACATGTACAAAGGTGCTCATGTTGGTGGACACTGGGGCAGACTGTAGTTTGATTCATGGCAATCCTGATAAATTCCTGGGTAAGAAAGTTTGCATAGATGGCTATGAAGGATGCACCATTAAAGTAAAGCCAGCAACTGTGTATCTGGGTATAGGTTATCTGCTCCCTTGAGCCTATTTTGTGCATATGTCCCCAAAGCCAGAGTATATCCTGGGGGTGGACATCCTCCAGGAGTTTGAGATTGCAAATGACAGTAGGTGAATTCCACCTCAGGGTGTGGGTAATACAGATTGTAATGTGGGGCCATACTCATCGTGAGCCCCAAATCCTGCCCATCCCATGATGTGTGGTGACTATGCAACAATATCTACCAGGAGGGTCATGAAGAACTCTCCCAAATAATCCTAAAACTGAAGGAAGCAGGCATTGTGCAAGGAGCACATAGTACCTCCAACTCACTGGTGTGGCCCGTAAAGAAACCAGATGGATTGTGATGCATGACAGTGGACTATTAGGAGCTGAATAAAGTGACCCCACCTTTACATGAGGTCATCCCTTCAATTCACACCATCATGGACCAGCTGTTTACATGGCTTGGTCATTTCCACTATTTGGCCAATGCCTTTTTCTCTGTAAGTATAGTTGCTGAGAGTCAAGAAAAGTTTGCCTTCACATGGGAAGGAAGGCAATAGGCATTTACTGTTTCCACAGGGTTACTTGCACAGCTCTACTATTCACCATGGGCTGGTGGCAAAGGACTTGGCTGCCAGGTCAGCCCCATGGGACATGTGGTTGTTTCATTATATTGATGATTTTATGTTAACCTCTGGTTCTCTTACAGCTCTGGGACATGCAGCTAGTGTTTTCCAACAGCACCTAGCAGCATGTGGATGGGCTGCCAACAAGGCCGAGGTCCAAGAACTTGGGCCCTCTGTCAATTTTGGGGGATTTGTCTGGTCAGGTAAGGCAAAAGCAATACCAGAGGCTACTATTGATAAGATGCAGAAATATCCTTGCCCTACCACAGTGAAACAGTTACAAACTTTCCTAGAGCTTCTGGAGTGTTGGAGGGCTTTTATTCCCCCATTTAACTCAGATCTTGAAGCTCTTATATAACCTAAGAAAGGTGCCACCTGATATTGGTGGAAGATGCTGAGCAGGCATTGGAGGTGGCAAAGCAGGCTGTACAGTAGACACACGTCTTGTAGGCAGCCAACCCCAGGTGTCCCTATGAGTTGGATGTTAACGTAACCACCAAAGGGACTGTGGCAGCACACAGAAAGGCTGCACATGACTTTGGAATTTTGGTCACAATTAGGGGAAGAGGTGGAAATTTGGTATTCCCATGTAAAGAAATAGCTGGCTGCTGTATATGCAGCCTTACAAGCTTGTGAGTCAGTCACTGGGGATGCCCCTATGGAGGTGTGTACCACCTACCCAGTGGCTGACTGGCCACACTAATGGATATCCACACCTAAGACAGAGGTCACTCAAGTGTCAACACTGGCTAAATGGGGAGCATACTTCTGGTAGAACAATGGAGTGCATTGAGCGCAAGTCCCATTTCTGCTGAGTTACAACAGCTATTAGGACTCATGGAATACATAGCTGATGCTGCACCATTGTCTCAGCCAGAGGAAATCTCCTACAAGAAAGGTCAGCCATCACTGCCATCAAATGTTTGGTATACAGATGGGTCAAGCCTGGGACCTGCTGCACAATGGGTGGCTGCAGCTGTGCAGCTGGAAACAGACACCATTTGGTTTGACACTGGTCCTGGACAGAGCAGTCAATGGGCCGAGCTAAGGGCATTATGGATGGTAATCACCCAAGAGGAAAGTCCCCTTATCATATGCACTTACAGTTGGGCAGTATATGAAAGCCTGTCATTAGGCTTTCTACATGGAAAACCACAGGTTGGCTGGTTGGTCATCAGCCAATATAGGGACAGGCCATGTGGCAAGACCTATGGGAAGTGGGCCATGTGAAAGAAGTTACTGTGTATCATGTATCAGACCATGTCCCACTAGCATCTCCAGGAAATGATGAAGTCGATGCTTTAGCATGGGAGCACTGGCTAGAAAGGGCTCCTGGACAGGGTGTGGCCATGTAGCAACATTGAAAGCAGCCTTGTAAGGGGGACACCTGCTCCTGTGGAGGCACTATTGCACTGGACTGCAGCCCCCGTACAATTGCAGGTTACTACTAAAGATGAGCTGCTGAGACCTGGCTATGGGAGAAATGGTAAAATTTCTTCCTGTCCTGATTCCCCTGAAGGAGGGTGAACAGATAAAATGGATATGGTCATGGCATGTAAGGCTTCACACTGTTGCTGGCTAGAGCCCTCTTAGATCCATGGGGGGGACGGGCTACAATATGAACTTAGTGTGATGCCATGGGTCTTGAGTATTTGGCCCCCAGAAGTTACTGTGTGCATGGGTGCACAGGGGCAAGGGTCTTTATTATGGAGCATGTATGTGCTCTTGCTATGGCCTATAATGAGTTCTCCTGTATTACTGCATGTGTCAAAGCTGTTCAAGGCCCCAAGTCTTTCAGAAAATGTGTGTGGTATCAATGGCCAGGACAGTTCCTTGGCTGTGACAATACTGTTACAAGACTCTTGCCTGGCATATATTTTACCAAATGTGGGAAATCTTCCATTCCAGTACCTATCTCTGCTTTGTCCTATCACCCTTAAAATGACTCATGCCAAAAGTGTGATAGAATGGGCTTGCACACACACACTGCTCTGGTGAATTGATCTGATTGTTGGGTGTGTACTGCTCTGGCTAAGATTGCTGCAGAATGACTGCCTTGGCACATTCACCCTGCTGTGGCACCCAAATGGACCTAGCTGGCTGAATAGGGACCCACAGCCAACTACTGGGACTGCACATGACAAGCCATAGACATAGCATGATGGAAAACTCATGGAACTGGGGCCCCCTGGTCAACCCATAGTGTGTGGGATGGCTGGGGTAGACTTATGGGAGAGTGTGATGTACCCTCACTATGGGTCCCAAGATGTATAGAACAGCATAAAGTTAGTGTAACAGCCTCCCCTAAGGCTTGCCTTAATATTACCCACAGGACCAGTGTGAAACTGTGGTGGCACAATTGCCCTTCCCAAGGGCAGACTCCTGTTGATTTTGTACTTCCTGGTAGCTTACGGGTTTGTGGAGAAACTGGCTGGTCATATTTGCCTGCCAATTGGACCAGGTGGTGTAGCTGGGGGTGATCTTACCTGCCAGCTACCCTTTGTGAGACTTTATCTGAGCAACCAAGTACCTGTCAGAGCATGTTATCAGTTGTTGGTGTGTTGTACACCATAGTAGTTTTACTCCCTTACTGTGTTCTTCCAGTGGCAGGCAAGATAGAAGTGGAATGGCAGGTGGTTGCCCTTGTGGAATATACTGCTAAGGCTTGAAATCATATGTGTATGACCTTGAAACTTCTTACTGCAGAGATAGACCAAACATGAAAGGTGGTGCTGCAAAATTGGATGGTGTTAGGCATCCTTCCTACAGCACAAAGTGGGACATGTGCTGTAATGGATTAACTAATGGTCAACTTGTAACACCCAGCTGATCTGAATCAGCCTGGTTCTGAGTGTGGAAGGCCCACCTGAGGATTGTTGCCAACAGCATAAAAAGAGAACTGGAGGGGAAGATAGAGCGCTGTTGATTCTCCTGGAGAAGCTTGTCATGCTGATTTTCCTGATATGAACTCAGTTATTCTCATCATTGGAGGAGCTCGGATCCTCACTGTCACTGAGGATGCTGCAGTTCTTTTCAGGGGAGCTCTGAGTAGAATGATCAAGTAGAGGCTCTCTCAAGAAAGCAGTCCTAAGAGATTCTGAGACAAACTAATCCTGAAAATGAAGCAGTCATGATATACTCAAAGACCATTGTGGGGGTGGAGAATGGGTATCCGTAAATTGGCATGAGAAAATAAAAAGCAGGAGCCTGATCCTAAGATAAAAGAACAAGCTGAGAGAATCTAAAGAATGTTTAAATTATCTTTTAAAAAATCTGTGCCCATACTGGTAAAATGGGCTAGTACCCATTACTCATTATAAGCATGATTTGTGTTTTTTTCTGGGATCTAAAAAGCCATTGGGGACCGGTGAGATAGCTCAGCAGCATAAGCGCCTGCCTGGCAAGCGCGAGGTACTGAGTTTGACTCCCGGTACCCACATACGAAAAAAGGGCCGGTGATATCACTCAGCGGCACGGGCGCCTGCTGGCACGCGAGGTCCTGAGGTTGACCCCCAGTACCCACAATAAATAAATAAATAAATAAATAAATAAATAAATAAATAAATAAATAAATAAATAAATGAAAAGCCATTTGTGCTAAAATCATAACTCTTTTAACCAATGTCTAGCAATATACTGCCTCTGAATACTCTGCTAATACTAAAAGCCACCTTCACGCTGAACATTGCTACATAATGTTCTTGAGAATCTAAACAATTTAAACTCTTAAATAAAAGAATGCCCAGCTAGTGGGAGACAAGGAACTCATAAATAAAAATTGTACTTTTGTGAGATGGCTCAGTGGCTTAAGCGCCTGCCTGGCAAATGTGAGGTCCTGAGTTTGACTCCCGGTACCCACATAAGAAAAAAGGGCTGGTGATATCGCTCAGAGGCACAGGCGCCTGCTGGCACACGAGGTCCTGAGTTGGACCCCTGGTACCCACAAAAAAAAAAAAAAAGAAGAAGACTGCAACTTTTGGGCCTCAGCCAAAGTTACCCAAAGTGATTCATATCAGCATTCCTTTAGCTAAATTTGAGCTTCTTCCCTACCAAACCCATCACATCCAAAATTCCTCAGGAGTGCTGAAAGTCCATAAATTGGCATGAGAAAATAAAAAGCAGAAGCCTGATCCTAACATAAAAGAACAAGCTGAGAGAATCCAAAGAATGTTTAAATTATCTTTTAAAAAATCTGTGCCCATACCGGTAGAATGGGCTAGTACCCTTCTTGCATGAGCAGCAAAGAAGGGGCGTAAACTCAACAGTCCAAGGAGTTTCATTGCTGAACCTGAGAGGGACCCTTCTGTGCAGGCAGAACAGCGAAGGTGTCTCTTATAGGCTAAAAGGCTTTTTTCTACAGTGTTTTTTGGTGGACTCTTGAGGGGATGGGTCAGAGAAATAGGTTTTTGACTTTCTAATGTGTTCCCTGGGGAATGCTCATAATCTGCTAACATGTCCTCTGGGGGCTGCTAGTGACAAGCTGATGGGATGTGTCCTCTGAGGACTCCTCATGACCTAAGTAAAATGAAACTTATATCCCTCTAAGATGGCAGTTGGACTTATTCAAAATGGCGGTATCCCTATCTGGGCTCTATCATTGGGAGTGAGCTGCCTTTTCCCAGGGTTTCCACCCCTTCAAGAGAAACTAAATGTTCCCTGTTCCAGGAAATAATGTGTCTCATTTTTCTGAGTGTGTCCCAAAATCACTGCCTAATAAACCCTTCTTCCCTTTACTGATGCATCCTGAAAATTCTTTTTCCATGACGTGAGTTGGCAAACCTGCAAATTTATTCTACAAAAGGGTGGGTAAGATTCCTTATTTTAGCCTGGGGACCTCCTCAGATCCAGCTCCATGATAGTGCTATATTAATGTGTGCCACATTTTCTCAATGTTCAACTGATTCTGATTCTCTAGAGTCTTTAAGGTCATAATATTATAGGCAGCTAAGTTAGATCAAAATTAATATACATTCAGAGAGGGACTGAGCTATCAAGGAAGTCAGCACAAAAAAGAAAGACATCAGAATTGTGGCTGGAGGCACACCTGATGAAGGCCAGGCCTCAAGGTAAAGATGCAATGGTCAGGCCTACATGCCTCCCTAAGGGATAAGCAGTAACTTGGAATTATACTATAATTAGCCCCACCTGGTCCAGGAAGTCCAGATAGGCATCAGCCACCCAGGTGGGTGACCAGAGCATCCAGACCCATCTCTTCCCCAAAATGCCTTTATTCTTTCCATGTACCCTTGCTTGGGACTCACTTCTCTATTGGATCAACATTGCTAAGGGGTTATACTTGTAATCCTATAGGTTGATTATAGTTTGATCCATGTTTTACCCACATTGTGACTTTCCTGTATAAATTACCCATAATACAGGGCCTCAGTGGCAACGCATTTCTGGGACCCCTCCTGTTTCTCAGGAGTTATTCCTATTCCCAATAAACATTTTCTACTCTTAACCTCCTTTGTCCTTTGGAACTCATTCTTCAATTTCAGGGGATACAAACTCAGCAAATCTGATACCCAGAAGGTTGGGAGTTATTTTACCCTATATCAATGATAAATTTAAAATACTCTTAATTAAACTTCCTTTATGCTCTTCAGTCTTTCTTATAAACCTCATGAAACTAAAAATACTCTTTTGAAAGTGAAACACTTAAAATATTCCTATTGTCTAACATGGGCAAAATACATGTTAACAATTCTGAAGACACCTTTATTTTGATCTTTTAAACATTTGCTTAAGTTATGTGGACTAAAAGACATTTGGATTTATGCTTTCCTAATTACTAAAGTGCTCTTATTTTTAAATCAATCCAGTACCATCTAAACAATATACAAACACAAGTACACACAAATATAACATATGATGCACACATGCATATAATGCACACATGCAATAACATATAATACACAAACACCAACACAAATAAAACAAACACTGGATTTATCATTTACCAGCTTTTTATTTTGGCATTTTTAAAACTTTACTGGTACATTTTAGATATACATGTGGTTAACATTCATCATAGTGAATTTGTACCTGTACATAATATATCTTACTTCTTTTTATTCCCCATTTCCCTCCCTCCCTTCAATCCCTCTTCCCCTCCTTATTTACAAAAGCTTTGTTTCCATTTTTCTCTTCTATTCTCTTTTTTTTCTGGTCCCTTCTTTCCTTTTTCTCTCTACTCTCCCTTGTTTCCCTTCCCATTTGAATATTTTCTTCCCATTATCCAATATCTATTGTATTTTGGTCCTTATTTACACTTTTGATTTCTCACATGAAAGAAACAATGAGGTATTTAAACATGTGTGTCCAATTTATTTCACTTAAGAGTATGATCTCAAGGGGCATTCATTTAGCTAGAAATATCTCAAGCTTATCCTTCTTTATAGCGGAGTAGTACTCCTTTGTATTAAAAAACATGTGTGTCCAATTTATTTCACTTAAGAGCATGATCTCAAGGGGCATTCATCTAGCTAGAAATATCTCAAGCTTATCCAGAGTAGTACTCCTTTGTATTAAAAAAACACATCTTCTTTATCCATTCATCTGTTGATGGGCATTTGGGCTATTTACAAACTGTGCCACTATAAACATGAGTATGCATATATCACGGTGTTATGATGCTTTTAATTCTTTTGGGAAGATACCAAGAAGGGAAATAGCTGGGTCAAATGGGACCTCTAATCCTAGCAGCCCTGCCAGCACTCATTATTGGTTGATTTCTTGATAATAGCCATTCTTTCTGGAGTGAGTTGGAATCTCAGTGTTGTTTTAGCTTGCATGTTAAATGACCAGTGATGTTGAACATTTTTTCATATATTTATTTTCCTTTTCTACTTCTTTATCTAAGAAGTATCTATGCATTTCAGATTCCCATTTTTGGAATGGGTCTTTAAATTTGGGAAGTCAGATTTTTTCTTTTTTGAGTTCTTTATGTGTTCTAAATATTAGTCCTTTGTCTGAGGAACAAGTGGCAAAAAAATTTTTTCCCATGCTATGTATGGGTTGTCTCTTCATTCTGTTGATGATTACTTTTGCTGTGCTAAAGATTTTTAGTAAGATGAGATCTCAGTTGTTGATTTTTTTTTTTTTTTGTGGGTACCGGGGGGTCGACCTCAGGACCTCGCGCGCCAACAGGCACCCGTGCCACTGAGCGATATCACCGGCCCCTTTTTCGTATGTGGGATCCGGGAGTCGAACTCGGGCCCTCGCGCTTGCAAGGCAGGCGCTTACGCCGCTGAGCCATCTCACCGGCCCGCAGTTGTTGATTTTTGTGATAATTCCTGTGTGATCAGTGTTTTGCTCATAAAGTCTTTACCTATACCAATGTCAAGAGTTCTTATTCTCTCTTCCATCTGATTTAGTGTTTCTGTTTTAATATTTGGATCTCTGATCCATTTTGATTTTAGTTTAGTGCATAGTGAAAGATAGGGGTCTAGTTTTAATCTTTGGGATGTGGAAAACCAGTTTTTCGAACCCACTTGTTAAAGAGGCTATCTTTCTTGTAGTGAGGGTTTTTGGCTCTTTTGTCAAAGATAAGGTGGCTGAGTGTGTTTGGAATTGTTTCTGTATCTTCTAATCTGTTTCATTGCCCAGAATTGCTTTTGGTATTCTAGGTCTCTTCTGGTTCCAAATAAATTTTAGGATTGTTTTCTCTAATTCTGTGAGATATGCCATTGGTATTTTGATTGGGATTGCATTAAATCTATATAACAATTTTGGAAGTGTGGCCATTTTCACTATATTGGTTCTTACTACCCAAGAACAAGTGATATCTTTCCATTTTCTGATATCCTCTTCAATCTCCTTTTACAGAGAACCATAGTTTTCCATGTAAAAGTCTTTTACTTCTTTCATTAGATTGATTCCTAGATATTTTTTTTTTTTTGGATGCTATTGTGAAAGGTATTGTTTCCCTAATTTCTCTCTCAGTGAGTTTGCTATTTGTGGAAGGCTATTGGTTTTTGAGTGTTGTTTTTGTATCCAGCTATGCTACTGAATTTGGTTATTAAATCTAGAAGTCTCTTGGTGAAGTTTTTGGGGTCTTCTATGTAGAGTATCACATCATCTGCAAATAATGATAACTTCTCCTTTCCTATCCTTATTCCTTTTATTTATTCTTCTTTTCTAATTGCTCTGCTAATGTTTCCAGAATTGTATTGAACAAGAGTGGTGAAAGTGGACATCCTTGTTTTGTTCCTGATTTTAGAGTGAAAGCCTTCAGTTTTTGACCATTTAGTATGACATTGGCTTTTGGTTTATCATAGATGGCTTTTATTAGATTGTGATAAAGATCATCTATTCCCAATTTCTGTGGAATTTTTAACATAAATGGGTGTTGGACTGTGTTCAATGCTTTTTCTGCATCTATTGCGATGATCATATGGTTTTTGTCCTTGGTTCTATTAATATAGTGTATTACATTTATTGATTTGTGTATGTTGAATCATCTCTGCATCCTTGGGATGAATCCTACTTGATCATACTGTATAATCTTCTTGATGATTTGCTGCATTCTGATTGCCAGTACCTTACTGAGGATTTCTGTATCTATGTTCATTAGGGAGACTGGCCTGTAGTTCTCTTTTTTGGTTGGATCCTTCTCCAGTTTTGGAATCAGGGTAATACTTGGTTCCAGGAATGCATTTGGGAATACTGCTTCCCTTTCAATCTCATTATAGAGTTTGAGAATTCATGGCATTAGGTCTGCTCTAAATTTCTTGTAGTATTCAGCAGTGAATCCATCAGGGCCTGGGCTTTTCTTTGTTGGTAGGTTTTTAATTACATCTTTAATTTCCTTGACTGATATTGGGTTATTTAGAATTTTTATATCTTCTTGATTCATCTTTGGTGCTTGATATGTATCTAGGAATCTGTCTATTTCTTCTGTATTTCCATCTTATTAGAATACAGGTTCTCAAAGTAGTAATTGATCTGGATTTCTGCTGGATCCATTGTGATTTCACACTTTTTGTTCCTAATTGCATGGATATGAGTCTTTTCTTTTGATAAAGTTGGCTAAGGGTTTGTCAATTTTATTTAATCTTTCAATGAACCAACTCTTCAAATCATTGATTCTTTTTATTGTTTTCTTAGTCTCCATTGTGTTAATTTCTGCTCTGATCTTTATAACTTCCTCCCTTGTATGAGCTTTGGGCTTGACTTGCTCTTCTTATTTTAAAAGTTTGAGGTTCAACATTAAGTTGTTTATTCAAGCTCACTCTGTTTTTCTGACACATTAACATAAAGTAACATTATTGGCATGATTTTGTTTTTTACAGTCTAAACAATACTTCATCCTAAATTTGCATGTGTAATGTGATAAATATACATCTCAACAAGACTGCTCACACAGTTAGTCTCAGTTTGAATTTCCTGAAGCTTTACCCCTTCTCCCTTATCATAGGTCTTAGTCAATTTAGAAAGCGTTTTCCCGGGCATTTTCCATTGTGCTAAAATTTAGACTTAATTGGTCAGAAGTTTATACATCTTATCCTGGCTCTATTGTTCAAGGCCTCTAGTGTGGAAAAAAGAAACCAGTTTAGGGACAATATTCTCCTCCAAGAAAAACACAAAAGGAAGCCATCTGTAGTCAAATTTCTCCATTTTTCTAGTTGAGAAATGAAGGAGGAAGGAGACAAAAGTAAATTTTCATCAAACAGATATTTTGACAAATATGTGAAACAGAATGAATTTAAAATGAACCAATGTGTGTTAGCCAAAATGAGGGGAAATTTAAACCCTAGGAGGAAACCCACCAATATTATCCAAGTAGCATCACAGTCAGTGGGTGGAGAAGGCTCCTGATTGTGCTTGTCACTAATCCAGAAAAGAGTGAGAAAAGCAGCCATTGATATTATCCTGGCTAAAGTTACTTCTGAGAATCTTTTTAAAGACAGCTGCATAAAATCAGAGTGTGCTTTAGTTATAATGGCCATTTTGTATCACTATTAATGCTATGAATGCTTAGAAAAATAATCTTTTTCTAAGTCAAAGGTAACTGAAACTTCTCAAGGGAGCTATAAGTAGCATAAGCACTTTTACTCCTGAGCAAATCACAACTGATCTCTACACACATCCCAGTGTCTCTAGTCTCTTAAAATTTCTTTCATGTCAGACAGATGGTTAAAGAACCTTGAACTCTAGATTGACTCATGAAAAAGCCTAAGAAATATTCAAGAGCACAATGGCTGACATAAAACCCTAGATGGGTTCACAAGTATCCCTAAAGATGAGGAAAAGGAAGGATGAAGCCTAGTGTCTCTGTTCAATGGATTTAAACCTCCATCTAATTAATACCTTAGAGGGTATTCTCCTGTCCCCCATTGGGAAGCTCCCTGGTCTAATTCAGTGTTCCACCAGGTCTTAAAGAGGAAGACCTTTTCCTGCCTTACATTCATATGGTGGAGAAGACACAGCACAGGTGCCACTCTCATCAGAGTATCCTGGCTCCAACCTGTCCATTTAGTATGCAGCTTCTATATGATGCTAAAACTCTTCTCACTATCCTAGAAAAAGGTGGTTATAAGAAAAGAAAGATAAAAGAAACCAGAACAAACCAAACAAAATGTGTACTCCAAACCAACACAACAAATGCCAGAAAATTTTTCTACTCTGAATCTCTTCACACCCCAGTCAGTGCTCCAAAATGACCTGTAGAAAGTCCAAATGGCCACAAGTAGTATAGATGCTTACCTCACGCCAAATGGCACTGCCAAGCCTCCGACCAGTCAGTGAAACAAAATCACATTTAATAGGTCCAAATGACTCCAAAACATGAAGGTGTTTACCTCACCCAAACACCACTGCCCACTTTTAGGGGACTTGGCCAGGAATGAATGGTTAAAATGCAGGGCAAAAGACACAAATAATAAACTGCAGAACAAAGAGCACACAGGCTTTATGAGAATTAAATAATTAAACTGTGGGGCAAAAAACACAGGCTCTGTGAGGAATGAATAATTAAACAAAAAAACTTTAAAGCCAGGTGTGATGGCACATGCCTGTAATCCCAGCACAGGGGAGGCTGAAGCAGGAGGATCGCTGAGAGTTCAAGGCCAGCCTGGGCTACACAGTGAGTTCAAGACCAGCCTGAACTGCATAGCAAAACCCTGCCTCAAAAACAGAAAACAAAAAAAAAACAAAAAACTTTAGATTAGTGAAGCACGTTGTGTCTGGCCATTGTCCTTCCCCTTTCCCCAAGGAAAATCTGCCTAGCCTTGATACACCTCCTTGTCCAAACTGTTTTTCTACTGCTTTTCCTCTTACACTGATCTAAATAAAAGTCAGAGAGTTCTCAGCTTGGTGGCTTTTTCTTCTCCAGAGAGTCTCCCTAATGAGTGCTCTTGGTTTAGAATAGCCCCTCTGAGCCTCTTGGTGACTGAACTAAGTCTTGTCTCTGAGTAATCTTTTTATCTTCTACACCTCCCACAGTTGCTCACTGCAACACTCAATTATAACATAAAATGCACCCCCCCAGCCAGTATACTTTGCTTTGTTTTTCTGTTGCCCAAGTAACCTCCAGTTTACTTCAGTTTCTGTTACTTCTGTTTCCCAGAAATGGCTGGTCACTATGATGCACATTGTAAGAACCAATCCCCAAATGACAAGCCATTCTGCCTCTGTACTTCCATTTTGCAACCCCATAAAAACCTCCCTCCCTGAGTCTTTGGGCCCTGACTTCTTTGGGAACAATCCCAGTCAGGTCTGCTGGCATAAATAAAGCTGATTCTTGCCTCCAAACCTTGGTGTCGCTCGGTTCTTGGTCAGAACTTTGCTGTTACACTGTGACCTAAGAGAAGATACAGATGGTGGAAACAGTAGATACCTGGATAGTTTTCAGTGAGAGACCAGGCAAAGCCCATCAGCTCCTCAACAATCTTTTTTTCTTTTACCAATAAAAAACATTTATAAATAGCTGATGCCATGAACAGGAAAGGAGGGATAATTCTGGGTGCAAAATTGTCCCTGCCAGCTCCAGAATGTCCCTCAAGTTCCAAACAGCTAGCCATGTGCAGTCAGCCCCTTTACCCAAGTGCCTGTTGCCTCACCAGTAGGACACCAGGAGACTAATACCTATCCAGAGCTGGGGCTTAACTTCTGGTTGGCTATGCCAAAACTGTTAACAGCCAGTTAGGTTCGTATGCTCAGGTTTGTTTGCTCACTACTGACCAATTCACAGAAGACCATTTATTTTGCTAAAAAGGAAAAAGGATTTATTCAAAGCCACCTCTGAGGAGATTGAGGGGTATTATCACCCAAATCACCATCTCTCTATGTACAGCTGTGTTAGGGTATTTTATAGCAAGAAAAGTGTGTGGGGTTACAATGAGGCAATAGACATATTCTGGCTTGTTCCATTCCTTCCAGGACACAGACCTCTCCCTAACTTGCCTAAGGGAATGAAACTGGACTTGACCTCTTTGTGCCAGCATCTGCATATGTTTTCATTCAGCTGTGCCTAGGAGAGGTGAGAGTAACCCTTTATGTCCTAGATCTGAGAAAGTTTAGAGAAGGCATTTGTCTCTGAAGGAAAAAAATCTAACTTACTTAAAGTTCCATTTTGTGGTGCCAGTTAAACTGTCACTTGACTGTATTCATATCTCCTATCTACTCAGGCTGTACCTCTGTCCAATAGTGTTACAGTTGAGTGGGCCAAAAATAGTCTGGGTTTCTGTGCATGACAAGGAAAGAATTGCCTAGCGTATACCTCATAGTATGTAGTAAGTAGCTATGTTTATTGAAGATCATAGGATGGCAACAGGAACAGGGAGAAGGGTGAAGGGAAAAAAGGGTGAAGGGAAAAAGAAGGTGAAGGGAAAAGGGACTCAAGGGTGAAAGGAAAAAGGGACTCAAGTGCAGAGGGAAAAAAGAGACTTGATAACTCATGCTTCCACTATTTATAGGGTCAGACACCACTAATCCAAGGTGCCTCCCACTGTCTCATAAGCCTGGATAATTATTAGGATGGTGTTGTGTTTATGGTTGAAAAGAGGGAAGGGAAGTGGTTTACACAACTTCCCTGTTTTAGGATCATGGAAGCATGGATAATTACTAGGGTGGTGTGGTGGAGAGAAGGGAGTGATTCACTCAGCTCCTTTGTCTCTAACTGTACTAAATGGGCCAAAAATAGTCTGAGTTCTTGTGTAGGACTATGAAAGAATTCCCAGGCATACACCTTATAGTATGTAGTAATTAGCTACATTTGTTGAATATCACAGGATGGTAATAGCAGGAATGGGGAAAAGGAAAGCAGAGAAGGCTTGATAACTCAGGCTTCTGGTATTTAAAGGATCAGACACGGTGATCCGAAACCTCAGGCGTAGCAACCTCATAGGTTTTTGTTATTTTATTTATACCTATATTAGGACAAAGGGAGCATGGATAACCATTAGAGTGGTATTTACAGTTGACTGGAGGGATGGAGTGACCCACTCAACTTCCTTGTTTCTAACTGTACTGCTTCTTTTAGAATTATGGATGCATGGATAATCATTAGGGTGGCATGGTGTTCACAGCTGAACAGAAGGAAGGGAGTGGCTCACTCAGCTCCTTTGTTTCTAACTGTATTAGATTCACAGATAATAATGGATTTCCACAATACTAGCAATCTCTGATCATTGAGATAGGCCCACATTCTTTTATGTTGAGGATTAGAGTTTTCTAGTACTTTTTTCAGGATTAGCTCTATCATCTTCAGTCTCACCAAGATAACATCAAGGGATCAGCCAGGGCTGCACCTCTTCTGAAATTTGGAATCCTTTTATTACAGGATGATGGGTCCTGGCAGAATTCTTTCCAGGGTCATGGTGTCCTGAGTAAACAATTGGACTAGACAAATAGAAAAGTTGGCCAGGACGTACATTTATTGAAGGCGGAAAAGAAATATGCTCTGCAGAATGAGAATGGGCCAGCGGACAAACACACAGCAGAGGCCAGGACAAAAGAAAATGTGCCTTTTGCATATTAAATTCCTGGATTGGTTTCTCCCTCATGTAAATAAGGCATTGAGACAGTTGTCCTAGCAAAAGCTTACTTGGCCTGGTGCCAGATGTAAACTACCCTATGGAAAGACTCACTTGGTTTCCCACCAGATGTAAATGAAGATTTGGAAATAAGACTTTCCTGATTTTTTTCCCTGTACAATGCTCAGGAGCTTTGGAGTCATCCTGGATCATGTGTTCTGCACATGTCCCCTGCATCTCCATGATTTTGACAGATTCCACTCAGTTGTTTAACTGGTGTGCCCCAGAGCTAGCTTCCTGCCTCACTTTTTCCAAGCTCACTGGTTGCTGGTGAAATAGTTCCTTGTAGTACTAAAATCCTTGCTTTGGTTATATTTTGACTAAGAATTGCTCTCAGCTTCTAGAAGAATCCTCAGGTCCTTGTGAAGAATCCTCCTTCATAGACAATTAATAGCATAATTGGTTGCTTCTCCAAGGCCAGCAAGAATCTTTTACTTTAAATCTTTCCTTTTTTTTTATGTTGGTATGGGAGTCGAACTCAGGACCCCGCGCTTGCCAGGCAGGTGCTTATGCCTTATGCCGCTGAGCTATCTCACCTGCCCTACTTTGAATCTTTCTTTCAGGAAAGGCTGGGTGCTCTTTTAAAGGGTGTGTCCAATTAGATAAGGCCCACCCAGGATAATCTCCCTTTTGTTAATTCAAAGTCAACTGATTAGGAACCTTGATTGCATGTGTAAGTTTCCTCACCCTTGCCATATAATATAATTAAATTAGAAGAGTGATGTCATATTTACACATCCCATCCATATTCAAGGAGGTGGGGAATCATACAGGTCATGTATACTATGGGGTGGAAATCATGGAAGTTATGTTAAAACTGTAATTTTACCTATGACAAAAAAAAAAAAAACCTTGGGGTTTAAGATGAAGGAATAGGGCCGGTGAGATGGCTCAGCGGCGTAAGCGCCTGCCTTGCAAGCGCGAGGGCCCGAGTTCGACTCCCGGAACCCACATACGAAAAAGGGGCCGGTGATATCGCTCAGTGGCACGGGTGCCTGTTGGCGCGCGAGGTCCTGAGGTCGTCCCCCTGGTACCCACCAAAAAAAAAAAAAAAAAAAAAAAAAAAAAAAAAAAAAGATGAAGGAATAAATGAAACATGTCCATACAAAACCTGTACATAAATATTCATAGCAGTCAAAGTATAGAAATTCACAATATTATGAAAGTGACTATTCATAATAACCAAAAAGTGGAAACAACTCAAATGCCCATCAACTGATGACTAAATAAACAAAATGTATGGTATACTCATACAATGACCATACATTCAGCCCTGTAAAGTGATGAAGTATTGGTACATACTACAACAAACATCCAAATTAGAAGATCCAAAATCCAAAAGACCATGTATTATATGATTCCATTGATAGGAAATAGCCAGAATAAGAAGTCTATGGAGAAAGAATATAGATTAATGATTGTCTTGGGCTGGGGAAATGGTAGAGTGTATGGGCTTTCCTTCCTGAGGTGATAAAAATGTTCCAAAATTGTTAAAATGTTCTAAAATTGATTATGGTCCTAAAATTAATGGTTGCACAGCCCTGTGGACACAGTAAAAATATTGAATTGCATACTTTAATTATATGGTATGTGAATTATATCTAATAATGCTATTTTACTGTTGTACTACTTATTAACTTCTTTGAAGTATGGCAATTCAAGCTGTTTTCTCTTCCTTCAGTGGTTATAAGTGAATATATTTTACTACTCATAAGTGGATATAATGCTATGAGGAAAAAAAAAAGAAGAAAATTGTGAGGAATTGTTTTGTAAACTTTAAAATGGTATACAAAGTTATAAAATTATAATCCACTCTATATTTTTGCACTCTAGGAAAGATCAACCTAAATCATTTTAAGGCTATCTTAATAATAGCACACAATATATTCATTCTGATAATGATATCATTTCTATATTTCTAAGATTAAATCATTCTTGCCCTAGCATGTCTATTTCCTTTTACTTGCAAATAGAAATTGAGAACAGTTGCTCAATACTATCCTTTCATCTTCGTAAGTCTTTTGTTTAACATGCCTTAATTCTTCTTAAAAATGATTTAGGTTGATCTTAGCACCCAAGGCTCTCATTAGCAAACACGGAATGTGGTAAAGGAGATAAGATAGGACAAGGAATTTCGCAGGTCCCTGGACATCTGGAGACACCTGAAGATTTACACCAGATGCTTCGAAGACTCTGCCCACTGAGGTGGAAGACTGCCAAAGAACTTTGACCAGAGATGTTTAGTAACATCTTCCCACCTAATGTCCCTTGTCTTCTTTCAATCCCTATAAAAAGGGCCCGTTTCCCTTTGTTCCTGACAGACAGGTTATCGCCCTCTGTTTGCCTGCACACAGGTATTAAACTGTATGCCTTGTTGCTTCCACAAAGCCTGTTGAGTGGTTTCTACCTCATTTATTCGCTTGCCTCATGTTCATTACATAACAAAATGTAGTAAAGTGCATTTAGGTCAGGAAACTGAAAAGTGAAAACAGCTGATTGATCATTTTTCAAAATTTAAATGGTTTTGTAATATTGCTTTTTATTTTTAAAAATAATAAATATAATATAAAAATAATGAAAAATAATTGATGCATCATGGGAAGATAGTGTGATTCTAGAGACAGATTATTAGTATAATTTTCACTGACTAGCACGAGTCCTTGCTTTAGTGAGAATTGGAAATAAAAACTAAAGCAACAGTGTGAATTTACAGGCAGAAGCTTTGATTAAAAAGTTGAGAGAAGAGCCGGGTATGGTGGTGCACACCTGTAATTCCAGCACTTGGGAGGCTGAGGCAGGAGGACTGCCATGAGTTCAAGACTAGCCTGGGCTACATAGTGAGTTAAAGGCCAGCCTGAATTACAAAGCAAGATCCTGTTTAAAATAAATAAATAAATAAATAAATAAATAAATAAATAAATATGAGTAAATAAAAAGTGAGAGAAAATAAAGGGAACCACATCTCTGACAAACATCAAGCCAGTTCCCTAACAAAGGAAAGTAAGAGAAGATGGGAAAAAGACTTCAGTTTGAAAAACTGAAGGAAGCACAGATCTGAAGAGGTTGATCAGACTGGCCCATTCACAAAAGAAGAGAGACCAGTTTTATGGGGTGTTGTGTTCAGTTGATAATTATCTCAGTAATGGTTTTGTAACTCTGGGAGAATCCTCATGATTTGATGGGCAATTTGAGTCCCATGACTGTCTATTTTGGGGGCAGTCGCAGTCATGTTGAGGGTGTGCTGGAACCCAAAGTCATGGGTAGGTTTAGGGCAATGGGAATTTCTGGGTACAGCTGAATGTCCTTGTAAATCTCTTGTCCTGGTGTCCTCAGTCTTGAATGGTAATGTTACAGGCTAGGTACATTTAGGGCTAATAAACCTTGCTTTGCTAACTTTTAGACAGATATTCCCTAAATTACTAACATGCCTATATGCAGAGATGAGAATTTGACCCATAGTTTTACAAAATGAAGGTGAAGTTTTGTTCTACTTTTAATTACCAATTTGGTATCTGATGGTCCAAGTGAAGAGTCACCATTTTTAGCAAAAACCACTTTTAAGTCCCTGTCTCAGAAGAAGACTCAAATCATGATTTTTAATGATTAACAATTAATGGCCCAATGGTCATCTGATCTTGAATTGGAACCTCAAGAATCATGAGCCAAAATGCACCTTTCCTCTTTATCAGGCAATTATTTCAGGTGTTTTATTATAGTTACACAAAGCTTACTTACATGCAAACAACATTTCAGTCAAATCATTCAATAACATAGTAAATTAATTTCTGTGCATTTTTTAGTGCTATACTCCATTTTGCATATACTCCTAGAAATAATTTTTATAATTTCAAAGAGGGTTTTCAAATGTTACTATGGACTATTTTATTTCCTTAAGATTTGAAAGAAGAATAGTCTGTCATTAGGTTATGAGTCTGGAAAGACTGCATCTTCAACTGAAAAGGTCAAAAGAAAATTTAAGCAATGGCTGAAATAAAATGATATTTTCATCAAAAACTATATAAGTTTGAAATATCAGTAAGAGTTCATGTAGATAGTAACTATTATGTTAAATCCAGAGAGGTTCTAAGGTGACAAATATTCCTGATTCGAACAAAACTAGCAGTTGCCTAGGACTTTTGACTTACAGTACTAAAACCAGAACAGCCTTGGGCATACCTGAATTTTCTGTGACTTGGACATCTAGCAATAATTATGCCACACTCCTCTTGGAGGCTGGCTGATGATGTTGAAGATGATAAACTTTCTAATATTAGAAGAGACAACATACAACATGAAACAGGGAAAGAACAGGTAAAACAAAACAAAACAAAACAAAACAAAACAAAAAAAGTACTCAATTTTACTTTAACCACTTAACTGTTTACTCCAAGTGTCACTCCAGCAGTACATTCGCTTACATACTGACTATCCTGAGTATTGTTCAGACAGCTGTCATTTTAACCAGTCCAGTCTTATATTGAATAAATTTGATAAAGTTGTCATTTTTATATTTCCTGTTATATTACCTTATAAAAATTAACAAAAATACCATATTTGGTCATCCTGTATTTAAATAATTGGACTGGTAGATAAGTGGTGTTCATTATGTGTTCTTTCATTTACTCAATAAATTTGTATAGCAAGGCACTGTGACATTTAAAATAAGCACTGCAATAGGTACAAAAGTAAAATGCCACAATAATGGATCTTTTCCTTTAAAGAACTCATAGTCTGGCCAAGAGCATAGAGAACAGATAAGTAACTAAGGCAAAAAATAATAAAAGAAACACCAAATGTGAGTATAGGCAAAATTGTATTGGTGAGAGAGAGAGAGAAAAAATAATTTTCTTGTGGTACTGGTGATTGAATTCAGGGCCTTCACATTAACCTACATCCCAAATCCTCCCCCTCTTTAATTTACTTTTTATCTTGAAACAAGGTCTTACTAAGTTAAGCAAGCTGGGCTTGAACTTGTAATCCTGGTGTCTCAACCTTCAAGAGTGCTGAGGTTATAGGCATGAACCACCATGCCTATCTTGAAAAAAATAATTCTGACTGAGGGTAAAGTGTACAGCTTGGAGAAAACATGACAATTATGGTTTAGACATAAAATGTCCCAAAAGTCTCATGTGTTCAGAGGTAGGGATTTCAGAAGGTGATTGGATTATTAATCCACTGATAAGTTTATTGTTGAATGGGCTATTAAGAGGTGGGGCCAAGTTGGAGGAAGTGGGTCACTGGGGGCATGCCTTTGGAGGGTCTCTCTCTCTCTTTCTCTCTGGCTCTACTTGTTTTTTCTGCTTCCTGATGCCACAAAATGATGAGCTTTCCTCTGCCAGCCCCTTTTACCAAGCCATTTCTGCCTTGGAGCCAGGTTACCATGCACTGAACCCTCTGAACCCATGGGCCAAAGTAAACCTCTCCTACTTCAAGTGTCAGGTATTTTGTCCCAGCCACAGAGAAGCTGACAAATATGATGACGTAATAAAAAAACATGTGAACTGAATTTTGAAGAATAGAATTCTAATACAAGGAAAAGTGAAGGGAGAGCATTCCAGGTTAGTGAATAAACAAAGGTTTGAGTATACAAAATGTCTTGCAATATAGTAAAAGGAGTGTAGTGGCAGGTGATACTATAGAAATAGGACAGATAAGATTATGGAAGTATAATTATATTACTAATGATAGGCAACATTTACCTAGATCCTATTTTATACTTAGCACACAGAGTGATCTCCTTAGCTGACACATCCACTCTATGAGGTAGATATTATTCTTAGTCTTATTTCATGGGTTATGAAACTGACATTTAGAAAGGTTAAATAGCCTTAGATCTAACAAGAAGAAAGTAGTATAGCAAACATTCAAACCCAAATCTACTTTATTCACAGGCCTATACTCTTAACCACTAAGCTATTCTTCTTAAAGGTTTCGGAGTTTATTTTGTAAGCAATGGGAGCCATTTGAGGAGAATGAGTGAATACAATTTGTATTAGGAAGCTAACTGACAACAGTGGGAAGGATGGATTGGGAGAAAGAGAGACTAGACACAAAGAAACCAGCTTATAAACTATGCCAACACTTCAGTTGAGAGAGGATGAAGGACCGAAAAAGGGTAGTGGCAAAAGGTAAGAGGTAGGGACAGATTTAATATTGGGGGTAGACTGGACAGCATTTGATGACTACTCAGATGGGAACCGTGAATGAAAGCAAGATTTCTAATCATGATGACTGGGAAGATGATGGTACATTTAAATGAGAAACAGGACACAGAAAGAGGAATATGTTTTGGGGTACGTATCACCATCACATTGCTGGAACAAAATACCCGACACCCTCAATTTAAAGAAGGAAAAGTTTATTCTCATGGTTTCAGAAGTTTCAGTCCATGGTAAGCTGGCTTCAAGACAGAAATGGCATGGTGGAAGGGCATGATGGAGTAAAGCTGCTCAGTTTATGGTGATGGGGAAGCACAGCACAGGGGAAGAATACCAGCAAAATGTATACCCTCCAAAGGCATGCCCCTAGTGACCCATCTCCTCTGACTGAGACCTACTTCCTAACAGACATTTAACTATGAACTGATCAGTGGACTAATCCATTGATGAGTATAGAGGCCCCATGGTCTAGTCACCTTCCAAAATCCTCACCTCTAAACAAATAAGAGATTGGGGAACATTTTAGGTATAAGCCATAACAGAATATATGGAGGAGAGCAGGATGGAAAGAAGTAATGGGTATGGTTTGGAATATGTTGCAAGTGAAGGTCTGGTCAAGCACAGAGATAGAAATTGGCATGTAGAGTGTAGCAATTGTTTTTAAAATTCTTTAACCAAAAACACAAGAGATCTCAGAATTTAAATCATAAAAACATCTTCATTTAAGTCAAGGTAACAAATTATTCATTTTATTTGGCATTTTATACCATGAAGGGTTACTATGTCATTACTGCCACTATCTAAAGAGCACAGCATTCATCAGCTCCAAGTTTCATCCAAGTGATTTCAGTGTCATATAATCCTCAGTACAATTCCTAGTATTTGGTATAGCTCCTCAAATGTTGACAACAATATTTACGATGAGGAGGGGAGAGTTTGAATTTTAATATTTCCATGTTTTTTCCTAAAGTCTTTCCTTTAAGCAGATTCAGTAATTGTGATTGTAAAATACCACTTGATGAAGCTTCTGCCACAATCTTTACTGCAATACCTTACCTAAAGATACTATATATAGCTACTGGAGATGTTGGTATTTAATATGATAAAACATAAAGGCAGAGCGCCTAAATAAAATAATGTATAACAAATTTTTAAAAATGGCATGACTATTACTGAGATAAATGAGAGATGTATTAAGTCCATAGAGCCTTTTGATGACCAGGAATGAAAGAATCTAGGTATAATGGAATACAAGAGATTTCTTAAGTAAATGAATAAAAACACATTTCTATGTACAATAAATTAATCTCATACTGGGCAAGAAATCTTAGTCTTGCAAACACTATGCTTTACTTATAGCATTTTATATTGACATATATATATAATATATATATATATATATTTATAATGTAGAACTCAGCATTTTAAACTAGACATTTCAGTGTGTTTTAGTATTTACTATGTTGTGCAACCATTACCACTAATTCTATATTGTTTCTATAACCCCCAAAAGAAAGGCCATATCTATTAGCAGTTAGTCCCAATGCCTCCTTCCCCCATTCCCTGACAACCACAGATCTACTTTCTATCTTCATGGAGTTGCCTAATCCTGGCATGTCATATAAATAGAATCATATATTATTTAGTCATTTGTGTCTGGCTTATTTCCAATAGCATAATGTTTTTAAGATTTATCTATAGTGCAGCATGTAATAGAATTTTATTCTGTTTTATTGCTGAACATATTCCATTGTATGGAAGAACTATATTTAATTTATAGACATTTAAGTTATTTCCACTTTTTGGCTGTTATAAATAATGCTGATATAAACATTAGTGTACAATTTTTTTGTATGGACGTGTGTTTCATTTCTCTTGGGTATATACCTAGCAATGAACTTTGTGGTTCTTATGGTACTTCTGTGTTCAGTTTTTTGAGACACTGTTTTCTACAGTTGCTGAATCATTTTACATTCCCTTCAACAATGTAAGAGGCCCCAATTTTTCCACATCCTAGGTGACACTTGTTTTGTCTGTTATTGTTATTATAGCTACACTAGTGGATATAATTGGTATCTCACTTTGGTATTGATTTTCATTTTCCTCATGACTAGTGATATTGAGCATTTTTCATATCCCTTTTGTTCATTTTTATGTCTTCTTTGGAGAAATATATATTCAAATATTTTGACCATTTTAAAAATCTTATTTTATTAGTACATGTATGTAGTTATTTGTATTTTTATTGTTGAGTTATAGAAGTTCATTATTCTTCATAGCAGAACCTTATCAGATATACAGTTTGCAAATATTTTCCCATATCCTGTGGGCTGTCTTTTCACTTATTTCATAGTGTCATTTGAAACACAAAAGTTTTAAATTTTGATGAAGTTCATTCATTCATTCATTCATTCATTCATTCATTTTGTTATTTTGCAACACGATCTCACTATGTTGCCCAGGCAGGATTCAAAATCCTGGTATAAAGCAATCTTCCTGTCTCAGCCTCCCAAATACCAGGCACATACCACTATGCCTGGTTCAGTTTATTTTTCTTTCATTTTTTTGTGCTTTTGATATCATATCTAAAAATATTACATAATACAAGGTCAAGCAAATTTTTATCCATGTTGTCTTCTAAGAGGTTTTATAGTTTTAGCTGTTATGTCTAGATCTTTGATACATTTGAGTTAATTTTTGCGTGGGAGAGCTTCAAGTTCATTCTTTTCCAGCAATAAAAAGCTGATCAATACACCATCTTTAGAAAAAAAAAAGGAGGCATAATTACCTGACTTCAAAATATGCCTCAAAGCTGTAGTAATCAAAACAGCACATTTTCATGGCTACTGTTATTGCAACAGTATTAGCAAGAGCTAAGAAATGGAAACAACCTAAGTGTCCATCACCAGATAAATAAATAAAGAAAATGTGGTACATAAATACAATGGAGTACTATTCAGCCATAAAATGGAAATATTTCCTTTCATTTTTGACAACATGGATGAAACTGGAGATCAGTTTGTCAAGTGAAATAAGTCAGGCACAGAAAGACAATTACCACATCATCTCATTCATGCTGAATCTAAAAAGTTGATGTAATGGACATTGAAAGGACAATGGTGGTTATAAGAGGGAAGAGTAAGGGGGCTGGGAGGAATGGGGAAAAGTTGATCAAGGAGCACCAAGGTATAGATAAATAGGAGCAAGAAGTTCTGATGTACTATTGCATAGTAGGGTGACTACACACAACAATAATGTACATTTCAAAAGTAGAAAAAAATATTTTGAAAGTTTTCAGCAAAAAGAAAGGATAAATTGAGGAGGCAGATGTTAACTCTAACATAAACATTAAACAATGTGTACATTTACCAAAACATCACATTACTCCATTAATTTGTACAATTTTTATTTTATATATCCATTAAAATAAATTTAATTTAAGTGAAAGAAGAAATGGCTATGCAGAACATGTAATTGACGTAAGACTTCTACTTTGGATATATAAAATTTCCTAAAACTAAATAATAAATGACCAAAAAAATGAAAAATCAGAAATGAGCACTAAACCTAACAGACACTTCACAAAATCCCAAGAAGCTCATACAGATGTGATCAACAGTATTAGTCTTCAAGAAAAAGCAAATTATAAGCACAATGGGATACTAGCAAGTGTACAGAATGACTAAAATTACCAAGCATTGGAAAGCATGTGGAACTACCAGAATTCTCATACATTTCTGATGGGCATATAAAATGATTCAATAGCTTTGGGACAAATTTTGGTGGAGCTTTTTGTTTTTGTTTTTTGGTACTGGAGATTGAACCCAGGGCCTTCACACTGGGCTAGATCTCCAGCCTTTCTTTAGTTTTTATTTTGAGACAGGGTGTTATGGTTTGTGTTTAGATGTCCCCCCAAAAGCCTCATGCAGTAACAGGTGTGGCTTTTTCAGAGGTGGCTGGATCTAGACTGTGTGATTGATTCATGGTGAAATGTTAGGATCAAGGGTACTAAGATCATGAGTGTGAGTGCTATCTGGCCTAAGTAGCCTGGATAAAATATAAGGGATAGAAAGAGCTGTGGTCAACTGTTGTTGCTTTGCTACCTTCTGCCCACCATGAACTGTTTCTCCTCTGCAGTGCCCCTCTGCCATGTCACCCTCCCTTGGAGCCAGCTGATTATGGATTGAAATCTCTACAAACTGTGAGCTAAATAAGTCTTCCCTCCTTTAACTTTGGGTGTCAGGTATTTTGTCTCAGCAATGAGAAAAGTAACTAGGACATGGGTTCTCACTAAGTTGCTCAGGCTGAGCTCAGCCTTGTGATCTTCCTGCCACAGCCTTCCAGGGCAATTTCCTATAAAGGCAGGTATTATAAGGAGTATATGCTTACTTACCTGTGACCAAGCAATTCCATTCCTAGGTATTTACTCAAGAGAAACGAAAATATATGTCCACTAAATGTTTTAGAAGGCTATTTAAAGAAGCTTCACTCATAATAGCCAAAAACTGGAAACATATCAAATGCTCATCAACCAAAGAATGCATACATAAATTGTGGTATATTCACACAATAAAATAATGTTCAGTTATAGAAGATAATGAATTACTTGACAATATGGATGCATTTCCCAGATATAACAATGAGTGAGAGAAGCTGGACCCAAAAGCGTACATATTATATGATATCAATTTATATGAAATTCTAGAATGGGCAAAACTAATCTACTATGAAAAATTAGCAGTTGTTGTCTCTGTCAATAGGAGATTGGGAAGTGGTATGAGGAAGATTTCTGGGATTGTAGAAATGTTCAATAGCTTGATGGGGTACAAGTTGCATTTTATATTCATTTATCAAAATGGCACAGTTAAGATTAATACATTTAGGGTCAGGGATATAGCTCAGTGGCATAAGCGCCTGCCTGGCAAGTGCAAGGTCCTGAGTTCGATTGCCGGTACCAAAAAAAAAAAAAAGATTAATACATTTTAGTGTAGGTAAACTTTATCTTAAAATACATATAAAGGTAATAACCAGAGCTTCTGGGAAATATGGTAGAATAAAAGTAATCTCATGACTCTGTGAGTAAAATGAATTAGGGCAACAAAGGATAAACTATATTCTGAGAGAAAGAGAGGAACATCTCCAGGAATCAAGAAAGAGATGATAAGCTAAAAATCAGCAGAAAGGCAACTCAGAGAAAGGTATGTAGTTTGCAATGCTAACCCCAGCTCTTTGCAGGGAGGTGAAGCTGACTCTGCAAGCACAAGGCAAGGCTGGAGAGTACTGGCAGCCCCAATGATAATAGACCAATAGTCCTAGCCAGAAGAAACCCACGGTTATTGCAAGCTGTAACTCCAATGTGGGGATTTGGTCTGAGTGTGACTCCTCTGGCAAGGCAGGCTAGCTTTGCAGAATAAATCCACTACGATGCTCACCACAGCTTGGAGTGCTATAGCAAGGAGCCATCTTGAGTCATCCATTATTCTTTGGAATTGAGCAACTCTGGGGATCAGAAATCACAGAATAACCACATTTCAGGGTCCCTGGGGACACCTGCTGCAGTGACTGGGTGGGAGATGGTCACAAGAGACAGTTATAGAGAAGAAGTCAAAAACATTCACTGAGAAATTTAAACAGTGGGAATCTCATGCTGTGGAGAGCACAGTGGTTGGCAGCACTACCCTTCATGGTGAGGTACAAAGCCTACAGGTTATGATTTTCTCAGGGAGCTGGATCTAAAAGCATCAGGACCAAGACTAGTGACTTGCTTGATCCTTGTGGCTGCCCCCTTTCAGTGCAGAACTCAGCAGTCTGTTTGCTAACCCCACTCTCCAAGGCATCTGAGGATATATTTCTGCTTGGACATTTGCTACATGGTAGGGCTACAAACAGGGGACCTTTTGGAAAAGGTGGGAATTAACCTGCCCCCATGCAATGAAGCTTATTGGAGCTTCAATAAAAATCTTGTGGAATGAATATAGCCCTGAGGCAGACTACATACCATTAATTGGCCAGGCCCAATGGGAAATGCAGGACAGAGATTAGCATTCATACAGCACCAACCTGTTTGGTAGGAAATACAACAGGCTCCAAGTGTGACTCACTATTACCTCCACCGTACTGGGTGGATTTTAATATTAAGGATTTTAGAAGAAACTTCTCCAATACAAACACCTCAACATGGAGAAATTCTTTGGACTATTTCTTTCTTTCTTTTTCTCTTATGTATCAGTCAGTGCTTACCAGAGAAACAGATTTAATATAAGATATACAAATATATAAGAATTTATAATATTGGCTTACAATGGCTGCCCAAAAAGTCAGGTGTGGAAGAGTGCAAAAGGTTTGTCTGAGCACTGGGGATTCAAAGAATCCAGTCGAAAGCCTGAAGCTCACTGTAGTTTCCTATGGGAGTCTGTATGAGGAGGCCAAAGGGTCTGCTATGGAAGGCTGAGGAGTCTACACTGGAAGCCAGGAGATGATATCCAAGACTGAGCTCCTCCAAAGAAACAGAAGTAATCCTTCTTTTTCCTTTTCATTTCCCTTTTATACCATTCTGGTGACGATCCTCCCTAGGGTGGGTCTTCCACACCCAGAACTATGCTAAGCCAATTTAGTTGGGTGTTTTTTACTCAAGTTGACACGATCAATTAACTATCACACTTATTTTATCTCATTTACTTTTTTTTTTTTTGGTGGATACTGGGGGGTCGACCTCAGGACCTCGCGTGCCAGCAGGCGCCCGTGCCGCTGAGCGATTATCACCGGCCCCTTTTTCGTATGTGGGTTCCGGGAATCGAACTCGGGCCCTCGCGCTTGCCTGGCAGGCGCTTACGCCGCTGAGCCATCTCACCGGCCCTCATTTACTTTTTAAGAATAATTCCTTAGTTAGATTTTTATGATTGCTTATGTTTCCTTTCTTTGTCATCTTTTTTCTTTTTAAAATCTTGCTTCTTCAATTTTTCTTTCTCTGACTTCCATTTTAATTATTACTTTATTATTATTTCTTACACAGTTATTACTTTTTAACTTTTTAGTTTATTTGCTATTGCTATTGGTGATATAGTTGTTGGTTTTACTGTATTTATGTATTTGGTTTGTTTTTGTGGGGTTGTTACTGTTATTGCAGTTTGCTTTTTTGCTCTCTCAGTGGTAATGGGGATTGAGTCCTCAAGAGAGGGCTGCTCACTTAGAAGACCCTGACTTGAAAGTAGAAGAGATATCTACCCCAGCAATTGTACAAATCCCAACGTAGAAACACATGAAATATGAAAAAACAAGGCAACATAACTCCTCTAAAGGCCCATTACTCTTCCCTAACTGAATCCAAAGATATTAGAATGGATGAAACGGTGAACGAAAAATTTAAAACATTTACTTTACAAATGACCAATGACTCCAAAAGATACAAATAAACACCTCAATGAATTAAGAAAGACAATGTAGGATATGAAAGAACATTCAAGAAAAAAGAACATTTCTGAAAAAGACCTAAACAGAAATAGTGGAAATGAAAGCTCTATAAGTCAAGTAAAAAACTCAGTTGAAAACTTCACTAATAGACTAGATCAGCAGAACAAAAAAATATCAGAGCTTGAAGACAAGGTTGCTGAATTAACACATTCAGACAGTATTTAAGAAAAAAGAAATTATGCACAGAACAAACAAAACTTATGGAACATGATTAAGAAACTAAACCTACAAATAATTTAGACTAAGAAGCTGAGATACAGGTTAAAAGTGTAGAAAATTATTTATCAAAATGATAGAACATAGTTTCACAAATTTTGGGAAAGGTATGGACAACCAGGTACAGGAGGCACTTAGAACCCCAAAAGACATAATCAGAAAAGAACATCTCCACATCGTATTACACTTAACCTGCCCAAAATTCAGAACAAAGAATAGAGAAAGCTGCAAGGGAGAAGTGCCAAGTCACTTGTAAGGGAAAAACTATCAGAACAACAAACTTCTCAGCAGAAACTAGAGCAGGAGGGAATGGAGTCAAGCACAAAAGGAAATAATAACTGTCAACTTAATTACTACATCCAGCAAAGTTATCCTTCACAATTGAAGGCAAAGTAAAGACCTTTCAAGATAAAAATAAACTAAGGGAATTCATGACCAGTAAGACTTTGGAGGGGGGATGTTGAAAGAGGGTATTGCTGTGTGTAGTTCAGGCTGGCCTTGAACTCACTGCAATCCTCCTGTCTCAGCCTCCCAAGTGCTGGTATTACAGGTGTGTGCCACCATGTCCAACTCTACTAATACTTTTATAGAGAAATTTCTAAGATCTTATAGAATGGACATATAAATATAAATATAAATAAATATATATATAGAGCGCGTGCCAATATATTAGGCCCTTCACTCAATATTGTAAAGATATCAATTCTCCAAAATTGATCTCTAGAGTCACTAAAGTTTCAACAAAAATCCCAGTAAATTAATTTTATAGAAAGTGACAAGTTGCTTCTAAAATTCACCTGAAAGCTGGAGGCTTGGCAGGGCTCTGGAGGGGAGCCCTCGCAGTGGCCCCCAATGCCCTTTGCCAGAATTGATCCTGGCCCCTGGGCACCGGCGTGACCGAAGTCCCATTTCCCGTTTCCGGGGAGAAATAACCAGGTGAGCCTGGTCGAGGCGGCCGTCACTCTCACAATCCCAGATCCGCGCGTCCCGGGGAGCGAAGCGGTATCCCCTTGCCCCAACAGTCCGGAGCGGAGGCCAGCGGGAAGGGGCGAACGCGCCTCCCTTTCGCGGCGGGGGCCAACCCTGGCGCTAGTCGCCATTGCAATCACCACGGCCACAGGGGTGAGCCATGCGGCAGTGCTGGGCTTCTGCCAGGAGCGTGGCTGCTACTGCATGCCAGTGATCTGTGCGGCTACTCCCTCGCAGGGACTATTTCAAACAGTTCGTCCACTATGTGGCTGTGTTGAAAGAGCGTCAACTTCGCGTTGCTAAGCTTTGGCATCCGGAGGGGCCAGACTTATGCTTCACTACATCCCTGGGGCACCAGCCGCGCCGGGAAAGACCACTTCCATCTCACCAGAAGAAACCTCTGCCCTGGGAACAGCTAGAGAACCCGCCGACCCTCAGGTTCTAGGCTCTGAGCTTGTCCAGTTATCTGAGAGACTCCCAGGACGTGGCTCCAGGGGCTGGCGTGCTGTCAGAGGCAGCGGCGCCTGGTGCACAGCCACCAGACCCGGAACCCGGGCCTAAGATAGCCAAGCGGCCTCCTTGAAACGCTGCATGCAGCCAGTGTGCTGCGTCCCGACCCCGCGGGCGTCAGCAAGTCCTGAGTAGGCAGCTGTACGAGGATCCGAGCTAGCTGGAGCTCCCTGCTGTTCCAGAGGAGCCTGTCAGTACAGAAGTCTGGCTTGGGCCTCAGCCTGGGCGTGGGCCGCTCTCCTCACCGGAGGCGCCTGTTGCAGGGCGGCCCCCGCCTGCTGAGCCAGACCCTGGGCCCGCCGCCCCGCCGCTGTCCGCCGTGCCCCTGGAGCGAGTCTAGCACTAGTGGCTCATGCCGCTGGACCCACCAGTCACACAGGCTGTTGCTGAGAGACTGCGTCCTGGCAGCCAAGCGCGACTTCATGTCTGGCTTCACGGCCCTTCACTGGGCAGCCAAGAGCGTCAACCAGAGACTGCACGGCAGCTGGTGCAGGTAGGTAGTGGCGCGCCAGTCGACATGAAAGCGAGCTCGCATGGTGGCTACGCACCCCGCACCAAACCGCTCTGCATGGCCACGAGGACGCCACGGTGCTACTGGTGGTGTTTCTGGGTGCCCAAGTACACTTAGGTGACCGCAGCAGCTGTCGCGTCAGCCAGTACTTGTGGCCTGGGACCTCTTACTAGCGCACCTCCTACTTGGCGACTCAGGTGTGGGAGGAGTAACGGAGCAAGATGGGACCATTTGTGGGACTGGCAGCCTTGTGGCCCCACACCTGCTGCAGCCGGTTGCCACTATCCTTTGCTCCACTACCAGCGTGTTCCTGGGTGTTCTGACCTACAACCTGATGCCCCAGGACTCCTTCAGCAAGTTTTTGGGTGCTTCACCCATGGCTCCACGTGGAAAGAGAAAGATCTGTGGTAACCTTCAAGCCTTTTCAGAAATCTCTTATCGACCTCCTCCAGGGCCTTTCACGGTTTTAATGCCCAGTCTGCCCCCCACCCCGACCAGCCTGAAGGACTTTGGTGTTATGGTTTCTGATTTATTTTAAAATAGCAAATGCAATATCTTTGTTCAGTGAACTTAGATGGGTTGCTTAAGTTCTCTGGACCTTTGTTCCTGTCTGTGAATTGAGAAGGCTTATAGACACTGCCAAGATTTCCTAGGTTTGGCACAGTGTAATTATGATGGCACTTCTGTTTTAAAGATGTGTAATCCATGTGCTGAACCAAATTTTTAATGTATCACGATAATATTCTGCTTTTGCAAATTATGTTTGCATGTCATTACTTATATCAAATGGTTTTTGTGACACAGGGTAGTGGAGCTTCTCCATTCCTCCATATATATATCAGTGAGACCTTTGAAATTGTTAAAGGAATTTTTTTTTATTTAAGCAATGAAATAAACAGTTCTCCATTTTAAAATAAAATTTACATGAACATGTAAAGGACAAGGAGCAGCCAAGGCACTCTTTAAAACAAATCAAAGTGTAGTGTATTGCTTGATAATACACCAAAAATTACAAAGCTATAGTAATTCAGACATTGTAGTATTGGCCTAACGCTGTGTAAAAAATACTTAGTGGTTTAAAACAATACATTTATTATTTTATAGTTTCGTGGGTCAGAAGTTCAGGTAGACCTTAGCTAGACCCTATGCTTAGACACAAGGCTGCAATTAAAGCACTGGCTAGGCTTGTAGTTTCATCGGAGGCTGGACTGGGGAAAGATATGGTTTCAAACTCATGCAGGGTGTTGTCATAATTCAGTCACTTGCAGCTGAAAGACTGATGACTTCCATTTCTTGATGACTGCAGTCCAGGGGCTACCTTCTGCTTCTAGAGGTCACCCTTACTTTGCCATGTGGGGTTGATGATTCACTAATGTGACCATTTGTTCCCTCAAAACCAGTACAGGACAGAAAAAGAAAGACTCCATCAAGACCAGTGCTATAATTTTAGGTAGGTAATCACATATACCGCATGACCTTTGTTGTATTCTATTAAGTCACAAGTGCCATCCACACTCAAGTGGAGGAGACTACATAATGCCTGATAATGCCTGAACATCAGCAAGTGGAGATCATAGGATCTATCTTACAGCCTGTCTGCCACACAAAAATGTTTGAAATCTACTTTTCTAGAGAAACTTTTACACATATGTATGAAGAGAAATGGAGTGACATTATTTGTAATAGCTAAAAAATTTTAAAACAACTCAAGTATTCATTGGAGGACTGGCTCTAAAAATGGGTTATATTAATAAAATGGAATATTTCTCATCAATTAAAATAAATAATGTATAGTCATATGAAACAACATGAATGAGTCGTAGTGTATTAGTCGGCTTTTCTGTCACAAGGACAAAATACCCAATGCCAACAACTTAAAGGAGGAGAAGTTCATTTTAGCTCACAGTTTTCAGAGGATTCAGTCCATGGTCAGGTGGCTTCAAGGCAGAAGCATCATGGGCCTGGCAGAGGAAAGCTGCTCACCTCAAGACAGCCAGGAAGCAGAGAGAGAAGGGAGGAGCTAAGGACAAGAATATCGTACATCTTTTTAGGTCACACCTCCAGTGACCCACCTACAACCAGGGTCTGCTTCCTAAATGCACATTCAGCTGCTCATCTACTAATGAGTATAACATCTCCATGATCCAATCCCTTCCAAACACATGAGAGTTTTGGGGGATATTTTAAACCTAAATCATAATACAGTAACAAAGAAATGTCCCCCAAAATCTATAGCATGATTTCATTTATATAAAATTTATAAGCTTGCAAAACATAATATATCATTAAACAAACAAAATATGTGGCAAGACCATAAATGAGAGCCACAAAATGATAATGGAAAATTCAAGGTATTGGTTACCTCTGAAGGGAGAACAAAGGGAGTGGAATTTGGCAGGAAATTGTGTGTCTCAAACTGGTTGGAGGGACTGAAGATATTTGAGAGGCATATGATTTTTTAAATTATTTTGCTGATGGTGATTGAACCTGGGACCTCACACATGCTAGGCAAGCACTTTAGCACTGGACTACACTCCCAGCCCCAAAAGGTATGTGATGCTTTATTCCTACATGTATTTTATTTTTTAAACCCTGCTATTTAGTATTTAATAAAAACAACTTTTAAAACTCAAGTTCCAGTTCTAATTTGTTACAATACCTGACAATTTGTGATAAAGTATTTTTGTCTTGTGTGCAAAATAATTAAAATAATGTAGACTTTTTTTTAATGTCTTTGCATTTTCTATCACTCCACCTAAAAAGGCCAAAGAAAAATACTTTTCCATCACTAAGATTCACTTTTGAGTATTTCAATCCTAAAGTAAAGAAAAATTAGAAACTGACTTTTTGGAGGATAAAGAATATCTCTCCCATTCTTTTGTTAAGATCTCCAAGTTTTTTATATTTATTGAGGTTACCACCATGGCCCTCACTGAGATATTCATGTTTTAAACAGTTCTACTAACAGCTACACAAAATAGCTTAGCATCATGAGTAGAATAAAATTCTATCTGTGAAAATTTATCAGCTGTGTGCTCACAGGAGATTTGTGCACTGACAGAGAAGTACTTGAAATACATGTGAATCTTAATCCAGAGCTTTACATATAAAATAATAACAAGATCAGGGAAGTGCACTGATCTTTGTTTTTCTCTCTCTCTTTCTTTCTTTCTATTTCTTTCTTTCTTTCTTTCTTTCTTTCTTTCTTTCTTTCTTTCTTTCTTTCTTTCTTTCTTTCTTTTTCTTTCTTTCTTTTTGAGATGGGGTGTTTGTTTGTTTTGAGACAGGGTCTCACTACTTACTCCAGGCTGGTCTTGAACTCACTATATAGCTGAGGGTGGCCTTGAACTCAAGCAAACCTCCTGCCTCCTGCCTCAGCCTCCCAAGTGCTGAGATTACAGGAATGCACCACCATGCCTAGCAGGTGCACCAATCTGGAAGATTATTACCATGGTTTACAATGAAAGTGAGAGTTGCATAAATATTGTGTATTGTCAGCTGCATACTCAAAACTGGTCAACTCAGAGTACAAAAAGGGACAGAGAATTTTCCAGTTGGGTGATCTCAAAATGAAGTTTTAATGTTTTATTTCTATATTTCAGGTAATTAAAAGTCTAGTGAAATAATCCCATTAGTTTTAGCCATAGTGTTGTAAAAGCACAGAATGAGCCTTTGAAAAAGAATACATTCATGGAATCCTTTGTTGACTGAAAAAGAAGGGAAATAATCTTGTCCAAAGTATGTATAATGCCATTTCTGATTATGGGATTTCAGTGAGAATTGTCAAATATGATTGTCTCTTCTTTAGATGGACAACATGTACTTACTCTACAGTTGCTTGGGCAGATACACAACCCATGAAACCTTAAATAATGTCTCCCTGCCTAGTGGGACTCTTTTGGCTATCCCAAGTAAGTTAAAGTCTGACACTTTCAAAGAATAGTAATAGGCAGACAATAAAATGTAAATAAGAAAAAATAAATTGATACTGACATTTTATCAAGAACTTTCTAGTAAAAAATTCAACCCATCAACAGAAGTGAATATAAGTTAAGTGCAGTTAAAAATATTTATCAGTTTGGGCAAGATGTGGTGGCACATGCCTGTAATCCCAGCACTTGGGAGGCTGAGGCAGGAGGATTGCTGTAAGTTCGAAGCCAGCCTGAGCTACATAGTGAGTTCAAGGCCAGACTGAACTACATGGTGAGGCCCTGTCTCAAAAATCAAAACAAAAGAAAACAAAACAAAACAAAAAACAGAAAACAACCAAAAAAAAAAAAATCACCAGCTTGAAAACTAAGTATGTCTGTTTCTGTGTAGAAGTTATTTCCTCTACTGAGAAGCATCTCTTCATTTCAATTGCCCATATTTGATTGGGTCTTTTATTTTGGGAGGGTCTATTTTTTTTTAGGTTTTTTTTATGTAGTCTAGATATTAGTCCTCTGTCCAAGGAGTAGCTGGCATTTTTTTCCCCCCATTCTATAGGATGTCTTTTCATTGTGTTTGTTGTTTCTTTTGTGGTGCAAAAGATTTTTAATTTGATATAACCCCATTTGTTTATTCTTGGTGTTATATCTTCTGCACTTGTGGTTTTGTTCAGGAAGTCCTCACCTATGCTTATATTTTCAATAGTTACCAATCTTTTCTTCCAGCAAATTCATTGTTTTTGTTTTATATCTAGGTCTTTAATCCATTTTAATTTGATTTTAGTACAGGGTAAGAGATATGGATCTAGAAGAAGTAGTACAAATGGCCAATAAATGCATGAAAACATATTCAGCATCTTTGGCCATGAAAAAATGTAAATTAAGACAACATGGAGATTCCATCTTACTCCACTTTTTTTTTTTAATGGCTATTATCAAGGACTTAAAAATAACAAATGATGGTGAGGTAGTGGGAAAAAAGGGATGCTTCTACATTGTTTCTGGGAATGTAAGAACTACTATGGAAATCAGTATGGAGATTCTTCAAAAACTGAAAATAGAAATTTCAGTTGACCTAGCTGCACCTCTTCTGGATATCTTTCTGAAAAAATTAAAGTCATAATTAAAGTCAACATATTACAGTGACACATGCATACCCATGTTTATAGCACCACAACTGCCATTAACTAAATTATATAAGCACCCTATATGCTCATGAACTGATGAATGGATAAAGAAAATGTAGCATATATACACAGGGGAGTACTACTTGGCCAGAAATAAGGATAAATTTGGGTCATTTTTAGGAAAATGGGTGGATCCTGAGACCATAATACTAAGTGTAACACATCAGATACAGAAGGTTAAATATCCCATGGTTTCTCTAATACAAGAAACTGAAAATAATAGAGAATTTAAAGGGCAGAATAAAGGAGAGATGGCAGGAAACAGGGAGATAGACTCTGTGGAGATGGGAAGGGAATCTGGGGAAGGAGGGAAAGAAGAGGGTGGGGGAGAGGGGAATAAAAATGATCAAGATGCAATACCAGTTCCCCAAGATGAATGTAATTATTATGTATAGCAAACATATACTAATAAAAAATTAAATAGATTATTTCCATCTTTGCTTTAAATGGTTTTTTTTTTAATTTCTGGGATGAAGCCCAGGGTCTCTCACATGCTAGGCAATCACTCTACCTCTGAGCTACACCCCCAACCTCACTCTAAATAGAATAGAAGCATTCTATATCAAATGTTCATAAGTGGAAAATATCACAAAGTTACACTTATTTAGTCACTCTGTCATTCCTGATGCAGATATCAAACTTTGTGTTAGACCATTTAGAAAGAATAAATTGCCATTTAATTTCTTCAGCAAGTATTATTTAAAATGCCATTAGTGTGTTTGGCACCATTGTAATACAAGAGAGGTTTCACAGTAATGTACTCTTTTGTCTAAAAGATTTTTCCATCCTCAGATATTAAGAGGATATGATATTGTACTTTCAGGAGAAATAGACATAACGTAGAAAATGCTTAGAATGCAAACAGAAACGATGAAAGAGGAATGAAATGATGACGCTGGCAGTGAAACCCATAATTTTTTTTTCTGAGTCATTACTAAAGTGCATTACATGTGCCTAAGGTAAGTGGCAGCAGCATAGCATAATAGACCAATTGCTCAATTAGGAAATTAAAGAATTAAGTTCAAGTCCAAGCTCTGTGCTTCACCTCTCTGAGACACCATTGCTCCTTCAATAAGCCAAGCTGCTAACCTTGAAACTCTTTCCCAGCCCTAACAATTTGAATTTATAATGATATCCTTATCTTATGTCTATGGTGTTTGGCTTGTACTTAGGAATCAGAGCCTTGAAAGGATGGAAATGTGCTTGAGGCATCTCAGGTAAATTGCCTCACTTTGGATAGCATATGGCAGGAGTGCACTAAATTAATATTGTCAAGTAACGTGCTGTTAATGTGAGCTACAATGATGATTTGAATCATTATTTAACACAGATATTAATATATATTTAGAGTTTCTTTATATGGTTTTGTTGATAGCAGGTAGTGCTGGCAATCTTCACAACATTTAACATATCCCAAAGATTTATATAATGTGCTAGATGGAAAAACACTGATAATAAATAACTTTATCCATCTGTGTTATCAGATGCTTGATAGCATCCATCACTATAACGCATACTCACTGGGGTAAATGTATGTAAGTGGTACCTCGGTTCATGAATGCTTTGTTTGCAAATAATTTTGTTCACAAACAGAAGCATTTGGCAAACTTTTGTTTTTGTTTGCCAACTCTGCACCAGATGACAAACACAACCATAGCCATATTTCCCACACAAACAAAAACGTGGCTATCTTTTCCAACATCGTAGAATAAATTAAGCTCATGAACTGAGGTACCACTGTATTTAGGGTGAAATGGTTCCAAGTGGTATTTCCTTTGCCTTCACATTTCATTGCACATTCCATGATTAAATCTAACAAAACACCATAAATAGATAAATCCGGATTTTTTTTTTTGTGGGTACCGGGGGTCAACCTCAGGACCTCGCGCGCCAGCAGGCGCCCGTGCCGCTGAGCGATATCACCGGCCCTTTTTTCGTATGTGGGTTCTGGGAGTCAAACTCGGGCCCTCGCGCTTGCCAGGCAGGCGCTTACGCCGCTGAGCCATCTCACCGGCCCCAATCCGGATTATTAATTCAGGGCAAGAGAATCATTATTACCAGACATTTTCATGTGTCCAGAAAAATTGTTAAACTGAGTAGAAAACAATTATGAGTTTGTGTGGCATCATGGAGTTACCATTGACTTCTTTTTTTTTTTTTTAATCTACCAAATGCTTGCAGTCACCCAGGCCTCTAGACTTCAGAATCAAGCAGATGGAATATAAGGTAGGTATTACAATGTTAGTTTTAGATATTCTGGTATTCCAGCATGTGTACAGCAAAGAGTTAAACATAGCAGGCCTGAGACTGCTGTATTTAGAAAGGTCTGCTTACAGGGTTGGACCTCTGCTTCTATCTGGGGATTTAGAGTTCAGGCAGGTTCCCATAATTTCTTAACTGATAGGGAATACTTGCCTCCCTTCTGTAGTAATGAAATCTTGGTACATGCTAGGTAGTGGGTGTCTGTATGACCAGTCCCCAACTAAATCATTTGGCATGGAGTCTCTAATGGCCTTCCCTGGTAGACACCTCACACATCTTTCCACAATTCAGTGCTGGAGGAATTAAGTACATCCTGTGTGACTCCATTTGGAGAGCAGTCTTGGAAGTTTGTGTCTGTTTTCCTCCAGGTTTCACACCATGCACTTTTCTCTTTTTAGATTGTGCTTTGTATCACTTTGCTGTGATAAATCTCAGCCATAAGTCTTTGAGTTTTTTTTTGTTTTTTGAGACAGGGTCTCACTTTGTAGTCCAGGCTGGTCCTGAACTCACTATGTAGCCCAGGTTGGGCTTGAACTCATGGCAATCCTCCTGCCTCAACCTCCTGAGTGCTGGGATTACGGGTGTGCACCACCACACCCAGCAATCTCAGCCATAAGTACAACTATGTTTTGAGCCTTGTGAGTCCTAGCTAATCGCTGATCTCTAGGAGTGGACCCCTCTACATGCTGTACTATTTTTATATTTTGAAATCCTGGTGTGTTTTTTAGTATTTTAAAAAATATACAGACACTGAATCATTTATATATGAGATGTATTCATCTATTATGTACCCATAATTGAGATAATTATATGCTACACTGACATTTTGAATCAAACAACAGTGAACAGTGAACTGAATTAGAAAGGGTTCTGACCATGTCATTCACATTTTTAAAAGCTTTCCAAGGTAAAAATACTTTACTTTAAATTACCTGATTACTGAAGTTGAAGATCTTATGTTTATTACTTATCTAATAAACAGATCCCAGAATTGAGACTGGTGTTGGAAAAAGTATGTGCATTCAGGAAAATAGAAGGAGGATGTAGTAAAGACTTTAGAACAAGGAAGAGATCAAAAACATTTCCAGGCCAAATCTTACACCTTATCTTAGAGCCTAATCACTCTTTCCCCTCAGACCCAGAATCTCTATTCTTCCCAGGCTGTAAAATGGAAACAATAATAGTGCTAATTTCATAAAATCTTTGTGAAGTTTAAATAAGCATGTGTAAAATGCTTACCAGAATGTCTAGCATACAAGTTCTCTTCATTTCTGGTGCATCTAAGGTAGGACCTCATCATCTTGTGTCTGCATTACTCCAGTAACCTTGTTCAGAATTTAAACTCTTTGGCTAGTCATTATAAAAATGATAATTCTCATTTCCTTTCTCCAAAACCACCAGCAACCATTTCCTACTACATCAAGTGAAATACGCTCTGCCTAGCTTTCTGTGTCCCTACTCTACTGTACAACCTTATCATTGATCCTCTTCCCATTCCTGAACATCAGTGGTCTTCAAAATTGAGCACAGGCCAAAATCATTGAGAGGGCTTGTTAAAACAGAGTTTACTGCCCACCCTCTGGAGTTTCTGATTCAGTAAGTCTGGGTAGGGCTTAATATATGCATTTCTAATTAGTTCCCAAGTTATGCTTATGTTGCTCATCTGGGAGACACTCTATAAGAACCACAGCCCTAGCTAGGCATAGTGGTACACTCTTGTAATCCCAGTACCCTGGGATACTGAACAGGAAGATTGAAATTCAGGCCCAGCCTAGGCAATTTACAAAGACCCTGCGGAGGAAAGGGAGGGAATTGAAAATGATCATGGTATGATATGTGTATACCAATTCCTCAAAGCTAATATAATTACTATGTATCAAAAACATATACCAGTAAAAATTCAAAATGTGGGAAAAAAAGGAAAAAATACAAAATAAATTTTTAAAAATTAAAGAGGTGGGGATATAACTTAGTGCAAAGGCCCTGAGTCAAATCCTCAGCACTGCAAAAACAAACAAAACCTAAACAACCCCCCCAACCCATACCCTAACAAAGTCAAACATGATTGTCTAAATAAGGTCTCGTGGAGATTCAGTTTTCACCCTTGCAATAGTGTTCCTTTTGATCCATACACAATGGAAATGCCACTAAGTCACAGGGAAAGGTCATGTGACTTTGTTTTCTATGACTAAAATGTTTTGAGTTCTTTTCCTAAAATGTTACCTCCCTCCTTCCCTAATAGCACACAAATAAAAATAAACCCACAACACTATTCTGTCTCTTTTTGACTTAGTTTTCAGTCATTTTGCTTTCTATTGATTCTGTCAATACATTCTTCCTTCTCATGTTCACCTATCCTATTTTCCTTGCCTGGGATGTTCTATCTGCTATTCCTAAGATCTTATCCAGTCCAGTTTAAGACCCCATTGATGTCTCTATTCTTCAGACTGCTATTGGTCAATGTAATCTGCATCATACCTCTTTTTTATCTGATCCTGGAGATTGAACCCAGCGCCTCACACAAGCTAATCAAGGGTTTTCTACTGACCTACATCCCCAGCCCAGTTTAATAATTCTGCTGCTGCTGCTCCTCCTTCTCCTCCTCTTCCTCCTTCTTCTCTTAGTACTAGAGATTGAACCCAGCTCCTTTCCACTGAGCTATATCATCAGCCCCCTCCTTTATTTTCAGATAGGGTCTCCCTAAGTTGCCCAGACTGAACTTGAACTTTCGATCCTTCTGCCTCCACCTCCCAGAGTGCTGGGATTATGTTCGTGTCATCACTCCTGGCCCAATTTAATTTAGTTTAATTCTTTATAGGTTATTTAATCTTATTTCATGTACGTGACTTGAGTTTATAAGAACCTCATTTTTCATGCTTAAATTTTTTTATATTTTCAAGTTTCATTGACACATGGTAATTGTATGTATTTATGGGATACAATATGACACACACACATGCATATATACACACACACACACACACATATATATATTATGATCAGATCAGGATAATTGGCATACCACCACCTCAGACATTTATTATTGCACAGGGGTCATGCTATTTTTCTTTGTAACACTTCCATCCTAGTATATGTGTTGCTGAAGTGAACATAATGATGTAAATATTTTGACAGGAATTATGTTTTATTTTTTCCACATCTCTCCTATACAGAGTCTAGCACAAGAGTGAACATATATGTTTAATAATTATTTAACTGATTGATTTTTGTAGTCAGTTTATACATTTCAACTTTGAGACCATATGCTTTTAATTTAATCCATAATTAGGCAATGATGAAGGTAAGAATTGCAGAAGTCCAGCTTCTGTCTTCAGACTTAGACACAGAAGCCACACCACAGCTCTCATGTCTACAGTGTGTATGTTGCTTGTCATATTTTTCAAATATTGTATCTGTCTTTTTTTGAGGCAGGGTCTCACATGTAGGCCAGGCTGGCCTTGATCAAACTTGTGGCAGTCCTCCTGCCTCAGCCTCCCGAGAGCTGGGATTACAGGCATGAACCACCATGCCCGACTACATCTGTCTTAATGCACTCAGAATTATAGGGCAATGATTATTACAGTAGATTCTATATAGAACAACGTACATGATTGCAGCCTTATACTTAGCGGCAAATGGTAGCTGATTGTTTTGCTCTGCCTTGCAGTGAGGAAGAATGCAGTAAAAAAACAATTTGATGCTGACTACTGCTTCTGCAGCTTTGTTATATGTTAAGTGCTTCCAACATCTACGCCTCCAGCAGACTGTCAAGAGACATCTCACTCCCCGTAATTTCACTTCCTGTAAAAAGGGGTGCAAATTTGTTTCTTCAGTCTCTGTTGCTGTTAGGGAACAGAACTTGTGGCTATTTTCAGACTCAGATAAAAAATATCTTGCTTAATTTTATGCTTCCTTGGGATTATGGTTTTCGTAAAACATCACTGAATGTGAAATAATGTGGAAGCAATCATGAAGCTCAATTATTTGCTCTTAAATTTGACTATCATAAATGTGATAAAGCCCAACAGTGACTAGAGAAGGTGTAGCAGTACACATTCAAGGACAAATGTGTGTTTTCAATGATTTCTAAATTGGTTCTCTATAATATGTGGTTTACTTGATCACAAAGAGCCAGAGAGGTAGCACCAGTTTACGCCGTCTTCATCCTGGAAAATCTTGAGTTTTGGTGGATGTAGTTACTTGTTAAATTTCAAACCTTCATATTTTCAAAAAAGTACTTTGGGATGTGTCTTCATAAATATAGAAATAATTTAAATATTCTTAAAAACAATACCAGCATGAAAACAGGAACCACTGCTGTTTTGTTCTTGTTGCAACCTTGGCCTTGTAGTAACATAAAAGGAGGACTTTCTTTTACAATATTCTCTAAAGAGCCAAATATTAGCTCATGGGTAAGGGGATTGTAACAGGAAATGCCACAACATAGAATGTTCACAGCAAATATTTATTTAATGTTTGATAATGCAATTATGGCCAACAGATCAGCTGGAAACCCTGCCCACACGTGAAGAGTATGGACAGGTTCTAGTGTTGCTCTGGGCTCCCTGTCTATAACTGAAGGGTTTGGGAGAAGGATTCTCTTTAGTTTGGAGCCAACCCAGAAAATTCTATCTGATCCTATAGATAAGAAAATTATATGGATTTATGGATTCTGTGTCCAATAATTGCTTGTATTTCTTTAAATATAGTCCCAAGATGTGTCATGCATTTGTGATATGATATCAGATAACAAAAAATTAACCCTTACTATATGTTTTTCACTTTACATATATTTATAAATTTAGTCCTGACAATAACTCTATGAGATAGGTAGTATTATTACCACATTTTAAAGATGAAGAAACTGAGGTACTGTACAGAGAAGTTATTTAAATTTCTTGGAATAAATGTCTCAATGTCTCTTTAAAATTTGTGTGATAGAGATGGTTTAATAGTTCTGTATTACAGTTTGTATGCAATATTTTCTGGTATGTATATAGTAGGTATACTAGAGACAGTTTACGAGTTCTATTTTATTAGCAAAACATATTCAAGGAAAAAAGCATACGCCTCTTTTCCTCACTTAATCATCTCTAGATATTGAGACCACATGACTACAGAGAAATTACCACAATTTTCTTGATGACACTGTCTTAATTGAAGGGTAAGTATATGGAAGAAAATCACAGTCTGCCTCAAGTGCTTGCTTTTGCAGACCTGAACACATAGTACTAGAATAGAAAAGGACAGAAAAGACAAATGTCAGAGTCTATTTCACACAATCACACTCTTCATGCAGGGGGTTGAACCTGACCTTCTGGTCTGCTGATTACAGGATTTACAGAGAAAAACTACATTCTCTCTAAAGTATAGATTCCCACTTAACTTAGGCCTTGGAGGATGGTGGTAAATATAATAACATTGTATTTAAGTATAAGTACTCAAGAGTGAGATTAAATTGAGTTCAAATCCCAATGCCATTACTAACCACTTCTGTATTCATTGCCAAGTTATTTCACCTCTTTCAGCAACAATTTTTCATCTATAAAGATGGGGGTAGGTACTGGTCATAATGATAACTATCATATCAAATTGTTATGAAGATTATTTGAGATATGATGCATATAAAATGTTTGGCTTAGGAAAATGGTAAAAAAGTTTTTAAGTAGGAAATGGCATTCCAAGAATAATATAAACAGAGGTCTGATAGTAAGTATATGAGGGTAAATAACAACAGACAAAACTAGAAAGGATTCAGTATGGGTCATGGAAGGTTGAGAGGGTCATGGTAAGGAATTGGGATTTATTTTGTAGTCACTCTGAAAGTATAGAAGGTTAATGACCAGGTAAGTCAATACACCATCAAATAAAGTCTCAGAAAATGTGACAATTATATAAATAGATTTATTTACTTTTTGGCAGTGCCAGGGATTGAACCCAGGGCCTTGCATATGCTATAAAAATATTCTACCACTTAGCTACATCCCTAGCCCAAAATGTCAATTTTAAAATGGAAAACAAATTAATTCTTTTAGGCAGTCTGAACTCACAAGAGTGGTCATATCATGTCTACCCAGGTCCATCGTCAGCTTTGTTTATGACTCGACACATTCAATTTTTATTGTAATAATATATATATATAACTATATATAATTATTAATGAAAAATTTACATTTAGATTTGATAACTTTTACTGAAACCTAAAAGCACTATTTATTAGACTTGACTATTAATCTACAATTATGGAAGAACAGTAATGTCATCATTACTCTGACATTCTAAATTGTTCCCCAGAGTTGGACAATGTAAAAGTCAAATGAAAGTAGTGTTTGGAGAAAAGGTTGATTTATTAAGGAAAAGCCAGGAAATTATAGCTCAGTATCTCAACATTCAGGGCTCAGGAATGCTAGGGCACACTTGTCAAAAGATTTGAAATTCATCCTTGAGATAGTCTTGAGGTTAAAAACAGAGTTTCAAAACTGGGGAGTCAATTGAAGGAACATTAAAACAGGAGAGAACAGGGACCCAGGAGGAGAAAATAGAAAAATGGTAAATGGAAGGATGAGGCAGTGGATTGAAAACAAGGGGACCAAATAGGTAAAGAGCTAAAACTGGAGATGAGGTTAAAACATGTAAGCTTGAACAATAAAGATTTTGGGGAATGTGTGTGGGCATACTGTAGAAATTAAGGGCAGAAATAGGCATTGTAGTTTTGATTTAGTGGGATATGAACCAACAGCTTAATATGAAGTCCTGTCTTAGAACATGGGAGAGATGAGCAGGAGGCTGTGGATAAGTCTTTAATAAATTGTGAGATTACAGAAATTTAAAGACATTGCTACCAGCCTGACATTTGTTCACAGCTCTCTAATTCTCCAAACAGAGGAGGGATGGTGAAAAGGAGCAGAATTCCTGGCTCATTCTGAGGGGCTTCATTTGCCTCAAATCATTATCTCAGCATGTCCGGATGTGCAGAGTCTTTTATACTAAGAAGAAACAGGAAGAGAGAATATAATGAGATAATAGACAACTCCAGGCTTGCTTCATCCCTCCTGGCACTGTAACTTCCTCTCTTTCCTGTGAAAAGGATCTTGACCTTCTGTTGTTAGCATCTGCATGTTCTGTCATTTCATCTGGACTGAGGAGAGGATTGGATGGTGTTTTACTGCATAGACCTGAGGAAGTTTAGAGAAGCCCTTGTCTCTAAAGGAAAAAAAAATTAAACTTTTAAAGTGCCATTCTGTCCTGCTAGTTACAACATGGCCTCATGCTTGGACTGTGGAATCTTGTAGAAAGAATTTTAACTCACAAAGAGTGATTAAATGGAAACAGTTTTCTCTGGGAATCATGATTATTTCGATTTTCATACTGTAAAAAAGATTTGAAGACTAGTAGGCCCAAACCATTCAGATCTGCATTCTCCTTCCTTCTTACACTATACTTAGAAGATAATGCCAAGTTCTTATTGACAATTTAAAAAATATTTGACACAATAGGGAAATGGTTAAGTAAATTATGATACATCATATTAATGGAATTTCATAGAGCATAAAAAGAGATATATGAAAATAATTAAAATGGGAAATTACATTTTAAGAAAGGATAAAAATAGTATACAAACTCCAATTACAGCTATGTAAGAACATATATATATATATATATATATATATATGTGTGCATATGTATGTGTACGTAGATATATATAGTAAAGACTGGAAAGAAACATGGAGAAATAAAAACAGTGTTGTTACAGTGGTGGAGATACAAGTATTCTTTTCTTTCAGAAATTTTATCATATATTCCTTTAACACAATGTTTTATTCATTTTCAAGTGTAATTAATGCTTATGACAAAGTGTTTAAGGAGTAAATAATTGTAAAAGGAAAAGGTAAAAGTTCCCTAATTCAGTTTTCACTAATACACACTTACACATATTTCTGCATATAATGGAAAGATGAGTCCAGATCCAGTTTTGGACAGTTATTAAAGATTGCACTTTTGGATTTCTTCTTGGTCTATTCTCTTTTAGTCTGATATCATATAATGATGCCAACTATCAACTATGTTTGAATGAATCTTAAATCTCAACCTCCAGCCTAGGGTTTTTTTTTTTTTCTCAGCTCCAGACCTCTCTATCCATCAACTAACTACAAACTTTGGAAATTTTGAATGTATCATGGGCTACTTAAATTCAACATTTCTATCATCTTCTCACCATCAAAACTATTTCTTCTTATTCCATGCTTTGACTAATTATGATTCAATTAATAGTGCAGGTGAAATTCCTTGGCTCCTTCTTCTCGCTTAGCAGCAACATTAAACTTAGGCTTATTTGAGCCATTCTATTTCATAGTATCTTTATAATCTATATTTATATTACTACATGTTTGCAGTGCATTATGACTACATTCATCATGTACATGTAGATAACACATTTTCATTCTTTACATAGCCTCTTCCCCTTGACTCCTTTCCAGCACATTCCATCTCTTGGTCCTCTTCTCATTTGCAAAAGATCTTCCTGTTTCCTACTATCTACCTTTTATTTTGCTCTTTAAATTATACTTTTAGTTTCTCTTGCAAGAGAAGCCATTTAATATTTAAACTTTATTCTGATTTGTTTCACTTAATATTATTTTCTCAAAGTGCATCCAATTTCCTAAAAATTACCTGAACTTATTCTTCTTTATGGCAGAGTAGTACTCCATTGTGTTTTATTTTCTTTATCCATTCATCTGTTGATGGACATATACACCACTTCCAAGATTTAACTATTATGTGTTGTGCTACTATAAATATGGGTATACATGTATCACTGTAATATGAAGTTTTTAACTCTTTAGGGAAGATACCCTAGAAAGGGAATAGCTGGGTCAAATGTAATTTGCACTGTTAGTTTTTTGAGAAATCTCCATATTGATTTATATAGTGATTGAACTAGTTTACATTCCCACCAACAATGTTGAAGGGTTCCTTTACTTTGTTTTACTTCAAGTTCTCTTAGCCTTTAAAATTTGTGTTGAGGGCCGGTGAGACGGCTCAGCGGCTTAAGCGCCTGCCTTGCAAGCGCGAAGGCCCGAGTTCGACTCCCGGAACCCACATACGGAAAAGGGGCCGGTGATATCGCTCAGCGGCACGGGTGCCTGTTGGCGCGTGAGGTCCTGAGGTCGTCCCCCCGGTACCCACAAAAAAAAAAAAAAATAAAAATAAAATTTGTGTTGAAAAGTCTACTGTAATTCTAATTAATAAATAATTTGTTGCATTTATCTAACAGCTTTTACAATTCTGTCCTTGTGATGGATTTTGACAATGATGTGTCATGGAGAAGTTCTTTTCCAATCACAGCTATTTGGGATTCTATATGTCCCACTTATCTGTAGGTTGAATTCTTTCCCCATATTTGGTAAGTTTTCTGCTATTAGCTCTATACACAGGTTTTTTTATTCCATTCATGTCATCTTCTGATTTTTCACTAATTCCAATTAATCTCAGTCTTCTTTGAATCATCTAACAGCTGTTGAAACAATTTTCCATGATCTTTTGTTGTTTTTAAGGTATCTCTGAATATATGGTCAACTTCATCAGCCTTATCTTCTAGTTCTGACACTCTGTCCTCATACAGGTCACTTCTGCTGCCCATAGGCTCAAAAGAATGTTTTATCTCTTGGATTTCTGTTTGATACATTTTCATGAACTTTAATTCTTTAATAACATGGTCATTTATGTCATATGTCATTTTGTATAGCTCAGATAACTTAAAAAATCTTTTAGTATATGTTTACAGTATCTAATGATTACATACATTGTAGGGAAATGGTACATGTACATAATGCATCTCAATTTCCCCCTTCCCTCTACCTCTCATTTATTTTCCCAGGATCAGATTCATTTATTTATCTTATAAGTCATTATAAAGTTAATTATCATATACACAGATTAACAACCAGACTAATAGGCCAAAAATCATATAAAAAACATAGGATAATTATACTAAATCAAGGGGCACTTTTAGATATATTGTCCATGATGGATTACAATAACTTCTCTCTTTTTTCCTATTATCTGTCTTTTATTTCAAACTTTGTTTATAAATTGAGTTTCTAATATTAAAGAAACCGTGTGATGTTTAAGTTTGTGTGTCCGATTCACTTCACTTAATATTATGGTCTCTAGGTGCAACCATTTTCTTACAAATGACTCAAGTTTATCTTTCTTTATTACAGAGTAGTACTCCATTGTGAATAAACACAACATTTTTGTTATCTATTTATCTGTTGATGGACATATAGGCTGTTTCCAAGATTTAGTTATGAATTGTGCTGCTATAAACATGGGTATGTATACATCGCTGTGGTATGATGTCTTTAACACTTTTGGGACGATACCTAAGATACCTAGAAGGGAAATAGATAGATCAAATGGAATTTCTGTTTTTCATTTTTGGATTTCCTTTCTTAGACTTAGATCTCCACATAGATTTGGATAGTGGTTGTATCAGTTTACAATCCCACCAATAATGCATAAATGTCCCTTTTTCCCCACAGCCTTGCCAGCATTTGCTATTGGTTGAATTCTTGAAAATAGCCATTCTTTCTGGAGTAAGATGGAATCACAGTACTGTTTTAATTTGCATTTCTCTAATGGCCATTGATGTTGAACATTTTTTCATGTATTTATTGGCTGTTTATATTTCTTCATTTGAGAAATGTTTACTCATTTCAGAGGCCCCTTTTTGGATTGGGTCTTTAAATTTGGGGAGTCTATTTATTTTGAGTTCTATTCTACATATTAGCCCTTTCTCTAAGGAATAGCTGGAAAGTTTTTCCCATTCTGTTTGTTCATTTATTTCACTCTGTTGGTGGTTCCCTTTGCTTTGCAAAAGCTTTTTAATTTGATGTAATCCTGTTACAGCTTGCATCAGGATGTCCCCAAAAAGCCTCATATGCTCAAAGGTGGGGTTTTCAGAGGTGGCTGGATGTAGGGTGTGTGAATGTGGATTAAGGTATAATACTAGGATTAGGGTGTGGATAATATAAGCCCCAACCTGAATGTAGGTGGCACCAATCAATTGCCTTGTAGTCTAGATAGAATATAAAGGGACAGAAAGAAGCAAGGCTGCTGCTGCTTGCTGCTTCATTGCCTCCTGCCTGCTTTGCCATGCAGTTTCTCCTCTGCAATGCCCCTCTGCCATGCCACTCTGCCTTGGTACCAGCCAACTATGGACTGAAATCTCTATAAATTATGAGCTGAAATAAACCTTCCCTCAGTTAACTTTGGGTGCTGGGTATTTTATTTCAACAATGAAAAAAGTAACTAAGGATGATCCTATTTGTTGGTTCTTGCTATTATATCATGTGAAATTGGGGTTTTGTTTGGAAAGTCTTTATTTACACCTATGTCTTCAAGAGTTTTACATATTTATCTTCCAGAAGATTGTTTCTATGTTAATTTTGAGATGTTTGATGCATTTCAATTTTAGTTTAGTGCATTGTGAGAGACGTGGGCCTAGGATCAATCTTCAGTTTATGAATAGCCATTTTCCCCAGAACCATTTGTTAAAGAGGCTATCTTTCCTGCAGTGAAGGGATTTGGCCCCTTTATCAAAGAAAATGTAGGTGAGTGTGCCTGGAGTTTTTTCTGCATCCTGTATTTGTTTCATTGATATACAAGTCTGTTTTTTGGACAATATCATGCTGTTTTAATCATTATAGTTTGTAGTATAACTTTAAGTCTGGGATCATGTTGCACCCTGGCTTGCCCTTGTCACAAAGAAGTTGGTATTCTAGGAATCTTCTTATTCCATATGAATTTTAGAATAGTTTTCTCAAGTTCTCTGAGAAATAGTATTGATATTTTGATTGGGATTGCATTAAATCATTATATCAAGCTTGGGAATATGGTCATTTTGACTATATTTGTTTTGCCTATGCAGGAACAGGGGACATCTTTCAATTTTCTGATACCCTCTTCAATCTCCTTTTTCAGAGTACTATAATTTTTTTATTTTATGGAAAAAAAGTAAAACAGGGCCGGTGAGATGGCTCAGTGGCATAAGCGCCTGCCTTGCGAGCGCGAGGGCCCGAGTTCGACTCCCGGATCCCACATACGGAAAAGGGGCCGGTGATATCGCTCAGCGGCACGGGTGCCTGTTGGTGCGCGAGGTCCTGAGGTCGACCCCCCGGTACCCACCAAAAAAAAAAAAAAAAAAAAAAAAAAAAAAAGAAAAAAAGTAAAACAAAATTTCATAACAGGGGGCCAGTGAGATAGCTCAGCGGCATAAGCGCCTGCCTGGCAAGTGTGAGGTCCTGAGTTCGACTCCCGGTACCCACATATGAAAAAAGGGCCAGTGATATCTCTCAGTGGCACAGGTGCCTGCGGGCACGTGAGGTCCTGAGGTCGACCCCCGGTACCCACAAAAAATAAAAATAATAATAAAAGTTAAAATTTTTTCATAACAAAGTACTGGGAGAATAACAATAGTTAATACATTACATGTTGTTATTTTTAAAGTAGTTAGGGGTAGAAGATATGGGCATAAAAATTTCTCCAATTGATATTAGCACACCTTCCTTTTCATGAACTAAGAGACAGTAATAGTATAACTGACTTGCATTTTTTCCCCTTTCCTTATTGTCCTTTTCCCTTTCACCCATTCTAGTTCTTTTCCTTTTGAACAATTCCTTCCCATTTCACAATATCTATTATGCATTTTAGACCTTATTTACTCTTTCAATTTTTCATACAAGGGTTACAATATGATGTTTACACATGTGAGTCTGATTTATTTCACTTATGAGTATGGTCTCAAGTTGTTTCCATTTGCCTATAAAAGTCTCAAGTTTATCCTTCTTTATGGCTGAGTAGTACTCCATTGTATAAAAATACCACAACTTTTTAACCCAAGAGTGCTATAGTTTTGGGCCGGTGAGATAGCTCAGTGGCATAAGCACCTGCCCGGCAAGCGCGAGGTCCTGAGTTCAACTCCTGGAACCTACATAAAGGAAAAAAAGGGCTGGTGATATCGCTCAGTGGCACAAGTGCTTGCTGGCAAGTGCGAGGTCCTGAAGTTGACCCCCAGTACCCACATTAAAAAAAAGAGTACTATAATTTTAATTGCAGAGGTCTTTCACTTCCTTGTTTAGGTTAATTTCTAAGTATTTTATTATTCTTGGTGCTATTGTGAAAGGTATTGTTTCCCTAATTTCCCTCTCAGTGAGTTTGTTATTGCTGTATAGGAACACAATTGATTTTTGAGCCTTGGCTTATAATCCTAGAACTGAATTCAGTTATATGTTCTAGAAGTCTTTTGGTGGAGTTTTTAGAGTTTTATGTAGAGGATCATGTCATATGCAAATAGCAATCATTTAACTTTTTCTATTCCTGCTCACACCCCTTTTATTTCTTTCTCTTGTCTAACTTCTACATTTAATGTTTCAGAATTATACTGAACAGAAGTGGAGATAGTGGACATCCTTGTCTCATTCTTAATTTTAGAGGGAAAGTTTTCAACTTGTTTCCTTTTCATATGATGTTGGCTGTTGGTTTGTCATAGATGGTTTTATCAGATTGAGATAAAGATGTTCATTCCTATTTTCTTCAGGGTTTTTTTCATGAATGGATGTTGCATTTTGTCAAATGCTTTTTTCTGTTTATTGAAATGATCATGTGATTTTTGTTCTTGCTTCTGTTTATGTGATGTATTTCATTTATTGATTTGCATATGTTGAACCATCCCTGCATCCCTGGAATTAGTCTTACTTGGTCATCATGTATGATCTTTTTGAGGATTTGCTGCATTTTGTTTATCAGTATCTTATAGAGGAGTTTTACATGTATGTTCATTAAAGAGATTGGCCTGTAGTTCTTTTTTTTTTTTTTTTTTTGTTAGGTCCTTTTCTGGGTTTGGAATCATGGTAATGCTTGCTTTTGAGAATGACTTTGGGAATACTGCTACCTTTTTGATTTCATTAAAGAGTTTGAGGAATATTGACATCAAGTTTTACCTAATGCTCTTATAGAATTTGACAGTGAATTCATTGGAACTTGGGTTTTTATTAACTTGTAGTGATTTATTACTTCTTCAATTTCACTGGCTGATATTGGCTTATTCAGGATTTTTATATTATCTTGGTCCAGCTTTGATAGTTCATATATCCAGGAATTTATGTATTTCTTCTAAATATTCCATCTTATTAGAGTACAGAGTCTTAAAATAGCTACTGATAATCTTCTGGATTTGGGCAGAATCTGTTGTGATTTCAATATTTTCATTTCTAATTATATGGATTTGGGTCTTTTCTTTCTTTATTTTGGTAAAATTAGATAAGGGTTTGTCTATTTTGTTTAATCTTTCAAAGAACCACTCTTCAATTTATTAATTCTTTATACTTTTTTAGTTTGAATTTCATTAATTTTTGCTCTAATCTTATGATTTCCTTTCTCATATTTGGGTTTGAATTGTTTTTGTTTTTCTAAGACCTTAGGGTGCATTATTAGGTTATTTATTTTAGTTCACTGTTTTTCTGATGTGGGATTTCACTGCTATAATCTTCTTTCTTAGGAAGGCTTTCATTGTGTCCCGTAGGTTCTGGTATGTCATACTGACATTATCATTTGATTATAGAAAGTATCTAATTTCTTCTTTTTTTTTGTGGGTACCGGGGGGTCGACCTCAGGACCTCGCACGCCAACAGACACCCGTGCCGCTGAGCGATATCACCGGCCCCTTTTCCATGTGTGGGTTCCGGGAGTCGAACTCGGGCCCTCGCGCTTGCAAGGCAGGTGCTTACACCGCTGAGCCATCTCACCGGCCCTCTAATTTCTTCTTTAATTTCATCTGTGATTCATTGATTATTCAAGTGAGCATAATTTAATTTCCATATGTTTGCAAAGTTTCTGTCGTGTCATTTGCCACTAATTTAAAGTTTCATTATACTATGATTCAATAATAGGCATAGGATAATTTTGATTCTTCGCATTTATTTTAGCATACTTTATTGGCTAGTATGTGGTCTAGTTTTAGAGAAAGTCATTTGTGCTGCCAAAAAGAGTTTGTACTCTTTTGTAGTTGGATGGAACACTCTATAGATATCTATGAAGTCCATTTGTTCAAAAGTTTGGTTCAAGTCTGATATTTCCTTTTTTATTTTTAATTGTAGCACTTGAGGCAATTTGTTTTAGGAATAAATCAACTGCTTAGTCAGACCACTTCCTCATTTGGAGCATAGCAACAATAAAAAATTTCAGTTACTAAATTTTTTTTCTATTTGTTTTTCACGTGGTTTTTTAATTTTCTTGTCCTTGAATTTTCCACACCTATCCCATAGCTGTTTTTAAATTAATTAATTCTATTGGTACATTTTAAGTACACATAATGATCACATTCATCATAGGGAATGTGTACTTGTACATGTTTTTTTTTTTATTTTTTCTTTTTCCCCATTCCCCTACACTCCCTTCAACCCCTCTGCCCCTCCTTATTAATGAAAGCTTTGTTTCTATTTTTCCTTGTCATTTTATTTTTCCCTTCCTCCCCCCCGGTTCCTCTTATTTGAACATTTTCTTTATATTTCACAATATTTATTATACATTTAGGTCCTTATTTACACTTTTAGTTTCTCACACCAGAGAAACAATGTAGTGTTTACACATGTGTGTCCACTTTATTTCACTTAAGAGTATGGTCTCAAGTGGCATCCATTTAGCTAGAAATGTCTCAAGCTTACCATTCTTTATGGCAGAGTAGTACCCCATTGTATTAAAAAGCTACATCTTCTTTATCCATTCATCAGTTAATGTGCATTTGGGCTGTTTCCAAGACTTAGCTATTACGAATTAAGCCTCTATAAACATGGGTGTGCATATATCACTGTAGTATGAGGCTTTAATTCTTTTGGGAAGATACCAAGAAGGGGACTAGCTGGGTTGAATGGAACCTATAATTTTTGTTTTTTGAAGAATCTCCATACTGATTTCCACAGTGGTTGGACCAGTCTACACTCTCACCAACAAGGGAGAAGGGTTTCTTTTTCCCCCACAGCCCTTCCAGCATTTATTATTGGTTGATTCTTGATAACAGCCATTCTTTCTGGGGTGAGATGAAATCTCAGTGTTGTTTTAATTTGTGTCTCTCAAATGACCAGTGATGTTGAACATTTTTTCATATATTTATTTGCCATTTCTATTTCTTCATCTGAGAAGTGTCTATTCATTTCAGATGCCTACTTGTGGATTGGGTCTTTAAATTTTGAGGTAGGATTTATTTGAGTTCTTTATTCTAGATATTAGTCCTTTGAGGAACAGCTGGCAAAATTTTTTTCCCACACTGCATTGTCTGTTCACTCTGTTGATGGTTTATTTTGCTGTGCTAAAACTTTTTAATAAGATGAGATGCCAGTTGTTGATTTTTGTGATAATTCCTCCAGGATCGTGTTCTGTTCATAAAATTTTTGCCTACACCAATGTCTTCAAGAGTTCTACCTACTCTATCTTCCAGCAGATTTAGCATTTTTATATTAATATTTAGATCTTTGATCCATTTTGATTTTAGTTTAATTCATGGTGAAAAATATGGGTCTACTTTTAATCTTTAGCATGTGAAAAGCCAGTTTTTCAAGCACCATTTCTTAAAGAGGCTCTCTTTCTTCCAGTGAATGTGTTTGGCCCATTTGTCAAAGGTAAGGTGGCTGAATGTGTTTGGAGTTGTTGCTGCATCTTCTAATCTGTTCCACTGATCCTCTGGTCTGCTTTTTTGCCAATACCATGCTGTTTTTATCATAGTAGCTTTGTAATATAATTTCAAGTCATGGATTTTGATGCTACCTGCCTTGCCTTTGTTGCCTAGGATTATTTTTGCTAGTTTAGGTCTCTTCCAGTTCCAAATTAACTTTGGGAATGTTTTCACTAGTTCTGTGAGGTATGTTAATGGTATTTTGATCAGGATTTCAATTAAATCTGTATAGCAATTTTGGGAGTATGGCCATTTTCACTATGTTCATTTTCCTACCCAAGAGCAAGGGTTATCTTCCATTTTCTGATATCCTCTTTGATCTCCTTTTTCAGAGTACTGTAGTTTTCAATGAATGGGTCTTTTACTTTCTTTGGTAGATTGATTCCTAGGTATTTTTTTTTGAATGCTATTGTGAAAGGTATTGTTTCCCTAATTTCTCTGTCAGAGTTTGTTATTCATGTACAGGAAGGCTATTGATTTTTTTTTTGTTTTGTTTTGTTTTTTGACACAGGGTCTCACTATGTAGTCCAGGCTGACCTTGAACTCACTATATAGGCTAGGCTGGCCTCAAACTCACAGCAATCCTCCTGCCTCAGCCTCCTGAGTGCTGTGATTACAGGCATGTGCCCTCAAACTTCATCAATGCTATTGATTTCTGAGTGTTGACTTTGTATCCAACTATGCTACTGAATTTGATTATTAAATCTAAACATCTTTCAGTGGAGTTTTTGGGCTTTTCTATGTAGAGTATTATGTCATCTGCAAATAATATTTTAATTTTTTCCTTTCCTATCCTTCTTCCTTTTATTTCTTTCTCCTGTAATTGCTTTGGCTAATGTTTCCAGAACTATATTGAAGAAGAGTGGTGATAGTGAACATCCTTGTCTTGTTCCTGATTTTAGAGTGAAAGATTTGTTTTTGTCCATTTAGTATGATGTTGGCTGTTGGTTTGTCATAGATGGCTTTTATCAGATTGATATAAAGACTCCATCCCATCACTGTGATAACAGTTTTCATTATTGTATTTACTAAACCATCAGTTTTTGTTTTAAGTTCCTCATTGTCCTGAAGGATATTTAAGAACATTTCAAAAATAATAAGTATGTGATTTCCAGTGCCTATACTTATTACTTTCTAGATTTTTTTGAAGCATGGTCATTTGTGGTTTTTAGAACTGTAGTAAAGTTTTCTCAGCATCCTAGGATAAAATCAGGTGAAATATTTCATGTTAATTTGAAAAGTGCAAATAAGGTAATAAAGTACTGTAGCTTGGGCACACAACTCTTATCTACCCTTTATCTCTTAACTTTCATTTTACTTGATTTATCAAAGATCATAATTATTTAAGTCAGAGTCCAACAGTTTTTGCTACATGAACTCTATTAACTGCAGGACTACTAAATTAATTTTAATTATACAATATTATTAATTTTGAATTTGTTTTAAAATATATGTATCTGTATTAGTTTAAACTAGTAGAACTACCATCCACATCAAGATTTTGAACAAAAATATTACATATGTGTGCCACATAATCTCTTAAAAGTGAAATTTCTTCTAACATTCTTATTTCTGCCTAATAAAATGTTACTGTCCATTTCTTTGACCTAACAAGTTTCTATTACTTTAAACCCCTCTAACTTTTGTTTTATACTAATGTATTTCAAGTCAAAGATTGATATTTTTTACTCAATTTGGATCATAGTAACTAAGAATTTAACAAGTTTATGAGTATGATTCACCTCTATTTTTGTCAATATCTTTTATGCATATTTTAATACTTCTGAAGTATCTTTCTTTTGCTATTTTCTCCTAGGGTTTTCAATTGTTTTCCCTTCCAGGAGCTTAAAATGTATATAATCTATTTTTTGCCCCCAATTCAATGACACATTGACTTATAGAAACTATAATCTGATGTAGTAATTACTGGTTTTCCCAATCAGTACTTCAAACATATCCACACTTCTATAACCATTGCTTTGGAAATTTTCTTCTTACACTATTACTATTAATATTATGAACTTGTTAGCTTTTAAAAAAGTAATTAAAACTGTACCTTTTCCAATTTTGTCAGATGAACATTTAAAATGCCTTTCCTGTATTTTTCCTGCCCACAGTAACAAAGCACTTTTATCTAACATACCTTTGGCTTAACAATATTCATTTTTATTGTATCACATGAGAAAAATAAAACAGTATTTATTTACATTGAATTTTTTTTTGTACCAGGAATCAAACTCAGGACCTCACTCTTGCCAGGCAGGTGCTCTGCCCCTGAGCCATATCCCTGGCACATTGATATTTGGTATGCACTTTGACAGTTTAAAACTAAATAAAATGAAAATTTTAGAACCAGTTTACAAATCCATTTTGCATTTAGATTTATTGCCTTATATGTAACAATTTTAGACTTCATGTTGTTTTTTTATTTTAAAGAGAAGAAAAAACAAAACAACACAAAAATGAACAAAATTTCAAAACAACATAATAGGAGGGTAACAATGGTTAATACATTACATATTGTTATCTTTAAATTAGTTAATCAAGGTACAAGGTTTCAGCATTTAATTGTCCAAACATTACTGGCATAAACATTTATCTTCAATGAACTAAGCAAAATTAGTAGTGTATCTATCTTAACCATCTTATATATAAATAAAATTTTTTATTTTCCCTTCATTCTTTACCCATTCCCCCATCCCAGATTCTCTTTCCCTTTGAAAAGTTTCTTTCTGATTCATCATATCTATTGTACATCTTGGATCTTATTTACTCTTTCAGTTTCTCACACTAGGGAGACAATACGATGTTTACACATGTGCATCTGGTTAATTGCACTTATGAGTATTTTCTTGAGTTGCATCCATTTACCTATAAAAGTCTCCAGTTTATCCTTCTTTATGGCTGAATAGTACTCCATTGTATAAAAATATCACATCTTTCTTATCCATTCCTTGGTTGATGGGCATTTGGGTTGCTTCCAAGATCTGGCTATTACAAATTTTGCTGCTATACACATGGGTACACATACATCGCTGTGGCACGATGTTTTTAATTCTTCTGGGAAGATACCTAGAAGGGGAATAGCTGGGTCAAATGGGACCTCCAACCCTAGTTTTTTGAGGAATCTCCACACTGATTTCCACAGTGGCTGTACCAGTCGACACTCCCACCAACAGTGAAGAAGGGTTCCTTTTTACCCACAACCCCTCCAGCATTTGTTATTAGTTGATTTCTTAATAATAGCCATTTTTTCTGGGGTGAGATGGTATCTCAGTGTTGTTTTAATTTGCATCTCTCCAATGACTAGTGATGTTGCACTTTTTTTGTATATTTATTTGCCATTAGTATTTCTTCATCTGAGAAATGTGTATTCATCTCAGATGCCCATTTTTGGAGTGGGTCTTTAAATTTGGGAGGTCTGATTTTTTTGAGTTCTTTATATGTTCTCGATAGTAATCCTTTGTCTGAGGAACAGCTGGCAAACATTATTTCCCATGTTGTGTGTTGTCTCTTCACTCTGTTGGTGGTTTCTCTTGCTGTGCAAAAGCTTTTTAATAAGATGAGATCCCAGTTGTTGATTCTTTGTGATAGTTCCTATGTGGTTGAGGTTTTATTCATAGACTTTGCCTACACCAATGTCTTCAAGGATTTTACCTATCCTACCTTCTAGCAGATTTAATGTTTCTGTTTTAATATTTAGATCTCTGATCCATTTTGAATTTAGTTTAGTGCATGGTGAAAGATATGGGGCTAGTTTTAATCTTTGGCATGTATAGAGCCAGTTTTTCCAGCACCATTTATTAAAGAGGCTATCTTTCTTCCAGTGAATGTGTTTGGCACCTTTGTCAAAGATAACGTGGCTTAGTATGTCTGGGGTTGTTTCAGCATCTTCTAATCTGTTCCATTGATCTTCAGGTCTGTATTTTTGCCAGTACCACACCGTTTTTATCACAGTAGCTTTATAGTATAATTTCAAGTCAGAGATTGTGATTGCCCCTGCCTTGCCTTTGTTGCCCAGAATTGCCTTTGCTATTCTAGGTCTCTTCTGATTCCACATAAATTTTAGGATTATTTTCTCTAATTCTGTGAGATATGCTGTTGGAATTTTGATCAGAATTGCATTAAATCTGTAGAACAATTTTGGAAGTATGGCCATTTTCACTATATTGGTTCTTCCTATCCAGGAGCAAGGGATATCTTTTCATTTTCTGATATCCTCTTCAATCTCCTTTTTCAGAGTACTGTAGTTTTCAGTGTAGAGGTCTTTTATATCCTTTGTGAGGTTGATTCCTAGGTATTTCATTTTATTGGATGTTATTTGTGAAAAGTATTGTTTCCCTAATTTCTCTTTCAGTAAGTTTGTTATTTGTGTACAGAAAGGCTATTGATTTTTGAGAATTGACTTTGTATCCAGCTACACTACTGAATTTGCTTATTAAATCAAGCCATTTTTTAGTGGAGTTTTTGGGGTCTTTTGTGTAGAGTATCAAGTCATCTGCAAATAATGATAATTTAAATTCTTCCTTTCCAATCATTATTCCATTTCTTGCTTTCTCTTGTCTAATTGCTCTGGCTAAAGTTTCCAGGACTATGTTGAATAAGAGTGGGGACAGTGGACATCCTTGTCTTGTTCCTGATTTTAGAGAGAGACCTTTCAGTTTCTGTGCATTTAGTATGAGGTTGGCTGTTGGTTTTAGACTTCATGTTTTTAACTACTTTTAACCATCAAATCTTTCATACAACTATCTTTCTAATCTATTTTATTTTTCTGTTGGCTGCCATGATGGTTCAGCAAAATTTTCAGAAAAGTTTCTTTGTTGATATACTTTCTGAATCCCTTGGTGTCTAAGAATGTTTTCAAGGGACGGGAAAAAGATGGTGGATGTGTAAGAAGCAGGCAGTGAAACTCTCTAATAGTTGCCATTGGACCACAGGAATATAGTGACCAGGAGAGCGCAGGAGGGAAGGAGATGCCTCCCCCGGACCCAGGAAAGTTCTGAGGTGCAATTTGGGACTCAGGGCACCAGTGAAGGGTACTTTCAAAGATGAAGAAAGAGGAGACTGCGGCGCCTTCTCCCTGTCCCAGGAACCACGGCGTGACAGAAGCTCAAATCTGTGGACACACGGTGACAGCTGGCACCCCAGGAGCCCCCGTGGAGGATCACGAGATAGCGGTGGGGCAGGGGAGTGGCACAGGACTGCACTGGCCAGTGGTGAGTGTCTCTCAGCCACAGCTGTGCCATGCCAGAGAGCTACTCACCAGGAGCCATTGTGGGGGGGTGCGGCGAAACTCAGAGCGGTGCGAAAACACAGTGCTCGGGACTCGCGCTTGGGACAGCATGGCACCGTGCCTCTCAGGACCACGGAAAGTGCGCTGATGGTGGCAGGCCAATGAGACTGGTCTCTGTCTGAAAGTACAGGCTTCTGCTCACTGCCCCGGCAAAGGGCCTCCTGGCTTACTGGGATGGACCTGCATGGAACAGGACTCTGTCACCACACGGTGCCTGTTTACAACAGAGTCAACACCTGGAACTGATTCTTTTTATTTTTTTATTTTTTATTTTTTATTTTTTATTTGATTTTTTTCTCTCTCATTTTTTTTCTAGTGAAGGGTTTTTTCCTTTTTTTGGTGGGGTTTTATTTTTGTTTTGTCTGTTTGTTTCATTGTTTTTGTCTTCATTTTGGTTTGTCTATTTGCTCTTTCCTTCATTATTCTCCCTGGTTTTTATATGAGTGTAAACACAGCCTCTAACCTCTTTGTGATTGTGGTTGTGATCTGTTCTTCCTTTTATCCCTTCCTTGTCTTTTTCCCACCAGTCCTCTGCACCAGTTTCCCAATGTTAGTGGGATCCCTCTTGGTCCTCTAACCTTACATCTAATTCCTTCCTCTTCCCCCAATACTCTATTTCCTCCTTAACTCATTTTAAATTTAAACTCTTGAGGGCAAAATTGACATATTAAGGATTGTATACTGCATATAATTTTTCTGGTGTGTTTTAGATTTTGTTATATAACTGCAACTCTATACAGTTAAAAGTGGCAAATAACTGGTTAGCTCAGTCTGTCATTTTCTAGGCTGTGTTTGATGCTTTAGGTACCATTATAGCCAAATGTGAAATAATTGCTCTAAACAGATTTCCTTCCTGAAATTTCATGATTGAGATTGACTAAGGGACACAGAAAATACAGTGGCACAGTACCAAAGAACCAAGGACTGGGCCAAACAGGTAGCAACTTCTCATATCAAACACATTGAAGAGGTAGGATCTGGCAGAAAGCTCAAAACACAAAAACAAGCTTCACTTGGAAGATACTGCAGAGAAGTAGTCATCTCCTAAGGATCTTGAACACTAGCAATAAAGTAACCTACCATAGGTAATTTACAAACATCACCCCAGGAATTTAACTAAAGAAAGAAAAGAAAATGAGTTGACACTTAAACAAGATGCAACCCCACACATCCAATTCACCAAAGGCAAACCTAGGGGGCAACGAGGTGGGACAATCTGAAAGCCACCCACCTGGCCTATCTGAAGTGGTAACAACAAAGCAACTGAATGAGGCTCTGGAAAAAATTAAATCAGAAATATTTTCACAGATAACTGCAGAGATAATGTCCACAATGAAGACCATGATTAAGGATACTATAGCTGATACAGACAAAAAAATAGATGAGCTTAAGAAAATTATAGAAATCATGAATGCTCAGCATAAGAAAGAAATGGAATCCTTAAGGCAGATTCAAGCAGATATCAGGAGAACAAAAATTCCATTGAAAGTATTTGTAGCAGATTAAGCCAGTGTGAGGACAGGATCTCAGATATAGAAGACAGGTTTGCAATTAGTGATCATGAAAAGAAAGAATTCTTAAAACTAGCAAGGAACCATGAAAAATCAATTCAGCAGCTGCTAGATGACTCAAAGATAAACAACTTAAGAATAATTGGAATAAATGAAAAAGCAGGAGATAGCATAAACGATATTAGAACCTTGTTCACAGATATTACCACAGAGAACTTCCCTGGAAGAGAAAAAGTATTTGATCTTCATATAAATGAGACTTTTAGAACTCCAACTAGACATGATTAAAAAAAAACTTCAGCCAGACATATCATAGTCAATATCCCAGAAATTCAACAGAAGGGCAGAATCTTAAAAGCTGTTAGGGAGAAGAGACAAACCACCTATAAAGGAAAACCCATCAGAATCACAGCTGACTTTTCAGCACAAACCCTCAAGTCAAGAAGAGCTTGGAATGATGTATTTCAAGCTCTAAAGGAAAATAATTTTCAACCCAGATTGATGTACCCCCCAAAACTATCTTTAAAAATTGATGGAGAAATAAAGTACTTTCATGACAAACAACATATGAGAAAATTTATGACCACCAAACGAGCACTCCAAAATGTTTGAAGGACATTCTAGAAAGAGATAACAAGGACTAAAATTCCAGGAACCCCAACAGAAGTAATCCAGCAGGCAGGGCAGATAATTAAATAGATGGAAAGGGGAAAAACAAAGAGTGGAAACCAACAACAGGAAAATATCATGACAAGTATAAGTCTGTACATATCAGTTTTAAACATCAACATTAATGGTCTCAATTCACCAATCAAAAGGCACAAACTGGTGTATTGGATCAAGAAGCAAGATCCAAGAATATGCTGTATACAAGAAACACATTTAATTCAGAAAGAAATTCATAGACTGAAAGTCAAAGGATGGAAAACAATACTCCATGCAACAGGAACTGAGAAAAAAGCAGTGGTAGCTATTCTTTTTGCTGACAAATTGAATTTTAAGCCAAGAATGATTCAGAGAGATAAAGATGGTCATTACATCCTTGTAAAGGGAACAATCCAAGAGGAAGAGATAATGATCATAAATATATATGCCTCAAATACCAGTGCACCCAGCTATATAAAACAAGTACTAAAGGACATGAAAAATCAAATAAGCACTAATACAATTATATTGGGGGATCACAATACTCCACTGTCACAAAAAGACAGATCAACTTGATGAAAAATCAATAATGAAATAGTAGAACTGAACCAAACTTTGGAACAAATGGACTTAGTAGATGTCTACAGAGTGTTCCACCTCACAACATCAGAATACACATTCTTCTCAGCTGCACATGGGACATTCTCCAAAATAGACCACATACTAGCTCCTAAAACCTGCTTAAGTAAATGCAAAGGAATTGAAATTATCCCATGCATATTATCAGACCATAGTGCAATGAAATTGGAAATCAATGGCAAAAGAAATCACAAAAACTCCCTAAACACATGGAAATTAAACAGCAACCTCCTGAACAACCAATGGGTCACAGATGAAACTAAAGAAGAAATTAGACAGTTTCTACAACTGAATGATAATGACAGTACAACATACCGGAACTTATGGGATACAATGAAAGCAGTCCTAAGAGGGAAATTTATAGCATTAAATACCTATATCAGGAAAATAGAGCAAGCGCAAATAAACAACTTAATGGTGAACCTCGAACATCTAGAAAAAGAAGAGCAGGCTAAGTCAAAAGCCTGTAGAAGGGAGAAAATTACAAAGATCAGAGCAGAAATTAACATATTGGAGACTAAAAAAACAATACAAAGAATCAATGAAGCAAAAAGTTGGTTCTTTGAAAGAATAAATAAGATTGACAAACCTTTATCCAAATTTATTAAGAAAAGAAAATAAAAGACTCAAATCCATGCAATTGAAAATGAAAAGGGTGATATTACAATGGACCCTGCAGAAATCCAGAAGATCATCTATACCTATTTTGAAAATTTATATTCTACTAAGATGGAAAATGTAGAAGAAATGGAGAGATTCCTAGATACATATGAATTACCAAAGCTGAATCAAGAAGATTTAAAAATCCTAAATAAACCAATATCAAACAATGAAATGAAGATGTAATTAAAAACCTCCCAACAAAGAAAAGCCCAGACCCTGATGGATTCACAGCCGAATTCTACAAGAAATTTAGAGAAGACCTAACACCATTACTTCTCAAACTTTTTAATGAAATTGAAAGGGAAGCAATACTTCCTAATTCATTTCTGGAAGCAAGCATTACTCTGATGCCAAAACCAGAGAAGGACCCAACTAAGAAAGAGAACTACAGGCCAATCTCCCTAATGAACATAGATTCAAAAATCCTCAATAAGATACTGGCAAACAGAATGCAGCAAATCATCAAGAAGATTATACACCATGTACACTATGACCAAATGGGATTCATCCCAGGGATGCAGGGATGGTTCAACATACGTAAATCAATAAATGTAATACACTATATTAACAGAACCAAAGACAAAAATCACATGATCATCTCAATAGATGCAGAAAAAGCTTTTGACAAAGTCCAGCACCTTTTCTTGATAAAAATCCTCCAGAAAATTGGAATAGATGGTCTTTATCTCAATCTGATTAAAGCTATGTATGACAAACCAACAGCCAATATTATACTAAATGGACAAAAACTGAAAGCCTTCTCTCTAAAATAAGGAACAAGACAAGGATGTCCACTGTCCCCACTCTTATTTAACATAGTTCTGGAAACTTTAAGAATACATTATGCTGGGGCCGGTGAGATGGCTCAGCGGCGTAAGCACCTGCCTTGCAAGCGCGAGGGCCCAAGCTCAACTCTCAGATCCCACATACGAAAAAGGGGCCAGTGATATCGCTCAGCGGCACGGGTGCCTGTTGGTGCGCGAGGTCCTGAGGTCGACCCCCCGGTACCCACAAAAAAAAAAAAAATCTACAATAGATATTGTGAAAGAGAAAAATACTTCTTAATAGGACCAATCAACTGTGATGGGAAAAGGAGAAAAGAAGGAAGGAAAAAAATATATATATACACACACATAGAAAATAGCTAAGATAATTATACTACTAATTTATTTTTGTTCATTGAAAAGAAAGGTTTGTACTTGCAATTTTTTATCAATTTGGCATGCCTCTATCTTGTAATCTGAGCCACTACTTTGAAGGTAACAATACACAATATATTAACCATTGTTAATTTCCTATTATCTTGTTTTGAAATTTTGTACCATTGTTTTTATTGTTGGTATTTTTCTCTTTAAAATAATAAAAAAAGAAGCAAGGCAGAAGGATAACGGAATATTTCCCAAGCCCCAGGAAACTGGTGAAGAAGAAATGAGGGAAGGAATGGAGAGAAAAAGAAAAAATAAAACTATACTAAAAACAATACTCTCACTCACAAGAAACAAAAAATCCCCAACCAAACAAGCAAACAAACAAAAGCAACATAAATAAACAAATAAAAAAGAATTTTTAATAATTTCAAATGTGTGGTTTTCTTCCAGTGTCTACATATTTGGGGCAGTGTAAATTCAAGACATGTTCCTGGTCTTGCTGTTAGATAAAGAAGGCAGTCAGAGCCAAGGTCCATGCTGTATATAGTCACCCACAAGCAGGCAGTAGGAATAGGGGAGAGATGTCAATTTTGGGCCTTGGAAATCCACTGCAATTCTGACTGAGCCTGATTTCTTCCCATGGGGGTAACATTTTTGTTGTTTAGCTTAAATCCCTGTCGGGGTCTTTTGCTGACCTGACAGCAGTTCCCTGACCACAGATGTCTCCTGTGACTGTCCCTCACTCAGTGTCTCTGGGAGTATAACACTGGGAGCCTTGAACTGAAGCCAACCTACAACTGCTCTGACTCCTGGGTACAGTTGACCCCTCCCTGGAATGGCAACCAACCACTCTCTCCAGAGGATGGCATGTGCTTGGACTGGAGTTCCTCACCAGCTGTTGCAGCAGAAAGCATCTGGCCTGTTCCACTGCTTTGTTTTCCTGTAAGGCCTCTGCATTACACTACATTCACTGTATCTCTGCAGATTCTGTTTTCCTTTCTTGCAAGCCATGAACCACAAGCTGGGGAGAAAGTGCAGATTGCCCCTTCCTTTTTCTGTGTTGTGTTGTGTCTTCAATTTCTCTGTACCTTCCAATTTTCCTATAGGATCCTTGCTGAGTACCAGGGACCCACTGCCCTTCTTTTCTCCCCCAATTTGTTATTTTCCAGTGTCTGAATTCTGAATCTTGTAGAGGCTGATTTGTTATTGCCTACCACTCTGCCACTCTCCCTGAAGTCTGAGCTAGCTTTTTATTTACCGTCTTCCATAAGCTAACTGATTGTTTTGTTTATTAAGTTCATTATCTGTTCAGTTATATCACCTTTGAGCTCACCAAGCACTTTATTGATCTTTTTTATCTACTCTTTTATAACATTGTATAATTCAGCTATTTGACTTATGATTTTCTTCCTATTGATGCACTATGGATCAGCTTTAGGGGAGGTGGGAGTTTTAGAATGTATTTTGTTCCCTGTTTTCTCATGTTTCTATTGATTGTTTTCTTTTGTACTGAGGATTGAGGGCTGATTATAATAGAAAGACTTTTTGCTAGTTTGGTGATCTCTTTAGTTAGTATTTGCTTTCCAGTGATGTGCTCTGAATGTGACTTGCTCTAGGCCTTTGCCTTTGTCCTAAGATTGGATCACCTCCATCTATTTGGGATGAGGAGTATGCTACACTGTTGGTTCAGCACCCAGTTCTCTGTAAATCAATGGCACTAATGTAGAGGACACAAAGGCATACCAGATATTGGCATATAGTAAAAATCAATTAAGAGCAACAACTATTCTACCTTGGAAATAACAATGAAATCAGCAGCAATACAAGATTCAAAGACAAACTAGTTATTGACATACTATAAGAACCAATAAAAGCTACCTCTGTACCACCCTTAACAATACAAAAAAGATCTGTAATAATAATATAAGCAGACAGACAGATGAAATATTGATATACAGTAAATATCTACTAAATGCAACAATTCTACCAATATTAACAATAACATAGAATTCAAGAATAATAGCATACAGTCAACTCAATACCTAAGGATTAATAAAGCTTAATGATAGTACTAATAAAAATGGAGGAGTGGGGAAAGAGTCAGTGAAATGAGTAAAATTTGAAAAATAAAGAAAAGGAAGATGAGAGAAAATAGTGATAAAAATCTTACTAAAGACTAAAGCAAATTAATATAGATAAAAGAAAATAAAAGAGAAAAAAATCAAAGTGGAAAAAACAATAACCCCCCCAAAAAATCCAATGAAGAAAAAGATAAATGAGTCCAAAAAATTTCCCTGTTTTTGAATCAATGGTTTCTTTTCAGAGTCTACAGATTGGAATCTACCAGAAAAGAAGGAGGAATAATGATTCACTTTTAAGTCATATTTGCTGTTTCCACATTCATGCTTTTTATGTGTGAATGTTGAGTACTGCCCTGCCTTTTGTGCTGGGTGTGGCCGGTCAATAATATCTGCCCCAGGGCTATATTTATTCCAGCCACTTCCAGTTTCCACATCCCTCTGTGCACTCTAGGTCATTGCTTTCTCCTACTAGCTTTATGGCCTGAAAGTTAGCGAGGTATCCACCATGCTCCTGAGGACCCTTGTCCATATGTCCCAGGCTGTGGCAATCATTTAAACCAAGGTGCATCCCTGATCACATTGGCAGATGGGGAAAACAAGCACTGAGCCTTTTGTTGGGTGTAGTTAGCAAGGTGAGGGTGTCAAGCAATCCATTAGATTCAATGTCACCACTTTCAGACACAGTCCCCTCTGAAAACCACATACCATGGATCTTGGTTTTCACCACAAAGGATGGGCCGCTCATATCCTTCCTGGCCTGAGTTTAGACTTCTCACTGTGTTTATGTCAAGCCCATGCCCTCTCTGTGACTGTATCTTATGGCCATCTCTCACCCAGTTGCTATAATAGGGTAACCCCAGAAACCTGAAGTGTACTTGTTCTGTAACTCAGTTTTAAACAATTAAAATTTTGTCAAAGTGGCTCCTGATTGCCTGCATTCTGTTTGCTAGTAACTTATTGAGGAGTTTTGCATCTATGTTCATTAGGGAGATTGGCCTGTAGTTCTATTTGGTGGGAGTGTAGACTGGCGCAACCACTGTGGAAATCAGTGTGGAGATTCCTCAAAATACTAGGATTAGAGGTCCCATTTGACCCAGCTATGCCCTTTCTGGGTATCTTCCTAGAAGAATTAAAAAAATCACACCACAATGATATATGTGCAGCCATGTTTATAGCAGCACAATTTGTAATAGCTCAATCTTGGAAACAACTCAAATGCCCATCAACCAAGGAATAGATTTTTTAAAATGTGGTATTTTTATACAGTGGAATACTACTCAGCTATAAAGAAGGATAAACATGAGACTTTTATAGGCAAATGGATACAACTTGAGACCATTCTCATAAGTGAAATAAGTCAGTCTCACATGTGTAAATACTATATTGTCTCCCTGGTGTAAGAAGCCAAAAGAACAAATAAGATCCAAAATGTACAATAGATATTGGGAAATGGGAAGAAAATTTTCAAAAGGAAAGAGAAACTTGGATGGGGAAAGGAGAAAAGGAAGGAAAAAGGAAAAGTATATATATATATGCACACACAAGATAGTTGAGATAGCTATAGTACTAATTTCTCTAAGTCCATTGAAAAGAAAGTTTTGTGCTTGTATCATTTTATCAAGTTTCATGCCTATATCTTGTAATCTGAGCAACTACTTTGAATATAACAATAAGCAATATGCTAACCATTGTTACTTTCCTACTGTCTTGTTTTGAAATTTTGTAACATTTTTAGTGTTTTTCCTCTTTAAAATAAAAACAAACAAAAAGTGGCTCCCAATTAAACATTTTCAAATATGGCAGGCACTGCCATGGTATTCTTTTGCAACTCTAGCTTGCCCTGTGAAAGGACTTACTTTCAGTGTAAAATCCCACACTGGTTTTGCAGTTTACAATAACCATGGACTTGAGGCTAGCAGTGCTGTCCTGGTCTGTTTCTTCTTGGAGCTGTCATATCTCTTTGGACTTACCTTGTATTAGAAGAGACAGGTCCTACTCCCTGATACACAAGATTAGCATTACAGACTTCCTTTTATTTTATTTTTTCTGCACTGTGTTCAGTTTCACCAGTTTCTCTGTAATTTTTAATTTTTCTGTTGGCTCTTTCTTAGTTTTCAGAGTTCTACTTCATTTTTTTCTTCAAGTTGTTGTTTTCCAAGTGTCTCAATTCCAGTTCCTGGAAAGGCTATATTTTGCTACTAGTCTTTACTCAACCATTTTTAATACTTGCCTTCTGCAATTCTTTGGTTTATTTGTGTTTGTTGGCTTTTTTTTTTGAGACAGGGTCTTACTATGTAGTTTGGGCTTGCCTTGAATTTACTATGTAGCCCAAGTTGGCCTCAAACTTGTGGTGATCCTCCTGCATCAGCCTCCTGAGTGCTGGGATGACAAGTGTGTGCCCCTGTAAAAGCAAAGTTACAAAGTAGCAAACATATAGAAATTTCATAGCAGAAATGAGAAATCAATTGGTAGCCTCTGACTAAGCTCCTGCTGCCTGTCACATACTTAGACTGCTAAAGCTCAGGCAGCCTTGACTGTCTGAGTGCAGCTGCAGTTTCTAGATAATGTGCTAGGTCAGCCTGACTGAGTCAAGTTGTAATGTCTATATTTTGCTCCCCAAAAGGATATGCTCATAGTTTTTGCAACTTGCTTCAAGGAATTTGGGCCCGGAGCAGACTAGCCCACTCAAGGACACATTGAACTTTACCTGCTCAGCTCAGACCGCCCTTTTCCTTCCCAGAATGTTATAAACAATTCCTTATAAGTAAGATTACTTAGAATAAGTGTACCTGGCAGCCTATGATTTCATTCATGTAACCAATCATGTAATAACCTGCAATCAGCTTGTACTTCCTGCTTGCTAAAATGTATTTAAATTGAACTTTAAACTGACTCAGTGCTACTGATTTGGACTTGGTTCCCATTAGCTTGCTAGCATCAAAATAAAATTGCCTTCCAGCCTCCTTGGTGAGGAGAGTTTTCCTTTTGGTCCTGGCTTGTTTTTCTTCCACAACACCCCCAAACCAGGTGTCTTCTTCAATTCTTAAGTCCAAAATATCTGTTCACTTGTTTTTTGGTCACTAAAATCCTTATTCTTCATAAACCAACTAAAATACTAGTTCCTTGAAACCAATCCATTTGCCTCACTGGAAAGTAATTGTGAATAATTGTGACGTTTTCCTGCCCATAGTACACTATTTGAGCTTCTTTTAAACAACCTGTTTCAAACTTTCTTGTATTATAATGATTTGCATTCATGACAATGAGCTAACTAGACTGTAAATTCCTTGAAGACAGAGACAGATTTGTGTTGATTACTGTGTCTCTGGAGGTATCACAGTGCCAGGAACACTGAAGATACTCTTTTGGATTGAGTTAAAATGAATTCAGTGACTGGAGATAGATCAGGACTAATATTTCCTTGTCTCTTGTCACAATAACTGCAACTCCCAGAATATAATTTGAGTATAAACAGAACTGTATATTAGAGAACTATTCTTAGCCAGATTTTATTCTGCTGACCTCTGACATGGAAGCAAATTAAGAAGCCAAGTCTCAGACCCAAATATCTGTGTACCTTCTTTCCTCCAATGAGCTTAGGCTAAGTGCAAGCTAGTCATAGGAAATAGCAAACCTATCAGAATACAGACAAAGGAGAAATTAATAATTTAATAATAATTTAATAATTCAATAATAATAATAATTAATAATAATTTAATAATTAATTAATAATTTAATAATTTATCAATTAACTAAAATTTGGAAAGTGATTGAGAGATCCATCTGTTGAAATCTGACCATCTATCAGCAGTACATTGCTCTGGGTAGCCATCCTGCTGTTAGCTCATTACTAATTTTTCTTTTTTCATAAATGTTCTTGGGTTAACTTATGGACTGCATACAAAGAATCAGAAGATCTGTAAAAAATTGTGTGATTAGCATTGACTAGAACATTCAGAAACCTGGGTTCTAACTATTATTTTGCCTCTAAATTGCTATGGAATATTGGCTAAGTGAATTCCTCCCTCTGGGCTTATTCCTCTTATCTGGAAAAAGATAAAGTTGGATCAGGTCAAATCAAAGTTCTTTCATGTGGTGACATTGTGGGGGGGTGTGACTATAGTAATGATCCTTGGTAAATAGTATATATAGTAAGTGCTCAATAAATTCTTAGTGAACAAATGTACAAAAATGATTCTGTTCCTGAGTTAGTGGCACAGATTTTAAGTGTTGAAAAAAATTTAGATAGTAGGTTTGGAGAAGCAGGGAGAAAAGGGATGGGATTCTAATCAAGAATATCATTTCCATGTTTAACTTTGTGTTGGGATAAATTCTTGAGATACATAGTTACCAAAGGCCCAAATTATGGGTTATTATTTCATTACCTTTTTTGTGATGTTTTAATTCTTTATTTTTATTTTAAAGAGAAAAAAACAATAAACACGATGATACAAAATTTCAAAACAAGATAGCAAGAGAGTAACAATTGTTAATACATTGTGTATTGTTATCTTCAAAGTACTTGCTCATATGACAAGACACAGGCATGAAAAATTGATCAAACAATGCAGGCACAAACCTTCCTTTCAATGAACTAATAGAAATTAGTAGTATAACTATCTTAACTAATTTGTATATACATATATATATATATATATATATACATATATATATATATATATGTATTTGTTTACTATTCCTTTTCCCTTCCTTCTTTTCTCCTTCCCCCCAGTTTCTCTTTCCTTCTGAACAGTTTCTTCCCATTTCACAATATCTATTGTACATTTTGGATATTATTTACTCTTTCAGTTTCTTACACTAGGGATACAATACAATGTTTACACATATAAATCTGATTTATTTCACTTATGAGTATGGTCTCAAGTTGTATCCATTTACATATAAAAGTCTCAAATAATTCCTGCTTTATAGCTGAGTAGTACTCTGTTGCATAAAAATACCACAACTTTTTCATCCATTCCTCGGTTGATGGGCATTTGTGTTATTTCCAACTTTCAGCTATTACAAATTGTGCTGCTATAAACATGGGTGCACATATATCACTGTGGTATGATATTTTCAATTCTTCTGGGAAGATACCCAGAAGGGGAATAGCTGGGTCAAATGGGACCCCAAATCCTAGTTTATTTTTAGGAATCTCCAGTGATTTCCACAGTAGTTGTACCAGTCTACACTCCCACCAACAGTGGAGAAGTGTTCCTTATTCCCCACAGCCCCTCAAGGATTAGTTATGGGTTGACTTCTTGATGATAGCTCCATTTTTCTGGAGTGAGATGGAGTCTCACTGTTGTTTTAATTTGCATTTCTGGAATGAACAAAGATGTTGAACATTTTTTCATATATTTATTTGCCATTCGTATTTCTAAATCTGAGAAGTGCATATTCATCTCTGATGTCCATTTTTTTTTTTGATGTCCATTTTCTGATTAGGTCTTTGAATTGGAGGTCTCTGATTTTTGTCAATTTTTATGTGTTCTAGGTAGAAAAGCCCTTTGTCTGAGGGATTGTTGGCTAAAATTTTTCCAAATATGTGGGTTGTGTTTTCACTCTGTTGGTGATTTCCTCTGGTGTTCAAAAAATTTTAATAAGATGAAATCCCAGTTGTTGGTTTTTTGAAATACTTCCCATGCAGTTTGGGTTTTGTTTATGAAGTCTCTGTCTACACCTATGTCTTCAAGATTTCCACCCACTTTCTCTTCCAGTAGATTTAGTGTTTCTGTTTTAAGATTTAGATCTTTGATCCATTTTGACTTTAGTTTAGTGCTTGGTGATAGACATGGGTCTAGTTTTAGTTTTCAGCATGTAGAGAGCCAGCTTTTCCAGCAACATTTACTAAAGAGGCTATCTTTGTTCCAGTGAACATGTTTGGTTCCTTTGTCAAAGATAAGGTGGCTGAGTGTGTTTGTAGTTGTGTATGAACTTTCTAATCTGTTCTTCTGACTGTCAGGTCTTCTTTTTTGTCAGTACCATGCTGATTTTATTACAGTAGCTTTGTAGGATAATTTCAAGTCAGGGATTGTGATGCCCCCTGCCTTGCCTTTGTTGCCCAGAATTGCCTTTACTATTCTAGGTCTCTTCTGTTTCCAAATGAATTTTAGGAATGATTTTTGTAGTTCTGTGAGATATGCTAATGGTATTTTGATTGGGATTGTATTCAACCTGTATAACAGTTCTGGGAGTATGGCAATTTTAACAATGCTGGTTCTTCCTATCCATGAGCAAGGGATATCTTTCCATTTTCTGATATCCTCTTCAATCTTCTTTTTCAGAGTACTGTAATTTTCAGTGTATAGATCTTTGACTTCCTTTGTTAGATTGATTCCTAAGTATTTCATTTTTCAGATGCTATTATGAAGGGTGTGGTTTCCCTAATTTCTCTCTCAGGGAGGTTCTTTTTGTGTACAAGAATGCTATTGATTTTTGAGTGTTGACTTTGTATCCAGCTATGCTACTAAATTTGCTTATTAAATCTAGAAGTCTTTTGGTGGAGTTTTTGGTGTCTTCTGTGTAGAGTATCATGTCATCTGCAAATAATGATAATTTAACTTCTTCCTTTCTTATCCTTATTTCTCTTATTTCTCTCTCTTGTCTAATTGCTCTGGCTAGTGTTTCCAGATCTATATTTAATAGCAGTGGTGATAGTGGATATCTTTGTCTTGTTCCTGGTTTTAGAATGAAAGCTATGAGTTTTTGTCCATTTAGTATGATGTTGGCTACTGGTTTGTCAAAGATGGCTTTTATCAGATTGAGGTAAAGACTATTCCAATTTTCTGTAGGGTTTTTATCATGAATGAGTTTTGGACTTTGTTAAAAGCTTTTTCTGCAGCTATTGAGATGATCACATGATTTTTGTCTTTGGCCCTGTTGATATGGTGTATTACATTTATTGATTTTTGTATGTTGAACCACACCTGCAATCCTAGGATGAATCCCACTTTGTCATGGTGTATAATCTTCTTGATGATTTGTTGCATTCTGTTTGCTAGTGTGTTATTGAGGATTTTTGCATCTATGTTCATTAGTAAGATTGGCCTGTAGTTACCTTTTTTTGGTTGGGTCTTTGTCTGTTTTTTTTTTTATCAGGGTAATACTTGCCTCCATGAATGAATTAGGGAGTATTTCTTCCCTTTTAATTTCATTAAAGAGTTTGAGGGGTATTGCCATTAAATCTTCTTTAAATTTCTTGTTGAATTTAGTAGTGAATGCATCAGGACCTGGGCATTTCTTTGTTGGTAAATTTTTAATTACATTTTCAATCTCATTAACTGATGTTGGGTTACTCAGAATTTTTATATCTTCTTGATTCAGCTTTAGTAATTCACATGTGTGTAGGAATCTGTCCATTTCTTCTGTGTTTTCTGTCCCATGAGAGTAAAGATTTTTGAAGTAGGTATTGATGATCTTCTGAATTTCCACAGGACCTGTAGTGATTTTGCCCTTTTCATTTCTCAATGCATGAATTTGAGTATTTTTTTTTCTTTTTTGAAAAGGTTGGCTAAAAGTTTATCAAATTTTATTATTTCAAAGAACAAACTCTTTGATTCATTATTTGTATTGTTTACTTAGTCTCTGTTTTGTTAACTTCTGCTCTGATCTTCATTATTTCCTCCTTTGTGTGGGCTTTGGGCTTCTCTTGATCTTTTTCTAGAAGCTTGAGGTGCAACATTAGGTTATTTATGCTCATTCTGTTTTCCTGATGTGAGAATTCATGGCTATAAATTTCCCTTTTAGGACTGCTTTCATTGCATTCAATAAGTTCTGGTATGTTGTATCTGCATTCTCATTTAGTTGTGGATATTGTTTAATTTCTTCCTTAATTTCATCTGTGACCCATTGGTTGTTTAGGAAGATGTCGTCTAATTTCCATGTTTTTATGGAGTTTTTGCAGTTTCTTTTTTCACTAATTTCCCATTTCATTGGACTACAGTGAGATAATATGCATGGTACAATTTCAATTCCTTTGCATTTACATAAGCATGTTCTATGGGCTAGTATATGGTATATTTTAGAGACTATCACATGTACTGCTGAGAATAATGTGTATTCTCATAATGTTGGGTGGAACACTCTGAAAACATCTACTAAGTCCATTTATTCACAGGTTTCGTTCAGTTCTGATATTTCTTTGCTGAGTTTTTTGTCTCATTGATCTCTGTGAAAATGGGGTATTAGGGTCCTCCATTACATTTGTGCTACTGTTTATTTGATTTTTCTTTTTTTTTTGTGGGTACCAGGGGGTCGACCTCAGGACCTCACATGCCAACAGGCACCCGTGCCGCTGAGTGATATCACCGGCCCCTTTTTCGTATGTGGGATCCGGGAGTCGAACTCGGGCCCTCGCCCTTGCAAGGCAGGCGCTTATGCCACTGAGCCATCTCACCCGCCCTATTTGATTTTTCATGTCTATTAATAATTCTCTTATATATTTGGGTGTTCCCAAATTTGGTGCATACAAATTTATGATTGTTATCTCTTCTTGAAGTTTTCCCCTAGAAAGTATGTAGTGACCTTCTTTAGTTCTTTTGATCATTCTTGGTTTGAAGTTCACATTTTCTGCAAAGAGGATAGCTACCCCTGCTTTTTCCTGGGTTCCTGTTGCACAGAGTATTGTTTTCCATGCTTTGACTTTCAGTCTGTGAATTTCTTTTTTAGTTAAATGTGTTTCTTGTATACAGCATATTGTTGGATCTTCTTTCTTGATCAATTCTGCCAGTCTGTTTATTTTGATTGGTGAATTGAGGCCAATATAACATTGATGGTTATAACTGATATGTATTGGCTTATCTTTGTCATGATATTTTCCTGCTGTTGGTTCCCTGCTTTTCCCCTCTGTTTAATCACTTGCCCCGCTTGGTCATTTCTTTCTGTTGTTTTTCTTGGAATTGTGGTCATTTTTATATCTGTCTAGAGCATCTTTCAGTACCCTTTGTACTGTTGGTTTGGTGGTCATGAATTTCTTCAGTTGTTCTTTGTCATGGAAGTGTCTTATTTCTCCACTAATTTTGAAAGATAGTTTTGCAGGGTACATCAATCTTGGTTGGAAGATGTTTTCTTTCAGGTATTGAAATACTTCAGTCCAAACTCTTGACTGGAGGGATTGTGTTGAGAAGACTTCTGTGATTCTTATGGGCTTTCCTTTATAGGTGATGTGTTGCTTTTCTCTGACAGCTTTTAAAATTCTGTTCTTTTCCTGAATTTCTGGAATCTAGATTATTATTTGTGTTTGTGTATTTTTATTTTGGTCATGGCTTTTTGGAGTTTTATATGCTTCATTTATTTGTATGTCAATTTCTTTATCCACACTTGGGAAGTTTTCAGCCATTATTTCTGCGAAAAAATATTCATGACATTTGCTCTGTCTCCAGCTTTCTCATTGACCCCAGTCAAACTTATATTATTCTTCTTTGCTTCATCTTTTAGCTATTGGATTGATTTTTCATGGTCTCTTGCTATTTTTAAGATACCATTCTTTTCATGATCACTAGCTGCAATTGTGCCTTCAAGATTTGAAATTCCATCCTCTCCTTCATTCAATCTGTTTCATGTATTTTCAGTGGAGGTTTTAAATCTTGGAATTCTGTTTGTATCTGTTTCATGGATTCCATTTCTTTCCTATGTTGGGAATTTTTTTGTTTCCATCACTTTTCTAAGCTCATCTATTCTTTTATCTGTGCCTTGTCTAATACCTTCGCTTTTAAGCATCATTTCTTTTTGTCTTTTGTTTTTTGTTTTTGGTACCAGGAATCAAACTCATGATCTCACGCTTGCCAGGCACATGCTGTGCCACTGAGCTATATCCCTGGCCATCATTTCTTTTTGTACCTGAGAGATTATTTTTTCTATAGCTTTTTCTACTTGTTTTTTTTTTTTTTTACTTCTGTTGCTATCATTTCAGAAAGCTCCAGTGTTTGACTTCAAATTTCATCTGTCTCATTGAGTTCCAGGCTTGTCTAGGGTGGGCTAAGGGTCTAGGGTTGCATTTTGCTTCTTAGTCTTGACATTTTCTATTTTTTCTTTTTTATTTATTTTTTCTATATTGATGCTTGCAATTTCTTATGATAGATAGCTTTTTTTTTTTTTTTTTTTTTAAAGAGAAGAAAAAACAAAACAAATCAAAAGAAGAACAAATTTTCAAACAAACATAATAGGAGGGTAACAATGGTTAATACATTACGTATTACTATCTTTAAGTTAGTTATTCAGGACACCAGACATTAGCATTCAATTGTCCAAACATTATTGGCACAAACCTTACTCTTCAATGAACTAAGTAAAAATGGTAGTGTATCTATCTTAACCATCTTATATATATATATATATATACAATTTTTTTCCCTTTCCCTTCTTTCTTTTCCCTATTCCAGTCTCTCTTTCCTTTTGACCAGTTTCTTTTTGATTCACCATGTCTATTGTACATTTTGGATCTTATTTACTCTTTCAGTTTCTCATACCAGAGAGATAATACGATGCTTACACATGTGCTTCTGGTTTATTTCACTTATGAGTATTTTCTCGAGTTGCATCCATTTACCTATAAAAGTCTCCAGTTTATCCTTCTTTATGGCTGAATAGTACTCCATTGTATAAAAATACCACATCTTTCTTATCCATTCCTCAGTTGATGGGCATTTGGGTTGTTTCCAAGATCTGGCTATTACAAATTGTGCTGCTATAAACATGGGTGCACATATATCGCTGTGGTACGATGTTTTTAATTCTTCTGGGAAGATGCCCAGAAGGGGAATAGCTGGGTCAAATGGGACCTCCAACCCTAGTTTTCTGAGGAATCTCCACACTGACTTCCACAGTGGCTGTACCAGTCGACACTCCCACCAACAGTGAAGAAGGGTTCCTTTTTCCCCACAGCCCCTCCAGCATTTGTTATTAGTTGATTTCTTAATAGTAGCCATTCTTTCTGGGGTGAGATGGTATCTCAGTGTTGTTTTAATTTGCATCTCTCGAATGACTAGTGATGTTGCACATTTTTTTGTATATTTATTTGCCATTAGTATTTCTTCATCTGAGAAATGTGTATTCATCTCAGATGCCCATTTTTGGAGTGGGTCTTTAAATTTGGGAGGTCTGATTTTTTTGAGTTCTTTATATGTTCTCGATAGTAATCCTTTGTCTGAGGAACAGCTGGCAAACATTTTTTCCCACATTGTGGGTTGTCTCTTCACTCTGTTGGTGGTTTCTCTTGCTGTGCAAAAGCTTTTTAATAAGATGAGATCCCAGTTATTGATTCTTTGGGATAGTTCCCGTGCAGTTGAGTTTTTATTCATAAAGTCTTTGCCTACACCAATGTCTCCAAGGGTTTTACCTATCCTACCTTCCAGCAGATTTAATGTTTCTGTTTTAATATTTAGATCTCTGATCCATGTTGAATTTAGTTTAGTGCATGGTGAAAGATATGGATCTAGTTTTAATCTTCGGCATGTGTAGAGCCAGTTTTTCCAGCACCATTTATTAAAGAGGCTATCTTTCTTCCAGCGAATGTGTTTGGCACCTTTGTCAAAGATAAGGTGGCTTAGTATGTCTGGGGTTGTTTCAGCATCTTCTAATCTGTTCCATTGATCTTCAGGTCTGTTTTTTTGCCAGTACCACACTGTTTTTATCACAGTAGCTTTATAGTATAATTTCAAGTCAGGGATAGTGATGCCCCCTGCCTTGCCTTTGTTGCCCAGAATTGCCTTTGCTATTCTAGGTCTCTTCTGATTCCAAATGAATTTTAGGATTGTTTTCTCTAATTCTGTGAGATATGCTGTTGGAATTTTGATTGGAATTGCATTAAATCTGTATAACAATTTTGGAAGTATGGCCATTTTCACTATATTGGTTCTTCCTATCCAGGAGCAAGGGATATCTTTCCATTTTCTGATATCCTCTTCAATCTCCTTTTTCAGAGTACTGTAGTTTTCAGTATAGAGGTCTTTTACATCCTTCGTGAGGTTGATTCCTAGGTATTTCATTTTTTTGGATGTTATTGTGAAAGGTATTGTTTCCCTAATTTCTCTTTCAGTAAGTTTGTTATTTGTGTACAGGAAGGCTATTGACTTTTGAGTATTGACTTTGTATCCAGCTACACTACTGAATTTGCTTATTAAATCTAGCAGTTTTTTAGTGGAGTTTTTGGGGTCTTCTGTGTAGAGTATCATGTCATCTGCAAATAATGATAATTTAACTTCTTCCTTTCCAATCATTATTCCTTTTATTTCTTTCTCTTGTCTAATCGCTCTGGCTAAAGTTTCCAGAACTATGTTGAATAAGAGTGGGGACAGTGGACATCCTTGTCTTGTTCCTGATTTTAGAGGGAAGGCTTTCAGTTTTTGGCCATTTAGTATAATATTGGCTGTTGGTTTGTCATAGATAGCTTTTACCAGATTGAGATAAAGACCCTCTATTCCAATTTTCTGTAGGGTTTTTATCATGAAAAGGTGCTGGACTTTGTCAAAAGCTTTTTCTGCATCTATTGAGATGATCATGTGATTTTTGTCTTTGGTTCTGTTAATATGTTGTATTACATTTATTGATTTACGTATGTTGAACCATCCCTGCATCCCTGGGATGAATCCAACTTGGTCATGGTGTATAATCTTCTTGATGATTTGTTGGATTCTGTTTGCCAGTATCTTATTAAGGATTTTTGCATCTATGTTCATTAGGGAGATTGGCCTGTAGTTCTCTTTCTTAGTTGGGTCCTTCTCTGGTTTTGGTATCAGGGTAATGCTTGCTTCCAGGAATGAATTTGGGAGTATTGCTTCCCTTTCAATTTCATTGAAAAGTTTGAGAAGTAGGGGCGTTAGGTCTTCTCTAAATTTCTTGTAGAATTCGGCAGTGAATCCATCAGGGCCTGGGCTTTTCTTTGTTGGGAGGTTTTTAATTACATCTTCAATTTCATTGGCTGATATTGGTTTATTTAGGATTTTTAAATCTTCTTGATTCAGCTTTGGTAATTCATACGAATCTAGGAATCTGTCCATTTCTTCTGCATTTTCCATCTTAGTAGAATATAAATTTTCAAAATAGGTATAGATGATCTTCTGGATTTCTGCAGGGTCTGTCGTGATATCACCCTTTTCATTTTCAATTGCATGGATTTGAGTCTTTTCTTTTCTTTTTTTAATAAGGTTGGATAAGGGTTTGTCAATCTTATTTATTCTTTCAAAGAACCAACTTTTTGCTTCATTGATTCTTTGTATTGTTTTTTTATTCTCCAATACGTTAATTTCTGCTCTGATCTTTATAATTTCCTCCCTTGTACGGGCTTTTGGCTTAACCTGCTCTTCTTTTTCTAGAAGCTCGAGGTTCACCCTTAAGTTGTTTATTTGCGCTTGCTCTATTTTCCTGATATAAGTGTTTAATGCTATAAATTTCCCTCTTAGGACTGCTTTCATTGTATCCCATAAGTTCCGGTATGTTGTACTGTCATTATCATTCAGTTGTAGAAAGTGACTAATTTCTTCTTTAATTTCATCTGTGACCCATTGGTTGTTCAGGAGGATGCTGTTTAATTTCCATGTGTTTAGGGAGTTTTTGTGGGATCTTTTGCCATTGATTTCCAATTTCATTGCACTATGGTCTGATAATATGCATGGGATAATTTCAATTCCTTTGCATTTACTTAAGCAGGTTTTATGAGCTAGTATGTGGTCTATTTTGGAGAACGTCCCATGTGCAGCTGAGAAAAATGTGTATTCTGATGTTGTGGGATGGAACACTCTGTAGACATCTACTAAGTCCATTTGTTCAAAAGTTTGGTTCAGTTCTACTATTTCATTATTGATTTTCTGTCCAGTTGATATGATAGATAGCTTTAACACTAGTATTGATGTTTCCCTAGGAGATGTCTGTGCTTCAGGGATGTCCTCTAGATGCAGGTGGTTCTTTATATCTATCCCAAGAACCTACCTTCCCTATTTGTTAAGAATGGAAATTTACTATTTGGCTCAGCACCCATTCCTTTGATACTGGGTTGTGGTGATGATTATGACCCCATACAATCCCAGTGTTATCATATAGGGGAGAAAAACTGATTATAACATGTATGACATCCTGGCTAAATTAGTACAATTAGTAATAATAATAGTTTCATGTACAGCTTAAATACTGACAAACTATGGTAACCATGAGCCTGGTATCTCTGACCACAAGAGCAAATTCTAAAATTATATAACAAAATCAAACATATACTGTGTAGTTGTATGTAGTGATTTTCCCGTTAGTGGAGTGATTTTTCCCTTCTGTGGGTGTCGGGGGTTAAGATGGGTAAGGGACAGGCTAAACTGTAGAATGAGGTCAAATATAGTAGAGTTAAGGCTGGAGGTCAAAGGATGATCACCTTAGTCTTGGGAAACTGGAGGACACAGGAGGGAAAGAATGAAATAGAATGTGAAGGAGTAATCAGAAATGGAAGGACAGTGTTTATGCATTTGGAAGTTTAAATTCAAGAAGTAGTTAAGGAAAGAAAGAGGATCAATAGAAGAAAATGAAAAAGAAAGGTAAGAAATCTAAACAGTGAAAAAAGAAGGAAGAAAGAGGAGAATGAAAAGGAAAAGAAAAGAAAGAAAAAAAAGGAGACCAGGGAAATTATAGAAAAAAAGCCCCCAAACAAAAATAACCACAAAATACAGAACAAAACAAGATGACACCCAGCCAGACAAGAAAGGGATGGCCAATCAGACAAATAAGGGTGAATAAAAGTAGTAAAATACCTCGGTGTTTAGAGTTATGTGATAGTGTCCCTGTTAGATCCCAGAAATATGCTGGGTATGGAGCTGATCTTGGCCTCTGGATGTGGGGGCTGGGACTGGTCTTCTGTTGGTGGAGTTCTCCAGAGCCCAACTGCTGGCTCCTTGCTGCTGCTTCAGACTCTTCCATGTTGCTGGTGTCACTGATTACTCTGCCCAACAAAGGCTTGTGTGTGTTCATGCACCTGGGACCCAGCTGTTCTGGGTCTCTGGAGGTTCCAGTCAGTCCACCCACCAAAGTTGTGTGTGTGCCTGCATGTTCTGATCTTTTATTCTTGCAAATATTATCCTTGATAAGTGATAGGTAAGAGAAAAGAAAAATAGGAGATGAAAACTTGCATTTATAAAAAGCTTCTGTACTCTTGGAGCAGAATGATTTAAAACAGAAGTATAATTATTCATAATTTATAACAGAACTATTGCAGAATTGTATACTGTAGTATAATGTCATACTTAGCTCTCACAAAAAATCACCATAAGAGATTCTATTATTTCCATTTTTATAGTTTAAAATAAGAGAGGTTCAATAAATTCACCAAGTTCACTTTCCTAGTAAAGGAACAATCTTGTAATCAAACTCAGACATTAATTCCAAAACTTTTGTCCTTCCACTACTATGCTACTTCCAGCCAGCATGCTTCCAGAAGACATTCTTCTCATACCATTTCAAAGTGAACTATAACCAGATTCTTCAGTATGTGGAAGCTAAGGAGCTAACCAATTCACATCCATAAAACTTTGTCTCAATGAGCTCATTCAAAACCCTTGGTAACTTGAATATAATTCCTGAATCTTATATTGAACTCTAGAGATTCTAAGAAACTGGATAGATTTACCTGCTAATTTCCCCAAATACTATTTATCTATAATCCAATGACACTAAAACATTGGAAAAATATTAAAATCATTTATAAATAGATTAATTCAAATGTAAATAAAACAGAGATAATCACTTTTCTTTTATTAAACTGGCAAAATTTAAAAAGGATGACAGGACTGAGGGTTTAGCTCAGTGATAGTGTGCTCGCTTAGCATGCATCAGGCCTTACGTTTGATCCTCAGTACTGAAAAAAATACATAATTCATTCTCTTTGTAAGAAATTATGTACTCTGACATTACTGTAGGAAATTCAAATTGATACAAACATTCTAAACAGCAATCTGAAAATATCTAACAAAGCTACATGTTTGCACCCAGAAATCCTCCTTTTAGGACTCTAAAGATACATCTCCAACAACATGAAAGTAGGTATGCATAGGTTATTCACTGAAACATTGTACTTGCAAGATGTTGAAAACAAACTAAATTCTCACATATAGGATATTGGTCAACTAACATCCAAACAGTGAAGTGCTATATCAATTATATATTTCTGTATAACAAATGACCACAGAATTAGTACCTTAAAAACATAATTTGTTATTCTAAGCTTCCTGTGGGTCAGGAATCCCAGTGCATCTTGACTGGATCTTCTACTTGAGGGTCTCTTCCAAGAATGAAGTCAGGCATGAGCCTAAGTTGGGAGTCCTTTGTGGCTCAACTGCAGAAGTAATGATTTCCAAACTCATATGGTTGTTGGCAGGATTCAGTTTCTTGAGGATTGTTAGATTGATGCTCTCAATTTGTCAATACACTTTCTAGCTATCTGGTGCAATCTTTCCTCTGCAATTAGATGTGTCCCATAAGTTCTTGCTATGTGAAACTCTCCATATTTTGGCTTCTATACTCAAAGCTAGCTAAAAGAGTGACTCAACATAGAGAGTCTGCTAGCAAGATGGAAGTAACAGTATTATGCAAAATAATCATGGCAGTGACAACTCATTACCTTTGCCATATTCTGTATGTTATAAGTGATTCACAGGTCATTCCTATACTCAAGGTAAGGGAATTACACAAGGATTTGAATATTAGGGGATGCTGATCATGAAACAACCTTGTATGTCACAAAGACTATGTCACGAGTCTGTCACAACCACAATGCAACTTTAAAAAAGAATAAAGAAGCTAGTAATAAGTGATTTGGCATGGTTTCTCAGACATGATGCTAAGAGAATAAAGCAATGTGGTATTACAATGTATTACTCTTCATGAAAGTAAATGAAGTGTTAGAACATCAGCATGTATTTGCTCACTTGGATAAAATAAATATAGGAAAAAAGAAACTAAAGCAATTTGTTACCTGTATAGGGCAGTTGTGAAAGGGGTAGGCAGAGTAGGGAAATAGGGATAGGTAGCAAAGCATGAAAGAAGAGCAACTCTTTCGTGACTTTTTGTGTGACTTTGACTTTTAAATCCATTGTAAGTTTTCACGTGCTTCCAAAATAATTAATTAAAACCAATACTTCAAAATATAATGGTGGTACAGGTAGGGGAAGAACCCAAAATACAATACAAACAGTAATAAATATAAATAAAAACTGTATTAAAAACATGCAGTATAACTCTATCATAACTAAAGCAGGTAAAGAGAAAAACTTATATGAGTTAGCAATTAGGCAAACACCACCGTAGTAATTGTTGTAGAAGATCCATTAGCATAAAAAACTTGTTCACAGAAATAAGAGCAGAAAATATTCCAAATACATGAAAAGGATTAAACATACAGTTAAGTGAGGCATTTGGATGCCCAAATAGCCACAATATGAAGAAAACCGACCCATCATACATCACAGTCAAAATCCCAGAAGTCCAGCACAGTGACAGAACATTAAACGCTGTTAGAGAAAAGCAATGAATTACTTATAAAGGTAAACCCCATTAGAATTACAGAAGACTTCTCAATACAAACCTTAAAGATCAGGAGAGCTTGGAGTGAAGTGTTTCAAGCCTTAAAGGAAAACACCTTACAACCCAGGTTATATAACCCAGGTTATATATCCTGCAAAGCTATGTCTCAAAATTCATGAGTAAACAAGGCATTTCCATGACAAATAGTACCTCAAAAGTTCATGATCACCAAACCAGCACTACAAAAAATTATCAAGGATATGCTAGAAAGAGACAATAAAGTCAATAATGCCAAAAAGTCAAATAGAATGAATATAGCAGGCATGGTGGACACTTAACCAGAAAGGGGAAAAAAGAAAATCAGCACCAGGAAAATAATGAAATGAATAAGTCAATATATTTTAGTAATAACTCTCAATGTAACTGTTCTCAATTACCCAATCAAAAGACAGAGATTGGCAGAATGGCTGAAGAAACAGAATCTGATGATATGTTGTATATAATAAACAGATTTAATCCAAAAAGAAATTCACAGATTAAAAATCAAAGGATGGAAAACAATACTCCATGAAACAGAAACTAGGAAAGAGCATCCAAAGCAAGTATTCAAACCAAAGCTGATCAGAAGAGGCGAAGAATGTCACCACATATTAGTTACAGAACCATTCAACAGGAAGAGATAACAATTACAAACATATATGCACTAACACTGGAGGGCCCATTGCCATAAAACAAACACTACTGGACATAAAATATCAGATAAACACCAATACAATTTTAATGGGGAAACTCAGAACACCACTGTCACCAACAGACAAGGCAACTAGACAAAAATCAACAAAGAAACATCAGAGATGATGATATCTTCAAACAAATACACTTAATAGATATCTACAGAGTGTTCCACTCAACAACAGAATACAGATTCTTCTCAGCATTACATGGGACTTTCTTCAACATAAACTACATGTGAGCCCATAAAGCATGGTTAAGTAAATGAAAAAAAAAATCAGAATTATCCTGTGCATATTATCAAACCATGGTGCAATAAAACTAGAATTCATTAGCAAAATAAATCATAATAATTATGGATGTTAAACAATATCAATTAAATAATCAATGAGTCACAGAAGAAATCAAGGCAGAAATTACAAATTTCATAGGATCAAACAACATTGCCAGTACAACATGTGAGAAGCCATGGGATTCAAGGAAATAGTCTTAAAAGGAAAGTTTATTGCTTTGAATGCCCACAAAGTAAAACAGAGGAAGTCCAAAAAAAGGTACTAACTATGCTCCTCAATGTTCTGGAAAACAAGCACAGTCTAAATCCAAAGCTAGCACAGTGAAGGAAATTCAAATTTCAGGGTAGAAAATTATGAGATGGAGACTAAAAAAATACTAAGAATCAATGAATCAAAGAGCTGGTTCTTCAAAAGAAAAAACAAAATAGAAAAGGCACCAGTCAATCTTACCAAAACAAGGAAGGGAAAGACCCAGATCAGCCAGGTGTAGTGGTACATGCCTGCAATCCCAGCACTTGGGGGGCTGAGGCAGGAGGATGGCCATGAGTTCGAGACCAGTCTGGGCTACATAAGCAAGTTTAAGGCTAGCCTGCACTACATAGCAAGACTCTGTCTCAAAAAGGGAAAGAAAAGAAAAGAATAAAAAGACCCAAATCAATGCAATTGTAATGAAAAATGTGAAATCACAATGCACACTGCCAAAATCCAATTACTAGCAGCTACATTGAGAACTTGTCCTCTTATAAACTGGAGAATTCAGAAGAAATAGATACCTAGATACATATGAATTACCAAAGCTGAAACAAAAGGATGTAGAAACTCTGAACAACTGAATAACAGGAAATAAAATTAAAGAAGTAATTTAAAAAAACTACCAATGAAGAAAAGTTCAGATCTCAAAAATTTCACTGATGAAGTCTATGAGAACTTTAAGAAAGATCTAATTCCAATGCTCCTCAAACACTTTAATGAAAGTGCATATGAAGGTGTATTCCCAAAATTATTCCTGGAAGCTAGTATTACCCTGATTCCTAAGAAAGAAAATGATCCAATCAACAAAGAGCACTATAGTCCAATCACTTTAATGAACATAGACACAAAAATCTTCAACAAGCTGCTAGGAAACAAAATGCAACAAATCATCCAAAAGACCATACAGCTGGGGGACTCAACACAGGTGAATAGAGAAGGACTCACACTGGAGCTACTCAGAGAAATTTAACTAAAAACACAGGTAAGTGGAGGAAAGGGAGGAATGTATATCCTGATGCCAAAATCTGAAGTAAGAGATTTGTAGATCAAACTAAACATAGATATAGGACTTTACAAGATGGCAATCCAGCCCACAGGGCTGCCAGTGGTACTGCCACCTCTGTGCCAAGCAAGAATTACCATACTGTGAAGTTTCCAAGAAACTGATGGACTGCCACTGTGTGGCTAACTCAAGCCAAATAGGAGAGATTTAGGATACAAAGCCTCCCTTATCCAACCTTATTAAAAAAGGAAAGAAAGTACTCAAATCCATGCAATTAAGAATGAAAAGGGTGATATCACAAGGGACCCTGCAGAAATCCAGAAGATCATCTATACCTACTTTGAAAACCTGTATTCTAAGAAGATGGAAAATGCAGAAGAAATGGACAGATTCCTAGATACATATGAATTACCAAAGCTCAACCAAGAAGACATAAAAATCCTAAATAAACCAATAACAATCAATGAAATTGAAGATGTAATTAAAAACTTCCCAACAAAGAAAAGCCCAGGCCCTGATGGATTCACTGCCGAATTCTACAAGAAATTTAGAGAAGACCTAACACCACTACTTCTCAAACTCTTTAATGAAATTCAAAGGGAAGTAATACTCCCAAATTCATTCCTGGAAGCAAGCATTACCCTGATACCAAAACCAGAGAAGGACCCAACTAAGAAAGAGAACTACAGACCAATCTCCCTAATGAACATACATGCAAAAATCCTCAATAAGATACTGGCAAACAGAATGCAGCAAATCATCAAGAAGATTATACACCATGACCAAGTTGGATTCATCCCAGGGATGCAGGGATGGTTCAACATACATAAATCAATAAATGTAATACACCATATTAACAGAACCAAGGACAAAAATCATATGATCATCTCCATAGATGCAGAAAAAGCTTTTGACAAAGTCCAGCACCTTTTCATGATAAAAACCCTACAGAAAATTGGAATAGATGGTCTTTATCTCAATCTGATAAAAGCTATCTATGACAAACCAACAGCCAATATCATACTAAATGGACAAAAACTGAAAGCCTTCTCTCTAAAATCAGGAACCAGACAAGGATGTCCACTGTCCCCACTCTTATTCGACATAGTCCTGGAAACTTTAGCCAGAACAATTAGACAAGAGAAAGAAATAAAAGGAATTATGATTGGAAAGGAAGAAGTTAAATTATCATTATTTGCAGATGACATGATACTCTATGTAAAAGAACCCAAAAACTCCACTAAAAAATTGCTAGATTTAATAAGCAAATTCAGTAGTGTAGCTGGATACAAAGTCAATACTCAAAAATCAATAGCCTTCCTGTACACCAATAACAAACTCACTGAGAGAGAAATTAGGGAAACAATACCTTTCACAATCACATCTAAAAAAATGAAATACCTAGGAATCAATCTCACAAAGGACGTAAAAGACCTCTACACTGAAAACTACAGTACTCTGAAAAAGGAGATTGAAGAGGATATCAGAAAATGGAAAGATATCCCTTGCTCTTGGGTCGGAAGAACCAATATAGTGAAAATGGCCATACTTCCAAAACTGTTATACAGATTTAATGCAATTCCGATCAAAATTCCAACAACATATCTCACAGAATTAGAGAAAACAATCCTAAAATTCTTCTGGAACCAGAAGAGACCTAGAATAGCAAAGGCAATTCTGGGCAACAAAAGCAAGGCAGGGGGCATCACAATCCCTCATTTGAAATTATACTATAAAGCTACTGTGATAAAAACTGTGTGGTACTGACAAAAAAACAGACCTGAAGATCAATGCAATAGAATAGAAGATGCAGAAACAACTCCAGACATACTAAGCCACCTTATCTTTGACAAAGGTGCCAAAAACATTCACTGGAAGAAAGATAGCCTCTTTAATAAATGGTGATGGAAAAATTGGCTCTACACATGCCGAAGATTAAAATTAGACCCATATCTTTCACCGTACACTAAACTAAATTCAAAATGGATCAAAGAACTAAATATTAAAACAGAAACATTAAATCTCCTGGAAAATAGAATAGGTAAAACTCTTGAAGACATTGGTGTAGGCAAAGACTTTATGAATAAAACTCCCATCGCACAGGAAGTATAATAAAGAATCAACAACTGGGATCTCATCTTATTAAAAAGCTTTTGCACAGCAAGAGAAACCACCAACAGAGTGAAGAGACAACCCACAACGTGGGAAAATCTGTTTGCCAGCTGTTCCTCAGACAAAGGATTACTATCGAGAACATACAAAGAACTCAAAAAAATCAGACCTCCCCAATTTAAAGACCGAATCCAAAAATGGGCATCTGAGATGAATAAACACTTCTCAGATGAAGAAATACAAATGGCAAAGAAATATATGAAAAAATGTTCAACATCCCTAGTCATCTGAGAGATGCAAATTAAAACAACACTGAGATTCCATCTCACCCCAGAAAGAATGGCTGTTATCAAGAATTCAACTAATAACAAATGCTGGAGGGGCTGTGGGGAAAAAGGAACCCTTCTCCACTCTTGGTTTGAGTGTAGACTGGTGCAACCACTGTGGAAATCCGTGTGGAGACTCCTCGAAAAACAGGGATTGGAGGTCCCATGTGACCCAGCTATTTCCCTTCTGGGCATCTTCCCAGAAGAATTAAAAACATCGTACCACAGTGATATATGTGCACCCATGTTTATAGCAACACAATTTGTAATAGCTAGATCATGGAAACAACCCAAATGTCCATTAACTGAGGAATGGATAAAAATGATGTGGTATTTCTATAAAATGGAATACTACTCAGCCACAAAGAAAGATAAACTGGAAACTTTTATAGGTAAATGGATGCAACTCGAGAAAATACTCACAAGCGAAATAAACTGGATGCACATCTGTAAACATCGTGTTGTCTCCCTAGTATGAAAATGCAATTTCACTGTGACTATTCCATTCCTTAGTCTTCTATTTTTACCTAGCTTTTACATGGCTTAATCTTATACTGAGTAATATTTTTCTCCAAAAGGTATTTGTACATTCTCTAATGCTTGAGTTTATTAATACACGAGAATGTTTACTTGTTGTCTTTAAAAAATAAATAAATAAATAAAATCTGGATAATGAAAAAAAAGGATATAAAGCCACTGGCCCCTTTTGTCTTCCTTTACACAGAGGATGCAGCAGCCTGGAAGCAAATTTCACCAGCACTGCTCCCTCCCCAATGGGCCACCAACTTTTTTTTTTGTCAAATGCTCTAGGGGCTAACTGGAACCCTTAAGGACAAGGTTAGGGACTGCAGTAGAGGCAATCCATGACTCTTTCTGCCCTGCTACCAGTAGCTTGTGAGAGGGACACAGATGCACAGGATTTAGAAAGCTGTGGCACTCCCCCATGGAAGAGGAGATTGAAGTGTGACCAAGCAGCCTCAGGCTGTCTCTGAGGTGGTGACAGAATCAGTGAGTGAGAAAAGGTGGGGAAAGCAGCAGCGGATGTGGTGGCAGCATGGCAGCGGCAGCAGTGGCAAGGATAGTGAGTGACACAGCAGAACCCTGCCTGCCTGTGACCAGTAGCTTGAGAGGATTTAGCAACCTGTGCTGGGGCACAGAAATGAGTGGGAGGTTGGCACTGCCCCCACGGCAGGGATCAAAGTGGGGCTGGTTGTATCTGCAGTGGTGGCAGAAAGAGGGAGTCAGCCCAAAGCACCCCACCACACCCTGCCCTGCAACAGGTGGCTTGAGAGGACAGAGAAGTGTCAGTGGAAGTGGAACAGAGAAGGCTGGTCTGACCTGGAGGAGCTAACTGTACACACTAGGAGCAGCCTTGGGCTGTCTCTGTCTGAGGGCTCCACAGCAACTGGGAGAGATACACAGAGACAAACAGGGAAATGAGTGGGCAGGCTGCTGAGGGACATAAAGTTACTGGCTGAAGACTCTAGCACCAAATCTGGAGGCCAAGATCAGCCCCACACCCAGCAATAATCCTACTGCAGACCTGGATAAGTTACCTGGCAGCTTCAAGATCTGACATGGGTACTATGACACAACTGTGGACACCAGAGAAATTTTATTTTTCTTATTATTTATTATTGATTTCTTTGTTTCATTTTCCTTTACTGGTAGGTTTTTTTTAGGTTCTTTAGGTCTTTACCTTTATTCTTGTTCTGTTTATTCCTCTTCTTTCTCTCTTACCTCATCTATCTCTCTTTATTTCATGATATTTTCATGTGAGTGAACATTGTCTCTAGTCTTTCTGGTCCACTTCAATAATCTTTTGCTTTCTCCTTCATTCTGTCTCTCCTGCTCCCTTCTGCAGTTTCCTAAAGCTTGGGTGATCATACTTTGTACTCCAGCCTTGCTTCTACTATATTTCTCTTCATTTATCTCTCTGTTTTGCCCCAATCCCTCTTAAATTTCCCCACCACAGGCAAAAATCGCTCTGCTAAGGGTAAACTCTTTACATACAAGTTCCTGAGTAATGTTGGATTTTGTTATATAACTGTAGATCTTGCCCCTATTATTGAAGGTACCAAATTAATAGTAACCACAGATTGCCAGGTTCTAGACTGTACTTGATACTACTGTTATTGCTTATTGTACTACATTAGCCAGAATGTCATACATGTTGTAATCAGTTGTTCTTTGTAGGACAACACTGTGATTGTCTGGGGTCATAACTACCACCATAGTCCAGTACCAAAAGAATAGATGCTGAGCCAAATTGAGAGCAAAATCTCATCCTTAATAAGTAGGGAAGGTAGGATCTTGGGACAGACAAAAAGACCAAGAACCACCTATCCCTAGAAGACAGTGCTGAGGAAAAGACAATCCCTAGGGAAGCCTCAATACTAGTGGTGAAGATATCGACTATTAGAAATTTACAAGCATCAACACAGAAAACAAAATAAAACTTAAAAAAAGAAAGTGACAAGAATAGGCAAATGCAAGCTCAGACGTCCAGGACAAATCCAGGGGACAAACAAATACAGGAAATCAGAAGCCACCCACTTGCATTTTCTGGAATGATAGTGTCAGAAATAAAAACCTGATGTATAAGGCAATAGAGGAAATCAGAGAAGAAATAAACTCTCAGGTAAAAAAAGAAATGATGATCATAATGAAGGACTTGATCAGCAAACCTAGAGTAGACATGCATAAGAAGAAAAGGAAGAGCACAGGAAAATGATGGAAATGATGAATCCCCAACATAAGAAAGAAATGGAATCCATTAAACAGATTCAAGCTAATATAAAGGAAATTTAAAATTCCATTGAAAGTTTACAAAACCAACTGAATGAAAGTGAGGACAGAATATCAGACCTAAAAGACAGGATTGCAGTTAGTGAACATGAAAAGAAAGATCACTTAAAAATAGCCAGTGACCATGAAAAAACCATCCAACACCTGAAAAATAATGCAAAGAAGAACAATGTAAGATTGATCAGAGTCAAAGAAAAGGAAGGATTCAGCAAAAACAACAAAATATCTGTTCACAGAAGTAATGACAGAAAAATTCTCAAGCATGAAAAAAGAATTTGACATACAGATAAGTGAGGCATATAGAACTCTAGTTAGCAGTGATCAGGAAAAAAATATACCAAGGCATATAATCAAGATTCCAGAAATTCAGCACAAGAATAGAATATTAAAAGCTGTTGAAGAGGGGGGCCGGTGAGATGGCTCAGCGGCGTAAGCGCCTGCCTTGCAAGCGCGTAGAGCCCGAGTTCGACTCCCGGAACCCACATACGAAAAAGGGGCCGGTGATATCGCTCAGAGGCACAGGTGCCTGTTGGCGCGTGAGGTCCTGAGGTCGACACCCCAGTACCCAAAAAAAAAAAAAAAGCTGTTGAAGAAAAGAAGGCAGGTGTGGTGGTGCACACCTGCAATCCCAGCACTCAGAAGACAGAGGCAGAAGAATCACCATGAGTTCGAGGCCAGCCTGGACTACATAGAGAGTTCAAAGCCAGCCTGAACTGTATAGTGAGACCATGTCCTAAAAAAAAGAAAAGAGACAAATCACCTACAGAGGAAAGCCCAGAGGAATCACACCAGACTTTACAACACAATCCCTGAATTCAAGTAGATCTTGGAGTGAAGTATTTCAAGTCCTGAGAGAAAACAACTTCCAACCTAGGTTGATGTACCCTGCAAAACTATCTTTCAAAATCAATGGAGAGTGAGATACTTTGATGAAAAAGAACAACTGAAAAAATTCATGAAAACCAAGCTAGCTCTACAAAATGACTCAAGACTCAAAAATCCTGCATACAAGAAACACATTTAACTCAAAAAGAAATTCATAGACTGAAAGTCAAAGGATAGAAAACTATACTTCATGTGACAGGAAGCCAGAGAAAAGTAGCAGTAACTATTCTATTTTCAGACAAAGAGAACTTCAAGACAAGACTAATCAAAAGAGACAGAGAAGGTTACTACATACTTGTTAAGGAAAAACTGCAAGATGAAGAGATAACAATCAAATATATATGCAGCAATTACAGGTGCACATAACTATATAGAAAAATATTAATTTTTATGTCCATAAAAATTCAAATAAACACTAACACAACTGTAATGGGGGACCTCAATACCACACTGTCACAAACAGATAGATAAACCAAAAAAAAAAAAAACAAAGAAACATCAGAACTGCACCAAACCAGTAAACAAATGGATTTATTCAATGTCTACAGAGTGTTCCACCCCACAAAATCAGAATACCCATTATTCTCAGCTGCAAATGGAATGTTCTCCATAACAGACCACATACTAGCTCATAGAACATACTTAAGTAAATGCAAAGAAATTAAAATTATTCCATGCATGTTATTTGACCATCATGTAATGAAATTGGAAATCAATGACGAAAGAAACCACAAAAACTCCATAAACACATAGAATATAAATAACACCCTCCTGAACAACCAATGGGTTACAGATAAAATGGAAGAAGAAGTTAAAGAGTATCTACAATTAAATGATAATGCTGATAAAACATAACAGAACTTTTGGGATGCAATGAAAGCAGTCCTACAAGGGAAATTTATAGCAGTGAATTCTGACATCAGGATAGCAGAAGGAGCTCAAATATACAACCTAATGTTGAAACTCAAACTTCTAGAGAAAGAATAACAAGTAAAGCCCAAAGCTCATATGAGGGAAGAAATTATAAAGATCAGAGCAGAAATTAATGCAATGGGGACTAAGAAAACAATACAAAAAAACAATGAATTTATGAGTTGGTTTGTTGAAAGATTAAATAAAATTGACAAACACTTAGTCAGCCTTATCATAAAAAGGAAAAAAGGCTCAAATTCATGCAATTAGGAATGAAAATGAGAAAATAACAATGAATCCTGTGGAAATCAAGAAGATCATTAATACCTACTTTGCATAACTTTAAACTAATAAGTTGGAAAAACCAGAAGAAATGGACAGATTCCCAGATACATAAGAATTACCAAATTTGCATCAAGAAGATATGAAAGTTCTAAGGAGATTCAACATGGCTGAATAAAAGAGGACTCACATAGGAGTTTCTCAGAGGAAATCAACTAAAAACACAGGTACTGGAAGAAAGAGAGGGACATACATCCTGATACCAAAATTTATCTGAGATAAGAGATTTGAGCCCATATCCTTCACCATGCATTAATCTAATTTTTGAAATGGATCAAAGATCTAAACATTAAAACAGAAACATTAAGTCTGCTGGAAGATAGAATAGATAAAACTCTTGAAGACATTGGTGTAGGCAAAGACTTTATGAATAAAACCCCAATCTCATAGAAACTACCACAAAGAATCAGCAACTGGGATCTTATCTTATTAAAAAGCTTTTGCACAGCAAGAGAAACCACCAACAGAGTGAAGAGACAACCCACAACGTGGGAAAAAATGTTTGCCAGCTGTTCCTCAAAGGATTACTATTGAGAACACATAAAGAACTCAAAAAAAAATCAGACCTCCCAAATGTAAAGACCCAATCCTAAAATGGGCATCTGAGATGAATGCATGCTTTTCAGATGAAGAAATACAAACAGCAAATAGATCCATGACAAAATGTTCAATATCATTTGTCATTTGAGAGATGCAAATTAAAACAACACTGAGATTCCATCTCACCCCAGAAAAAATGGCTATCATCAAGAAATCAACTAATAACAAATTCTGGAGGGGCTGTGAGGAAAAAGGACCCCTTCCCCACTGTTGGGGGAAGGGTAGACTGGTGCAAGCACTGTGGAAATCAGTGTGGAGATTCCTCAAAAAAACTAGGATTGGAGGTCCCATTTTACCCAGCTGTTCCCCTTCTGGGTATCTTCCCAGAAGAATTAAAAACATTGTACCACAGCAATATATTTGCACCCATGTTTATAGCAGCACAATTTGTAATAGGTACATCTTAGAAACAACCCAAATGCCCATCAACCAAGGAATGGATAAAAAAGATGTGGTATTTTTATACAATAGAGTACTACTCAGCCATAAAGAAAGATAAACTGGAGACTTTTATAGGTAAATGGATGGAACTTGAGACCATACTCGTAAGTTAAATAAATCAGACACAGATGTGTAAACATTGTATTGTCTCCCTAGTGTGAGAAGCTGAAAGAGTAAATAAGATCCAAAATGTCACGATATTGTAAAATGGGAAGAAACTTTGAGAGGACTGAGAAACTGGGATGGGGGAATGAAGAAAGAAGGAAGGGGAAAAAATATATAAAAGACAGTTAAGATAGTTATACCACTAATTTCTATTAGTTCATTGAAAAGAAATGTATTATTTCCAGAATTAAATGCTGATATCTTGTACTCTGAATAACTAGTTTGGAGATAGCAATATTCAATATAGTAACCATTGTTACTCTCCTATTATCTTGTTTTGAAATTTTTTTTCCTATTTAAAATAAAAAAATATTGCAAGGGATTTGGGGTGTAGTTCAGTGGTAGCACACTTACCCTGTTATGTATAAGGCCCTGGGTTTGGTTACCAGCACCGAAAAATTTATTAAAAAGTGGGAAGCAAGAGAGTTAAACTCAGAATTATGAATTGTTCTGTTAGTATCTATGGTGAATTTGGTTTCCAAAGATTCATACCGTTCATGACCTCTCTTATGACCCTAGAAAAATGTCTAGCAAATACTAAGGGCTCAATCAGTGTCTTAGTTAATTTTTTCATTGCTGAGACAAAATACCCAACAGCCACATGTTAATGAAGGAAAGGTTTATTTCAGCTCATAGTTTGTAGAGGTCTTAGTCCATAGGTGGCTGGCTCCAAGCCAGAGTGGCACAGAGGAGAAACAATCCATGGCAAATCAGGCAGGAGACACTGAAGCAGCAAGTAGCAGTAGCAGCAAAGCAGTGAAGCAGCAAGCCTTCCTTTTCCTTTTATACCATTCAGGATATAAACCCTTTGTGTGGTGCTACCCACACCCAGAGTAGGCCTTCCCATTATAATCACCCAGAACTATGCTAATTCCATTCAGTGGCCTAATTAATTCCACACACTTAATCACACTATCACATGCATTAGACCAGTGGCAGTAAACCTATGGCACATGTGCTACAGCAGATTGTTTGTATCACTGAAAGCCCTAGTTTACCATTACTGTCCTAGAACCAACAGCTCCTAAAAGCCCCACCTATGAGCACATGAGACTTTAGGGGGGATATCTAGATACAAGCCATAACATCCACCCCTAGACCCCCAAATTCTCAAGCATATCCCTTTATGAAAAATGCATTTAGTCCATCTCTAAGATTTGCCAAAGTCCTAAGTTTTAGCATTGCTGAAAGTCCAAGTCCAAAGTCTCCTCTAAGATGTAAGGCGAACTCCTACCTGAAGCCCCTGTACAAATGAAAAGAAAGTTAAAAACTTCCAACATAAAATGGTACAAGATAAACTTTTCATTCCAAAAGGTACAAATAGGGGAATAGAAAGGAATGGGACCAAGGCAAGTCCAAAATCCAGCAGGGCAAACATTAAGCCCTGTAGACGCCATCTGTGGCAAGATGTGAATGAACTCCAAGGCTTCTCTCTTTGGTTGGCTTTACTCACTGTTTGTAGCTTTCCTCAGAAGACCCATGTTCTTGGCTTCTCCAACATTCTGGGATTTCCACTGCACCTTTGGATTCACATTCACAGCTTCACAAACTGCCTGCTCAAGGGTAAACTGTCTGGCCTCCTAGGCCTTCTTCTGAAATTTGGGTGGAAGCCTTCTTGACCCCATAACTCTTGCATTCTGCATGCACCTAAAACCAGCATCATGTGGATGACACCACATGACAGCATCATGTGGATGCTACCAGCTGGAGCAGTAGCCATGCTTCCTCTCTCTTGACTGTAGGAGTTGAGTGACTGGATTGCTGGGTACTATGAACCAAATTTGGAGGAACAACTTCTCTAGGCCATTGCCATTCTGGAATATGGTGCCCTGGGGCTTTCTTCTCAAAGCAAAGTCTTTCACTTTTGCAATTCTGAGGCTGCAAATCATGGCATCCTGCTGGTCCTTGTGGTATCATCAGGCCATCTTTTCTACTGTCCTTTTCCTTTTCAGCAGTCAAATTCTCCTCTGCTCCATCTTTGCATGCTGTATCTTTACTGGAGCTTCCTTTCTGGCCAAACCAAATACTTTTTAAATCATTCTGCTGGGCTCTTTGCTTTTGATTCTCAACATAGATCTGGCTAAAAGCCCCCCAACAGTAGCCATGCCACAGCCTCAACTTTAGACTGCCTTGAAATTTCTTCCACCAGATTAATTAGTCCACTGCCCTTAATCTCAGTCTCAGGCAAAGTCACTGAACAAGAGCAAAATGCAGACAGATTTTCTGCCAAAGCATAACACACATCATCTGCAGTCCAACAACCAATGCAGTCCTTCTTACCAATGGAAAATTCCTAAGCCTGGTCTTTACCAGCAGCATTTCTATCAGCACTCTGGTCTTCTGAGCTCTAACCAGACTGTCCCATCAAGTTTGGCTTACAATATTCCAGGGCTGCTTCTTTAGCTGGCATCTCCAAACCTTTCCAAACTCTTTCCACAAGCCAATTCCAAAGGTTTCCAAACCACATGGCCAAGTAGTGTCACAGCAACAATGCCACTCTCAGCACCAAACTGTATCTTAGTTATTTGTCTCATTGCTGAGACAAAATACCCTACACTCACAAGTTAAAGGAGAAAAGATTTATTCCATCTCACAGTTTGTAGAGGTCTCACTGTAAGGTTGGCTGGCTCTAAGGTAGAGTGGCATGGAAGAAGGGGCATTGCAGAGGAGAAACAATCCATGGCAAAGCAGCAGCAGCAAGCAGTAGCAACAAAGCAGTGAAACAGCAAACCTCCCTTTTCCTTTTATACCATCCAGGCCTCAAGCATTTTGTGGGGTACGACCCACACCTAGGGTGGACGTTCCCATTATCCATACTCAGAATTATGCTAATTCCAATTGGTGGACTGATTTAATACCACACATCCTTAGTCACAGCATCATATGCCCTACATCCAGCCAGTTCTGAAAAGCCCCATGTGTGAGCACATGAGTCTTTGGGAGGACATCCAGATATATGCCATAATAATCAATATTTCTAAACTGAGTTATTTCATAAATTTGTAGGTGTGTGTAAAGGAGATTGGATTTAGACTCAAAAGACTGTCTTAGCTAAGTTTCTTTTTAGATGTGTGACCTTGGACAAGGTCCTTCAGAAAAGAATTTCAAAGTTATTGTCTTTAAATGGAGATTGGTAATCCTCAAGGTCTTTTAGAAATAACACTTTGTAAGTTATGAAACACCAAATTTAAGGTCTTATTATGATTAATTTTTAATGAATTTTGCCTTAATAGACCCATTACCTAGTTTAACAGACTTGCTAGTTCTTCCTGGTTAATATAGGTAAATATATATGTAAGTGCTGACAATGAGGATGAAAATATAAGATATATTGGCAACTGTACTGTACTAGTTCATATTTTGTGGCATTAAGAATAAGGTCATACTGATATAGGGGAAAACTCTCAACCTGCTAGATGTCAGATATATTGAGTTTGTGTTCCCCAAAATCAAAGAATGAATTCTAAGGAACAAAGGAGGTTAAGAGTAGGAAAAGTTTTATTGAGAGAGATGGCTCCTGAGAGACAGGAGGGGACCCAAAATGGGTTGTCAATGAGCCCACTTCTCAAAGGAAGTTTCATAGAGCAAAATCACGAGGTGAATACAACATGGGTCAAACCTATGATCAACCAATAGGACAACAAGTATAGAGCCACTTGGGTAATATTGATTTAATGGGGAAGCAGGTCATGTAGCAGGTGTATATGGAAAGAACAAAGAACTTTTTAGGAAGGGATGGATGAGGGTGTCTTGGTCACCCACTGGGGTGACTGATGTCTATCTAGACTTTATTGGACCAGGTGAGTATCATCTTCAATTTATTGCTTATCCCTCAGGGAGGCATGTAGGCCTGATCATTCCATCTTTATATTGAGGCCTGGCTTTCAACAGATGTGCCTTTAGCCACAGTTGTAATGTGTTCTCATCTTCTGCACTGACTCCCTTGAGTGTCTAGCCCTGTCTGACTGCCTATAATATTTCTACCTAACTTAGCTATTTATAATAATATACCTGATAAGACATTGAATAAAACTACAATGCAGTTTGGGTCCTGGGATGTCTTATAATGACATTTAAAATTTATTATGGCGTTGAAATTACTGCTAATTACTGCATTTCAGTGTTTTTCCTCAGAGTATTTAATGGGAACATAGATATTTAATTGTTCCTATCCCCTTAAAGTTAGCAGATGCAGCTTTTAAACTGAGAGACCTTTTCATTAGCATTATGTGCTAGATGAAACAATGTATGAGCTTTTAAGACTGAATGGGATTACAATTCTCAGTTGCAATTCTTATCATCCAATCAAATTTAAACTGTCTACTTTATTACAGCTAATAGTGTACAGAACTGGAAGGTGAGGTACAAACAGAAATAAAGGGCGTGAATACCACCAATTCCAATGAACAAACAAAAAATGAAAACAAAAAGCCGGATCAATAACCAACGCTCAAGTCCTTGCCCAAAGGTCTGGTTACTCTTACCTGTTACTCATATTTCTCTACATCCCTTCATATGCTGGTCATATTCCGTGTGGAAGAAAGAATTTGTCAGTCAAATAATTCACCAATCTCACTTTATAGATGGGAAAAGTCAAACCCAGAGAGGGCAAAGGACTTGTCAGATGTCCCTCAGTAGTTCATTTTGGCAGATTTAGTAGATTTCTGATTTTCAGGTTGTAGGTCTTTTAAAAACGCAGCCTGTTAAGTCCCTCTCTTCAAGATAGTATTAAAAACAAAACAAAACAAAACAAACAAACAAAAAACAGAATTGCTGTTATTTCCTAAAAATTACCAGGTCCCATTTCAGATTTACCGAATCAGAATGTCAAAGGTGAGCCATGAGACCCTGCATTTTAACAAGCTCTACAGTTCTGATACACACAGAGGTTTGAAAAGTACTGCCTTAGACACTCTTTACTTCAGATCTTTATTTCCAAGTATTTAAAAGAAACAAAATAGTGGATCTGAAATGCTCTCATAATCCCCGTGGTAACATGTACACCATAGGACCCAACCGATAACCATAAGAACCTTTAGTGGTGAAGCACACTTGTGAAGCTGTTGGTTGTAGGGGACAGCCTCTTCAGCAGCCTGCTAGACGTTTTTACTTCCTCCTTTGGTAACACAAGCTATCTTGAAGATGCAGTTACTGAAGTATAATTTGTCTACCAACTCACAAAATCTGAAAACATGGGCTTTAGGTGTGTAATATATTCTCAGCTTCTCCTGGTTCTACCAATCACCCAAAGAGCCCAAGGCAGAAGCTCCCCCTTCCTCCTGCCCTGGCAACCAGGTCTGCCTGGCTACATGTAAGAATACAGGCAGTAGGGGTGGACTCAAAGAGTTAACTAGCAGCGTGCTGAAGAGTGGCAGGGAGAGCGGCCAATAGGGTGTTTACGCAAGCAGTACGTCTGGTGTGGGTGGACGTGGGACAAAGCTTGAGAAAGGGAACCATCAGCGGCCTAAGGGTGAGGGGGCAGCTGGGGTTACAGATTTGGAAGAGGAGAAGGAAGACAAAGGGGGAGGGGGGAGGAGAGGGGAGGAACAGGAGTGGGAGGGGAAGGGGAGGGGACGGGGCGGCTGAGACAGCACTGGAGCATCAGCCCTTAATCCCCGTTCTCCCTTATTCTTAGGGTTCGGTAGCACAGGGACAGCGCGGAGCCTGGTGTATGGCCACGGAGTTACAGCATCCAGACTCCATGCCCTGTCACAACCAGCAAGTAAACTCTGCCTCAACCCCTAGTTCCGATCTGCTGCGACCTGGAGACCCGATCCCGCATCATACCGGAGGAAATAGCGCTGCCGTGGCTAAACTGACTCTCCTCACTGGGCACGCCCATTCTAGCGTGCCGGCTGAGTGTGACTCTCAGGCCTGTGGCACCGCGAGCCTTAACTCTGAGAGCACCAGCGACATTCGTAACAAGAGCAACTATGACGCACCTGCTGGCGACTCCTTCCTAGGGGACTGCGAACTCTCCCGACAGGTAGGGTCGCAGCTGAAACTTCTGCCTATGAATGATCAGATCCGAGAGCTGCAGACCATCATCCGGGACAAGTAAGTCAAAAGCTGAAGGGGAAAGGAAGGCCGGACAGAGAAGGGTCTGCAAGGGGTGGGCGGGGATTGGAAATAAAAAAACTAAGGAGTAGTGTTCTTGCCCTTGAGGAAGTGGTCTTTGGAGAGATTAGGGCAGCGCCTTTTCCTTGGGGAGTATGTTCCAGGGGAATCATGTGACACTCACTTCCAACCCTTTCCTAGTTCCTAATTCGCTTTGACTAGGGATTAAACCTTTTAAGTAGACCTGGTCTCTCCCGGCCTCTTTGTCTCTGTGAGCAATGACGAATCCTCAGCCATTCCTAGCAGGTAAACGCCCCTATGGTATCTGCCCAGTGCTTGTCTACGTGTTAAATTTATAACCTGAAATGGTTGCTACCTATGGTTTTGCATTACCATGAAACACCACGGTTCACAGATAAAAATAATGCAGTTTCAAGGAAATGCTGTTGTGCTGCACTGTCCCTCTGACCCTTCAGTATTTGCTACTGCAAAAATGTCATTTTGTTTAAGACGTAGGATTTCAGGTTTACCTGGTCACATGAAAGTATACCATCCAATTCTTATTGTTTTACTGTAAATTTACAGAACATAGATAACAGAGCTAAAGGAGCCTTTTACCCCTGCTCATCTCACAAACCCTAGTAGCCTGAACTTCATGTTAAAATGCTATTTTGAAATTGCTTTGAGAAAATCCATGTAAAACGTGGGAAGTATGTACCATAATGAACTGCAGCTGGTTTCTTTATTGGTTGCACTTTTTTCCCCCTTTTTGAAAAGGGATCTTGCTGTGTTGACCAGGCTAGCCTCAAACTCCTGGGCTCAGATGACATTCCTGTCAGCTTCCCAAGTAGCTGGGACTACAGGTGTGCACCATCGCACCTCACTCCGACTGGCAGCCCTTTAAGTGAGTAGCTGCAGCATGTCAGAACACCACCTATTTTCAGTGGTGAGGCATCCCATGATAAAGATGGGTACTGTATTGACAGAATGCCACTCCCTAAATCAGATTCTAGTAATTTTTCTTCATACTGTTATAATAGGCTCCTAATTTGTTTCCTTGCCTGTAGTTTTTCTTTTTCACAGCAGCCTTTTTTGACTTCTCAGAGGCTACCAAGTTTTGAACCCTTGGCTTGATATTTAGGCCCCTCCTCATGGGTCCTAGGAACTGTTCTGAAACATCCTTGCTCGTGCTCTTATCTGGAATCCATATCCTCCCTATTCATGTTCAAATCCTACCTGTTTTTCTTTCTTTTTTTTTTTTTTTTTTTTTTGTCGTTTTGAGACAGGGTTTCACTGTGCATGCAGTTGAGGCTGGACTTGAACTCACTTTGTAGCCCAGGCTGGCCTCAAAACTCACAACATCCTCCTGCATCAGCTTCCAGAGTGCTGGGATTACAGGCTTGCGCCAGCACGCCCAGCCCTACCTATTTTTCAAAGCTAAACACAGTTTTAAACATGCACTTTTGCCAAGAAGCTTTCTTTTAATCATTCCTGGCTAATCTTCAATGGCCTTTTTAATGCAAAATTTACCTTCTATTTTGTATATTGTTACTTGTGTGTTGACCTTATCTTGCCTGTTAGGTTTTAGGCTCTGTGAAGGCAGAATCTGCTACATCTTTGAATTTCAACCATGCCTTGCAGGTAATAGATGCTCAATTACTAAAGATTCTTTCTAGCTCTTAAAGTTATATTTTAAGTATGAATCTATACCATTTAACTGTTTATAATGAATCAGTGTGGAAAACTTCTGTGGTCATGTGATGTAATAAATAGATGAAGTAGTGATTTATGGAAGTATGAGGCATAGGCTTGCTTGGTAGTGGTGGTGTGAGCAGCTGAAATTAAATATTTGTGAAACAAAATAGGATGATGATTCTTGTGTCTATAAAGCAAGAGTTAACTAACCTTGAGTCTTGGACTCCACTGTACCTATAGATGAGTCTCAGGGCCTTAGTGAGCCCCGAGAAGTTACCTGAAAATTTTTATCTGTCTGTATATTTTCAGTGGTTTAATATCTTAAACCAGGCATGGTGATGCATGGCTGTAATCCCAGCAGTCTGGGAGGCTAAGGCAGGAGGTTCACGAGTTCTAGCCCAACATGGGCAATTTAGCAACTTGGAAGACCTTGTCTCAAAAAAATTAAAAGACCTGGTAATATAGCTCAGTGGAAAGGCCCTGGGTTCAATTCCTAGAACTACAAAACAAAAATCTTCATTGAGATATAATTCATATAGCAGAGAATTCAGGTATTAGTGCACACTGGCTGTGTACCACCATATACCACGGTCAGTTTCAAAACATTTTCATTACCCCAATAAAAAACCTCCTACCCATTAGCAGTCATGCCCCATATCCCTCCAACTCCCCCAAACCCCGGACAAGAGCCAGTCCACTTTCTGTCTCTATTGATTTGCCTATTTGAATATTTCTCTTTTAAAAGTTATTTTTTGAATTAAACATGAAAATATTGTATTTTTTCCAGTTTTTTTTATTAGTACATGTTTGCATTACATAATGGTTACATTCCTTGTGGGGAGTTGGTACATGTATATAACACATATCAATTCTTTTTTCATCCCCTTTCTTTCCCCTCCCTACCCCCACCATCTCTTGATCCCCTTCCCATTTGAAAAAGATCTAGCTCCCTACCTCTTATTATCTATCTTGTATTTTGATCTTTATTTATATTTTGGGTTGTTTATGTTAAAGAAATTATATGATATTTAAGCTTGTATGTCTGATTTATTTTACTTAACATTATGTTCTCAAGGTGCATCCATTTTCCTACAAATGATTCAAGTTTATTCTTTATCAAGAGTAGTACTCAATTGTGTTAAATACCACATTTCCTTCCTCATCCATCTGTTGATGGACATATAGGCTGCTTTAAATTTATTTTTAACAGATACATAAAACATAAAATTGTACAGATTAATGGGTACCATGTAATATTCAATATACATATATATTGCATAATGTTTAAATCAGGTTAATCATATTTATGTCTTCAAACACTGATCATTTCTTCATGATGAAAACTTTCAAACTCCTTTCCTCTAGCTCTTTGAAATATACAGTACATTGTTGTTATCTATAATTACCCTCCAGTGCAATGGCATATTCAGAACTTCTCACTCCTATTTAACTATAACTTAGTACCCATTGCTCAACCCTAATTCTTCCCTCCCTGCTACTCTTCCCATCCATTACTAATTACTATTCTACACTCAACTTCTATTAGATAAACTCATATGATATTTGTTATTCTGAATCTTTTAAAAAAAGGAATCATATATAATATGTGATCCTTTTGTGACTGCTTTTTTTAATGTAATGCTTTCAGGGTTTGCCCATGTTTTATCAATATATCATTCCTTTTTATGGCTGAATAGTATTGTATGGAAATACTGCAGTTTGTTTATCCATTCAACAATATATGTTTGGGTGGTTTCCACTCTTTGGATACTATGAATAATGCTGCTATGGATATTTGTTTATGTTCTTTTTTTATGGGGTAAGGATCCTTTTATTAGATTTCACCAAGGGTTAAAAAAATGTATAGGTTAAGAACCATTACTATAGAAGTTGGAGACAGCATGACATTCAGTATTTACATGTGCTAATATCTGTATATACTTCATTATTCTTCATTACTCAAAAAACCTGGATTATATAGTAAACCTGGATATAAGTGGAGTCTTCTGGTTTATTCTACATTTGGTAGGATCCAGAGGAGCGATCTTAGGTCAGATGCTTATAATTTCTGAGCTTTAGTTTTATCATTTGTAAAATGAAGATCTTGGTACTGCCTCTAAACAAGGTACTGTCTGTGAACATTTGTTAGAAACTGTGAAGAGTTTTGCAGATTTAAGGCATTTCAACCCTTCCAAGTTTGGATTTGTACATACTTCTTAGGAGAGTAAAAAGAACTGGACTAAAAGTGGAACTCATATTCTTATTTTGAACACCAATACTGACAGATCCTAGTAAACTTTTATTCTGCTTTGATGTAGTACAGAAAGAACTACTACTTTTTTTTTTTTTTGTGGTTCTGGAGATTGAAACTAGGCCTTGCACATGTTAATCACTCTACCACTGAGCCATACCATTGGCCTTGCCACTACAATTTTTGATAACTAGTTGATGCTTACTTAAACTGGGGACAGTGTTTTTTGTTAATCAAATTCATTAACAGAGGGTGTCTCTTCTGTTTTTTCTCTGCAAAAGATTGTCATCCCCCCACACAAAGAAGTCCTGTTTCAGCCTCTGTAGGGGGTTCCTATGGTAAGATGAAATATATTTACATAGATCGAGTTCTGGAAAATATCACTGATTATCATGTTTTCTTTCTGGCATATGTAGTTGTCTGCTAATAGGAGCAACTGGAGTACATTTTGTTTCTTTCATTGTTCCTGGTCCTTAGCATCCATCTACTTTGTGAAAGAATTGCTTTGAGAATTGACTTTGGCATGGAGAAATTGGGATTGATCCAGCTGGACTACAGGAAAGATTGAGAACATGTACTACTGATTTAAAAGGACATTTTTGAGGTGTACAGTATTTGAAACATAGATTGTATTACTAAATTCCGAGGTAATTATTTCTTCTCCATGAGAGTGCAGTAATCTAAACACTGAATGAACAGGTAATTTACTCAGCTATGCATACATGGGTCACTAGTGAACTAGCAAAATGAAATGATGCCTTAATTTCCTTGTGTTTCTTTGGTTTCAAGGGCTGTTTTTTTTTTTTTGGTGGTGGTGGTTGAAATGGATTAAAGCATGCATCCTTCCCTTCTTGCCTCCTTTATATACTGAATCCAGCAAAATCTGAATATAATGCACTTTTCCCTTTGAACATGGTTCATGATAATGACCTATTTAAGGCAATGTAGTGTGTTTAAAAGATTATCTTCCTTGCTTAGCCTTTTGTTTCTTGAGACATTAGAGTAAAACTGTTTTGTGAGCTGTTGAATATATTCTGTCTGTATATGTATTTGTCCTAGGAGGGGCTTTGGCATTGCCTTTGCAGGCTGCTTGGATGATAACTGAGCAATCTTAAGAGTATTTCAGTCTATGAAGTAGCACAAAGAAGGAGGGCATTCAGCCTTGTAACTTTGTTTTAGTCATCTGGAGAAGAGACAGTTAATCTCAGGATGGAAAAACGTCCTATGCAACCGTAATGTGAGTGGCAGCCTAATGTGATTTGAATCATCTAAGCCAGTGAACCTTTTAGAGCTTTCAATGATACAAACAGCCCACTTTGGCATGCATGCTATAGGTTCATCACCACTAATCTAAGTAATGTAATGTTTTTTTTTCCTTAAATATACATAATTTTTATTTGTCGAATATACTTCAATAGGCTGGTAACATTTTTTTTTAAAACTATGAGACTTATTTACTCAAATCGATCAAGGGAGTATATAGGCTGATCAACCAAAAATGGTATCATTTAGTATAAAAGTCTTACAGAAAATTTATTTTCAATGACTTTAGTAATGATAGTTTTGCATAAATATCCAGAAAAATACTCTCAAATACTTTAGAAATCATATAATTTTTCTAATATTAATTTCTTTAATATAATTGCCTTTAACAGTTGTATGTTACATTTTAAACATTAAGTAGCATTTTAGCACAAAGCATGTTATCGTTAGTTTCTTAACAATTTTATGCTGATTTGTATACTGATTAATAACTAATAAAATATGAAAAGTATGAGGGGATAGTCATAGACTCTAAAATATTAGAAATCTCCATATTTTAGATTTATCACTAATTTTTAAAAATAGGAAAATACTATTTCTAAGCTTTCTAAATCATGGAGTTAGTTTATTTTTTAAATATATAAATTCTGAAAATATATAACATGCAATATCAAAATTGTCTGAAAGTGACTTTGCAGTTCTGCCAACATTTCCATAATGCATCCCTGATAATAACACTATTAATATACTTGGGTTTGGGGGACAAAGAGGTCTCTCTGAAGCAATTAAAGTTACTGAGGAGGGGCTACACTTTAATGTGAGTTGAGTTATAATTAAAAATTAATCGTGGAAGGGTTTGTTGACCACAGATATCTTTCCTCACATTTAAATTATCTCATTTCTTCCTCATCTCTAGTTCCTAGACTCATATCCTCCAGAACCATTTCTTTTGCCTTCTTTTTCTCCCATTTGACCCACTGGTAAAACCTAAGAGATTGCGCTTCACTAAACTATCTTTTCTGTAGAAGAAAAATCAAAAGATCAACAATGAAACTTTACCAAATTTAAGATTTAATGCTCTAAAATACGTGATTAATCACTTGTTGCCCCAAAATATTCTTTGTTTCTTCTCCATGATGATGAAGATTCTTCATATATTTCCTTTTTCCATATGGGTACTTTGGTTTTTAAAATGTTAGTGGCATAGCTCACAGCTGCTAGAAATGCAGCCCTGTGGACTGAGAACACAGCAATAACTGTGCTTGCTTCTGACACTGGAACCAAGCCAAGTCTATGGAGCAATGCTATGTGTTTTACTGGCCATTTCTGCCTAATGTTATTACAAATTTTTTTGATTTCATTTTCCGCCATTGGTATAAATGCTTCATATTCTAAACTGATGACTTTTTTCCCTTAAAAGTTATTTCTCGTAGTCCCTACAAATAAGGACACTGCACCACACATTGGAGAATCACCAACCGTGAGAGACTTCATCTACTGAAAGTTTCTTGGCAGTGCATTTTATTATGTCTTTAGATTTCTCTTCAACTTCACTGATATTTTTCCTACATGGCTGAAAAGCATTATCTTCCACTAATGGGGGGTGGTAATGGCAATTTCGTCTCCTGGCTGAAGTGGAGGAGCCGATCTCCCAGCTCAACATACTCTTGATGGACAACAAATATCACCTGATTTTTTAATATTAGCCAATCTAGGATGTTGAGTTTCTATTTCTTTCTATAGCTGCAACACTTTTATTTCTTATGGCACAGAAATGGTCTCTGAACTAACTCCTGCTATTTCAGCACTTTTTGCAAAATATGTTATTTCAACCTGGCAGCTGGGTATCATCCCGCCTGCTACCCCAGGGCTTAACAACAATAATGTAATGTTCTTAACCAAAGCTTTGCATCAGAATTGCTAGTGGAGTGTTTTTTTCTTAAATACATGTTCTTGGCCCTCATCCTTGGAGGTTGTTTGCACAGCCTTGAGTGTAATCTGACTATCTGTAGTTTTACAAGTACCACAGATGATTATGCTGTGCTCAGGCTGGGCCACTGCCTCTGGGAGAGTGGCTAGTCTCTCATGTGTGGTGATTTACCTGGCTTCTGATTTGTGGTATAGGGTGAGCCAGGGATTCCACACACTAAACAGAACCAAGCTATAGAGTCTGTCTGCCATCACCCTAAGATTGGAGGAATCTCAGAACCTTTCCCTTCAGCTGTACAAACCAAAATGCCCACCACAGAAAAACCTGTGAACTGCTTCAATATCATGGAATATTTCTTTAATATAAATCTAGACTTTTCTTCCCTATTGAAAAAACTATGTTTGTGATGCCTAGATAGATTTATGTAGGTTTAGCAGAGAGAATAATAGGCTTCAGTATTTTTTATTAGTATGTATTTGTGATACATAATAATTACATTCATCTTGGGGAATTGGTACATGTACAAATCACACATTAATCATTTTTACTCTCCCTTTACCTCCCTCTCCCTCTTTCCATAGATTCCCTTTCCATCTGTACAGAGTCCTTCCTGTTTCCTACCATCTCTTTTTTATTTCGCCCTTTATATTATGTATACTTGAGGTTTCTTCTATTAGAGACACCATGGAATATTTAACTTTCTGTGTCTGATTTATTTCACATAACGTTATGATCTCAAGGTTCATCCATTCACCTACAAGTGACTCAAATTTATCATTCTTCATAATTGAGTAGTACTCTATTGTGTATCATTCATCTGCTGATGAGCATATAAGCTCCTTCTATAATTTAGCTATTGTGAATTTCAGTGCTATAAACATGGGTTAATATGTGACTGTAATATGATGGCTTTACTATTTCAGGAATATACACAGAAGAGGTATAGCTGGGTCAAACTGAATTTCCATCTTTAGATTTTTGAGGAATCTACATGGTGATTTCCATAGTAGTTGTACTAGTTTATATTCCTACCAACAATGTAGAAGGGTTTCTTTTTTCCCCATAACCTTGCCAACATTTGTTGTTTTTTGAGTCCTTGATGATAGTCCTTCTTACTGTAGTAAGATAGAATATCAGGGTTGTTTTGATTTGATATTTCTAATGGCCAACGATGATGAACATTTTTTCATGTACTTATTGGCCATTTGTACTTCTTACGAGAAGTGTCTGTTCATTTCAATTGCCTATTTTTTGATCAGGTCTTTTATTGGGGGGATCTAAGTTTTTTTACTTCTTTCTATGTTCTGTAACAGTGGTGGTGAACCTGTGGCACGCATGCCACAACCGACTGTTATCATTGAAAGCTCTAAAAGGTTCACCATCACTGTTCTAGATATTAGTTGTCTGTCCAAGGAGTAGCTGGCAAATATTTTCCCCATTTTGTAGGTTGTTTCTTCACTCTGTTAGTTTTTCTTTTTTGGTACAGAAGCTTTTTAATTTGATGTAATCCCACGTTTTGATTTTTGGTATTATATCTTGTATATTTAAGGGTTCTTTTCAGGAAGTTCTTGACTATGCCTGTATCTCCAGGAGTGTTACCAATTTTTTCTTCCAGCAGATTCATTGTTTCTATTTTCATATGTAGGTCTTTGATCCATTTAGATTTGGTTTTACTACGTAGTGAGAGATATGTATCTAAATTCATTCTTCTGCACGTGGATAACCAGTTTTGCCAGAACCATTTATTCAATATGGTACTTGAAACTTCAGCCAGAGCAGTCAGGCAAATGGAAAAAATAAAATGGATAGGAGGAAAGCAAAAAGTCTGTGTATCCTTATTTGAAGATGGCATGATGTTTTACAGAAAAGATCCAAAAACTCTATCAGGAGATTCTTAGTACTATTAATTTCAGCAAAATGACAGCATATAAAATCAACACACAAAAATCAGTAGCATTACCGTACACCAACAGTGAACCCACCAAGAAGGAAATTAGGAAAATAATCATATTCACAATAGCTTCAAAAAAATTAAGTACCTAGGAATTAATCTAATCAAGAAAGTGAAAGACCTTTATAATGAAAACTATAGTGCTCTGAAAAATGAGATTGAGGAGGATATTAGAAGATGGAAAGACATTTTAAGCAGAACCAATATTCTCAAAATGGCCATATTATAAAAATGATACATAGATTTAATTCAATTCCATCAAAATACCATCAACTTTTTTACAGAACTAGAAAAAAAACAATTCACAAGTTTATATGGAACCAGAAGAGACCCAGAATAACAAAAGCAATCCTGAAAGAGCAAAGCAGGAAGCATTACAATTCCAGACTTCAAATTATACTTGAAAAGTACAGTAAGAAAAACAGCATGGTTCTGGGATGAAAACAGACATGTTGAATAATAAAATAGAATAGAGGATGAAGAAACAACTCTAAGCACCTTTAGCCATGTGATTTTTGAAAAAGGGGCCAATAACACATGCTGGCTTCAGTGTTTTTAATAGTCTGTTGCTTTTTACTTCCTTGCCAAGTATGTTGTGAAGATTAGTTATAGAAATGAAAGGTCCAGATAAAATAGAATAGTCTCAGTTGAAAACAACATTACATGAAATTGAACTTATTTTAAATATGTTCTCTGTGTGTATAACTGTGTATAGTTAGTTTTATAGGGAATACTTACAAATAAAAATACAGACCTATATTCTTCCTTTTGCTTAAATATGTTCCATATTTTACAGTTAAAATCTGTAATAAGATAGAACTGTGGTTACTCTAAGAAGCCTAATGACATTTATATCAGGAATATTTCATTGCTTTCTTATGTCAGAGAAGGCGAATGCAGCTTGGAAAAAAAGGCAATTAATGGCATACTGAGATAATATGTGTTTGCATATGCCATTTTGATGTTGCACTGGGAAAAATGTTAGGTACATTTTGGATAGGCAGGTGGGGATTTTTAAGTACATAAGCTATACATTAGTCCTTTCAGTCAGACCATTTAACTTGCATGGGAGAAGGGGTAGGAATGCTACTAGATTTTTACATACAAAAAGAACATTAGTCATTTAGCATTTCTTTTTTGGCTTGTTAAAAGCTTGTGGGTAGATTGGACCCTGGATTATTTTTTTGTGTGTATTTCAGGATATGAACGTATTGAACAGAAGCAAATGTATAGGAAAATGGCAGAAGGATCTAGAGAATGGGCCGGGGATATAGCTTAGTGGCATAGTGCCTGCCTGCGAAGCACAAGGTCATGAGTTTGATTTACGGTACCAAAAAAAAAAAAAAAAAAAAAAAATCTAGGGAATAAAGAAAAAGTTTGGAAAACAGGCAAAAGGAACAAATTGTAAATAATTTGAGAAATCTTGAAAATTAGGTTAAACGTTCTTGAGAGCAGCGGTAAAAGTATTTATGTATGTTTACCATTGTAATTTTTAAGTTTTTTATTGTATAGGATTAGAGACAAAGAATATGGATTGTTTATCTCTATAATATAGGGTTTAGATCAAAGTAGATTGAGCGGGAAAGTGGGGAGAACCTGGTTTTCTTACTGTAAAATTTCCTCTCAATTTGAACTATGACCATGCTGCCATGTTCTGTGGGAACTTTATTTGTCTCCTGGTTGAATAACATGTGCTCCAGCAGCTCAGTGGGGGATTATATGATCTTTTCAATTCCTATCCCTAATGTTGATATCAAGCAAACATTTTCAATAATATTTATCGAATCATCTCATTTTGGTACCTATAGCCTAGTAAAAAATATCTTGTCCCAGTAATAGCCTGTATACATAAGCATTTAAGCTTTTAATTTATAGTAGGTCTTAATATCAGTGTTACTGTATGTATTAGGTATTATTTTACCTTAAAGCTCAAATTTAGACTAAAATTTGTACTGTTTTTTTTAGGACAGCCAGTAGAGGAGACTTCATGTTTTCTGCGGATCGTTTGGTAGGTGGAGGTTTTCCATTTTCATTTCATTATTGTACCTAGTGATATAATCATGATAGGCCAAGGTTTTTTTGTTGTTGTTTTAGAGCATAGGGGGGGCTAACCATCATCTTGTTAGCCTTCTAAATCCTTTGCTACTGTTGCATTAAGCTCTGCTTCATTTCCTTTTACCTCAAAGCATTGCCCATGAACTCATTTTCTGTGGTTGTCAGGTACTACTAGCTCTCAGATGGATCTTGTTTCTCAGCAACACTTAAATGCTTCATTTTAGGGAAGTAAAATGAAGTACATTATAAGAAAACCAAAGATGTAAGGACACCAAGTAGTTACCCTTGTGGTATCTAGCTAATTCACAAAAACTAATATACATTATATAGTTTACAAGCAGGTAGTGTTTATTTTGTTTCTGTTCTGTATTATCCTCACACATGAAATACTAAGCTGGACTGTTTACATTTTCTTCAGTAACTTCCTATAAAGGATTGACCAAGCCCAATTCGGTTTAGCTAGTGTCATCTAAGAAGATCTTAGGCCAAATCGGTTTGTCTTCAGAGTAACCACTGTGTTATATAAGCATGATCAGTGCCTGAATGAAGTTGACACATTCTCTGCTGTGGTTATTAATCTTGTTCCATTCACAAAATGCACACTGGTCTAGGCTAGGCTGTGCTAGGCTGTGTTGGGAGTGAGGTGATTAAATAGTCACAAATATAGATATAGTCCTTGATCTTATGGAATTTACAGTCTAAATACTTTTGTCTGTACTCAGTTTGGGAAAGAAATAAATATGGCTATTAACCTCACAGTTATAATCACATAGAAAGTAGATCATTAAAGGAAATATGGGGCTGGTGAGATGGCTCAGCGGCATAAGCGCCTGCCTGGCAAGCGTGAGGTCCTGAGTTTGACTCCCCATACCCACATATGAAAAAAGGGCCGGTGTCATCGCTCAGAGGCACGGGCGCCTGCTGGTGCGCGAGGTCCTGAGGTCAACCCCCGGTACCCACAAAAAAAAAAAGGAAATATGAAAAAAGGCATGAAAATTAAATTCAAATTTAAATTCATTTAAATTTTTCCTGGAGACTCTTTTCCAAGAGTGGACAACTGCTGTTCTTCTATTGGCTTTAACTATCCTTGGTCCAGAGAAGAATTATATTTACAATTATTTGAGCTTTCAGAGGTAGTAATAATGTTTGGATAACACCAAGATAAATGTGGTTGACATTCCTGGGGCAATAGGTCATTCTGTCTTTTGAGCTTTTATCAAACTGAAAGGACAGATTTGAGGAGGGAGAAATTTGTGTCTTAATGGCTGATGTGGAGAGATCAGGGGTCTTTGTGTTCATTGATAGAAAATTATTCCTCTTTCTTTCTTTCCATTGCTTTCCTTGTGTTCTGTTTGTCTTTTTCTATTTCTTCTTTTTTTATTTGAGACAGGGTCTTGATATGTTGCCCAGGCTGGCCTCAAACTCCTGGGCTCAAGCAGTCCTTCTGCCTCAGCCTCTCGAGTAGTTGGGACTACAGGTATGCACCACTGTGCTGGGCAAATGTATTCATTTCTATAGGAAGTAGGAGTTAAGTTCATAGTTAATGTAAAATGCTTCCCTGAAATGGCAGGCATTATATCTTAGTTGAATGAGATAAGGACCTATTGCATAATTCACCTGAAGGGTTGGTCATTTGGACCTCTCTGTTGTCTGCAGATGGCTTTGAAGGACCTGATTAAGGGTTGGAGGAGAGTTTGCTGTGGTTTTCATAGGGATTCTAACTATTTATGTTTCTATTATTAAGGATTTCTCCTATAGCACAAGGGTCCCATTATAGTGGACATTAATTCTATCCTGAATTTGTCATGATTGGCTTCCCTGGACTTCAGATCCTTGAGTTTGTTTTATTTACTTGTTTGTTTATTGATAGATGCTGGGAATTGAACCCAGGGCCTTGTGCATTTTAAGCACGCACCTACCACTGAGATATGCTCCTCCAGCCTCTTTATATTTTAGTTATTCTTCCTCTGGTTTTATGCTCTCTAGTAAGACTTAGACATCCTAATCTCTGTCCCAGGGTTGCAGGTGTTGGGGCAGGAGACAAGATGTTTTGGAAGAGTGTAATAAGGAGGAAGAGGTCATGCTCTTCAAAGAAAAGAATTCTCTTCTACCTTATAACTCCATTAAAAAACATAAGTCTCAACAGAAGGTGGTGGCTAGGGTGAGTGTGCACATGACTGTAGTACTCATGAGTTTTCTTGTCCCTCTCTGATTCTGCAGGCTGACAAAGTATTGGCCCATTTATAATTGATCCTTTTAATGGCACCGGGGTGTTGTGTTGTGATAACAGAACATGGAGCCTAGTGCTTCTCCCTGTTGTTCCTGATTCTCAGTCAGTAATATAATATTATTTTTTTTAATTTTAAAGAGAAAAACAAAAACAGTGATACAAAATTTCAAAACAACATAGTAAGAAATTAACAATGGTCAGTACATTGCTTATTGTTATCTTCAAAGTAGTTACTCAGATTACAAGACAAAAACATGAAAAATTGATCAAATGATATAAGCACAAACTTTAATTTACTTTTCCTTTTCCCTTCCTTCTTTTCTCCATTCCCCCATCGCAGTTTCTCTTTTCTTTTGAACATTTTCTTCCCTTTTCCCAATATCTATTGTACATTTTGGATCTTATTTACTCTTTCAGCTTCTTACACTAGGGAGACAATATGATGTTTACACATGTGAGACTGGTTTATTTCACTTATGAGTATGGTTTCAAGTTGCATCCACTTACCTATAAAAGTCTCAAGTTTATCCTTCTTTATGGCTGAGTAGTACTCCATTGTATAAAAAGACCACATCTTTTTTATCCATTCCTCAGTTGCAGTAGTATAATACTGATTGGAGAAAATGTGTATTATAGGCTCTGCACTGCTTTTGTTATAGTAGGCTTTGGTCATTCATGGGAATGGCATATCTAGTTTTGGGAGGCTATTCCTAGTAGTTTTGTGTGATTCTTTTTTCTGTACCACATATGATTATTTTTTTTTTTTGTGGGTACCAGGGGTCGACCTCAGGACCTCGTGCGCCAGCAGGCGCCCGTGCCGCTGAGCTATATCACTGGCCCTTTTTTCGTGTGTGGGTTCCAGGAGTTGAACTCAGGCCCTCACGCTTGCCAGGCAGGTGCGTACGCCGCTGAGCCATCTCACCGGCCCCACATATGATTATTGAGAGCCTTTTCTTTAGCTGAGAAGCCCCAGTACATCCTACAGGATCTTCCTTCAGTCTCAACAGATTGATTAGTCCCTCTACTCATTTATTTTCTCACACGAATTTTCAGGCTTTCTTTGAATTATGGTAGCCCTTTGTTAAAAAGAATCCACCTTAATGATTTCAAAGATACTGAACAAGTCAGAGAAAGTCCAAATGGGCACTATTTTCAGAGTTATCAGAAGTATATTACTACCAAGGGTGCCTTCCATGACTCTTGCCACTTGCTGGAGTTTTGAATCTCTCATAGCTTGAGTTAACTGAATGGGAATCAGAAGACATACTGGAGCACTTTAGTGTCAATCATATACCTAATGGAGGTTGGATACCTAGAAGCAAGCAGCTTGGTATTTGGATCTATCCCTGCATCTCATACACAATAGGGCCCCCCTTCCTACCCCCATAAGCTAACGCTTGCCTAGGGTGTTATTGACTTTGCCTACTGTTCAGCTCCTGAGGCTAACAGCTAGCAGGAGATTCTCAGCAGGTTCTCATTTTATTCTTCCTTTGACTCTCTAGATCAGACTTGTTGTGGAAGAGGGATTGAATCAGCTGCCATATAAAGAATGTATGGTGACAACTCCAACAGGTAACCAGGACCGTTACTCTCAAATTTTTCACATGAGAAGTCTGAGTTGAATGGCGGAAAATGGAAAGAAAGCAGTCTGAGTAAAATCAGCATGCAAAATTAAGAGTCTATGTGGAGCTGTTCTTTTAAACATCTTTTAAAAACTCTAGGAAATAGGGTGGTACACTTTGTAGAGATGGAAAAGGGACATGAGAAAAGGGGAAGAGGGGAGGGGAAAGGGAAGTAAAAATGGCTAATACATGATATGTACATGTTCCAATTCCTCAAGATGAATGTAATTATTATGTACAACAGATGTATACCAATATGAAGCTCTTGAGACGTTTGTAAAGAAATCTATGCCTGTGACTTGGTTGTCAATTCAAGTTAAAGGTTAATAAATGTTCTTCAGCATGCCAGTTTTACCTTTGATGATGGCCTATGGGACCAGAGTTAAAAATTGGTGGCAGCTATCTTCACCTCTGTTGGGAAGTTGCTGGTGTTTACAAATGGAGGTGGCTGGTTTGGCATTGAAACACCAGGTTAAAAAAAAAGGATCAGAAGTAAAAAAGAAAAAAAAAGTTGAAAATGATGAGGACAGGAGAAGATGCATAGTTCTAATAGAAAATAGCCAAAGAACCACTTTTTCAGGGATTTGACATTCTGATTTGGTTCTTTAGTAAATAATGAAAACCTATTCAAAGGGCTGACTTTATGAAAAATCAGGGGCCAAGCTTGTTGCATCATAATTCATACCAGTTCAGGATAAGAGCAAGGGTTGAGTAGCTTGATATCTATTTCAGCTGCTTCTGCTTTTAAGGCAGAATGGAGACTCATAAAAAGGGATGGCTTGAGGAGGCTTTCTGCTATGGCTTTCAGTGGGGTCCCAGTTTGAATTGATGAGGTGTATAGCATTCTCAGAATGTGCTGATTCTCCTTTGAATTAAATTTGAGGAATGTGTATGTGAATATCATCATATACTAAGTCTTATTCCCATTTGATGAAGCACACTAGTCCCGATTATCCCCACAGGTTTCTTATGAGAAATTAAGAAATAACTACGAGAAGTCATGACTCATTACTTTCACAGGCAATCTAAGGCGATATACAGTGTGTCTGGATAAGGGTTGCTTTGTAATCATCTGCTTTAAACCATAGGGACTTCATAGAATAACTGGGTTGCTCCAATGATGAAAAATAAATTCTTTGATTTTATTTCCCAACAGGGTACAAGTATGAAGGAGTAAAATTTGAGAAGGGAAATTGTGGGGTCAGCATAATGAGAAGCGGTAGGTTTGCATATGTATGATTTTTTGTCTCTCTGAATGAATAGAAATAGTCGCTGTTTTCCAGGAGAGAGGTGGGGCTTGTCTGTCATAATTGCAGCTTACCTTTGCTTAAATCTTACCACCCGTGTTGCCTGGCTTCATGGTACCTTAGAGTCATGGCCTGTGTGCTGCTAAACTTGGCTAATTTTAACTGCAGAGCATTTTCCCTAGTGGTGCTCCCATGAGCATGCCAGCTTTAAAAAAGAATCAGGGGAAAGTAAGAGGATAGGAGGATGCCATGCTACAGTTATGAGGAGAACAGGACAGTTTGTAGACTGAAAATATATGGCATGGATTCAAGACTGAAGAACTTTTGAATTCTTGGCTGGAGAAAATACTTGTTCTATGTTTATTTCTGTTGCCGGGAACAGTGCTACTCTGCCAAGAGATGGACTATTCAGTGTATTTTTTTTTTCCGGCACTCGGGATTAAACACAGCATCTTCACACTGAGCTATATACCCCTAACCCTTTTATTTTTTAATTTGAGACAGGGCCTAAGTTTCTAAGTTGTCCAGACTGGACTTGACTTTATTAAATTCTGCCTCAGTTTCCCAGAGTGCTAGGATTACAAACATGCACCACCATGCCGAGCTTTGTTGAATATTTTTAATTTTATATTTGATAAGTATGTAACCATGTAGGTAAAACACCTAGCTGACATTATAGCTCTAGGTATTTCCACTTGCTGATCTTATGAATGTTGTATTTGTATTTGAGTCCAACTAACAAGCCTTTAAAAATCAACTTGGCACAGCAAAATTGTATTCCTGTAATATTCCTGTAACTAAAATCTATACCTATTACATGGGGGTAATTACTTCCATTCGACAAACTTGATTTTATTTTGTACAAGATTCACCTTTTTTCCCACAAGTGGTGGAAGTCTCGCTTGCTTGCACTGGAAACAGATGGATTTTTTTTAACATATACACATTCACTTTTCTCCTTTGACTGTGAAGTTCTGTTTGAACAATTGAATACCTCAAGTAAAACAGGAACTTTGCAGCTATTAAGCAGTGATAGCATTCTTAGGACAATGTTGATGAACAATGGGCAGTGTCTTTTGTTTCAATCCAGCTCCTTTCCTAAAGGTAATAGTGTGGTCTTTGAATCTCTACTGTATACCAGATGACTTAGGGTAATGCAGAATATTGGCTTTTTTTTAGTTGTTCTTGATTGTGTTTTGTGGGGGATGTTTTGATTTGTTTTGTTTTGGTGATGTGGTTTGAACCCAGGGCCTTGGCATGTACTATACCACTGAGGTATACCCCCAGCCCCAACAGCATTGTTTTCAACCTTAATAACTACCTGTTGATTTTCATATGTGTATTAGAAAGAAAATTAGTTTTATGTTTATAATGTGCTGTAAAGCTTCCTCTAATCCTGACCACTCAGGAGGCTGAGGCGAGAGGATCACAAGTTTGAGGCCAGCCTGGGAAACTTAGTGAGACTCACTCTCAGAATTTAAAAAAAAAAATAAAAAGGGCTAGAGATGTAGCTCAGAGGTAGAGCACCCCTGGGTTCAATTCCAAGTATTGCAAAAGTTAATTAATTAATTAATTAAAACAAAAATAGTTAATTTAAGAAAAATAGTAAATAAGTGCAGTACCAGTACTGGTGTAATTCAGATGGGGCCTAAAATCTTGAAGATTATGTAAGAATGGTCAGCTTTTGGCAAACACTTCCTTAACAGAATTCATACCCAAAAATAACTGTTTAGAAACCGGGGTGGCAGGGGAGGCTGTACTCCGTGGGAAAGAGAGTACTCTTTCACTTTCTACTGCAAAACCTCTGGCAGTGAAGTCAATGATGAACTAAGTGATGTCTCCTAATACCACCTTGATCTAAAGGGAGATCTTTTGGTTTACAACTCCTATTCTACCATATATCTTTTATATTTTCTAGACAAAAGTGGTAAATTGAGATGTTTTAAGGCTTCTTATAAAATAATAGGTGTAAAAGTGTTCCTGATATTGAAAAAGCTCAGGGAGCAACTCAGCAAAACACTTTATTTCCTGTAAGCATGGAAGTATGACAGCTATAATACTTGTAAACCAGCAGTAAAACTAGCTTATCTTAGCATCATTGACCAGACTTTAACCTGGTTTCATTGATCTGAACTAAAAATAAAACATCAATATATCAGAAGGGAAAACTGTCAGCTCCAGAAAAATTTCTTCCTTTTTGGTAGGGTCCTTTTTGTATTAATAAAGGTCATAAACTCTGCTTTGGTCCATTCTTGGACTATCTTCTCCAACCCTTTTTTCCTTGTTTTCTTTTTAATTTCCTTCTTCAAGGTGAGGCAATGGAACAAGGCTTAAGAGACTGCTGCCGATCCATACGAATTGGAAAGATCCTGATTCAGAGTGATGAGGAGACACAAAGAGCCAAAGTATATTATGCCAAGTTCCCACCAGACATTTATCGGAGAAAAGTGCTTCTGATGTATCCAATTCTCAGTGAGTAGCTTGAGTTCAGTCTGTAACCTTTTTTCTTTTGGTACTGTTAATCGAACTCAGGGCCTCGCTCTTCCCAGGCAGGTGCTGTGCTGCTAAGCCACATCCCCGGCCCCGTTTGTAACCTTTTGTTAGGGTTTAAATTCAATTTAGTGGCTGATTTTCTAAATGTGTTTTTGTTGGTTGGATTTGAAGTTACCCTGAACAGTTCACTGTGGAATTTTCATTGTATAATAAGGGCATATACTGTACATTAGTCAAACTTTATTAACTCCAAAGAGCTCTGTCTTGAATTGAACATATTAAAGCAAAGGACCTAATAAGGCAAAATGTATAGCACACAGAAAATATATTGAAACATTTCCCCTGTCTAGCCTACTGAGTACAGCAGTGATTTTCTCAAGGATTTATCTTCTCTGGAGGTAATATTTTTCTGTTATTCCCTTCTTTTCCTAAGCTATCTCATCATATATGGTCTTCCAGGGAGGTGAGGGGGAATATATTAAATTTAGTAGCTCAAGTACTAAATTAATATATAACTTGTACATTTGATAACTATGTGTTATGCTCATTATTGGAAATAAAATTGATAAAGAACTAGGACACCTTCAAATGAAATTTTGCCTAATGGTATCTTAAGTTAGATTACTATATTGCCCTTCAAAGTTATTTTAAAATGTTAATGTTGCTGATACATTGTGTTGTCTCTTGATTTCAGGCACTGGAAATACTGTCATTGAAGCTGTAAAGGTTCTTATAGAACATGGAGTTCAACCCAGTGTTATAATCCTACTCAGTCTCTTCTCCACTCCTCATGGTAAGTTCAGCATGAGACAGTAACCAGAGCTCCAGATGGTCATGAAGTGGGTAAGTGTGACTCCTGTCTAGCCTCTCATCCTGTGGAAAAGTTTAGTTAACTACATATTAAATCTAAATCTAATTTTGGTAGTTATAAATTGTATTTGTCATCTCTAAACTTTATGAAAATATTTTACACCATTTTTTTTTTCCGAAATGGAGTTTTTCTCTCTGGTCTTGAACTCCTGGGCTGAAGTGATCTCCTTTCTCAACCTCTCTAGTAGTTGTACTACAGGAGTGAGCCACCATACCTGACTTATTTTGCACCATTCTAATGTTGAAATTCAAATGGAGAAGTATGAAATAAGTCGTTAAAAAGAATTGAAATTGTTTTCCTAGTGTCCCTGCTAGGGCCTAGAAATAGCTGAAAGATCTTTGTTTCCTCTGGCTCTCCACTTGAGAGCCAAACAACCTGTGGTCTTACTGAAGTAAGTTTTGTAGTAAAGTTAAGAGCTAAATTTTTTAAAATTAGATTTTGACTCGTAGGGCACAGTGAGAAAACTGTTTTCAGTTTCCTGCAAAAAAATGTGCCAAATTTAAGACGCTAGCTTTTTACCATATAATTTATGACAAATGGGGGTGTAACCTAAGAAAATAGTTATTGATGCACATAGGAATTTTGTTTTTAGGATGTTCTTGTAGAGTTACCTAGTATAAAAAATTTGAAAGTATATAATTGACTAACAAGGAAATGGGTAAATAAATGTACATTCAAAGGATGTAATATGTAACTGTCAAATCATGTTTTTAAAAAATATTTAAGTATATCAAGAAATATAGATGTAAATAGCATTAAATACAAAATAAAAAGCACATAAACAATAACAGAATTAGAATGCTGTGAAATACTATCACCAAGTTTAGTGATGACCAATACAGATTATGTCTTTTGTAACTACCAAAATGAGACTTGTTTTTTTTTTTTTTTTTGTGGGTACCGGGGGTCGACCTCAGGACCTCGCGCGCCAGCAGGCACCCATGCCGCTGAGCGATATCACTGGCCCTTTTCTCGTATGTGGGTTCCGGGAGTTGAACTCGGGCCCTTGCGCTTGCCAGGCAGGTGCTGATGCCGCTGAGCCATCTCACCGGCCCTGAGACTTGGGTTTAATACACAGAACTTAATAAATCTTTCCTCAGCGTGAGAGGTTACACAGATATACAATACTGTTTCAAAATGCACACACAATATTAATAGTGATCATTTTAGTGTAGTAAGATTCTAAGTGATTTTCATTTTATCTTTAAGCTTTTTGGGGGCTATTTTCTAAATATTATACAACGAGTTCATATTTACTTCGTAGTTGAAAATAGAGGTGGCTTCTCTAGTCAGGGAGTTTCCTCATTTCCAGACATTCTAAGTCCCAACCAACCCTGAAGAAGTCACAAGATATCTAGTTAGGAAGGCTGCTTTTCAGTAGGCTGTTGCATAGGAATTGTGGCCTATTTGATAATTTTAGTGCCTTGTAACCAAAAATTACATGTAGTTCAAACACTGATGGTGACAAAGAGTGATTTGCTTGCTCATCTCATATATATGGTATATATGATATATATAGGATATGTATGGTATATATGATATATATGATATATATAATATTTGTCATATATATATACACACCTCAGTTCAAGAATGCTTTTATTTGTGAACAGTTTGGCTTGCAAACAGAAACATTTGGCAAAATTTTGTTTTGTTTGCGAACTCTGCATCAGGTGACAAACACGACCGCGGCCATCTTTTTTGCACAAACACGAATGTGGCCATTTTCCCTAGAATTGTGGAATGAATTAAGTTTGTGAACCGAGGTATGTATGTATATATGTATATATGTATATGTATGTATATTTATGTATATATGTGTATGTATATGTATGAAAGACACTGGCGTCATTGAAAATATTGAGATAATTCAGTAACTATCCACCTTTGGGAATGGAAAAGTAATCTCTTCAGTTCTAATGGTATTCATTAGAATAATATACTACTGTTTGACACTGTAGGTGAAAAAAAAGTGTTAGCCTGTGGCAGCATTTGCTATAGCTTTTTTAGTTTAAATGGGGTCTAAATCAGTCCTAATTTCCTGCCTGTAGCTCTCCTCCCAAAACTAGACTCCTTACTTCTAAAAAAGCTAGCTTGCTCTGATGGACTCAAGAAGTCTTGCAAGTGTTTCACAGTGTTCCAGTTGGGAACCCTTCATTTTATGTGTGATACTCTTTTTCTTTAGAAAAGATTGAATTCTCTCATTCCAGCCACCTTCAAAATAAACAAATAATATATATGCATCCATGTTTATAGCAGAACAATTCATAATAGCTAAATCTTGGAAACAACCCAAATGCCCCTCAACCGAGGAATGGATAAAAAAGATGTGGTTTTTTAATATATAATGGAGTACTACTCAGCCATAAAGAAGGATAAACTGGAGGCATTTATATGTAAATGGATGCGACTTGACACCATACTGATAAGTGAAATAAATCAGACCCATATGTGCAAACATTGTATTGTCTCTGTAATGTGAGAAACTGAATGAGTAAATAAGATCCAAAATGTATAATAGATATTGTGAATTGGGAAGAAACTGTTCAAAAGAAAAGACAGCTATGATGGGGGAAAGCAGAAAGGAAGAAAGGGAAAAAGAAAAAAAAATATACACAGGATAGTTAAGATAGTTACACAGCTAGTTTCTCTTAGTTCATTGAAAAGAAAGGTTTGTGCTAATATTGCTTGGACAAGATATCACACCTATATCGTGTACTCTGAATAATTCCTATGAAGACAACAACACGCAATGTATTAATTATTGTAACTGTCCTACTAACCTGTTTTGAAACTCTGTTTCATTGTTATTTTTATTTTTTTTCTCTTTAAAATAAAATAAACAGTCTTCTGGGGAAGGTTACTATAACAATATACTTTCAATTCTTGGATGTAAAAAATTTTGATTTTAAGAATTTGTTAGTGAGAGAGCAGGGGCATTCTCTGAGTACTATCGAAGTCTTTCAGATATCAGACATTACATAAATAAAGAGATTATCCACATCTGACTCAGTATCCAAAGGCCATTACTCTGTCCTCTGTCAATATTAGATATAGTGACAATAACTATAAAATTCCTGAATCTTCACTAGTCTTACCAAATATTCTGGCATAGTAACAATATTTCTTCTACTTTTTGAAGGTGCCAAATCAATCATTCAAGAATTTCCAGAGATCACAATTTTAACTACTGAAGTTCATCCTGTTGCACCTACACATTTTGGACAGAAATACTTTGGAACGGACTAAGTTATTGAAGGAAAGTGAAATATGTAATATGACAGTTATATTTTGATTTTCTATTTGTTTTACTAATTTGAGGAATGATGGAAAAAAAGATGATAAAGATGATTTTTAACTTTGAAAGTAGGGTATAGTGAAAAGGAAATATTTAAAGTGTATTAATTTTATTTAATTATTTCTTGATGGTTAGCACCAAATTCAACAGTGAAGCACACACACAATCCTTAGAAAAGATGGAAATTTTAATAATATGCTAATACAAATTGGTGAACCCTGAGTGCATTGAAATTGTTCCTTAATTTATGATCCTTAGTTTGGAGGTTGCTTACAACTACAAAGAAAATCTAAATAAGAGTCAGTTTTTTGGCCCACTGTACTTTGCATTTTGTTTTTTGTGTTTTTAGCTGTAGTAATGTTTCTTGTATGTGACTATTGTCATCTTCCTCTACTCTGTACTTCCTGGCTTTGTACATACTGGTAACTTGGAGAGAGAAACAGTATGCCTTTGGGGATTTTATATTTTCCTTAATATATTCGATTCATAGACCCAGGATGTGTGGTTAACTTTTTAGTTTCTCATGACTCCTTACCAAACTGTATGTTATTGGTAGGTGCTTTGCCAAGGTACAATATGGTGAAGAAAATGACTGGGCACTTTTAGTAACTGGAACTGAAACATTAATTGATACAGACTAAACCAGGGATATCTGAATGCTGACAAAGGAGAGCATCAATGCCATCAATCCTCTAGAAAAGAATTTGTAGTGATTTTTCTGAGGGGTGGGCAAAGAAATGGTTTCTTGCTAGATTTCATGGCCAATAAGTAAATTAAAATACATCATTTTAATTTGGATGTGTCTACTAGAGTCTTTGATTTGGAAATTAGTTATTTTGCATGTTTGTCAACTGTAGATTTATTGCAATAGAGAAAATATATTCTTTTTAAAAATTCCCAAGATTTATATGTGTTCATATTTAAGCTTCTGAAAGGGAGAGACACCATTTTAGAAATCAATCTTTGTGTTCTAAAATCTGCTTGTGAAACCTTGATCCCATTTTACATTGATAATAAAACATTTTAACAATGGTGGCTGGCTCATTACTTGATTAATTATACTCTCATAGCCCCATAGGCAGCTGTTATGGGCTTCTGTTCAAAAATACCTAAAATAGGGCCGGTGAGATGGCTCAGCGGCTTAAGCGCCTGCCCGGCAAGCGCGAGGGCCCGAGTTCGACTCCCGGAACCCACATACGAAAAAGGGGCCGGTGATATCGCTCAGCGGCACGGGCGCCTCCTGGCGCGCGAGGTCCTGGGGTCGACCCCCCGGTACCCACAAAAAAAAAAATACCTAAAATAGCAGAACCAAAGCTGATGAAAGTCAGCAAAGATTGGGTGGAGAAAAGAAACCTGGTATAGAATGGATTATATTTTACCTTTGGAGCCTAGAATACTAGAATAACTTTATTCTATTTTTCTCTTTATTTTTGAACACTGTCATATAATTAGCTGAAATTAATGGATAGATTATTCACATTACAGTTCTTCCATGGCAAATGTTGCCTTCAGGTTCTTCTTGAAATTCTCATCTATTTCAGTTTAATGTTTTGATACAGTGTGGATTTTGTTTATTCCTGATTAATAGAAGCTGCAACTAAAGTTGTTGTTGTTATAGTAATGGGGACTGAACCTAGGGTCTTCTCACAGAACTACATCCCCAATATTTTGTTTATTTTGAGACAGAGTTTCTAAGTTGCTCAGGCTGCGCTCAAACTTACAGTCCTCCTGCTTCAACCTCCCGGTGCTGGGATTGTAGGTGTCCCCCATCATGCCCAGCTTGCAACTGAAGTTAATTAAAGCCAAAGTCTTTATCTCCTTGCCTCAGGAAAGATGTGAGCCAGCATCCAAATTTGCATAAATTTGATTGTTGCATTGAATTAGTTGGAAAGAATGAGATACCTACCACTGTAGGAGTTAGTGCTTCTGAATTAGTGCTTAGGGATTCAAAGTTTGTTTGAAGTGACTTTCCAGAACATCATGTAAATTTATATTCAAATGTAGGTGTAAAACTGTATTTCTAGCATCTTCTCTTTATATCATTAGGTATTTTTAGATCTAACATGTCTTTGGTCCTTTTTATTAGTGAACATGATTGGGAATTGGTCACATTTGGTTCCTACATGGATAGCCTCATAAACAGTAGGAATTATTCAATGGGGTGGTATTCTCCACTGATGTTTGTCCTCTACGTACCTGTAGATTTGAAGAAAAATTATAACTTTCTTTTGGAATGTTGGTATGTTTTAACAAATGAAGCATTACTTGGAGGGTTAATCATTTACAATTTTCTAACATTGATGCAAGACTAACAGATCACTTACAATTTTCTAACATTGATGCAAGACTAACAGACTATTCAAAACAGAATTGTTTTAGTGACATGAACTTCAGAGCAGTATAAACTGTGTAGATACCTTATTAAAAAAACAAAAAACCTATCAAGCAGAGTGCTGTGGCACACACCTATAACACCAGCTCTTCAGGAAGCTGAAGCAGGGGGATTGAAAGTTTGAAGCCAGCCTGGGCAACTTAGGAAGACCCTGTCTCAAAATAAAATTTTAAAATGTTGGCGATATAGGTCAATAGTAGACCATTTGCCTAGCAGGCATAAGATCTTGGATTCAATTGCCAGCACTGCAAAATAAAATAAAACAAGGAATATATATTAAAAAAAACTCTAGCACAATAAAAATAAAGTATATATATACACACACATCTCAAAACTTGAGTGAACATCAGAATCCCCTATAGGCCACAGATTGCTGGCCCCACCCCTGGATTTCTGATATATTTTTTATATTATCTTTGTGCTTTAAGCTTCTAGTTCAGTGATGGCAAATATTTTTTCTCTTTGGTTATTTCTTTTTTTAATCATTAGTTAAGTTTATTGGTACAGTTTAGATATATATAATGATCACATTCTTCATACGGAATTTGTACCTGTACATGATATATCTTGATTCTTATTTTTCCCCCATTCCCACCCTCTCCATTCTATCTTCCCCTTATTTACAAAAGCTTTGTTCCATTTTATCTTTCTTTTCTCATTTTTTTTCCTTTTTCCCTTCCTTGTTTTCCCTCTACCCCCTCCCTTCTGCCCCTTCCATTTGAACGTTTTCTTCCTGTTTCACAATATCTATTATACATTTTGGTCCTTATTTACACTTATAGTTTCTCACTCCAGAGAATGCAGTATTTACACATGTGTGTCCGACTTATTTGACTTACGATTATGGTCTCTAAATGCATCCATTTACCTATAAATGTCTCAAATTTATCCTTTATGGCTGATATTACTCCATTGTATAAAAAAATTATTCTTTATCTGTTCATCGGATGATGAGCCTTTGTGCCGTTTCAAAGATTTAGCTATTAGAAACTGTGCTGCTATGAACATGGGTGTGCATATATCACTGTGGTGTGATGCTTATAATTCTTTTGGGAAGATAACCAAGAGGGGGGATACCTGGGTCAAATGGAACCTTTAATTTTATTTTTTGAGGAATCTCCATATTGATTTCCAGGAACAGATAGCAAAATTTTTTGCCATTCTGTGGGTTGTTGCTCTACTCTGTCAGTGATTTCTTTTGCTGTGAAGAACCTTTTTAATAAGATGAGATCCCAGTTGTTGATTCTTTGTAATATTTCCTATGCAGTTGGACTTTTATCATAAAGTCTTTCCTATTCCTGTGTCTTCAAGAGTTCTACCTATTCTCTCTTCCAGCAGATTATTTCCATTTTAATACTGGGGACCTGGCCAAGATCCCAAACTGCCTGTATGAGGGGTACAGTGAAAGGATGAAATAAGAAACAGAGACATTTTTAGTAATACATGATGGGGGGCTGGGAGGCCAATGCCTCAGGATGGGGAGAGACAAAGACACTGTAAGCTAGCCAGTATCTATTAGCCAGTGTATGGGAGAGGGTAGGGTGCTCTTCCTGAAACAGCATAGAGGCTGTGGTAGAATGGGCAAGTTTAACACCATAAAGGAAACAAGCCAAGACTCATCCCCACACCTGGGTGCTAATCTCTTTTTAATTAATTAATTACTTAATTAATTTTTAAAGACAACAAGTAAACATTCTCATGTATTAACAAACTCAAGCATTAGAGAATGTACAAATACCTTTTGGAGAAAAATATTACTCAGTATAAGATTAAGCCATGTAAAAGCAATGTAAAAATAGAAGACTAAGGAATGGAATAGTCACAGTGAAATTGCATTTTCATACTAGGGAAACAATATGATGTTTACAAATGTGCATCCGGTTTATTTCACTTGTGAGTATTTTCTTGAGTTGCATCCATTTACCTATAAAATTTTCCAGTTTATTTTTCTTTATGGCTGAGTAGTACTCCATTGTATAGAAATACCACATCATTTTTATCCATTCCTCGGTTAATGGGCATTTGGGTTTCCACGATCTAGCTATTACAAATTGTGTTGCTATAAATATGGGTGCACATATAACGCTGTGGTATGATGTTTTTAATTCTTCTGGGAAGATGCCCAGAAGGGGAATAGCTGCGTCAAATGGGACCACCAATCCTAGTTTTTTGAGGAATCTCCACACTGATTTCCACAGTGGCTGCACCAGTCGACACTCCCACCAACAGTGGAGAAGGGTTCCTTTTTCCCCACAGCCCCTCCAGCATTTGTTACTAGTTGACTTCTTGATACTAGCCATTCTTTCTGGGGTGAGATGGAATCTCAGTGTTCTTTTAATTTGCATCTCTCAAATGACTAGTGATGTTGAACATTTTCGCATATATTTATTTGCCATTTGTATTTCTTCATCTGAGAAGTGTGTATTCATCTCAGATGCCCATTTTTGGACTGGGTCTTTAAATTTGGAAGGTCTGATTTTTTTGAGTTCTTTGTATGTTCTCGATAGTAATGCTTTGTCTGAGGAACAGCTGGCAAACATTTTTTTCCCACGTGGTGGGTTGTCTCTTCACTCTGTTGGTGGTTTCTCTTGCTGTGCAAAAGCTTTTTAATAAGATGAGATCCCAGATGTTGATTCTTTGTGCTACTTCCTGTGCGATGGGGGATTTATTCATAAAGTCTTTGCCTACACCAATGTCTTCAAGAGTTTTACCTATTCTATTTTCCAAGAGATTTAATGTTTCTGTTTTAATATTTAGCTCTTTGATGCATTTTGCATTTAGTTTAGTGCACGGTGAAAGATATGGGTCTAATTTTAATCTTCAGCATGTGTAGAGCCAATTTTTCCAGCACCATTTATTAAAGAGGCTATCTTCCTTCCAGTGAATTTCTTTGGCACCTTTGTCAAAGATAATGTGGCTTAGTATGTCTGGAGTTGTTTCTGCATCTTCTAATCTATTCCATTGATCTTTGGGTCTGTTTTTTTGCCAATACCACACTTTTTTATCACAGTAGCTTTATAGTATAATTTCAAATCAGGGATTTTGATGCCCCCTACCTTGCTTTTGTTGCCCAGAGCTGCCTTTGCTATTCTAGGTCTCTTCTGGTTCCAGAAGAATTTTAGGATTGTTTTCCCTAATTCTGTGAGACATGTTGTTGGAATTTTTATCGGAATTGTATTAAATCTGTATAACAGTTTTGGAAGTATGGCCATTTTCACTATATTGGTTCTTCCAACCCAAGAACAAGGGATATCCTTCCATTTTCTGATATCCTCTTCAATCTCCTTTTTCAGAGTACTGTAGTTTTCAGTGTAGAGGTCCTTTACATCCTTTGTGAGGTTGATTCCTAGGTATTTCATTTTTTTGAATGTTATTGTGAAAGGTATTGTTTCCCTAATTTCTCTTTCAGTAAGTTTGTTATTTGTGTACAGAAAGGCTAATGAGTTTTGAGTATTGACTTTGTATCCAGCTACACTACTGAATTTGCTTATTAAATCTAGCAGTTTTTTAGTGGAGTTTTTGGGGTCTTCTGTGTAGAGTATCATGTCATCTGCAAATAATGATAATTTATCTTCTTCCTTTCCAATCATTATTCCCTTTATTTCTTTCTCTTGTCTAATTGCTCTGGCTAAAGTTTCCAGAACTATGTTGAATAAGAGTGGGGACAGTGGACATCCTTGTCTTGCTCCTGATTTTAGAGGGAAGGCTTTCAGTTTTGGGCCATTTAGTATAATATTGGCTGTTGGTTTGTCATAGATAGCTTTTACCAGGTTGAGATAAAGACCCTCTATTCCAATTTTCTGTAGGGTTTTTATCATGAAAAGGTGCTGGACTTTGTCGTAAGCTTTTTCTGCATCTATTGAGATGATCATGTGATTTTTGTCCTTGGTTCTGTTGATATGGTGTATTACATTTATTGATTTATGTATGTTGAACCATCCCTGCATCCCAGGGATGAATCCAACTTGGTCATGGTGTATAATCTTCTTGATGATTTGTTGGATTCTGTTTGCCAGTATCTTATTAAGGATTTTTGCATCTATGTTCATTAGGGAGATTGGCCTGTAGTTCTCTTTCTTAGTTGGGTCCTTCTCTGGTTTTGGTATCAGGGTAATGCTTGCTTCCAGGAATGAATTTGGGAGTATTGCTTCCCTTTCAATTTCATTAAAAAGTTTGAGAAGTAGTGGCATTAGGTCTTCTCTAAATTTCTTGTAGAATTCGGCAGTGAATCCATCAGGGCCTGGGCTTTTCTTTGTTGGGAGGTTTTTAATTACATCTTCAATTTCATTGGTTGATATTGGTTTATTTAGGATTTTTAAATCTTCTTGATTCAACTTTGGTAATTCATATGTATGTAGGAATCTGTCCATTTTTCTGCATTTTCCATCTTAGTAGAATATAGATTTTTAAAATAGGTATAGATGATCGTCTGGATTTCTGCAGGGTCCGTCGTGATATCACCCTTTTCATTTTCAATTGCATGGATTTGAGTCTTTTCTTTTTTTAATAAGGCTGGATAAGGGTTTGTCAATCTTATTTATTCTTTCAAAGAACCAACTTTTTGCTTCATTGATTCTTTGTATTGTTTTTTTAGTCTCCAATACATTAATTTCTGCTCTGATCTTTATAATTTCCTCCCTTGTATGGGCTTTTGGCTTAGCCTGCTCTTCTTTTTCTAGAAGTTCGAGGTTCACCATTAAGTTGTTTATTTGCGCTTGCTCTATTTTCCTAATATAAGTATTTAATGCTATAAATTTCCCTCTTAGGACTGCTTTCATTGTATCCCATAAGTTCCGGTGTGTTGTACTGTCATTATTATTCAGTTGTAGAAATTGTCTAATTTCATCTTTAATTTCATCTGTGACCCATTGGTTGTTCGGGTGGGTGCTGTTTAATTTCCATGTGTTTAGGGAGTTTTTGTGATTTCTTTTGCCATTGATTTCCAATTTCATTGCACTGTGGTCTGATAATATACATGGGATAATTTCTATTCCTTTGCATTTACTTAAGCAGGTTTTATGAGCTAGTATGTGGTCTATTTTGGAGAACGTCCCATGTGCAGCTGAGAAGAATGTGTATTCTGATGTTGTGGGGTGGAACACTCTGTAGACATCTACTAAGTCCATTTGTTCAAAAGTTTGGAACAGTTCTATTATTTCATTGTTGATTTTCTGTCTAGTTGATCTGTCTTTTTGTGACAGTGGAGTATTGAGATCTCCCAATATAATTGTATTAGTGCTTATTTGATTTTTCATGTCCTTTAGTATTTGTTTTATATAGTTGGGTGCATTGGTATTTGACGCATGTATATTTATGATCGTTATCTCTTCCTCTTGGATTGTTCCCTTTACAAGGATGTAATGACCATCTTTATCTCTCTGAATCATTCTTGGCTTGAAATTCACTTTGTCTGCAAAAAGAATAGCTACCCCTGCTTTTTTCTGGGTTCCTGTTGCATGGAGTATTGTTTTCCATCCTTTGACTTTCAGTCTATCAATTTCTTTTTGAATTAAATGTGTTTCTTGTATACAGCATATTGTTGGATCTTGCTTCTTGATCCATTTTGCCAGTCTGTGCCTTTTGATTGGTGAATTGAGACCGTTAACATTGATGGTTAAAACTGATATGTATTGACTTATACTTGTCATGATATTTTCCTGTTGTTGGTTCCCACTCTTTTTTTGTTTTTCCCCTTTCCCACTGTTTAATTATCTGCCCTGCCTGGTGGTTCCCTTCTGTTGAGGTTCCTATCTCTTTCTAGAATGTCCTTCAGAACATTTTGGAGTGCTGGTTTGGTGGTCATAAATTTTCTCAGATGTTCTTTGTCATGGAAGTATTTTATTTCTCCATCAATTTTGAAAGATAGTTTTGTGGGGTACATCAATCTGGGTTGAAAATTATTTTCCTTTAGAGCTTGAAATACGTCATTCCAAGCTCTTCTTGAATTGAGGGTTTGTGCTGAAAAGTCAGCTGTGATTCTGATGGGTTTTCCTTTATAGGTGATTTGTCTCTTCTCCCTAACAGCTTTTAAGATTCTGCCCTTCTGTTGAATTTCTGGGATCTTGACTATGATGTGTCTGTCTGAAGGTTTTTTTGGGTCATGTCTAGTTGGTGTTCTAAAAGCTTCCTTTATGTTTTGGTCAAATTCTTTTTCTCTTCCAGGGAAGTTCTCTGTAATAATGTCTTTGAACAAGGTTTTAATGTCATTGATGCTATCTCCTGCTTTTTGATTTATTCCAATTATTCTTAAGTTGTTTATCTTTGAGTCATCTTGCAGCTGCTGAATTGATTTTTCATGGTCCCTTGCTGTTTTTAAGAATTCTTTCTTTTCATGATCACTAATTGCAAGCCTGTCTTCTATATCTGAGATGCTGTCCTCACATTGGCTTAATCTGCTACAAATACTTTGAATGGAATTTTTGTTCTCTTGGATATCTGCTTGTATCTGCCTTATGGATTCCATTTCTTTCCTATGCTGAGCATTCATGGTTTCTATAGTTTTCTTAAGCTCATCTATTTTTTTTGTCTGTATCAGCTATAGTGTCCTTAAGCATAGTCTTCATTGTGGACATTATCTCTGCAGTTATCTGTGAAATTATTTCTGTTTTAATTTTTTCCAGAGCCTCATTCAGTTGTTTTGTTTTTACCCCTTGAGATAGGCCAGGTGGGTGGCTTTCAGATTGTCCCACCTCATTGCCCCCTAGGTTTGCCTTTGGTGAATTGGATGTGTGGGGTTGCATCTTGTTTAAGTGTCATCTCATTTTTCTTTCTTTAATTTAATTCCTGGGGTGATGTTTATAAATTACCTATGATAGGTTACATTATTGCTAGTGTTCAAGATCTTTAGAAGATGACTACTTCTCTGCAGTATCTTCCAAGTGGAGCTTGCTTTTGGGTTTTGAGCTTTCTGCCAGATCCTACCTCTTCAATTCATTGGATGTGAGAAGTTGCTACCTGTTTGGCCCAGTCCTTGAATCTTTGGTACTGTGTCACTGTATTTTCTGTGTTCCTTAGTCAGTATCAATCATGAAATATCAGGAAGGAAAGCTGTTTAGAACAATTATTTCACATTTGGCTATAATGGTAACTGAAGCATCAAACACAGCCTAGAAAATGACAGACTGAGCTAACCAGTTATTTACCACTTTTAGCCGTATAAAGTAGAGTTGCGGTTATATAATTAAATCTAAAACACACCAGAAAAATTATATGCAGTATACAAGTCCTTAGTATGTCAATTTTTCCCCTCAGGAGTTTAAATTTAAGATGAGTTAAGGAGGAAATAGAGTATTGGGAGAAGAGGAAGGAATTAGATGTAAGGTTAGAGGACCAGGAGGGATCCCACTAACGTTGGGATACTGGTGCAGAGGACTGGTGGGAAAAAGAGAAGGAAGGGATAGAAGGAAGAACAGATCACAACCACAATCACAAAGAGGTTAGAGGCGCTGTTTACACTCACATAAAAACCAGAGAGAATAATGAAGGAAAGAGCAAATAGACAAACAGAAACAAAAATGGAAAAATGGAGCCAGGAGCGGCCCTTTGGTGGGGCGGTGAGCAGAGCGTGGACTTTCAGGCAGAGACCAGTCTCATTCGCCTGCTGCTGTCAGCGCACTGCTTTCGCGCCACTCTGATTTTCACCACGCCCCCCACAATGGCGCCGGGCCAGTCGCTCTCTGGCGTGGGACAGGTGTGGCTGAGAGACCAGTCTCATTCACCCGCCGCCCTCAGCGCACCTCCGTGGGTCTGAGAGGCACCGTGCTGCCCTGTCCGGAGCACGAGTTCCCAGCGCTGTTTTCCCATTGCTCTGATTTTCGCCACACCCCCCACAATGGCACCCAGCCAGTCACTCTCTGGCGCGGGGCAGCTGTGGCTGAGAGACACTCACTGCCGGCCAGTGCTGTTCTCCATTGCTACCCTGCCCCGCGGCTGTCTCACGATCCTCCGTGGGGGCTCCCTGGGCGCTAGCTGTCACCGTGTGTCCGCAGCTTTGAGCTTCTGTCACGCAGCTATTCCTGGGATGGTAGAAGGTGCGCGCTTGGGGTCTGTTCCTTCTTTGTTGAAAAGTCCCCTTCACTGGTGCCGGGGGTCCCAAGCTGCGCTTCAGAACTTTTTTGGGTCTCGGGGAGGCATCTCCCCCCCTCCTGCGCTCTCCCGGTCACTATATTCCCGTAGTCCAATGGCAACTTTTAGAGAGTTTCGCTGCGTGCTCCTTACACATTCGCCATCTTTCCCCCCCCCAATTTCTTCTTTAATTTCATCTGTGACCCATTAGTTGTTCAGTAGGGTGCTATTTAATTTCCATGTGTTTAGCAAATTCTTGTGGTTTCTTTTGCCATTGATTTCCAATTTCACTGCACTATGGTCTGATAATATACATGGGATAATTTCAATTCCTTTGCATTTACTTAAGCAGGTTCTATGAGCTAGTATGTGGTCTATTTTGGAGAACGTCCCATGTGCAGCTGAGAAGTATGTGTATTCTGATGTTGTAGGGTAGAACACTCTGTAGACATCTACTAAGTCCATTTGTTCCAAAGTTTGGTTCAGTTCTAATATTTCATTGTTGATTTTTCATCTAGTTGATCTGTCTTTTTGTGACAGTGGAGTATTGAGATCCCCCAATACAATCGTATTAGTGCTTATTTGATTTTTCATGTCCATTAATATTTGTTTTATATAGTTGGGTGCACTGGTATTTGTTGCACATATATTTATGATTGTTATCTCTTCTTCTTGGGTTGTTCCCTTTGCAAGGATGTAGTGATCGTCTTTATCTCTCTGAATCATTCTTGGCTTGAAATTCACTTTGTCTGCAAAAAGAATAGCTACCCCTGCTTTTTTCTGGGTTCCTGTCGCATGGAGTATTGTTTTCCATCCTTTGACTTTCAGTCTATGAATTTCTTTGTGAATTAAATGTGTTTCTGGTATACAGCATATTGCTGGATCTTGCTTCTTGATCCAATTTGCCAGTTTGTGCCTTTTGATTGGTGAATTGAAACCATTACTATAAATGGTTAAAACTGATATGTATTGACTTATCCTTGTCATGTTATTTTCTTTTTGTTGGCTCCCCCTCTTTTAATTTTTATTTTTCCCTCCCTCTCTTTAATCATTTGCTCTGCCTGGTGGATTCCTTCTGTTGGGGTTTCTGAAGTTGTAGTCCTTGTTATGCCTTTCTAGAATGTCCTTCAAAACTTTTTGGAGTACTGGTTTTGTGGTTATAAATTTTCTCAGATGTTCTTTGTCATGGAAGTATTTTATTTCTCCATCAGTTTTGAAAGAAAGTTTTGCAGGGTACATCAATCTAGGTTGAAGATTATTTTCCTTTAGAACTTGAAATACATCATTCCAAGCTCTTCTTGACTTGAGGGTTTGTGCTGAAAAGTCTGCTGTGATTCTGATGGGCTTTCCTTTATAGATGATTTGTTTCTTTTCCAGCTTTTAAGATTCTATTCTTATGTTGAATTTCTGGAATCTTGACTATGATATGCCTGGCTGAAGATTTTTTTTTTGATTGTGGCTAATTGGAGTTGTATAAGCCTCACTTATCTGAACATCAAATTCTTTTTCTCTACCAGGGAAATTTTCTGTGATAATGTCTGTGAACAGTGTTCTGATGTCATTTCTGCTATCTCCTGCTTTTTCATTGACTCCAATCAATCTTAAGTTATTCTTCTTTGCATCATCTAGCAGCTGCTGCATTGATTTTTCATTGTCCCTCGCTATTTTTAAGAATTCTTTCTTTTCATGATCACTCATTGCAAGCCTGTCTTCTATATCTGAGATCCTGTCCTCACATTGGCTTAATCTGCTACAAATCCTTTCAATGGAGTTTTTGTTCTCTTGGATATCTGCTTGAATCTGCTTTATGGAGTCCATTTCTTTCCTATGCTGAGCATTCATGGCTTCCATCATTTTCTTAAGCTCATCTATTTTTTTGTCTGTGTCTGCTCTAGCGTCCTTAAGTGTGGTCTTCATTGTGGACATTATCTCTGCAGTTATCTGAGAAATTATTTCTGATTTAAATTTTTCCAGAGCCTCATTCAACTGCTTTGTTGTTACCACTTCAGAGATGTCAGGTGGGTGGCTTTTGGTTTGTCCCACCTCACTGCCCCCTGGGTTTGCCTTTTGTGAACTGGATGTGTGGGGTTGCATCTTGTTTAATTGTGGTCTCATTTTCTTTTCTTTCTTTAGTTTAATTCCTGGGTTGCTGTTTGTAAATTGCTTATGGTAGGTTGCTTTATTGCTAGTATTTCAAACTCTTAGGAGATGGCTACTTCTCTGAGTTATTTTCCAGGTATAGCTTATTTTTGGGTTTTGAGCCTGATGCAATATCCTACCTCTTCAATTTGTTGGAGATAAGAAGTTGCTGCCTGTTTGGCCCAGTACTTGGTTCTTTGGTTCTGTGCTACAGTATTTTCTGTGATTCTTAGACAATCTCAGTCTTGGAATACCAGGAAGAAAAGCGCCAGTCAGTGTGTCCCTCTCGGCTGGTGCTTCTCTGTACCGCGGCATCTCGTGTTATTCTGCGGAGGTTCCCACTGGAGCCATGGATGGAGTGGCGGCCGCCCTTAATTCTGAGCTCAGCTGCTGTCCCCCCACAATGGCACCTGGCTAGTGGCTCTCTTGCGTGCCTGATGGCTGGGTGTCAGCCATCACCGCCAGTGTGTCCTTCACAGCCGCCGCTTCTCTGTACTACAGCATCTCACGTTCCTCCGCAGAGGTCCCCGCTGGAGCCGTGGGTGGAGTGGCAGCCACCCTGAGTTTCAAGTTCAGGTGCTGCCCCTGAGGAATGATTTTAACAGTGCTGGGTTACGTTATCAAAATCCTGGGTGCTAATCTCATTGAGTGAGAAGAAGGTGATTTCTGCATTCTAAAACTGGCCCACAAGGCAGGCAGGGCAAGGAGACCGTAGGACAGATACTATGTCAATTTACAATTCCCGGTCCCCAATAGTTTACTATTTATTTATTTATTTATTGGTTGCAGGATTGAAGTCAGGACCTCACACTTGCCAGGCAGGTGCTGTGCCACTTGAGCTATATCCCCGGCCAACATTTTAATATTCAGATCTTTTCTCCATTTTGATTTTAGTTTAGTGCATGATGATAGACATGGGTCCAGTTTTAGTCTTTGGCATGTGGAAAGCCAGTATTTCCAGCACTATATATTAAAGAGGCTATCTTTCTTCTGGTGTGAATATTTGGCCCCCTTGTCAAAGATAAGGTGGCTGAGTACATTTGGAATTGTTTCTGGATCTTCTAATCTGTTCCAGTGATCCTCAAGTCTGTTTTTTTGCCAGTACCATGCTATTTTTATCACAGTAGCTCTGTCATATCAAGTCATGGATTGTTATGCCCTCTGCTTTGCCTTTGATACCCACAGTTGTCTTTACTATTCTAGGTCTCCTCTGAGTAATGTTTTACTTATGTTTTCTCTTGTTTTGTGAGGTATGTTATTGGTATTTTGATTGGGATTGTATTAAATCTCTATAACAATTTTGGAAAATGGCCATTTTTACTATGTTGGTTCTTTGTACCCAAGAGCAAGGCATCTATTTTTTTTTTTTTTTTTTTTTTTTTTTTTGTACTGGGAACTGAACTCAGGGCCTTGCACTTGCCAGGCAGACACTGTGCCACTGAGCTATATCTCTGGTCCTCCATTTTCTGATATCCTCTTCCAGCTCCATTTTCAGAGTACTGTAGGTGTTGTAAAGAACTTTTACTTCCTTTGTTAGATTGATTCCTAAGTATTTCACTTTTTTTTGATGCTGTTGTGAAAGGTGTGGTTTCCCTAATTTCTCTTTCAGTGAGTTTGTATTTGTTTACAGGAATGCTGTTGATTGTTGATTGCTGACTTTGTATCCAGCTACGCAACTGAATTTGGTTATTAGATCTAGAAGTTTTTTGGTGGAGCTTTTGGGGTCTTCTATGTAGAGTATCATGTTCTCTGCAAATAATGATACTTTAACTTCTTCCTTTCCTATCTTTATTCCTTTTATTTATTTCTCTTGTCTAATGGCTTTGCCTAATATTTCCAGAACTGTATTGAATAGGAGTGGTGATAGTGGACATTCGTGTCTTGTTCCTGATTTTAGAGTGAAAGCTTTCAGTCTTTGACCATTTAGTATGATGTTAGCTGATGGTTTGTCATAGATGGCTTTTATCAGATTGAGATAGAGACCACTGTCTATTCCAGTTTTCTGTAGGGATTTTTAATGTGAATGGGTGTTGGACTTTGTCAAATGTTTTTTCTGCATCTATTGAGATGATCATATGGTATATTATATTTATTAGTTTGTGAATGTTGAACCATCCCTTCATCCTTGGGATGAATCCCACTTGGTCATGGTGTATAATCTTCTTGATAATTTGCTGCATTCTCTTTGCCAGTATCTTATTGAGGATTTTTGCATCTATGTTCATTAGGGTAACTGGCCTGTAGTTCTCTTTTTTGGTTGGATCCCTCTCTGATTTTGTATAATGCTTTCTTCCAGGAATGATTTGGGAGTATTGCTTCCATTTCAGTTTCATTAAAAAGTTTGAAGAGTAGTGGCATTAGATCTTCTCTAAATTTGTCATAGAATTTGGCAGTGAATCCATCAGGATCTGGGCTTGTCTGTGTTGGTAGGTTTTTAATTATATATTCAATTTCATTGACTAATACTAGTGTCTTTGTAATTTTTGTATCTTCTTGATTCAGCTTTGGTAATTCATATGTATCTAGGAATCTGTCCATTTCTTCTGTGTTTTCCAACTTATTAGAATAAAGTGTCATGAAATAGGTTTTGATGATCTTCTGGATTTCTTGAGGATCCATTGCTATTTCACACTTTTCATTCCTAACTGGATGTATTTTAATCCTTTCTTTACTTTTTAAAATAAGATTAGCTAGGGGTTTATCTTTTTATTTAGTCTTTCAAAGAATAAGCTCTTTGATTCATTGATTTTTTGTATTGTTTTCTTAGTCTCAATTGCATTAATTTCTGCTCTAATCTTTATAGTTTCCTCTCTCATATGAGTTTTGGGCTTGACTCGTTCTTCTTTTTCCAGAAGTTTGAGGTTCAACATTAGATTGTTTATTTGAGGTTGTTCTATTTTCCTGATGTGAGAGTTCACTGATATAAGTGTCCCTCTTAAGATTGCTTTCATTGCACCCCATAAGTTCTGCTATGTTGTATCAGCATTATCATTTAATTGTACATACTGTTTAATTTCTTCATTAGTTTCATCTGTGACCTAGTGGTGGTTTAGGAGGGTACTATTTAATTTCTGTGTGTTTATGTAGTGTTTATGGTTTCTTTTGCCATTAGTTTCCGATTTTATTGCACTATGGTCTGATAATATGCATGGGATAATTTCAATTCCTTTGCATTTACTTAAGTATGTTGTATGAGTTAGTATGTGGTCTATTTTGGAGAAAGTCCCATGTGCAACTGAAAAACAATGTGTATTCTGAAGTTGTGTGGTAGAACACTCTGTAAATGTCTAAGTACATTTGTTCACAGGTTTGGTTCAGTTTTGATATTTCTTTGTTGATTATTTTTGTCTGGTTTATCTATTTGTGACAGTGGGTTATTGAGGTCCCCCATTACAATTGTGTTAGTGCTTATTTGATATTTCATGTCCATTATTATTTGTTTGATATAGTTGGGTGCACCTGCATTTGCTGCAAATATATTTATGATTGTTATCTCTTCTTCTTGGAGTTTTCCATTAAGAAGTATGTAGTGACTTTGTCTCTCTTGATTGGTGTTGTCTTGAAATTCACTTTGTCTGCAAATGGAGTAGCTACCCCTGCTTTTCTCCACATTCCTGTTGCATGGAGTATTGTTTTCCATCTTTTGACTTGCAGTCTAAGAATTTCTTTTGAGTTAAATGTGTTTCCTCTATGCAGGAAGCTATTGGATTTCATTTCTTTTTTGTTTTTTAATGTGGCTACTGGCAGTCGAACTCAGGACCTTGCACTTGCCAGGCAGGTGCTTATGCTGCTAAATGCTATATCACCAGCCCCTGGATTTCATTTCTTGATTCATTGTGCCCTTCTGTTTCTTTTGATAGGTGAATTGAGACCATTTACATTGATAGTTATAACTGATATGTATTGGCTTATCCTTGTCATATTATTTTCCTTTTGTTCATTCCCTGTCTTTCCCCTCTGTTTAATTGCGTGCCTTGCCTTGTGGCTTCTTTGTATTGTTGTTCTTGGAATTGTGGTCTTTGTTATCTCTTTCTAAAATATCCTTCAGAACTTTTTTTGTTTGTGTTTTTGGGACAGGGTTTTGCTATGCAGTTCAGGCTGGCCTTGAACTTACTTTGTAGCCCAGACTGGCAATCCTCCTGCCTCAGCCTTCCAAGTGCTGGGATTACAGGCATGCACCACCATGCCTGTCCCCTTCTGAACATTTTGTAGCTCTTTTTCAGTGGTCATGAATTTCTTCAGTTCTTTGTAATGAAACTACCTTATTTCTTCTTTGATTTTGAAAGATAGTTTTGCAGGATACATCAGTCTGGCTTGGAGCTTGTTTTCTTTCAGGATATGAAATACTTCACTCAAAGCTCTCCTTGACTTAATGGTTCCTGTTGAGAAGTCTGCTGTGTTTCTGCTGGGCTTTATAGGTGATTTGTTTCTTTTTTCTAGCAGCTTTTAATATTCTGTTCTTTTGTTGAATTTCTGAAATCTGATTATTATATACTTAGTGTAGATTTATTTTGGTCATGGCTAATTGGTGTTCTTTATGCCTCACTTATCTGTATGTCAAATTCTTTTTCCATGCTTGGGAAGTTTTCGGCCCTTATTTCTCAGAACAGGATTTTTATGTCATTTGAACTGACTCCTGGTTTTTCTTTGACTCGTCAGTGGTATGTTGTTGTTCTTTGCCTCATCTTGCATTTGTTGGATTGATTTTTCATGATCGCTAACCATGCTCCTGTGTTCTATGTCTGATATTCTGTCTTCACTTCTGTTCATTCGGGTTTGCAAAATTTCAAGCAACTTTTAATTTCCTGGATATCTGTTTGGATCTCTTTTGTGGATTCCATTACTTTCTTATGTTGAGCATTTGTGGTTTCCATTATTTTCCTAAGCTTTTCTATTTTTTTTAAAATCTGTGTCTACATTCACTTAGCAAGTCCTTCATCAAGGTCATCATCTCTTTTTTTACCTGAGAGAGTATTTCTGATCTGATTTTCTCTATAGCTTCATCTGATTTTTTTTACTTCTGCTGCTATCATTTCAGAAAATTTAGGTGAGTGATTTCTTTCTTTTTTTTTTTTTTTTGTGGGTACCGGAGGTCAAACTCAGGACCTCGTGTGCCAGGAGGCGCCCGTGCCACTGAGCAATATCACTGTCTCTTTTTTCGTATGTGGGTACCAGGAGTCAAACTCAGGACCTCGTGCTTGCCAGGCGGGCTCTTATGCCACTGAGCTATTTCACCGGCCCCAGGCGAGTGATTTCTGATTTCCTCTATCTCATTGTCTTGTGGATTTGTCCTGGGTGGACTGGAGGTCTGGGGTTGCATTTTGCTTCTGCATCTTGTTATTTTCTATTTTTTAATTTTAACTTGTTTTCTGTGCTGATGCTTGTCTTAGGTAGCTTTATCTCTAGTATCAAGGTTTCCTTAGGAAATGTCTGTTCCTCTAAAATGTCTTTTACAAATAGCTGGCTCTTGGTGTTTGTTCCAAAATCTAGCTTCCCATTTTATTACAGATGAGAGGTTGCTATCTATTTGGCTCAGCACCCAGCCCTTTGGTACTGGACTATGGTGATGATTATGACCCCAGCTAATCATATAAGGGTGTTGTCATATAAGGGTGAACAGATAATTACATTAGGTATAGATTCTTAGCTGAAGTAGTACAATTAGCAATAACAATATCATCAAGTACAACCAGAAACTGACAAGCTGTATTAACCATTTATTTGGTACCTTTAACCATAGTAGCAAGAGCTATAGTTATATAACAAAATCCATCATAAACCAGGAACTTGTTTGCAATGAATTTCCTCTTGGTAGAGTGATTTTACCCTGTGGTGGAAATTTAAGAGGAATTGGGGCAAAACAGAGCAGAAACTGAAAAGAAATATAGCAGAAGCAAGGCTGAAGGACAAAGGGTGATCACCCAAGCTTTGGCAACCTGGAAAAGAGGATAAGAGAGAAAGGATGAAAGAGCAGAAGAATATCAAAGCAAACCTAAAAGACTAGAGACTGGTCATTCACATATAAATGCTGAAGAATCTAGAAGGACAGTTGAGGAATGAGACAGACAATAAATGTCAAAACCTAAACAACCCCCCCTAAAAAAAAGACAGAAAAAGGAAAATGAAACAAACTAATAAGCTGCTCCCAGCTCTGTGTACAGTTGGCCTGTCCAGGAACTTTCACAGCCTCCTCTGCTCCACACCACTGGCTCCTCTCAAGTGCTGGTCGCAGGGCAGAGGGGTGCTGCTGGTTAACCATACTCCTTGTCCTCTGTGCCCAACACTCTTTGTGACACTGGTATCAGGGCAGTGGGAGTGCTGGCTTCCGACTCCTTGTCCCTCCACACCCAAGACTGTGCTATTGATTGCAGGGCAGTGGGCGGTGCTGGCTTCCCACTCCTTGTTTCTCAGCACCTAAGACTTTGTATTGCTGCTCACGAGGTGGAGTGTGCTGGCTTCCAATTCCTGTTCCTCTGCCCCCAAGGTTGTTTGTGTCACTGGTGACAGGGCAGTGGGAGTGCTGACTTCCCAGCCCAATGCTGCTTGAAACCCACAGTCCATGTCCCTCTCTTGTGCAGGTCCATAGCGGGGCAGGAGGGGTTGTGCTGTTCCACTCTCTACCCTCATGTCACCACTGCAGTCCCTGACCTTGTTGTCGCTAGAGGTTCCATTTAGCCACTGTGGGTGCACACAAAACAACAATGAACAAAACAAAACATCTAGTGGCTTGGGGAGAGCAGCTTCCTGGTCACTTGCCCTTGTGTGTGCTGGTGAAATTTGCTGCCAGGCAGCAGCATCCTCTGGAGGAAGGCAAAAGCGGCGTGGGGCCTTATGTCCTGAATGTATCCTGTGTGGCTTGAGTTAGCCATGCTATTTCGGTCCATAGGTTTTTTTTTTGGAAGCTTCCCCAGTGGTGGTCCTGCTCTACATGCAGGCAGGAGACCCACAGGCAACACTGTGTATTGGATGATTGCTTTATAAAGTCCTGTGTCTGTTTTGTTTGATCTCCAATTCACTTGTTTCAGATTGATTTTGGCATCAGGGTGTATGTCCCTCCCTTTCTTTCAATTACCTGCATTTTTAGTTGATTTCTCTGAGTAGCTCCAATATGACTTCTCCTCTATTCAACCATGTTGATTCCCCCCTGGAGTTTCTGATTTAATAGGTCTGGGTTAGAACCTGAGGATTTAATTTCATAACAAATTCCCAGGTAGTGTTGATGTTACTAGTCTGAGGACCACATTTTGATTTCAGATATTTGTTTTATAATATAGTTATTTAACAATATGTTTTTCTATGCAGATTGATTTAGCAGTCCCTCATAAATTTTGATGTTGTGTTTTCTATTTTCATTCAGGTAAAAAACTCCTCATTTCCTTTTTTATTTCTTATCCCAGAATTGTTTATTTATTTCTATTGGAAGTGCCTTCATCCGTTTTTTTTTTATTTAGTTAATTATTTTTGGATTATCTCATTCAATCTATTCATTTTTTCTCATTTTATTAGTATATGTTTGTAGTGCATAATGATTGCAATTACTATGGGGTTTGGTACACGTACATAACATATCTTAATTCTTTTTTCATCCCCTTCCCTCCCTCCATCTCTTGTTTCCCTTCCTTTTTGCAAAACTTCTATCCCAGGGTTATTTAGAAGTGTGTCATTTAATTTCCAAATATTTATAGAATTTTCTAGATTTCTTTTTGTCATTGCTTCCTAATTTCATTATGTTCAAAGAATATATGGTGTATTATTTTAATCCTTTTAAATTTATTGAGACTTGTTTTATGCCTTAGAATATAGTTTCACTTGGTAAATTTTCCATTGTGATTGAAAAATATGTGTATCCTGTGCTGCTGGATGGAGAGTTCTATAAACGTCAATCAGGTGAAGTTGGTTGATAGTTATTCAGATCTTCTATTTCTTTACTGATTTTCTGTCTACTGTTCTATCAGTTATTGGGAGAGGGATATTGAAATCTTGGACTAACATTTTCTCCTTTTGTTCTATCAGGTTTTGCTTCATATATTTTGTATCTCTGTTGTTAAGTGGGTAAACTTTTAGTATTTTGTTCCCTTGATGACTTGACCCTTTATCATTACAGCATTTCCATCATTCCTTTTATCACTGTTAGTACTTTTGTTCTGAAATCTGCTTTGACTGATGTCATTATGGATATTATAGCTTTCTTTCAAATAGTGTTAGCATGGCATAGCTTTTCCTATCTTTTTACTTTCAAACTATTTGTGTTTTTATATTTCATCTGGGTTTCTTGTAGGCAGCTTATATTTAGTTCTGACTTTTTCATTTAGTTTGACAGTCTCTGCCTGATATTTATTTACATATGAGACAGGGTCTTGCTATGTTGCCCAACCAGTCCTCTTCCCTCAGCTTGCTAATTAGGTGGGATAATCAACACAGGCATGATACACCACACCTGGTTTTCTACCTATTTTCTGGGGACATTTAGACCATTTTCATTTAATGAGATTATTATTATGATTGGTTTTATATCTACCATCTTGCTGTTTGCCTTCTGATGGTTCTTCATTCACTTTCCTCTATTTCTTCCTTTGTTTAGATTATTATGTATGATTCCATTTTTATCTATTGCTGGCTTATTAAATATAATGTTTTGTTCTTTTAAAGGCTCCTTTAAGCTTTATAGTATATACCTTTAATTTACCACAGTCTGCTTAAAGTATAAGAAATTAAACAGTGTACTTTCATTTTTGCCTCACTGTCATTTTTGCTTTTCTTTGATGAGAAATCTGCTATTCTTCCATTTACATGTAATGTAATTACTGATAAATTATGATTTACATCTTTCCTTTTGCTGTTTGTTTTCTATATGTCTTTCTATATCCATTCTGCTTTCTTCTTTATTGTTTAGATATTTTCTAGTGTACCTGTGATGGGTATACCAAAGACTAACTCCATGACTCATAGGACTCAGAAGTCATGGTTATGGTTTATTACAGAAAAAGGAAGAAAGGAAAATTAGTAAATAAAATGGCCATGTAGTGCAAAATCTGTAGGGAACCAGACACAAGCTCCTAAGTGTCCTTTTCCCGTGGAATTATACCAGATGTACTTAATTCCTCTGTCTACAAATGCTAACAGCATGTGTGAAGCATAACCTACTGAGGATCTCAGTTGTATATTAAGAATCTGGGAGTTTTGTTGGAGTTTAGTCATATAGACACACAGTGCCTTCATGATTGATTGCAGTTACCAAGTCAAATCACCAGAAGGAAAGCAGGTGTTCTCCATAAATCATATTGTTTATACAGACTATCTAGACTAATTGGTACAGTGTAGTTCAAAGCTCCAAGTAGAAGTCAATTCAAAATAGGGATAGACTTGAAGCAGTTAATCCATTCTATAAAATTATGATATACATCTCCATATATCTGTATTAATTTGATTTTTTCTTTCCTTGATTTACCATTACTTGTTCTTTCCAATAATATGTATAACTGTTTAGCTCATTAATTAGTTGATAGTTAATTGGATCTACTTCCTCTTCAAGCCAGTCATTTTCATTAATATCACATGCTAAAGAAACTTTTTAAAATTTTAATGTAACACAAATAGGTATTAATAAAAATATAAAAATATTCTTCTATGAAAAATAAAACACACAGCACCTGCCTGGCAAGCACAAGGTCCTGAGTTCAATTCCCAGTACCAAAAAAAAAATTCATAACAAAATAATTAGAGAATAACAATGATTAATATTCTGTGTATCATGATCTTAAAAGAATGTCCAAAATGTTACTCAGAGTATAAGTCATAGACAAAAAGACTGTCTTACAAAGAAGAAACAAAAAAATAAAAGGAAAAAACCTTCTTTTCAATGAATACAAAGAAACTAGTAGTATAAATGAAATCATCATACACATTAAAATATTTTTGAAGCAACATACTAGGTAATTTGGGGTATTATTTGAAATTCTTCCTACTTCCTATCAATTCACCAATACATATAATTATCAATACCTGTATTACATGCCTTATTTACATAAGGTAATTGAATTTTACCAGCAATCATAACATTACACCATATCACACACTGGTTATAGTACTATTACATTTCCTTCCACAGGTTAGTAAAACTTAGCTATTTATTGTATCTTCCCAACACAATTGGCCCTTGACCATATACCAGGTGTTCTTATGGAAAAGTGATATCACAGTTGACCAAAATTTGGTTATTGCTAGGTTTCAGGTCAGGTAGTGTATTTGTTTGGGCTGTCATAACAAAATACCACAGACTTGGTGGCTTTAACAATGAACATTTATTTTCTTATATTTCTGGAAGCTAGAAGTCCAAGATCAAGACTTTGGCTAGTTTGGTTTCTTCTGAGGCCTATGTCTTTGATTTGCAGATGGCTACCTTCTCATCATGTCCTCACATTATCTTTTCTCTGCTCATATATCTTTGGTGTTTCTTTGTCCAAATTTTTTCATCTTAGGACATCAGTCAGATTTTATTAGGGCCTACTAATGGCTTCATTTTAATTAAATCACACTTTCAAGGGCATATTTCCAAATCCTCACATTCTTAGATACTAGGATTAGGACATCAACATATAAATTGGTGTGGGGGTGGCATAGTGTATCCCATAACAAATAGGGACAAAACAGTCATCTTGTCTCAATTCACATGATTTTACTGAGACTTTTTCCATTCTGTAGATTTAAGTATCTGGGTCCATCTGTTATGTGTAGTATGTATTAGGGTGTAATTTAGAATGGTTTCTACTGCTAACTGTTCTACAAGGTACAGCTTATTTTGATCCATTCTTAGGTGAGGGCAGACAGTGCATTAATGTAAATTGCTCTTAGAGCCACAAAACTTACAAATTTGAAGGTTCATGAGGTTTCCAGAAGTGTTGATGAAGGGTCATCGACAATGAAGAAGGGTTATTATACCATTTTTAACTCAGGTTCCATCTGTTTTAAAACAGTTAAGAAATGCTGGGCCGGTGAGATAGCTCAGCGGCATAAGCACCTGCCTGGCAAGTGCAAGGTCCTGAGTTCGACTCCCAGAACCCACATAAAGGAAAACAAAGGGCCGGTGATATCCCTCAGTGGCACAAGCATTTGCTGGCAAGCACGAGGCCCTGAGGTCAACTCCCGGTACCCACATAAAAAAAAAAAAAAAGAGATAGAGATGCTATCTCTATCTATCTAGAGATGCTATTGTGTCAGGGTACATTTCTTTCTCCAGGAGTAGCACTGCCCATCATTATTCACTGTGTGTGCCTGGCCCAGTTTGCTAAATCCTTTATGGGGGATTTTAACACAGGATCCTTGCACAGAACTACATCCCCAGTCCTTTTTATTTTTTTAGTTTGAGATGAGGTCTGACCCCATCCTTTTCCTTTCTTTGAGAAGAGTATCCCTTCTAATTGGTCCATTCTACCTAACATGTCTTTTCTTCTGATTGCTGCTCATTCAAAGAAAATTAAATTTGACCTAGAAATCCCTCTACTGGGTATATACCAAAGGAAATGAAATCAACATACCAAAAAGAAATCTGCACTCCCAGTTTTATAGCAGATTGTTCACAATAGCTAAAGGGAACAACCTAAGTGCCTGTCAACTGATGAATGTATTAAAAAAATGTGGTACATATATACAATAGAATACCACTCAGCCAAAAAAAATGCAGTCCTGTGACAATTGCAACAATATGGATGGAACTGGAGATTATATTAAGTAAAGTAATCCAGGCATAGAAAGACAAGTGCCACATAATCTCACTCACGTGAAATCTAAAAAAAATGTGACCTCATGTAAATTGACAGCACAATAGTAGTTACTAGAGGCTGGGAAAAATACGGGGAAGGGCAAGAATTGGGAGAGGTTGATTAGTGTATACTCAGTTACAGTTAGATAGCAAGAAGTTCTTGTGTGCTGTGCATGGTAGCATGACTATAGATAATTATAATATGTTATATATTTTAAAAACCTAGAAGTATTTTAAAGATTTTCACCATAAATGATAAATATTTGAAGAGATAGATGTGTTTAATTTAATTTCAGTATACAATGTATACATGTATTGAAACATCACATGATACCCCATTAATATGCATAAATTTATGTTTTTATGTATCAGTTAAAAATGAATTTAAATAAATGAAAAAGAATTCATTGTGTTCTTTGGTGCTTAAAGTGGTACCTGTCTCTCATATAGCTCTCTCTAATCTCATGGGCCAATGTTTAACCCAACAGACATGTTGTTGTGTACTAATTTTCTGAGTGCAATTAGAATACGTTTTGAGCCCAAAAATGTCGAGTGTGTATACCACAGTTATGTGGATAATAATCACACTTACATGAAACTTCAAGGTGGAGTCATTTCCAATGGAAACTTGGGCACACAATGTGATGCCAACTATAGTACCTTATTCCCATCAGAAATCCATCATTTATATTTTATTAAATAGCTTCACACCCACATCCACACTTCACATTGTTTCTATTTTATTTAGCACCTAACAAGGTGATTTGTATTTCTATGTAGCATACTTTGACATCACAGCCATGCATCAGCCACATGTTATTCATAATAGCCAAGAAACTTTCCAAGTATTTGGTGATCAAAGTGTCCAGTTATCTAGTAATCAGCTGTCAATTATATACTGCATGATTTGATGATTCCTCAGGGAGTTAATTCCTGAAAGTTTATTCCCAAATGATATTCTTTTGTAATTTTAATTTTTATCAGTACATGTTTGCAGTACATAATAACTACATTCATCGTGGGGAGTTGGTACATGTAATTAACACATATTAATTCTTTTTACAGCCTCTTTCTCCCCCCTTCCCTCCCCTCCTTTCATCTCTTGATGTCCTTACCATTTGGAACAGATCTATCTCTCTGTTTCCTATTATCTATCTTTTATTTTGCTCTTTATTTATACTTTGGGTATCTCATAAAAGAGAAACTATAGAATATTTAAGTTTGAGTGTCTGGTTTATTTCACATAACATTATAGCCTCAAGGTGAATCCATTTTCCTTAAAATGATTCCAATTTATTCTTTATAGCAGGGTAGTACTCCATTACATGTAAATACCACACTTTCTTTATCCATCCATCTCTTGATGGATGGATAGGCCACATCCAAGATTTAGATCTTATGAATTGTGCTGCTATACACATGGGTAAGCATGTATCATTGTCATAGGATGTCTTTAAACCTTTTAGGAAGATATCTAGAAGCAGAATAGCTAGGTTGAATGGAATTTCAATTTTTAGTTTTCTGAGGAGTCTGCATACTGATTTTCATAGTGGATGTACTAGTTTACGTTCCCACAATGTAGAAGGGTTCCTCTTTCCCTGCAGCCTCACCAGCATTTCTTATTATTTGATTTTTTAAAGACAGCCATTGTTGCAAGAGGAAATCTCAGTATTGTTTTAATATGCATTTCTGTAAGAGCCAGCAATTGTGAACTTTTTTTTTTTTGTACTGGAAATCAAACTCAGGACCTTGCACTTGCCAGGCAGGCCCTGTGCCACTGATCTATATCCCCAGCTCTGGTGAGCATTTTTTCATGCATTTATTGGTCATTTGTACTACTGAGAAGTATCTTCATGTCAGTTGCCCATTTTTTGCTTGGATCTTTTATGTTTTAGGAGGTGTCAATTTTTTAAAAAATTCATTACATATTCTACATATTATTCCTCTGTCAGAGGATTAGCTGGCAAAAAATGTTTCCTGCTTTGTAAGTTGTCTATTTACTCAGTTGTTTTCTTTGCTGTGCAGATTGTTAATTTGACATAATCCCATTTGTTGATTCTTGATGATGTTAGTTTTTGTTCAATTGGGGTTCTGTTCAGGGATTCCATGCCTATGGTTATGTCTTCCAGAGTTTTAATTATTTCTCTTCCAGTAGATTAAGTGTTTTTGTCTTACTATTTAGATCTTTGATCCATTTTGATTTTAGTTTAGTACATGGAGAGAGATATGAATCTAGATTCAATCATTTGCATGTGTATAGTGAGTTTTGTCAGCATCATCTATCTTCCAACATATTTTTGGTGCCTTTCCTAAAGATCAGATGACTGAATATGTGTGGGATCATTTCTGTATCATCTGTTCTGTTCCATTTATCAACATACCTGTTTTTGTTCCAGTACCATGCTGTTTTTGTTACCATACCTTTGTAATATAACTTGAACCTGGGGTTGTGATGCCTCCTGCTTTGGTCCTGTTGCCCAGGATTACTGTTGCTACTCTGGGTTTCTTCTGTTCCATATGAATCTTAGAGTTGTTTTCTCTATTTCTGTGAGGAATGCTGTTGGTATTTTGACTGGGATTGCATTAAATATATGTATGAGTTTTGGAAGTGTGCATTTTGACAATGTTTGTTCTGCTCATCCGGGATTGGGGATATCTTTGAATTTTTGATGTTCTCTTTGATCTCCTTTTTCAGAGTACTGTATTTTTAACTGTAGAGGTCTCTCACTTCCTTCATTAATTCCTAAGTATTTAATTTTTTGAAGCTATTATGAATAGTATTTTTTTCTAATTTCTTTTTCTTGGTGTGTTCATTATTGGGATACATGAATGCTATTCATTTTTGTGTGATGATTTTGTATCCTACATTGCTGAATTTCTTTATTAGGTCTAAGAGTTTTTTGGTGGAATTTTTTGAGTTGTATGTGTAAAGGATCATTTTATCTGCGAATAAGGATAGTTTGACTTCTTCCTTTCTTGTGCATATCTCTTGTATTTCTTTCTCATTTCTAATTGCTCTAATTTTTCAACTACTATAGTGAAGAGGAATACTGATAGTGGACATTCATGTCTTATTCCTGATTTTAGAGGTAAAGCTTTTAGTTTTTCTCAATTTAATATAATGTTGGCATTAGGTTTATCATAAATTACTTTTATCAGATTGAGGTCAGGTCTTCTATACCTATTTCCCTCAGGTTTTTTATCATGAATGAGGGTTGGATTTTGTCAAAAGCTTTTTCTGCATCTATTAATGTCATCATGTGGTTTTGTTCCTCCTTCTGTATATAGTGTATTAAATTTATTGATTTGCTTATTTTGAATCACTCCTACATCCCTGAGATTAAACCTACTTGGTCTTGTTATATGTTCTTTTTGATAATTTGTTGTCTATTTGCCAATATCATATCAAGGGTTTTTGCATCTATGTTCATTAAGGAGACTGGCCTGTAGTTTTCTTTAGTTCAGTCTTTGTCTGGTTTTGGGATCAAAATGGATACTGGCTTTTAGAAGTGAGTTTCAATGCACTATTTTTCTTTCAATTTCATTAAACAGTTAGAAGAATATTGGAGTTATAACTTCCTTTAAAGTCTTGTAAAATTCATCAGTGAACCCATCAGGCTCTCCTTAGTTGGTAGATTTTTCATTATGGCCTCCATTTCACTTTTTGTTATTGGGTTATTCAGGGGTTTTTTTTTCTTCCTGATACAATTTTGTTAATTTAAATGAGTCTAGGAATCTGTCTATATCTTCAAAATTTTGCAGTTTGTTGGAGTACAGTTTTTTCAAATTATTTTTTATTAGTATGTGCTTGCAGTACATAATCAGCATATTCATCGTGAGGGATTGTGCATGTACATAACACATCTTAATTCTTTTTATGTTCACTTTTATGTCCCCTACCTCCAGCCCTTCTTCCTCTCCCTACAAAAGCTTGATTTCCATTTGTTTCTATCCATTTTTCTTTATATCACTTCTCTTTCATTTCCACCCCCTCCCTCCATCTGTTATTCCCCTTCCCATTTGAATAAGTTCTTCCTACTTTCTAATATCTACCCTCCATTTTGCTCCATATTTATACTTTGGGTTTCTCATACAAGAGAAACAATGTGATATTTAAACTTGTTTTTCTGATTTATTTCTTTTAAGATTATGGTCTCGAGATATATCCATTTACTTAAAAATATCTCAAGTTTATCCTTTATGGAAGAGTAGTACTCCATTCTATATAAATACCAAATTTTCTTTATCCATGCATCTGTTGATGAGCAAATGGGCTGTTTCCAAGATGTACCTCTTATAAATTGTGCTGCTATAAACATGGACATACAGGTTATCACTGTGGTTTGATGTCTTTAATTCTTCTGGGAAGATACCTAAAAAGGGAATAGCTAGGTCAGATTATTTGGTCATTTGTACTTCTTCATTTGAGAAGTATCAATTAATTTCAAATGCCTATTTGTGATTGGGTCTTTATATTTGAGGGGGGTCTTCAAATCCATGCAACTACAAATGAAAAAAGGTAAAATTACAACAGATTTTGCTGAAATCCAGAAGATTATCAGAAACTAGTTTGAGGAACTATGCTCTAATAAAATGAAAAATTCAAAGGAACTAAATAAATTCCTACATACACATAAACTGTCAAAACTAAACCAAAAAGATATAAACATTCTGAATAAACCAATATCAGTCAGTGAAATTGAAGAATAAAAAGAATCAAGAAAAGACCATGTCATGACAGATTCACTGCCAAATTCTACAAGAACTTTTGAGAAGTTCTAATGTCAGTACTCCTCAAACTGTTTAATGAAATCAAAAGGAAAGCCATTCTACCAATCTCATTCCTGAAAACAAGCATTCCCCTGATTCCAAAACCAGAAAGGAGAACTATAGGCCAATCTCTTTAATGAACACAGAGGCAAAAATCCTCATAGATACTGGCAAAGAGAATGCAACAAATCATCAAAAAGCTCATAATACATCATGACCAAGTAGGACTAATTCCAGGAATCCAGGGGTGGTTCAACATATGCAAATCAATAAATGTAATTCACTACATAAACAGAAGCAAGGACAAAAATCACATGATCATCTCAATAGACACAGACAAGTATATAACAGAACCCATCATCCATTCATGATAAAAAGCACTGAAGAAAATAGGAGTAGAAGGTCTTTATCTCAGTGTGATAAAAACCATCTGTGACAAAACAACTGCCAACATCATACTAAATGGAGAGGGGCAGGAAGCTTTCCCTCTAAAATAAGGAACAAGACTACAATATCCACTATCACCACTTATATTTAATATAGTCCTCAAAACATTAGGTAGAGCAATATGACAAGAGAAAAAAATAAAGAAGATATGGATAGGGAAGGAAAAAGATAAATTATCATTATTTGCAGATGGCATGATCCTCTACACAGAAGACCCCCAAAACCCCACCAAAAGACTTCTAGAACTAATACCAAATTCAGCAGTCTAGCAGGATATAAAATCAACACTCAAAAATCAATAGCTTTGGACCTCAAGATGGCGGATGAGTAAGAAGCAGGCAGTGAAACTCTCTCTAAAAGTTACCATTGGAACACGGGAATATAGCGACCCAGAAAGCGCAGGAGGGGGGGAGATGCCTCCCCGAAACCCAGAAAAGTTCTGAAGCGCAATCTGGGACCCCCGGCACCAGTGACGGGTGACTTCCAACAAAGAAGAAGGAAAGAAGGAGCAGACCGCGCGCGTGCACCTTCTAATATCCCGGGAGTTGGAGCGCTGGCGGAGGCTCAATTCTACGGACACACGGTGGCAGCTGGCGCCCAGGGAGCCCCCACGGAGGATCCTGAGACAGCGGCGGGGCAGGGGAGCGGCGGAGAACGGCGCTGACCGGCGGTGAGTGTCTCTCAGCCACAGCTGCCCCGCGCCAGAGAGCAACCGGCCGGGCGCCATTGTGGGGGGTGTGGCGAAACTCAGAGCGGCTCGGAAACTGCTCTGGGAACTTGTGCTCCGGACAGGGCAGCACAGGGCCTCTCAATTGAGCCCACGAAAGTGTGCTGAGGTCAGCAGGCGAACGAGACTGGACTCTCAGCCACACCTGTCCTGCGCCAGAGAGCGACTGGCCCGGCGCCATTGTGGGGGGCGTGGCAAAAAACCAGAGCGGCGGGAACCAGTGCAGGGAACCCGCGCTCCGGACAGCACGCTGAGCCTCTCAGGCCCAGGGGTCCTGAAAGGGCGGCGAGAGCGGAGGCGAGCTAGACTGGTCTCTGCCTGAAAGTACGCGCCTCTGCTCACCACCCGCCAGAGGGCGCTCCTGGCTTACTGGGACGGACCTGCACAGAACAGGACTTTGTCACAAGGTACCTGCCTACAACAGAGTCAACACCTGGAACTGATTCTTTTTATATTTTTTATTTTTATTTTTATTTTTTATTTTTTATTTTTATTTTTTTTCTCACTGATTTGTTTTTTTGTTCTGGCGAAGGGTTTTTTTGTTTTTGTTTTGTTTTGTTTTGTTTTTTGGTGGGGTTTTATTTTTGATCTGTCTGTTTTATTGTTTTTATCTTTGTTTTTGTTTCTGTATGTGTATTTGCTCTTTCCTTCATTATTCTCTCTGGTTTTTTATATGAGTGTAAACAGCGCCTCTAACTTCTTTGTGATTGTGGTTGTGATGTGTTCTTCCTTTTATCCCTTCCTTCTCTTTTTACCACCTGTCCTCTGCACTAGTGCCCCAATTTTAGTGGGATCCCTCTTGGTCCTCTAACCTTACATCTAATTCCTTCCTCTTCTCCCAATACTCTATTTCCTCCTTAACTCATCTTAAATTTAAACTCCTCAAGGAAAAATTGACATACATAGGACTTGTATACTGCATATAATTTTTCTGGTGTGTTTTAGATTTTGTTATATAACCGCAACTCTATACAGCTAAAAGTGGTAAATAACTGGTTAGCTCAGTCTGTCATTTTTTAGGCTGTGTTTGATGCTTTAGTTAACATTATAGCCAAATGTGAAATAATTGTTCTAAACATCTTTCCTTCCTGATATTTCATGATTGAGATTGACTAAGGGACACAGAAAATACAGTGGCACAGTACCAAAGAATCAAGGACTGGGCCAAACAGGTAGCAACTTCGCATACCCAACGAATTGAAGAGGTAGGATCTGGCAGAAAGCTCAAAACCTAAAAGCAAGCTCCACTTGGAAGATACTGCAGAGAAGTAGTCATCTTCTAAAGATCTTAAACACTAGCAATAAAGTAACCTACTATAGGTAATTTGCAAACATCACCCCAGGAATTAAAGAAAGAAAAAATGAGACGACACTTAAACAAGATGCAACCACACACATCCAATTCACCAAAGGCAAACCTAGGGAGCAACGAGGTGGGACAATCCGAAAGCCACCCACCTGGCCTATCTGAAGTGGTAACAACAAAGCAACTGAATGAGGTTCTGGAAAAAATTAAAACAGAAATAATCTCACAGATAACTGCAGAGATAATGTCTACAATGAAGACCATGCTTAAGGACACTATAGCTGATACAGACAAAAAAATAGATGAACTTAAGAAAACTATAGAAACCATGAATGCTCAGCATAGGAAAGAAATGGAATCCATAAGGCAGATTCAAGCAGATATCCAAGAGATAAAAAATTCCATTGAAAGTATTTGTAGCAGAATAAGCCAATGCGAGGACAGGATCTCAGATATAGAAGACAGGCTTGCAATTAGTGATCATGAAATGGAAAAATTCTTAAAAATAGCAAGGGACCATGAAAAATCAATTCAGCAGCTGCTAGATGACTCAAAGATAAACAACTTAAGAATAATTGGAATAAATGAAAAAGCAGGAGATAGCATCAACGACATTAAAACCTTGTTCAAAGACATAATCAGGGAGAACTTTCCTGGAAGAGAAAAGGAATTTGACACCCCTATAAGTGAAGCTTTTAGAACACCAACTAGACATGATCAAAAAAAAACTTCAGCCAGACATATTATAGTCAAGATCCCAGAAATTCAACAGAAGGGCAGAATCTTAAAAGCTGTTAGGGAGAAGAGACAAATCACCTATGAAGGAAAACCCATCAGAATCACAGCTGACTTTTCAGCACAAACCCTCAATTCAAGAAGAGCTTGGAATGATGTATTGCAAGCTCTAAAGGAAAATAATTTTCAGCCCAGATTGATGTACCCTGCAAAACTATCTTTCAAAATTGATGGAGAAATAAAATACTTTCATGACAAAGAACATCTGAGAAAATTTATGACCACCAAACCAGCACTCCAAAACGTTCTGAAGGACATTCTAGAAAGAGATAGGAACCCCAACAGAAGGAATCCACCAGGCAGGGCAAATAATTAAATAGCCGGAAAGCAGAAAAACAAAGAGTGGGAACCAACAACAGGAAAATATCATGACAAGTCAATACATATCAGTTTTAACCATCAATGTTAACGGTCTCAATTCACCAATCAAAAGGCACAGACTGGCGAAATGGATCAAGAAGCAAGATCCAACAATATGCTGTATACAAGAAACACATTTAATTCAGAAAGAAATTCATAGACTGAAAGTCAAAGGATGGAAAACAATACTCCATGCCACAGGAACCCAGAAAAAAGCAGGGGTAGCTATTCTTTTTGCAGACAAAGTGAACTTCAAGCCAAGAAGGATTCAGAGAGATAAAGACGGTCATTACATCCTTGTAAAGGGAACAATCCAAGAGGAAGAGATAACGATCATAAATATATATGCGTCAAATACCAATGCACCCAGCTATATAAAACAAGTACTAAAGGACATGAAAAATCAAATAAGCACTAATACAATTATATTGGGAGATCTCAATACTCCACTGTCACAAAAAGATAGATCAACTGGACAGAAAATCAATAATGAAATAGTAGAACTGAACCAAACTTTTGAACAAATGGACTTAGTAGATGTCTACAGAGTGTTCCATCCCACAACATCAGAATACACATTTTTCTCAGCTGCACATGGGACGTTCTCCAAAATAGACCACATACTAGCTCATAAAACCTGCTTAAGTAAATGCAAAGGAATTGAAATTATCCCATGCATATTATCAGACCATAGTGCAATGAAATTGGAAATCAATGGCAAAAGATCCCACAAAAACTCCCTAAACACATGGAAATTAAACAGCATCCTCCTGAACAACCAATGGGTCACAGATGAAATTAAAGAAGAAATTAGTCACTTTCTACAACTGAATGATAATGACAGTACAACATACCGGAACTTATGGGATACAATGAAAGCAGTCCTAAGAGGGAAATTTATAGCATTAAACACTTATATCAGGAAAATAGAGCAAGCGCAAATAAACAACTTAATGGTGAACCTCGAGCTTCTAGAAAAAGAAGAGCAGGTTAAGCCAAAAGCCCGTACAAGGGAGGAAATTATAAAGATCAGAGCAGAAATTAACGTATTGGAGAATAAAAAAACAATACAAAGAATCAATGAAGCAAAAAGTTGGTTCTTTGAAAGAATAAATAAGATTGACAAACCCTTATCCAACCTTATTAAAAAAAGAAAAGAAAAGACTCAAATCCATGCAATTGAAAATGAAAAGGGTGATATCACGACAGACCCTGCAGAAATCCAGAAGATCATCTATACCTATTTTGAAAATTTATATTCTACTAAGATGGAAAATGCAGAAGAAATGGACAGATTCCTAGATTCGTATGAATTACCAAAGCTGAATCAAGAAGATTTAAAAATCCTAAATAAACCAATATCAGCCAATGAAATTGAAGATGTAATTAAAAACCTCCCAACAAAGAAAAGCCCAGGCCCTGATGGATTCACTGCCGAATTCTACAAGAAATTTAGAGAAGACCTAACGCCCCTACTTCTCAAACTTTTCAATGAAATTGAAAGGGAAGCAATACTCCCAAATTCATTCCTGGAAGCAAGCATTACCCTGATACCAAAACCAGAGAAGGACCCAACTAAGAAAGAGAACTACAGGCCAATCTCCCTAATGAACATAGATGCAAAAATCCTTAATAAGATACTGGCAAACAGAATCCAACAAATCATCAAGAAGATTATACACCATGACCAAGTTGGATTCATCCCAGGGATGCAGGGATGGTTCAACATACGTAAATCAATAAATGTAATACAGCATATTAACAGAACCAAAGACAAAAATCACATGATCATCTCAATAGATGCAGAAAAAGCTTTTGACAAAGTCCAGCACCTTTTCATGATAAAAACCCTACAGAAAATTGGAATAGAGGGTCTTTATCTCAATCTGGTAAAAGCTATCTATGACAAACCAACAGCCAATATTATACTAAATGGCCAAAAACTGAAAGCCTTCCCTCTAAAATCAGGAACAAGACAAGGATGTCCACTGTCCCCACTCTTATTCAACATAGTTCTGGAAACTTTAGCCAGAGCGATTAGACAAGAGAAAGAAATAAAAGGAATAATGATTGGAAAGGAAGAAGTTAAATTATCATTATTTGCAGATGACATGATACTCTACACAGAAGACCCCAAAAACTCCACTAAAAAACTGCTAGATTTAATAAGCAAATTCAGTAGTGTAGCTGGATACAAAGTCAATACTCAAAAGTCAATAGCCTTCCTGTACACAAATAACAAACTTACTGAAAGAGAAATTAGGGAAACAATACCTTTCACAATAACATCCAAAAAAATGAAATACCTAGGAATGAACCTCACGAAGGATGTAAAAGACCTCTATACTGAAAACTACAGTACTCTGAAAAAGGAGATTGAAGAGGATATCAGAAAATGGAAAGATATCCCTTGCTCCTGGATAGGAAGAACCAATATAGTGAAAATGGCCATACTTCCAAAATTGTTATACAGATTTAATGCAATTCCAATCAAAATTCCAACAGCATATCTCACAGAATTAGAGAAAACAATCCTAAAATTCATTTGGAATCAGAAGAGACCTAGAATAGCAAAGGCAATTCTGGGCAACAAAGGCAAGGCAGGGGGCATCACTATCCCCGACTTGAAATTATACTATAAAGCTACTGTGATAAAAACAGTGTGGTACTGGCAAAAAAACAGACCTGAAGATCAATGGAACAGATTAGAAGATGCTGAAACAACTCCAGACATACTAAGCCACCTTATCTTTGACAAAGGTGCCAAACACATTCGCTGGAAGAAAGATAGCCTCTTTAATAAATGGTGCTGGAAAAACTGGCTCTACACATGCCGAAGATTAAAACTAGATCCATATCTTTCACCATGCACTAAACTAAATTCAAAATGGATCAGAGATCTAAATATTAAAACAGAAACATTAAATCTGCTGGAAGGTAGGATAGGTAAAACCCTTGGAGACATTGGTGTAGGCAAAGACTTTATGAATAAAAACTCAACCGCACGGGAACTATCCCAAAGAATCAATAACTGGGATCTCATCTTATTAAAAAGCTTTTGCACAGCAAGAGAAACCACCAACAGAGTGAAGAGACAACCCACAATGTGGGAAAAAATGTTTGCCAGCTGTTCCTCAGACAAAGGATTACTATCGAGAACATATAAAGAACTCAAAAAAATCAGACCTCCCAAATTTAAAGACCCACTCCAAAAATGGGCATCTGAGATGAATACACATTTCTCAGATGAAGAAATACTAATGGCAAATAAATATACAAAAAAATGTGCAACATCACTAGTCATTCGAGAGATGCAAATTAAAACAACACTGAGATACCATCTCACCCCAGAAAGAATGGCTACTATTAAGAAATCAACTAATAACAAATGCTGGAGGGGCTGTGGGGAAAAAGGAACCCTTCTTCACTGTTGGTGGGAGTGTCGACTGGTACAGCCACTGTGGAAGTCAGTGTGGAGATTCCTCAGAAAACTAGGGTTGGAGGTCCCATTTGACCCAGCTATTCCCCTTCTGGGCATCTTCCCAGAAGAATTAAAAACATCGTACCACAGCGATATATGTGCACCCATGTTTATAGCAGCACAATTTGTAATAGCCAGATCTTGGAAACAACACAAATGCCCATCAACTGAGGAATGGATAAGAAAGATGTGGTATTTTTATACAATGGAGTACTATTCAGCCATAAAGAAGGATAAACTGGAGACTTTTATAGGTAAATGGATGCAACTCGAGAAAATACTCATAAGTGAAATAAACCAGAAGCACATGTGTAAGCATCGTATTATCTCTCTGGTATGAGAAACTGAAAGAGTAAATAAGATCCAAAATGTACAATAGACATGGTGAATCAAAAAGAAACTGGTCAAAAGGAAAGAGAGACTGGAATAGGGAAAAGAAAGAAGGGAAAGGGAAAAAAATTGTATATATATATATATAAGATGGTTAAGATAGATACACTACCATTTTTACTTAGTTCATTGAAGAGTAAGGTTTGTGCCAATAATGTTTGGACAATTGAATGCTAATGTCTGGTGTCCTGAATAACTAACTTAAAGATAGTAATACGTAATGTATTAACCATTGTTACCCTCCTATTATGTTTGTTTGAAAATTTGTTCTTCTTTTGATTTGTTTTGTTTTTTCTTCTCTTTAAAATAAAAAAAAAAAAAAAAAAAAAAAAAACAAACTAAAAAAAAAATCAATAGCTTTCCTGTACACCAATAACAAACTCGCTGAGAGGGAAATTAGTGAAACAATACCTTCCACAATAGCATCAACAAAAAGGAAGTAGGAATTAACCTAAGAAAGTGAAAGACCTCTGCAATGTAAACTGTACTACTCTGCTGAAGGAGATCTGAAAATGGAAAGATAGTCTCTGTACCTGGATAGGCAGAACAAATATAGTCAAAATGTCATGCTTCTAAAACTGTTACATAGATTTAATGAAATCCCAATCAAAATACCAAAATAACATTCCTTAGAAAAATAGAGAAAGGAATCCTAAAATTCATATGGAACTAGAAGACACCTAGAATAGCAAAAGCAATTCTGTCCAATAAGAGCAAAAAGGAGGCATCACAATCCTGGACTTCAAGTTATACTACAAAGCTACAGGAGTAAAAATAGCATGGCATTGGTAAAAAAGACCCAAATGCATGGGTCAAGGGAACAGAATAGGAGATACAGAAACAACTTCAGGCACACCCAGCAATGTTATTTTTTTTTTTTGTGGTACCGGGGGGTCGACCTCAGGACCTCGTGCACCAGAAGGTGCCCGTGCCACTGAGTGATATCACCGGCCCCTTTTTTGTATGTGCGTTCCAGGAGTCGAACTTGGGCCCTCGCGCTTCTGGGCAGGCACTTAAGCCACTGAGCCATTTCACCGGCCCAGCAGCAATGTTAATTTTGACTAAGGGGCCAATCCCTTTGCTGGAGGAAAGACTCTTTAACAAATGATGCTGAGAAAACTGACTATCCATATGCTAAATGTTGAACCTGGACCCATATGTTTCACCATGCACTAAACAAACATCATAATGGGTTAAAGATCTAAATATTGAAATGGAATCAATATGCTAGAAGACAAAATAGATAAAACTCTTGAAGGCATAGTTGTAGCAAATATTTTCTGAACAAAACTCTGGTTGGACAAGGAATAATACCAAACATCAATAAAAGGGATCACATCTAATCACATAGCTTCTGCACAACAAAGGAAATGACTAACAGTGAAGGGAAAACCTACAGAATGTGGAAAAATATTTTGCCAGCTAGTCTTCAAAGGATTTATATTTAGAATATTGAAAGAACTGAAAAAAAAGTCCCTCAAAGACTCAAGTGAAAATGGGCATCTGAAATGAGTAGACACTTCTCATATGAAGAAGTACAAACAGCCAGTACATACATTGAACATTAAAAATTGTTCACCATCACTGACCATTTGAGAAATGCAAATGAAAACAACACTGAGATTCCATCTTACTCCAGAAAGAATGGCTACCATTAAATAGTCAACCAATAACAAATGCTGGTGAAGCTGTGAGAAAAAAGAACCCTTCTCTATTGTTGATTGTTTGAAAACTGATACGACCATTATGGAAATCAATATGGAGATTTCTCAAAAAAGTAGAAGTAGAAATTCCATTTGTCCTAGCTATTCACCTTCTAGGTATCTTCCCAAGAAATACATCATACTACAGTGATATATGCATACCCATGTTTATAGCAGCACAATTCATAATATCTAAATCTTGGAAACAGTCTATATGTCCATCAACAAATGAATGAATAAAATATAGGGTATTTGTATACAATGGAGTACTACCCTGCTGTAAAAAAGATAAATGTGAATCTTTTGTAGAAAAATGGATGCACCTAGAGACCATAATGTTTTTTTTTTTTTTTATTTTAAAGAGAAGAAAAAAACAAAACAAATCAAAAGAAGAACAAATTTTCAAACAAACATAATAGGAGGGTAACAATGGTTAATACATTACGTATTACTATCTTTAAGTTAGTTATTCAGGACACCAGACATTAGCATTCAATTGTCCAAACATTATTGGCACAAACCTTACTCTTCAATGAACTAAGTAAAAATGGTAGTGTATCTATCTTAACCATCTTATATATATATATACAATTTTTTTCCCTTTCCCTTCTTTCTTTTCCCTATTCCAGTCTCTCTTTCCTTTTGACCAGTTTCTTTTTGATTCACCATGTCTATTGTACATTTTGGATCTTATTTACTCTTTCAGTTTCTCATACTAGAGAGATAATACGATGCTTACACATGTGCTTCTGGTTTATTTCACTTATGAGTATTTTCTCGAGTTGCATCCATTTACCTATAAAAGTCTCCAGTTTATCCTTCTTTATGGCTGAATAGTACTCCATTGTATAAAAATACCACATCTTTCTTATCCATTCCTCAGTTGATGGGCATTTGGGTTGTTTCCAAGATCTGGCTATTACAAATTGTGCTGCTATAAACATGGGTGCACATATATCGCTGTGGTACGATGTTTTTAATTCTTCTGGGAAGATGCCCAGAAGGGGAATAGCTGGGTCAAATGGGACCTCCAACCCTAGTTTTCTGAGGAATCTCCACACTGACTTCTACAGTGGCTGTACCAGTCGACACTCCCACCAACAGTGAAGAAGGGTTCCTTTTTCCCCACAGCCCCTCCAGCATTTGTTATTAGTTGATTTCTTAATAGTAGCCATTCTTTCTGGGGTGAGATGGTATCTCAGTGTTGTTTTAATTTGCATCTCTCGAATGACTAGTGATGTTGCACATTTTTTTGTATATTTGTTTGCCATTAGTATTTCTTCATCTGAGAAATGTGTATTCATCTCAGATGCCCATTTTTGGAGTGGGTCTTTAAATTTGGGAGGTCTGATTTTTTTGAGTTCTTTATATGTTCTCGATAGTAATCCTTTGTCTGAGGAACAGCTGGCAAACATTTTTTCCCACATTGTGGGTTGTCTCTTCACTCTGTTGGTGGTTTCTCTTGCTGTGCAAAAGCTTTTTAATAAGATGAGATCCCAGTTATTGATTCTTTGGGATAGTTCCCGTGCACTTGAGTTTTTATTCATAAAGTCTTTGCCTACACCAATGTCTCCAAGGGTTTTACCTATCCTACCTTCCAGCAGATTTAATGTTTCTGTTTTAATATTTAGATCTCTGATCCATTTTGAATTTAGTTTAGTGCATGGTGAAAGATATGGATCTAGTTTTAATCTTCGGCATGTGTAGAGCCAGTTTTTCCAGCACCATTTATTAAAGAGGCTATCTTTCTTCCAGCGAATGTGTTTGGCACCTTTGTCAAAGATAAGGTGGCTTAGTATGTCTGGGGTTGTTTCAGCATCTTCTAATCTGTTCCATTGATCTTCAGGTCTGTTTTTTTGCCAGTACCACACTGTTTTTATCACAGTAGCTTTATAGTATAATTTCAAGTCAGGGATAGTGATGCCCCCTGCCTTGCCTTTGTTGCCCAGAATTGCCTTTGCTATTCTAGGTCTCTTCTGATTCCAAATGAATTTTAGGATTGTTTTCTCTAATTCTGTGAGATATGCTGTTGGAATTTTGATTGGAATTGCATTAAATCTGTATAACAATTTTGGAAGTATGGCCATTTTCACTATATTGGTTCTTCCTATCCAGGAGCAAGGGATATCTTTCCATTTTCTGATATCCTCTTCAATCTCCTTTTTCAGAGTACTGTAGTTTTCAGTATAGAGGTCTTTTACATCCTTCGTGAGGTTCATTCCTAGGTATTTCATTTTTTTGGATGTTATTGTGAAAGGTATTGTTTCCCTAATTTCTCTTTCAGTAAGTTTGTTATTTGTGTACAGGAAGGCTAATGACTTTTGAGTATTGACTTTGTATCCAGCTACACTACTGAATTTGCTTATTAAATCTAGCAGTTTTTTAGTGGAGTTTTTGGGGTCTTCTGTGTAGAGTATCATGTCATCTGCAAATAATGATAATTTAACTTCTTCCTTTCCAATCATTATTCCTTTTATTTCTTTCTCTTGTCTAATCGCTCTGGCTAAAGTTTCCAGAACTATGTTGAATAAGAGTGGGGACAGTGGACATCCTTGTCTTGTTCCTGATTTTAGAGGGAAGGCTTTCAGTTTTTGGCCATTTAGTATAATATTGGCTGTTGGTTTGTCATAGATAGCTTTTACCAGATTGAGATAAAGACCCTCTATTCCAATTTTCTGTAGGGTTTTTATCATGAAAAGGTGCTGGACTTTGTCAAAAGCTTTTTCTGCATCTATTGAGATGATCATGTGATTTTTGTCTTTGGTTCTGTTAATATGCTGTATTACATTTATTGATTTACGTATGTTGAACCATCCCTGCATCCCTGGGATGAATCCAACTTGGTCATGGTGTATAATCTTCTTGATGATTTGTTGGATTCTGTTTGCCAGTATCTTATTAAGGATTTTTGCATCTATGTTCATTAGGGAGATTGGCCTGTAGTTCTCTTTCTTAGTTGGGTCCTTCTCTGGTTTTGGTATCAGGGTAATGCTTGCTTCCAGGAATGAATTTGGGAGTACTGCTTCCCTTTCAATTTCATTGAAGAGTTTGAGAAGTAGGGGCGTTAGGTCTTCTCTAAATTTCTTGTAGAATTCGGCAGTGAATCCATCAGGGCCTGGGCTTTTCTTTGTTGGGAGGTTTTTAATTACATCTTCAATTTCATTGGCTGATATTGGTTTATTTAGGATTTTTAAATCTTCTTGATTCAGCTTTGGTAATTCATACGAATCTAGGAATCTGTCCATTTCTTCTGCATTTTCCATCTTAGTAGAATATAAATTTTCAAAATAGGTATAGATGATCTTCTGGATTTCTGCAGGGTCTGTCGTGATATCACCCTTTTCATTTTCAATTGCATGGATTTGAGTCTTTTCTTTTCTTTTTTTAATAAGGTTGGATAAGGGTTTGTCAATCTTATTTATTCTTTCAAAGAACCAACTTTTTGCTTCATTGATTCTTTGTATTGTTTTTTTATTCTCCAATACGTTAATTTCTGCTCTGATCTTTATAATTTCCTCCCTTGTACGGGCTTTTGGCTTAACCTGCTCTTCTTTTTCTAGAAGCTCGAGGTTCACCCTTAAGTTGTTTATTTGCGCTTGCTCTATTTTCCTGATATAAGTGTTTAATGCTATAAATTTCCCTCTTAGGACTGCTTTCATTGTATCCCATAAGTTCCGGTATGTTGTACTGTCATTATCATTCAGTTGTAGAAAGTGGCTAATTTCTTCTTTAATTTCATCTGTGACCCATTGGTTGTTCAGGAGGATGCTGTTTAATTTCCATGTGTTTAGGGAGTTTTTGTGGGATCTTTTGCCATTGATTTCCAATTTCATTGCACTATGGTCTGATAATATGCATGGGATAATTTCAATTCCTTTGCATTTACTTAAGCAGGTTTTATGAGCTAGTATGTGGTCTATTTTGGAGAACGTCCCATGTGCAGCTGAGAAAAATGTGTATTCTGATATTGTGGGATGGAACACTCTGTAGACATCTACTAAGTCCATTTGTTCAAAAGTTTGGTTCAGTTCTACTATTTCATTATTGATTTTCTGTCCAGTTGATCTATCTTTTTGTGACAGTGGAGTATTGAGATCTCCCAATATAATTGTATTAGTGCTTATTTGATTTTTCATGTCCTTTAGTACTTGTTTTATATAGCTGGGTGCATTGGTATTTGATGCATATATATTTATGATCGTTATCTCTTCCTCTTGGATTGTTCCCTTTACAAGGATGTAATGACCGTCTTTATCTCTCTGAATCCTTCTTGGCTTGAAGTTCACTTTGTCTGCAAAAAGAATAGCTACCCCTGCTTTTTTCTGGGTTCCTGTGGCATGGAGTATTGTTTTCCATCCTTTGACTTTCAGTCTATGAATTTCTTTCTGAATTAAATGTGTTTCTTGTATACAGCATATTGTTGGATCTTGCTTCTTGATCCATTTCGCCAGTCTGTGCCTTTTGATTGGTGAATTGAGACCGTTAACATTGATGGTTAAAACTGATATGTATTGACTTGTCATGATATTTTCCTGTTGTTGGTTCCCACTCTTTGTTTTTCCGCTTTCCGGCTATTTAATTATTTGCCCTGCCTGGTGGATTCCTTCTGTTGGGGTTCCTATCTCTTTCTAGAATGTCCTTCAGAACGTTTTGGAGTGCTGGTTTGGTGGTCATAAATTTTCTCAGATGTTCTTTGTCATGAAAGTATTTTATTTCTCCATCAATTTTGAAAGATAGTTTTGCAGGGTACATCAATCTGGGCTGAAAATTATTTTCCTTTAGAGCTTGCAATACATCATTCCAAGCTCTTCTTGAATTGAGGGTTTGTGCTGAAAAGTCAGCTGTGATTCTGATGGGTTTTCCTTCATAGGTGATTTGTCTCTTCTCCCTAACAGCTTATAAGATTCTGCCCTTCTGTTGAATTTCTGGGATCTTGACTATAATATGTCTGGCTGAAGTTTTTTTTTGATCATGTCTAGTTGGTGTTCTAAAAGCTTCACTTATAGGGGTGTCAAATTCCTTTTCTCTTCCAGGAAAGTTCTCCCTGATTATTCTTTGAACAAGGTTTTAATGTCGTTGATGCTATCTCCTGCTTTTTCATTTATTCCAATTATTCTTAAGTTGTTTATCTTTGAGTCATCTAGCAGCTGCTGAATTGATTTTTCATGGTCCCTTGCTATTTTTAAGAATTTTTCCATTTCATGATCACTAATTGCAAGCCTGTCTTCTATATCTGAGATCCTGTCCTCGCATTGGCTTATTCTGCTACAAATACTTTCAATGGAATTTTTTATCTCTTGGATATCTGCTTGAATCTGCCTTATAGATTCCATTTCTTTCCTATGCTGAGCATTCATGGTTTCTATAGTTTTCTTAAGTTCATCTATTTTTTTGTCTGTATCAGCTATAGTGTCCTTAAGCATGGTCTTCATTGTAGACATTATCTCTGCAGTTATCTGTGAGATTATTTCTGTTTTAATTTTTTCCAGAACCTCATTCAGTTGCTTTGTTGTTACCACTTCAGATAGGCCAGGTGGGTGGCTTTCGGATTGTCCCACCTCGTTGCTCCCTAGGTTTGCCTTTGGTGAATTGGATGTGTGTGGTTGCATCTTGTTTAAGTGTCGTCTCATTTTTTCTTTCTTTAATTCCTGGGGTGATGTTTGCAAATTACCTATAGTAGGTTACTTTATTGCTAGTGTTTAAGATCTTTAGAAGATGACTACTTCTCTGCAGTATCTTCCAAGTGGAGCTTGCTTTTAGGTTTTGAGCTTTCTGCCAGATCCTACCTCTTCAATTCGTTGGGTATGCAAAGTTGCTACCTGTTTGGCCCAGTCCTTGATTCTTTGGTACTGTGCCACTGTATTTTCTGTGTCCCTTAGTCAATCTCAATCATGAAATATCAGGAAGGAAAGATGTTTAGAACAATTATTTCACATTTGGCTATAATGTTAACTAAAGCATCAAACACAGCCTAAAAAATGACAGACTGAGCTAACCAGTTATTTACCACTTTTAGCTAGAGACCATAATGTTAAGTGAAGTAACTCAGACACACAAGCTTAAATATTGCATGGTTTCTCTTATATGAAAAACTCAATGTATAACTAAAGTATGAAATAAAAATAAAAAAGAGAAAGAAAAAAATATTGTAATCCAGTGTAGACAATGTATTTAAAAGTGTACCTTGACTTAGTATAATTGCCTTATATTTTTTATATGTTCTTTGGCCTATTAGTCTGGTTTTCAATCAGTACTTATGATAATTGACAATTTGGTTATTAATTCTGGGAGTCTCTTGGTGTTTTTCAGTTCTTTTATGTAGAGGATCATGTCATCAGCAAATAATGATCGTTTAATATCTTCCTTTCCCATCCATATTCCTTTTTTCATTCTCTTGTCTAATTCCTATGGCTAATATTTCAACAAATATGTTAAATGGGATTGATGATAGTGGGCATCCTTGTCTTGTTCCTGATTTTAAAGGAAAACCTTTCAGTTTTTGACCATTTAGTATGATGTTGGCTGTTGGTTTGTCATTGGTGGGTTTTATCTGATTGAAATAAAGACCTTGTATTACAGTTTTCTTTAGGGTTTTTATCATGAATAGATGTTGGACTTTGTCAAATGCTTTTTCTGTGTCTACTGAGATGATGTTGTGCCTTTTGTACTTGTTTCTATTAATGTGATGCATTACATTCATTGATTTGTATATGTTGAACCATCCCCACATGCCTGGAATGAATCCTACTTGGACGTGGTGTATAATCTTTTTCATAATTTGCTGTATTTTGTTTGTCAGCATCTTTTGGAGGATTTTTGCATCTATATTTCTTATAGAGTGGCCTGTAGTTTTCCTTTTTGGTTGGGTCCGTTTCTGGTTTTGGAATCAGGGTAATGATTATTTCCAGGAATAACTTTGGGGGTACTGGTTCCTTTTCAATTTCCTTAAAGAGCTTGAGGAGTATTAGCATTAGATGTTCACAAAAATTCTTATAGATTTTGCCAGTGGATCCACAATGACCTGGGTTTTTATTACTAGGTGGTTTTTTTGTATGTCTTTGATTTTGTTAACAGATTTTGGATTATACAGGGTTTCTATATCTTCTTGGTTTAAATTTAGTAATTTGTTTGCATCTAGGAATCTGTCTATTTCTTCTGAACTTTCCATTTTATTAGAGTATGTCTTCCCAAAATAGTTATTGATGATCCAAATTTCTGCAAGATCCACTGTTACTTCGCACTTTTTATTTGTGATTGTATGGTTTTGAGTCTTTTCTTGTTTGGATAAGATTAGATTAGGGTTTGTCTATTTTATCTCATCTTTCAAAGAAAGAACTGTTTGATTCATCAATTCTTTGTATTTTTAAAATCTCAATTGCATTAATTACTGCTCTGATCTTTATAATTTCCTTCCTCATACTAGCTTTGGGTTTGAATTGTTATTGTTTTCCTAGAATCTTGAGGTTCATCATTAGGTTATTTATTTGAGTTCACTCTTTTTCTGATGTGGAAATTCAGTGCTATAAACATCCCCCTCAGGCTGCTATCTTAGCATCCGTTAGTTTCTAATATGTTGTACTTGCATTATTCTTTGGTGGTAGGAACTGTCTAATTTTTTATTTTATTTCAACTGTGCAACACTGATTTTTATTTGATAATATATGATTAAATTTCACAGTGTTTACATAATTTCTGTGGTGTCCTTTGCCATTGATTTCTACTTTCATTGCAGTATGATCTGATAACATGCATGGGATAAATTATATTCCTTTGTATTCACTTAAGCATGAAGTATGGTATAGTGTGTTGTCTATTTTGGAGGAAGTCCCATGTACTGCTGAGTAGAATGTGAATTCTGTTGTTGTTGGGTGGGACAATATATAGATATCTATTAAGTCCATTTTTTTCAAAGGTTTTCTTTGACTCTGAGACATCTTTGCTGAGTTTTTGGTCCAGTTGAAAATTTGTAACAGTGGGGTATTGTCTTAGTTACTTTTCTCATTGCTGAGACAAAATACCTGACAACCAAAGTTAAAGGGGGAAACGTTTATTTGGATCAGTTTGTAGAGGTTTCAGTCCATAATCTGCTGGTTCCAAGGCCGGGTGGCACATGACAGAGGGCCAACAGTTGTTGATGGAAGACAGCAAAAGCAACAAGAGAGAACAAGAGACTTTCTGTCCCTTATATTGTATGCAGGTTACTGCCCTGGGGCTGGTTTAGCATTCAGACACTTAATCCCACCATTAGACCATAAATCAATCACAAACTCTAGATTCAGCTGCCTCTGAAAAGTTCACCCCCATTACTGCATGAGGCTATGGGGGGACATCTAGACACAAACCATAATAGGTATTGAAAGTAATTTTTTTATTAATTAACTTTATTGGTACATTTTAGGTATACACAATGATCACATTCATTATAGGGAATTTGTACCTGTACATGATATAACTTCATTCTTTTTTTTCCATTCCCCTACCCACCCTTCAACCCCTATTCCCCTCCTTGTTTACAAAAGCTTTGTTTGCATTTTTCATTCTTTTCTCACTTGTTCTTTTCCCTTCTTCTCCCCCCAGTTCCCTTCTCATTTGAACATTTTCTTCCTATTTTGCAATATCTATTATACATTTTTGTCCTTATTTATACTTTTGATTTCTCACACCAGAGAAGCAATGCGGTATTTACACATGTGTGTTCAATTCATTTCACTTAAGAGTATGGTCTCCAAGGGCATCTATTTAGCTAGAAATGTCTCAAGCTTATCTTTCTTTATGGTAGAGTAGTACTCCATTGCATAAGAAATCCACATGTTTTTCATCCATTCATCAGTTGATAGGCATTTGTGTTGTTTCTGAGGTTTAGCTATTACAAACTGTGGTGCTATAGACATGGGTGTGCATATATTGCTGTGGTATGATGCTTTTAATTCTTTTGGGGATACCAAGAAGGGGAACAGCTCAGTTGAGTAGGACCTTTAGGTTTAGTTTTTTGAGGAATCTCCACGTTGATTTCCACAGTGGTTATAGCAGTCTACACTCCCACCAACAGTGGAGCAGTGTTCCTTTTCCCCCAGAGCCCTACCAGCATTTGTTATTGGTTGATTTCTTGATAATAGCCACTCTTTCTGGAGTGAGATGGAATCTCAGCATTGTTTTAATTTGCATTTCTCAAATGACCAGTAATGTCAGACATTTCTTCATATATTTATTTGCAATTTCTAATTCTTCATTTGAGAAGTGTCTATTTCAGATGCTCATTTTTGGATTGGATCTTTAAATTTGTGGGAGGGTCTGATTTTTTGAGTCCTTTATATATTCTAGATATTAGTCCTTTGTCTAAGGAACAGCTAGCAAAAAATTTTTCCCACAATGTGGGTTGTCTCTTCCCTCAGTTGGTGGTTTCTCTTGCTGTGCAAAAGCTTTTTAATAAGCTGAGATAACAGTTGTTGTTTCTTTGTGATAGTACCTTGCAATCAGGGGTTTGTTCATAAAATCTTTGCCTACACCAATGTCTTCAAGAGTTCTACTTTTTCTACCTTCCAGCAGATTTAGTGGTGGTGGAGAGAGGAAAAGCCTCTTTCTGTTATATTGTATTCAGGCTACCCACCCTAGGGCAGGTGTAGCATTCACCCCCCTTAATCCCAGCATTGGACCATGATCACTTACAAAGTCTAGATTCAGCCACCTCTAAAATACCCACCTCCATGACTGCCTGGGGCTTTGGGGGACATCTAGACACATACCATAACATGTAGTTTTCAGTGTAGAGGTCTTTTACTTCCTTTGTTAGATTGATTTCTAGGTATTTCATTTTTTTTGGATGCTATTGTGAAAGTTGTTTCCCTAATTTCTCTCAGTGAGATTGTTATTCATGTATAGGAAGAATATTGATTTTTGTGTGTTGACTTTGTATCCAGATATGCTACTGAATTTGGTTATTAAATCTAAACATCTTTTGGTGGAGTTTTGGGGTCTTCTATGTAGAGTATCATGACATCCACAAATAATAATTTAACTTCTTCCTTTCCTATCCTTAGTTCTTTTATTTCTTTCTCTTGTCTAATTGCTCTAATTTTTCCAGAACTATATTGAATAAGAGTGGTGACAGTGGATATCCTTATCTTGCTCCTGATTTTAGAGTGAAAGTTTTGACCATTTAGTATGATGTTGGCTGTTGGTTTATCATAGATGGCTTTAATCAGATTGAGATAAAGACAATCTATTTCAATTTGCTGTAGGTTTTGTTTTTTATCATGACTGGGTGTTGGACTTTGTCAAATGCTTTTTCTGCATCTATTGATTTTTGGTTTTGGCTCTGTTAATATGGTATATTACATTTATTAATTTGTGTATGTGGTACCATCCTTGCATCCCTGTGATGGACCCCACTTCATCATGGTATAATCCTCTTGATGATTTGCTGCACTCTGTTTGCCAGTATCTTATTGAGGATTTTTGCATCTATCTCTATTAGAAAGATTAGGCTGTAGTTCCCTTTTTTGGTTGGGTCTTTCTCTGCTTTTGCAGTAGGGTAATACTTGCTTCCAGGAATGAATTTGGGATCATTGCTTCTCTTTCAATTTCATTAAAGAGTTTGAGATGTAGTGGTATTAGGCCTTCTCTAAAATTCTTGGAGAACTCTACATGCAGTGAATTTGTCAGGGTCTGGGCTTTTCTTTGCTGGTAGGTTTTTAAATACATATTCAATTTCATTGAATGATATTGGTTTCTTTAGAATTTTTATATCTTCTTTTTAAAATTTTATGTATTTATTTTTGTGACAGGGTCTCCCTATGTAGTTTAGGCTGGCCTTGAAATCATTATGTAGCCCAGGCCAGCCTTGAACTCATGGTGATTCTCATGTTTCAGCCTCCCCAGCACTGGGATCACAAGCATTTGCCAATATGCCCAGCTTTGATATCTTCTTGTTTCAGCTTTGGTAATTCAAGGATATCTAGGAAACTGTTTCTTCTGCATTTTCCATCTTATTGGAATACAAGTTCTCAATGTAGTGATAGATGATCTTCTGGATTTCTGCAGGATCTGTTGTGATTTCACTTTTTTCATTCCTAATTGCATGGATGTGAGTCTTTTCTTTCCTTTTCTTGACAAGGTTGAATAAAGATTTGCCAATTTTATTTAATCTTTCAATGAACCAACTCTTAGATTCATTGATTCTTTGTATTGTTTTCTTAGGCTCCATTGCATTATTTTCTGCTCTGATCTTTATAGTTTCATCCCTCATATGAGCTTTGGGCTTGACTTGCTCTTCTTTTTCTAGAATATTAAGGTTCAACATTAAGTCATTTATTTAAACTCTGTTTTCCTGTTTGAGTATTCACTGGTATAAATTTACATCATAGCACTGCTTTCATTGTGTTCCTTAAGATCTAGTGATATGGCTAAAGTGACTCTATTTCTTTTTAGGCACCAAATAGATAAACTCACTCCTCAGACTCCTTCCCAGTTAACCATAAAACCCATAAAAGGAGAAACAAATGATTTTTATCACAGTCCTGCGGTCATAAAACCATAAAGGAGAAACAAATAGGTTTAGCACAGGCTGGTACCCATTACCCCCATTCTCTGTGTTAATTAACCTGATGCTTGAGAGGGACCTTGTGAAATTCCAAAGAAATGATGTGGTAAAGAATGCGGTCTCTATGACAACCAAGAAATTTTGTAACCCCCCCCAATGTGTATAAAAGGAGCTATGAAACAAAAGATCGTGGTCAGCAGATTGGGCTTCTGCTGTCCAGGCCGGCTTCTTTTAATAAAAGAAATCACTTATCTCTAGATTCTCATCTTCCTGTGAGTGAATCTTGTGATTTTGCCACAACACTAGTATGTTGTATCAGCATTATCATTTCATTGTAGAAACTGTCTAATTTCTTCTTTAGTTTCATCTGTGAGCCATTGTTTATTCAGGAGGGTGTTATTTAATTTCCATATGTTTTTGATGTTCTTGTGGTTTCTGCCATCACTGATTTCCAATTTTACTGCACTATGGTCTGCTAATATGCATGGGATAATTTTAATTCCTTTGCAATTACTTAAACATGTTCTATGAGCTAATATGTGGTCTATTTTGGAGAACATCTCATGTATGGATGAGAAGAATGTGTATTCTGATGTGGGGAAGTACACTCTGTAGACATCTACTAAGTACATTTGTGCAAAAGTTTTGTTCAGTTCTAATATTTCATTGTTGATTTTTTGTCTAGTTGATCTATTTGTGAGAGTGGGGTATTGAGGTCCCACATTAAAATTGTATTAGTGCTTCTTTGATTTTTTTTATGTCCATTAATATTTGTTTGATATACTTTGGTACACTGGTATTTGTTGCATATATATTTATGATTGTTATCTCTTTTTCTTTGTTCACTTTACAAGGATGTAGTGACCTTTATCTCTCTGAATCAGTCTTGGCTTGAAATCCACTTTGTCTACAAATAGAATAGTTAACTCTGCTTTTATCTGGGTTCCTGACACATGGAGTATTTTTATTCATCCTTTGACTTTCAGTTTATGAATTTATACTTGAATGTGTTTCTTGTATGTAGCATATTGTCAGACTTTGCTTCTCGATCCATTCTGCCAGTCTGTTTCTTTTGATTGGTGAATGGAGACGATTATCATTGACAGTTATAGCTGAAATGTATTATTTATCTTGGTCATATTATTTTCCTGTTGGCTCCCTTTTTCCTCCTCTGTTTAATTGTTTGTCTTGCCTGTTAGGTTCATTCTGTTGGGGTTCGTGGAGGTGAAATTCTCTTTATCTCTTTCTAGAATGTCTGTTATAACTTTTTGGAGTGTTGGTTTGGTGCTCATGAATTTCCTCAGTTGTTTTTTGTCATGGAAGTATCTCATTCCTCCATCAATTTTGAAAGATAGTTTTGTGGGTTACATCAATCTAGGTTGGAGGTTGTTTTCTTTTAGGCCCTGAAATACTTCACCCAACCTGTTATTGACTTAAGGGTTTGTGTTGAGAAGTCCGCTGTGATTCTGATGGGCTTTCCTTCCTATAAAAGGTGACTTGTTTCTTTTCTCTAACAACTTTCCATGTACTGTTCTAAAATCTCAACTATTATATGCCTTGCTGTAGATATTTTTGTGATCATGGCTGATTGGAATTCAATATGCCTCACTTATCTTTATGTTAAGTTTTTTTTTCCTTGCCAGAGAAGTTTTCTGCCATGACATCTGTGAAGAGGTTTTTCTTTTAAATCATTTGCACTATCTCCTGCTTTTTTGTTGACTCCTATCAATCCTATGTTATTCTTCTTTGCATCATTTAGCAGCTGCTGGATTGATTTCTCCTGGTTCCTTGCTATCTTTAAGAAATCTTTCTTTTCATGATTGCTAACCACAATTCTGTGTTATATATCTGAGATTCTGTCCTCACATTGGTTCATTTTGCTGTTTATATTTTGGCAAAATTTTTAATCTCCTGGATATCTGTTTGAAACTGTTTTATGGATTCCATTTCTTTCCTATGTTGGGCATTCATGGCTTCAGTCATTTCCCTAAGCTTCTTTATTTTTTTTTAATCTGTGTCTTCTCTTGAATCACTAAGCACATCTTTCATTGTGGTCACCATCTCTGTAGTTATCTGAGAAATTATTTCTGATTTGATTTTTTTCTAGAGTCTCATTTATCTGCCTTGTTACTTCTGCTGTTACCAGTTCAGAGAGTCCAGGTGGATGGCTTTTGCTTTGTTCCATCTCATTGCTCCCTGGTTTTGCCTTTAGTGAGGTGGACATCTAGTGCTTCATCTTGTTTGTCTTCTCATCTTCTTTTTTGTTGTTGTTGTTTAGCTTATTTCCTGAGTTCATGCTTGTAAATTGCCTATGGTGACTAACTTTATCAGTAGTATTTAGAATCATTAGGAAATGACTACTAAGGGGTAGTTGGCTACTAGGTCCTGAGTCTGTTGAAAGACTCTACCTCTTCAATTTACTGGGGATGAGAAGTTGCTGCCCACTTGGCCCAGCCACTTGTTCTTTGGCAATGGCTGATAATATATTTATGACCCTTAGGCAATCTCAGGCTTAGTATACTAGGAAGAACAAGTGGTTAGAACAATTATGTCTCTTTGGCTAAAGTGGTACAATCAGCAATAACAATAGCATTAAACAGAGCCTGGAAAATGACAAACTGTGGTAATTATTAATTTGACACCTTTAACCATATGAATTACATTTGTGGCTATATGACAAAATCTAAAATGAACCAGAAAATTCTATACAGTAAATAAGCCCCCAATAAGGCAGTTTTACCCTTACTGGGAAAATTTTAAAAGGGGTTGGGGGGAAAAATAGAGAATGACAAGAAGAGAAAGAGATTAGAAGCAAGGCTGGAAGACAAGAGAATCTCACAAAATTTGGGAAACTAGTGCAGAAGAAAAAGGGAAATAGAGAAAGAAGAAATAAAATAACAAAACAGAACAACAAAAAATAAAACCTAGAAATCATGTTCACACTCATACGAAAACAAGAACAAACAATAAAAAGAAACAAAAAAAGGAGAAAAAAATATGTCCACTTCACTGTGTGTCTCTGCTGTCTCTGGTAGACAATGTGGGTATACAGAGTCCAGATCTGTGTTGATTAATTCCAGCAAGTCAGCAGTACCTTTACAGCATGATAGTGGATAATCCCGGTGAGCCTGCCCCTTTATTTCCACTGAAGTTCAGGCTGGTTTCTGGCCATGAGGCTGGAACTGAAACAGGAAACAAATGGAAATTCCAGTGCTTCACTCAGACACCAAGTTGGAGAAAAGGGTGATTTTACTTGCCAGTAACTCTGCAAGACATTTGCATCTTTTCAAGAACCCCAAATAGGGTTTTGTTTTACTTTTATATCTTTTCTATTTTACAGGGCAACCTTGTATTGATAAGTTTTTGTAAGGCATGGTTACAGAAGCAGAAGTGAAGCAGCTATCAGGGGAGTGAACTGTGGCCCAGGGAGAGCCCAGAGTTCTAGAGGTACTTTCCAAGTATGTTATGCTCCACTACATTACATTATAGCTGTACCCATATATAACTGTGCTCATAATCATCAATATCCTCAGGGAGCTTAGTTGTACAGTTAATCCATGTTTGCCCAGTTTCACCCCAGGTGGTGGTTTCCTCTCTCAGATCCAGATCCATTCAGCCTGCAGCAGTGTGTGGCCACTAGGTGGAGCCAGCAGTTGCTCTGAGTTTTGTGTTTAGTTGGCCTCTCTCCAAGAAGGCTCCCAGCCAATTTCCCTCTCTTGTAGGACATCTGAACCCAAATAACCATCCACTGCAGTCCAGTGTTCACTGCTCTGTTCTACTAGTGTGTTTTTCTTCAGGTTTGAGCCACCCCTCCCATGCAGTGGGTCTGGGCTCAGGGAGAATGTGCCCCCTGTCACCTTCTTTGAAGTTTCTCTCCCTGTGGGCTTCAATTCTCACTTGAGATCCTTTCTGGGTCCTGGGGACCCACTTCCCTCCTTCTTCTTCACCTTGCTGTATTCCAATGTCTGGAGACCAAATCTCAGAGAGTCTCTTTTTCTACTGTCCTCCACTCTACCATCTTCCCAGAAGTCCGACAGTGGGCTAGTGAAGTCTATTATAAATTTTATTGATGTTTGTCTCATTTTTTCTGTCTGTTGTGGCTTGTATCTAGACGTACCCCCAAAATCTCATGTACTCATGGGTGGGGCTTTTCTGAGGTTTCTGCATCAAGGGTGTACGATACTGGGATTAAAGGTGTATGATTCTGGATAAGTCCAATAATTGGTTCAGAATAGCCCTGGGTGTGACTGAATGGATTTAATGAAAACAGAAGCCCCACCCTAGTGTGGGTGGCACTAACCAATTTGTTTATATCCTGGATGGAATATCAAGTGACAGAAATACAAGCTTTGCTTGCTTCTTCTTGCCTGCCACACCCTGGACTGTTTCTCTTTTGCTATGCCCCTCTGCCATGCCACCCTGCCTTGGAGCCATCTGGCCATGGACTGAAACCTCTACAAACTGTGAGATAAAATAAATCTTTCCTCCTTTAACTGGGTATTGGGTATTTTTTCACAGCAATGAGAAAAGTAAGACAGATTTGGGTAGCAGAAGTGAGGTCATTCCTGTGACTGTACCTCACAATTTGCTTCAGAAACCTTTAAAACTGGCTTCTCCATTGAATTTAGAAAGTTGGCGATGCCACCTGCAGAAGCAGTCCTAGAATGCTGTGATTCAAGCTTGATGGGAGATTTTAGTCAGGGCTCGGAAGACCAGAGTGGTGGTAGACAAGCAGCTGATAAAGACAAGGCTCAGGTTTCTCTAGGGAAGAAGGAGAACATTGGCTGTTAGACTTCAGACCATGTGTGTTATAATTTGGCAGAACATTTGTCTGCATTTTGCTTGTGTCCAGAGACTTATCAGGACTCTGAGATTAAGTGTTGTGGACTAATTAATGTGGCAAAAGAAATATCAACACAGTCTAATGTGGTGGCACTATCATCATTGGAGGCTTTTAGCTGAATCTAATTTGAGAATCAGTAGGAAAGGGCCCAGCAGAATGATTTAAAACGTTGTGAGTTTGGCCAGAAAAAAATGAACCAGTAAAGCTGCAGCCTGCAAAGATGGAGCAAAGGAAAATTTGATTGCTAAAAGGTTTATCAATATAATGCCAAGTACAGTGGACCCTTGATCTACAAACTCAATTCATTTGTGAGGGCTGGTTGTAACTCAATTTGGTTGTAAGTCAAGACTATTTTTCCTATAAGAAAAAATGGAAATTCCCATAATGCAATCCAAACTTCACAAAGCACCCCTTAACTAACCTTTTCATAATAATAGGGTTGTAAATGTGTGTAATTTACCAGAAACACCAATAATTTTCCTAGTGTATTCACCAAAATGTTATAAAATGTGCCTAGCTTACCACAAACAACAATTTCATACTGTACTCAACATTCAAGTTGACATCTTTGGCTTGCAGGAAGGGAGGATGAAATGGAAGGTGGTTATTTTTTGAAAGGAGTCCCCTTCAGTAAGAACATGGAGAATCTGGCTCTCTGGTGTCCTTTCTCTTCTTGGGAGAGTCTTTAGCCCACTAGGACCTGCCTCTGGGTCACTAGGTCTCAACCTTTTCAGAATTAAAAATGTCTAAGGTTGTCTGTTTCTTTCTTTTCTTTAACACTGTTCTGTAGTATGACATAACATTGTCATTAATCAAGTGAATGAAATGATTGGCTTTTTCTCTGTCTGGGTGGGTCTTCTCTACAAATGTTTGTAGCTCTGTCCATTTTTTCAGTATTTCTTTATTTCACAAGAAGATTTTTGCTGCACCAATTATTGATACTCCCTCTCCTCTTCAGAAAGCTCCTCAGGTGCCATTCTCTGTTGCTCAGCCAGAAGTTGCTGAAATTCCTCTGTAGATAATTCCTGAGTGTTCCTCCTCCAGTTCTTCAACATCACCACTGTCTACCTGCAAGCCCATGGACACTGCTATAGTGACAGTGTAATCAACCACAGGGTCAAGTGAAGGCTCAGGCTCCTCTACACAACCTTCAAAGTCTCCTGTATAATTTTATTTATTTATTTTTTTGGTGGGTACCGGGAGTTGACATCAGAACCTCGTGCACCAGCAGGCGCCTGTGCTGCTGAGCGATATCACTGGCCCTTTTCTCAGATGTGGGTTCTGGGAGTTGAACTCAGGCCCTGGCACTTGCCAGGCAGGCGCTTATGCCGCTGAGCCATCTCACTGGCCCTCCTGTATAATTTTAGATCACACTTTCTTCCAGGCAGATTTCAGTGTCCTTAGAAGGGCATTGGCCCAGGATTTCTCAATTAACCCCACACAGGAAAAGATGTAACATTCCTTCCAAAACTCTTTAAGGGTTAAATCTGTATCTGAGACCAATGGAAGCATTTCAGGAACAGTTCCTTGTGTATAGCTTCTTAAAATTAGTTATCACCTGCTGGTACGTAGGCTGCTGTAGAGGAGTTGTATTAGGTGTGAGAAACTTGACTGAGAGCCATGGGAATTCTTCAGCAAATTCTCCCAAATCTTGTGGGTAAGCAGGAGCATTGTCCATGATGAGGAAAGCCTTTAGTGGTAAACCTTTGTCCTCTAGATATTTCTTAACAGTAAGACAGATAGTGTCCCTTATCCACTCAAGAAAATGTACTCTTGTTACCCAGGCTTTTGCATTAGATTTCCACATGACCCCTAGCCTATTCTTCATGACTATATTTTCTGAACAACTCTAGGAGTCTCAAAGTGATAAACCAAGAGAGGCTTTATCTTGAGGTCACCACTCACATTGCACATAGCAATAAGAGTAGCCTATCCATATGTTTGTGGCCTGTCATTTTCTTCCCTTCCTGGGTAATATATGTTCTCCTGGGCATTTCTTCCCAGAAAAGGCCAGTTTCATCAGTTTAAAATGATGAGAGCAAAACCCATTTCTCTGTGTCATTGTTTTGAAGTGGTGTATACAATTTTCAGCAGCCCTTTTATCAGCACTGGATGCTTCCCTACGCCTACTTATGCTGTGAACACCAGTTCTTGCTTTAAAATTGTGAAACCACTCCTTACTGGCATGAAATGCTTCACCATTATTACTCACTGATGGATTATACTTTACAAGATCTGCATTTATAGCCTTAGCTTTTTCACTAATTATAGACTCAGATAGGTTATAACTTGCTATCTGCCTTTCGTTTATCCACACTAATACAGTAATAGCCTTTCTACCTTCTAACACTGTTGATCATAACTAATTTGAGTAACACCTTCAGCATCACTAGCTTCATTATACAAATCTTTTCTCCGTAAGATTGTTGAGATAGTAGATTTTGCCATGCTGTACATATTAGTAAGATTAGTCACATGAATGCCACTCCTATATTTCTCCACTATTTTCTTTTTCTTTTTTATTGTGATTGCTTTCTTTATCTGCCCTTCCTTCCTTAGCATCTTTTCTAGTTTTTTGAGGCCATTTTGATAACAGTAATTATAGCAATTATATAAAGTATGGACCAAAATCACGTCTACAAACTCATGCATCTGGGCTCAGACTGATCCATGCACATGCTTACATACAGTTTTCTGGCATTGCTAGTCTTTTTACAACTGCACAAGTGGCTGGCATTCAGGTCATAACTCAAGACTGGTCATAAGTGAAACCTAATTCTGGTCATAACCCAAGTTGTTTGTTCTATGTGAGGCTGGTTGTAACTCAAGGGTTCATTGTATTTTGGAAGTAGACAATAAAAAAGATAGCCTGAGACCATCACAAGAAGCAGCAGGACTCCACCCTTTAAAGCTTCAAAATAGCAAAGGTGAAAGACTTTGCTTTGAGAAGATAACCCCAGGGCACCATGTTGCAAAATGGCAGCAGCCTACAGAATTTCTACTTCGGGACTGGTTTCATAGTGCTTAGCAATCCAGGCACTCAACCCCTATAGCCAAGAGAGAAGGAAGCCTGTTTACTACTCTAGCTGGTGGCAGACCTTTGCATCATCCATATGCTGATGGTTTTAGATGTACACAGAATGCAAGAGTTGTGGGATCAGGAAGGCTTGCACCTCGATTTCAGGGGAAGGCCTGGAAAGCCAGTCAGTGTACCCTGAGAAAAAAATTGTTTGAAGCTGTGAGTATGAAGCTGAAAGTGCAATAGAGACCCCAGAATGTTGGAGAAGCCAGGAACATTTATCTTCTGTGGAAAGCTTCAAGGATTGAGCAAATCCAACCCAAGAGAGAAGGCATGAGGGCTGCAACCACTAGCTGTGCCATTGGGTTTCATGGGAATGGGCAATAACAGTCCAGGTTCTTGGGTATGATGAGGAAAGAATTGCCAAGCATATACACAGTGCTAAGTAGTAAGTGGCTATATTTTTTAAAGATCACAGGAAGTTGTGCTCAGGGCAAATCTGTACCACCATAAGTTAAGGCACAGATGAAAAATGTGCTAGGGTGACAGAGAAGCAACTGCAACAGAAAAGGATTGGACAATTCAAGCTTTCAGAATTTACAGGCCAGACAAGTCTGCTTAGGTGCCTCCTATTGAATCTCTAGGTGTGATTGACAGGAATGATTGACAAGGTGCTAAGTCATCTTGGGGGCTCTCAGCATACATACTCACCCCAGAGTTCACTCTAATCTAAATTGATACGTGGCATGTAGTGCATATTTATGAGCCTGTAATGAAGAGGAAGTAAGGTACAGGTGACCAGAAGGTCAGGCTAGGAGATCTAATACACATGCATGCTCCTGTAGAGCATCATCAAACTCCTAAGCTTTTGTTTTTTATTTTCCACCTCTCTTAGCAGTGGAAGCAGGAATAATCATTGAGTGCTGTTTACAATTAAATGGAAGGGAATGACTCCCTCAGCTCCAATATTTCTAACCATATTAATAGGTGCAGGGCCACCGGAGCCCTTTGGCATTTACATCTTGACAAATATTTCAGCATGTGCTAGACATGGAACTGTAGGAGTTAATGTTTTCCCTGCTGGATTTTAGTCTTCCTTTGGTCCCATTCCTTTCAATATCCCTATTAGTACTTTTTGGAATGGGTATGCTTCTTTTGTGTCATTGTGTGTTGGAAGTGTTTAACTTTGTTTTCATTTGCACAGGGGCTTGCAGCTAAGAGATTGCCTTACATCTCAGAGGAGATATTGGACTTGGACTTTTCAACAATGCTGAAACTGCTAGGACACTGGCATCTCTTGGAGATGGACTGAAAGCCTTTTGCAAAAAGAGATACGCATGAGTCTTTTGGGGCCAAGGGTCAGAATGTTATAACTTGTATCTAGTTGTCCCCGTAATGTCTCATGTGCTCATAGTTGGGACTTTTGGAGGTGGTGGGATCATGGGTGTGTGACACTGGGATTACAGGCATGTGGTACTGAGTTAGTTTAATTGGGTTAGAATAACTCTGGGTTTGGCTGAATTGATTTACTGAAGACAAAAGGCCCACCCTGGGTGTAGGTGGCACCATTCAATAGGTTTTTAGCCTGAATGGAATATAAAGTGACAGAAAGAAGGCAGGCTCACTGCTTACTGCTTCCTGTCTGCCACACCCTGGACTGTTTCTCTTCTGCCATACCCCTCTGGCATGCCCCCCTGCCTTGGAGACAGCTGACTATGGACTGAAACCTCTACAAACTGTGAGATATAATAAATCTTTCTTCCTTTGATTTTTGTTGTTATGTATATTTTCACAGCAATGAGAAGAGTAAACCAGCGTTCATTAGTGTTTATTTTATGAATTTGTGTGAACCAGTATTTGGTTCATATTATCTCTTCCTGTTGAATTGTGCCCTTCACCAGGATGTAGTGACTTTCTTTGGCTCTTCTGATCAGTCTTGGCTTGAAATTCAGTTTGTCTGCAATTAGAATTGCTACTCTGCATTTTATCTGCATTCCTGTTACATGGAGTATTGTTTTCCATCCTTTGGCTTTTAATCTATGGATTTCTTTTTGCATTAAATGTATTTCTTGCATGCTGAATATTTTTGCATCTCCTTTCTTGATCCATTTTGCTAGTCTGTTTCTTTTCATTAGTGCATTGAGACACTTTAGATGGATGGCTATAACTGATAAGTATTGACTTATCCTTCTCATTGTATTATTTTCCTGCTGTTGGTTCCCTTTCTTTCCCTTGTGTTTAATTGTTCACCTTGCCTGATGAATTCATTCTATTGGGATTTTTGGCATTGTTATCTTCATTTTCTCTTTGTAGGATATATTTGATAAAGTTTTGGAGTGCTAGTTTGGTGGTCATGAATTTCTTCATGTGCTCTTTATCATGGAAGTATCTTATTTCTCCACTAATTTTGAAAAATAATTTTGTAGGATACGTCAATTTGGGTTGCCAGTTGTTTTCTTTCAGGGCTTTAAACACATCACTCCAAGGTCTCCTTGACTGAAAGGTTTGTGTTGAGAAGTCTGCTATAATTCTGATGGGTTTTCGTTTATAGGTGTTTTCTTTTCTCTATCAGCTTCTAAGATTCTGATCTTGTGCTGAATTTTGGGAATCTTGACTATTATATGTCTTGGAGTAGTTGTTTTCTGATCTTCACTACTTGGGGTTTTATATAGCTCACAAAGCTGTGTGTCAGATTCTTTTTCCATGCTTGGAAAATTTTCTGCTATTATTTCTGTGAACAGATTTTTATGCCCTTTGTGTTATCTTCTGATTTTTCATCAATTTTGATTAATCTTAGGTTAGTCTTCTTTGCAATCATCTAGCAGCTGCTGGATTAATTTCTCATGGCCCCTTGCCATTTTTAAGGTGTCTCTCATTAAGTGATTCCCAACCACAGTCCTATCCTCTATGTCTGATATTCTGTCTTCAAATTCATCACTTCTGCTGTGTATATAGTGGTACCTTTGTTCAGAAACTTAATTCATTCCAATATTCTGGAAAGGATGGCCATATTCATGTTCAGGTGGGACAGATTGCTGCAGTCATGTTCATTGCCTGATACAGAATTCACAAAGACAAAATTTTGCCAAATACTTCTGTTTGTTAACTGAATTGTTTGCAAACAAAAGCATTTGTGAGCCGAGGTACCACTGTAATTTCATAGAGGATTTTATATCCTGGACTTCTGTTTGAGGCTGTTGTATGGACTCAAGTTCTTTCTATGCTGGGCATTCATGGTTTGCATGTCTTTCTTTAGCTCCTTTATTTTTTTATTGGTATCTTCTCTAGAATCAATAATCATTTGTTTTATTGGGATCATTACCTCTTTAATTATCTCTGCTTTGAATTCACCAAGAATCTTTTTGATCTGTTGCACCACTTCTGCTGCTACCACTTCAGATATTTTGGCTGTATGGCTATTGTAATCAGGGTTTGCAAGGGAAATAATACAGGACACAATTTACAGGATTATTTTATAGTAGTCACCCATAGTCAAATACAAAAGAGTGCAGGAAATCTGTCCACAAACTAAGGACCCAAGGAATCCAGCTGAGGGCCTGGATTCCACAGCAAGGTCCTGCATGAGTCCAGCTGAAGACCTGGAGCCCATGGCAATGCCCCTGAGTCCAACTGGAGGCCCGGAGCCCATGACAATGTCTCATGCAAGTCTGTTTCATGCATCTGCACTGGGAAGGCCCAAACGTCAGTGGCGGAAGCTAGAAAATCTGCACCAGCAGGATGAAGGATCTGTGCCAGTGCGCTGAGGGATCTGCACTGGAGCTGGGAAGTGACACTCAATGTAAGGACCAGAGCTCTCCCAAAATGTATCACAGCCATCCTCAGGACAATGAGGCCCTGAGCTCCTCCGATGATAACAGTCAAGTTCATATCAAGAAAGCCAGCACAACAAGCTCCTCCAGGAGAACCAACAGCACCACCTCTTCCTCACCTGTTCTCCTTTTTATGTTGTTGGCAACAATCCTAGATGGGCTCTCCACACCCAGCACCACACTGATTCAGTTCAGCTGGGTGTTACAAGTTGACTGCCAGTTGTCAATCCACCACAATGACTTTTGATTTCTTCCCTCTCAATGCTACCTGGATTTGTTTTGGGGGACTTGGGAGCTTTGCAGTGCATTTTGCTTCCATGTTTTCTCATTTTCTATTTATTTGTTTTCTGTGCTGAGGTTTGCAGGTTGCTTATCTTGGGTAACTTGTGGGCTAGTCTCAAGATATCTTTAGGAAATGTCTACTTTTTAGATATGTCCTCTAGGCATACCTAGCTATTAGCCTTTATGTCTGTTCCAGGATCCAGCCACCTCTGTTATGGAGTGGAGGATGCAGTCTATTTGGCCCAGTAACTAGTTCTTTTTGTGTGTGTGTGAGTACCAGGGGTCGAACTCAGGACCTTGTGCTTGCCAGGCAGGCACTTATGCCGCTGAGCTATCTCACTGGCCCCCCAGTAACTAGTTCTTAAGTAATGGCCTGCAGTATTATTTATGACCACTCCCTCCAGCAACCTAAATATTGACATACAGAAAACACTAATTGATAGTGACAACTATGTCACCTTGGCTAAAGTAATAAAATCAGCAAAAGTAATAGCATCAAATACTAACTGCTTAATGACAATCTATAATAACTAACACTATGCCACCTTTAACCATAGCAATGAGATCTATAGCTATAGTACAGACTCTAAGACGAACCAAGTATTGATATACAATATCTACTCAATAAATCAATTTATCTCCATTAACAATAGTACTGTGTTCCACTGTAGTAAGATACAGTTAACTATCTACAGATTCATAAGGGTTAATGTTTATTCTAGTAAAGATAGTGGTGCAGGAATGGGAGTGTGAAAAAATAAAATTTGAAAAAGTAAGCAATGGAAGATGGAAAGAGGCTGGTAAAATTGAAATAACAGATCCTATACAGGAGTAAAATAAAATTATTAGAATTAGAAAATAGTAACTGAAAAAATCAACTAGGAAAATTATAAATTATAAGGAATAAAGATTAAACTAGAGGAGAAAATACCATGAAAACAAACTGAAAGATATAGCAAGGAGAGAGAGAGAGAGAGAGAGAGAGAGAGAGAGATTCATTCAAACCAATAAAACATTAGTTATACTAAAAAGGGAGAATGAAAAAATGGTGATAAAAATCCAAACTCCACCAAAAAGAAAAGAAAAGAAAAGCAATTGGGTCAAATACAGAAAAAATAAGAGAAAATAAATTCCTATGTATTGCCAGAACAGCGTTTTTCTTCTAGCCTCTGCAGTCTTTAATCTAGCAAATCATATTCCTCTCTGCCCCTCTTTATAGCTTGTGGGCTTGTGTGTTGACCTCTCTCTTCAAAGGGTCCCCATCTGTAAGTCCATGTTTATTGCAATTGTGCAAGCCAGGACATGGGCCCAGGAAACATGTGGGGTCTGGTATCCTGGGTGAAGGCTGAAGTGAGGTTGGAGCACCTAGTGTGAATTCCTGCTGGTTGGGGACCAATGCTTGGTATCTGATGGAGAATCCTGTGTCCATGGGATCAGCTTTGAACACCAGGTGGAGGCTTGTGCCACTCTGGGGCACTCAGTGGAGACCCAGCTTTGCTCAGGATAGATGTGGGAAGATTTCAGCATGCCTGAGGGGGGCGCTGGGCACTGGGTGAAGTCTCACATGGGCCTAGGGCACCAGGCACATCAGGAGGCCTTTAACCAGTGCTGAGAGCTCCAGTGGACATGAGATTGAGTGGGGGCTCCAGCAAGCCCCTGACACCAGGCAGACTCATCTGGGACTGGGGTTCCTCATGGACACCTAGACTGCCCAGGACTGGTGCTGGATGAGAAACAGTCTCTGGCACATCTAGATATGGTAGCAGGGCAGTGAACACTGGGTGGAGGTGCAAGTGATCTCTGGATGCCAGGCACAAACTCAAATGGGACCAGTGCTGGGTCCTGATGTGCCTGATGTTGGTACTATTTGGCATAGGACCAACTTGGACTTAAATGTGCCCAGTATAGATGGCAATTCCAGGCAAAAGCAGCTGGGTTGACTTGACAGTCACCATTCACTTGTTTATCCTTTTGCTGCCTGAGGTTGGTTGGGTGGAGAGAACCCCCTCAACCTTTGTGTGCACTAGTGAGGATGCTGTAAGTTTCCAAATAGCTCAATATTTGGAGAAGGGATGATGGCGTGGAGGGGCCCATGTACCCTGAGTCTATCCTGGGAGGCTAGTCTCTTTAGTGCTGTTTGGTCCCTTCCAGCTTTTTAGAAAATTCTCAAAACATCTCTTCCCCAGGTTGGCAAGGGTGGAAGCCCTACAGACCAGACCAGGCAGACCTTTGTCCCTCTTCTTAACTCCTACCTGGATGTTTCATTTGCTCTACAAGTATCTGCTTCCAAATTAATTTTTTTGTGTCAGTGTGTATGTCCCTGCCCTGTGTCTCATTACTTGAGTTTTTAGTTTATCTTCTCTGAGTCTCTCCAATGTGACTCCTCCTCTATTCAGCCATGTTGTTCCCTCCCTAGTATATTGTTATTAGCAGTTCATCTGTGATGTGGAGGGACAAGGGAAGGGAAAATATGGAGAGCTGGGTGAAAGAGGGGTGTGAGTCAGTAGGAGGAGTGATAGGATAGATAACAGGTAAAAAAATTAGAGAGGGGTCAGCCTCTGTTAGAGGTCTTTTATAGTTGGAATAATGGGTAGTACTGAGGGTTTTATATTGAGAGGGGTGTAATTTGGGTTTGAGGAAATCCATGAAGTTTTCAAAATCTGTTGATAATTTTTTGCACCTGAAATGTGGAGAAGAGGCAAGGGAAGACAAAAGGGTAGGTGAAATAAGGAAAAGCAAAAAGAATAGAATAGGGAAGGCAGAAGATTAATAAAAGAGAAGGTATGAATGACAGTAAAATATAGGAAAAAACTTGAAGAATTTAAAAAGTAGGAGAAAAAGTAAAAAAACAGTAGTATTGATACAAAGGTTAGAATTGAAAAAAGTAATCAGAAGAAAAGAAGGGAGATACAAAATATTAACTTAATACAAAGAAAAAGGAAGAAAGAAAGACAACAAAAATGAAAACAAAATTTGCTTGAAACCCAAATCAAACACTTCAGCAAGAAAACATATGTGCAATTCTCATATGACTGCTATGCCATAAAGACTGATTTTCTGCTCAGTTCCCTTTCTGCCTTAGTCATGGGCTGTTTGCATACAGCCACACCAATTTTCTCTCTGTAGGCTGTTTACCAGCCTGTGCTGAGGAGTCTTGGTTTCTTTGAGCTTACCTCCTTAATGCAGGCTATGCTTTGGCTGTGTGCAACTGCATTCCTTTGTCTCTTTTCCATGATTTGGCCATCTGAATTAATTTAAGAGGAGGAGGATGTGAAATAATTTTTCTAACACTGTGCTCTCCACCTTCTGCCAATGTCCTATTATTATAGGCAGCTTAAGTAGATAGAAATTAATATACAGTCACAGAGGGACTGGGCTCTCAAGGACATCAGTGAAAAATCAAGACATCAGAATTGTGGCTGTAGACACATTTGAAGAAGTCATGCCTCAAGATAGAGATGCAATAGCCAGGCCTACATGCCTCCCTAAGGCATAAATAGTAACTTGGAATTATTCAGTAATTAGCACCACTTAGTCCAGTAAGTCCAGATAGGCATCAGTTGCCCAGGTGAGTGGAGTGACCAGAGCATCTGGACCCATCCCTTCCCAAAAATGCCTTTATTCTTTCTATGTACCCTTGCTACATGACTTGTTTCCATATTGGATCAATATTAGCTAAGTAATATAGAATTACTTGTAATTCTATATGTTGGTTGTAGATTGTCCCACATTGTATCCTCATTGTGACTTTGCTGCATAAATTACCCCTGACAAAAGGCCTTGGTAGCAACCCACTTTTGGGACCCCTCCTGTCTCTCAGGAGCTATCTCTCAATAAACCTTCCTTACTCTTAACCTCCCTTGCCCCTTGGAATTCATTCTTTGATTTCAGGGGACATGAACTTAGCACATCTGACATCTAGCAGGTTAGGAATTATATTTTTGCTGTATCACTGTGACTTCTGCTTCCCTTTGTGCTGGGCAAAAATCTGTTTTCACTTCAGATATTTTCCTTCTAGCTTGTCACCAGAAGATCTCTGACCCAGTCTGTCTTGTCTTTGTATTCAAATTCTGAACTGACCCTATCTCAGAAATTCTGCTTTTCATCCAGCAAAATCAGTTGTGGTCACCAGGCTTGGTTTGCCCCCTCTGCCTGAGTGTAATGAAGGTAGCTGTTCAGGATTTCCTGTTAACTCAGATTTTTCCAGTCTTGTGTAAACAACAAGTAAGAGCTCACTCTGGATCAACTGATCAGTCTTGCTCCCTCCCATCCATCTCCAGGGATGTGGTCCATGATGAGTCCTGCCACATTTGCTGTGTTTATCCTTTCTCTGCCTGGGGGGGTCTTCCTTACTCACAGTGGGCATCAGAGAGGATGCCATAGGGATGTGGTGTTCCCAGTGTTTGTAGTGGCTAATAGGGAGAAGGGGCCCCTATATGCAATCTGTCTCAGGAGTCCAGGCCGTGCAGCACTAGCTCATTAGCTCAGGCAATTTGGGACACTCTCATTATATCTGCTTCCTAGAAGGAGCAGGAGTGGGGACGGGGAAGGGTTGATTCAGACCAGCCATTGTGATAATCCTTCTCCTTTTCAATGATCCAGATATTTCATTTACCTGTATCACTTTTCAGATTAATCTTCAGCTTCAGGGTATAGGTACCTCTCCCCATTTCAGAATACCTGTATTTTCAGGGAGTCTTCTCTGATTATCTCTGGCATGACTCCTCTAGTCAGCCATGTTGGATCTCCCATTTCCACTTTTGATAAGTACAGTGTTGTTTTGGATTAGGATTCTACTAATGTATGACCTCATTTAACCTTAATTAACTTTTTTCCCCTGTAGTGCTGGGGATCAAACCAGGGCCTTGTGCATTCTGAGCAAGCCCTGTAGCACTAAACTATACCCCTAGACCTCATAATTACTTTCTTAAAGGTCTTACATCCAAATATATTTACACGAGAGATATAGGGCTTCAACTTATGAATTTTGGTGGGGGAAGGGCACAATTAAGTTCATAATGAGAGTTTGCTAGGGTTTTATGTTTATCTTTTGAAGTCCATCCTAGCCCTTTTGCTTCATGGCTTTTACAAACTTACTTTATTAACTATGTTCCTTAACTCACTTTTTTTAAAATGTCTTTTTCAGCTAATATTTTGACAGACATTTTCTTGAATGTCAAGAGTTTAAAATTAAGAAAAAAATATAAAAGAAAAATAGCCCAACCCCTTTCCCAATCAAACACCTCTTAGATAGGCTTTGGGCTAAGGCAGTCTTTCAACACCAGACTTGCACTTATAAACCAAATATGAAAGCTTAATTTTTTTCAAGACTTTTCTCAGCAAGCATCTTGCCATGGGCATGTACATCGGTTTCTAATTTTTTCCATATACATGAATGTCTTTTAATGTTTTAATTTTTGAAATAATTTCCCCCAGATTTTCCTCACAGGTGGTCTGTTGTCTCAACTATGTTCTGCTTCAGACGTATGTGGTTTATTAGTTCTCCTTATGGTATTTCCAGTGATACCTTTCACTTATTCAGCTTAAATTCAAATTTGGAAGAACAGAGACTACTAGTGCTTTGCATCAGTACTTCAGGTGTCTATTAAACAGGTTAAAACAGTGTCATCACTATGGGAATGAGTGTGGAGATTCCTCAAAGAACTAAAAATAGAAATTCCATTTGACCCAGCTATATGTGTAGGTATCCTTGTGAAAAATTTACAGACACAATATTACACTGATATGTTTATAGCAACACAATTTAGCATAATAGATAAATCTTGGAAGCAGCTTATATGCCCATCAACAGATAAATGGATAATAAAAAATGTAGTATAAATGCACAATGGAGTACTATTCATCTGTAAAGAATGAAGAATTAGTCATTTTTAGGAAAATGTGTACACCTTGAGGCTATAATTCTAACTAAAATAAATCAGACACAGAAGCTTAAATATTGCATGTTTTCTCTTATATGAAAAATCCAAAGTATTAAATAAAAGAGCAAAATAAAAATAGTTGACAGGAAACAGAGAAATAGACTTTGTAGAGATATGAATAGGATCTGGGGATGAAGGGAGATGGGAGGGAGGAGAAGGGAAAGGGAAGTAAAAAGGACCAAGGTATGATATGTATATGTACTAATTCCCCACAATAAATGTATTTATTGTGTATCACAATCATATATTAATAAAATATAATGAAATAATTTACTCTTAACAAATATGTGAAAGTTCTTTGCTCCCTCCAGAATCAGAGACCAAGAATCTGTATTGGGAACATGGTCTGCTACTACTTCCAAGCTACAAGGCTTTCCTACCATTTCAAGTTTCCTTTTTCTTGATTCAGTGTTTGCTCAGTTGCTGTACTCAGGGGAGAGTTTTCTAGATTTCTGACAAAGTTGTTTCTGACAGTTTTGTTTTTTTTTCAATGTTCCCATGAGGGGCAAGATAATAGGAGTTATCTATTCTGCAGTTTTTTCTGATAGTACTCTTCCTTTATGAAAGACAAATTTAAAATAGTTGTTTTTCCTTTTTAGAACTTGTAATATGTCACTCTATTGTCTTCTGGCCCATCCTGTTTCTGGAAAAAAAGAAATCTTACTCTTACTGAGATTGTTTTACACATCATGAATCATTTTTCTCTACTGCTTTGAAGGTTTCTCTTTGTCTTTCAATTTCAAAAATTTTGCTGTGGTGTGTGTTGTAGTTCTTTTTGCGTTTATCCTACTTAGAGTTCATTAAGCTTATAGTCTAAAGTAAATTTTAGATATTTTCAACCATTCTTTGTTCGGACATTTTTTCTGCATTTTCCTTTCTGTTCCCTCCTCTCGTTATTTCCATTGTATATATGTTGATATGTTAATAGTGTCACACATTTATATGACTCTTAATTTTTCATTCATCTTCCTCTGTTGTTTGGATTGCACAGTCTGTACCATCTGTTTCCAGTTCTTTCTTTCTTTCATCCTCGGGTCAAATTTACTGTTAAGTGCCTCAGTGAATTTTTCAACTTTTGTACTTTTTAACACGTTTTTATTTAGTAAATAATTTCTCTTTATTGATTTCATTTGATGAAATATTGCTATCATACCTTTAAGATGTAAGTATAGTTTCTTTTGGATTTTTGAACGTATTTATTGCAGGTGCTTGGAAGCCTTTGTCTGCTAAGTCTGACTTCTGGATTTTCTCAAAAGTAGTTTCTGAGCTGGGCATGATGGTATGCACCTGTATTCCCACCACTCTGGGATGGGAATACCTGCCTCCTGAGGCAGGAGGTTCATGAGTTCAAGGCCAACCTGAGCTACATAGTGAGTTTGAGGCCAGCCTGGAACATAGTGAGATTCTAGCTCAACAAACAAACTAACAAACAAAGGCAGTTTTTGTTACATTTTCTTGTGTATTGGTCATACATTGTTTTTTTGTATATTTCATAATTGTTTAATTTGACAGTTGGACATTTCAGATAATATAGCAACTCTCATTTTTCACTTCTATTTTAGTTTAGAATCTCAGACTATTTTAATGAAGTCCATTTCCACTGCAATATGAAATATATAATGTCACTGTTTGGAGAATACAGCCTTGAACATATACATAGTTCCCAAGTAATGACATATATTAAAAGTATTTTAGTATTCATATTTCCAGTACTTAATGCTTACATTTCTCATAGAGAGTAAGTATATGTATTTAACATATAATAATTCTTTTTATTTCCCTTCTTCTCCCCTCCCTCTGTCTCTAGATTCCCTTTCCATTTGCAAAAGATTTCTTTCCTTGTTTCCTGTTGTCCTTCTTGTGTTTTTCCTTTTTTTAATATTATTTATACTTTGGGTTTCTCATGTAAGAGAAGTTATAGGACAGGCTGTGTGTCTGATTTACTTCAATTAATATTATGATCTCAAGGTCATTTTCCCACAAATGACTCAAATTTATCCTTCTTTATGGCAGAGTACTACTCCATTATTTATAAATACCACATTTTCTTTATCCATTCATCTGTTGGTGCATATAGAGGCCACTTTCAAGATTTAGCTATTATGAGTTGTACTGCTATAAACATGGATATGCATGATAACTAGAAGGGGAATAGCTGTGTCAAATTGAATTTTTCCTTCCTTTTTTGAGTAATCTCCACACTGATTTCTATAGTGATTGTACCAGTTTTACATTCCAACAAACAATGTAGAAGGTTGCTATTTTCCCTGCAAACTCATGAGCATTTTTTTATGATAGCCATTATTTGTGGAGTACAGTGCAGTCTCAATGTTGTTTTAATTTGCATTTCTCTAATGGCCAGAGATGTTGAGAATTTTTCATATATTTATTGACCACTTATATTTCTTCTTCTGAGAAGTGTCTGTTCACTTCTGTTGCCTGGATTTGATTGGGTCTTTTATTTGTGGGGTATGATTTTTTTTTTTTGAGTTCTTTGTGAATTCAAAATATTAGCCCACTGCCGGACAGGTAGCTAGTGAAATTTTTCCGAATATGTAGGTTGTCTCCCCACTATAGATTGTTTTTTTCATTGTGCAGAAGATTTTTAATTTGGTATAATCCCATTTTTTTAAATTCTTGATGCTATTTCTTGTGCAATTGGGATACTGTTTAGAAAGTCCATACCTATGCCTGTGTCTTTAAGAATTTTACCTATTTTATCTTCTAGTAGATTGTTTCTGTTTTAACATTTTGATCTTTGATGCATTTCAACTTTAGTTTTGTACATGTAGAGAGATATGGATCTAGACTCAATCTTCTGCATGAGGATAGTCAGTTTTCCCACCATGGTTTGTTAAAGAGGCTATCCATCTTCCAGATCCTTGGATCCTTTGTTAAAGATCTGACAGCTGAATGTGCATGTGGTTGTTTTTACATCCTCTATTCTATTACATTGATCCACATGTCTATTTTGCACCTGAACCATGTTTTTCGTATCACTGTAGTTTTACAGTATAACTCGAAGTCCAGGATTGTGATGCCCCTGTTTGCTCTTGTCATCCAGTATTGATTTTGCTATTCTGAGTCTCTTCTGGTTCCATATGAATTTTAGTATAGATTTTTTTCTAGTTCTGTGAGGAATTTTGTTGGTATTTTCATTGGGATTGAATTATATCTATCAGCTTTGGAATCATTGTGATATTGACAATGTTAGTTCTGCATCTCTGGGAACAGGGGCTATCTTTCCATTTTCTCATATATTCTCTTTTACCTTTTATTTTCTTTTTTAGAGTACTATAGATTTTGTTATATGAGTCTTTAACTTCTTTGCTTAGGTTAATTCCTAAGTATTTAACTTTTCTTGTTGCTATTGTGCATAGTGCTGTTTTTCTCATTTCTTTCTCAGTGAGTTCATTATTGGTGTCTAGGAATGCAACTGATTTTGTGTGCTGATTTCTATCCTGCTACATTGCTGAATTTGCTTATTAGTTTCATGATTTTTTTGGTAGAATTTTTTGGGTCTTCTGTGAAGAGGATCGTGTCATCTGCAAGTAATGATAATTTGACTTCTTCCTTTTCTACACATATCCTTTTTGTTTTTCTCTTGGCTGATTTCTCTGGCTAAAATTTTGAGTACTATATTGAGGAGGAGTGATTATAGTGACCTCCTTGTAATCATTCCTTGATTTTAGAAGAAAAGGTTTCAGCTTTTCCCCATTTTATATGATGTTGGCATAGATTTATCATAAGTGTCTTTGACTACTTTGAGATGAGATCTCTCTGTGTGCATTTTCTTCGGGGTTTTTATCATGAATTGTTGGATTTTTTTCTAATGCTTTTTCTTCATCCATTGAAATGATCATGTGATTTTTGCCCCTGCTTCTGTTTATGTAGTTTATTCCATTTATTGATTTGTGTCTATTGAACCATCTTTGCATTTCTGGAATGAAGCCTATTATTTGATCATAATGTATGGATTTTTAATGACTTTTTGTATTCTGTTTGCAAGTATCTTGTAGAGGATTTTTACATATATTAAAGAGGTTGACTTGTAGTTTACATTTTTAGCTGGGTTTGTATATATTTGGAATGAGGGAAATTCTAGCTTCCAGAAATGAGTTTGGAAGTACATTTTCTCTTTCATTTTCATGTAACTGTTTGAGGAGAATTGGTGTTATATCCTCTCAGAAGTTTTTGTAGATTTCAGTAGTGAATCCATCAGGTACTGGGCTCTTTTTGGGTTGTACATTTTTTTTAAATTCATGACTGCCTCAATTTCATTGCCTGTTATTGCATTATTCTTGGTTGAAGGGTTTTGTTTTTTTTTTAGGGCTTGAAACACTTTACTTCAAGTTCTCCTCTCCTTTTACATTTGTGTTAAAAAGTCTGTTGTAATCCTAATGAGTTATCTTTATAGGTGATTTCTTGCTTTTCTCTGTACAGCTTTTACTATTCTCCTGATTTTGGTCTCCTAGGATTTTGAGTATGGTATATTGTGGAGAGTTTTTTCTCATTGCAATGCTTTGGAGATATATAAGGCACTGTCCTGTCAGTTGAGGTTGTTCTCATGCTTGGAAAGTTTTCTGCTAAGATTTCTGTGAACAGCTTCTTTGTTCTATGTGTGCCACCCACTGATTTTTCTAATTCCAATTAGACTCAGGTTAGTTTCTTAGTGTCATCTAATAGCTGTTGGATCAATTTTCTTTGCTCTCTTGTCATCTTTTTTATGTTGGAAAATATTTATTGCGTACTTTTCAAGTGCATTGTAACTATCAATATAAAACTCTACTATGGCCTAAACCTTAAAGCATGTAATCTAGAGCACTTCCTGCAAATGCAATGGGATTCAAAGATTGCAATGATCCATATGGCCAAATAAGCCAAGAATGGCTTTATAGAAGAAGTAGAATATATATCAGACAATGAAGGGTAGGTAGGTCTTAAGAAGAGAGACAGAGGAAGTACAAACAGCCAGTGAAAAAGCCATAGTGCCACAGCAGGAAATGTGTTGGAAGGAAAAGGATAAGGATGATGAAGTGAACTATACTGTAGAACATCTAGAAAGTCAGGCAGAGAAGTTACAGCATTATACCCTTGGCTAAAGAGAGATGTAGATTATTGAGTAAGAAAGTTAAAATAAAGATATGGTTGAAGAAAGGATTGAAAAAAGAATGACCAAAATATGAGTATATCATCTTGTGCTTCCATTCTGTCCTTTAGATCTGAAATTGTCCCCTCACATTGATCATTTCTGCTGTTCATGTATTCAATAGAATTCTTTATATGTAAGATTTCTGTTTGGCACAGTTTCACAGAGTCAAAAGTTTTGGTAAATTTGTTCATGTTTCGAATGGTTTGGGTAAGCTCTACTAATTTTTTTATTTGATTCTTCTATAAACACATTTGTCAATTTGGTTTCTAGTCCCGCTATCTGTTTATGTCATCTTTGAGATCACTGAATTTCTTTGATTTCTACTTAATTATATAGTGCAGCTTAGCTATTTGGTGTTTGATTTCCTCTCCATTGATGTCCCTTGGATCTGCTTTGGGAGAGTTGGTAGACTTTGGAGGTATTTTATTGCCTTGTTTTTTCTTGCTCTTTGTGTGTGTGTGTGTATGCTGAGTGATAAGGTCAAACAGAGTGAAGAGACTTTGACATTGGTATGAAAATCTCTAGTTAGGCTCTGTTTTCCAGTGATATGATCTTGGCTTTATTTGTGAATAGGTATTTTGTACCACTTCTCCCTATTAATTTTAATTGGAATGAACCCAGCCATTGCATCTTAGGGACAGAATTTCTACTGGATATAACAGCATCCACAAATAAAAACATACATCAATCATGAATATAGAGTGGTACCTCAGTACATAAACATAGCCCCCTGGGGGCATCACTGCAAATTTTTAGAAAAGGCGTATTATAGGGGTGTAATTAGGAGTAATTCTATTGATGAATTGTTAATTTTAATTTTATGAGTTTTATTATATTAATGTGTACTTAACAGGAAAATAAAATATCAATAAAAATTAAATTTTTAATGGGTAATGATGATTTAGGATAAGGATCAATATTTTCAACATCAACTCTTTACTTGTTTACAAGATCTAAAAAATAACAGCAGAAATAATTTCCTAGGCAGCACATATGCTTAGATTTCCCTTCCTGTTAGGCAGACCATACTTGTCACCTCTCTTGTCTTCCTCTTCTGTCAGGAGCTTCCTATTATATTATACATGTGCACTTAGCAGGAAAATGAAATATCCAAAAATAAAATCTCGGGCCGGTGAGATGGCTCAGTGGCATAAGCGCCTGCCTGGCAAGCACGAGGGCCCAAGTTCGACTCCTAGTACCCACATATGAAAAAAGGGCTGGTGATATCACTCAGTGGCATGGGCACCTGCTGGTGTGCGAGGTCCTGAGGTTGACCCCCAGTATCCACAAAAAAATATATATATATATCAAATATATACTGTGTTTAGAATAAATAACATTTTCTACATCAACTGTTTGATCACTAAATCTAAAAAATAACAGCAGAAATAATTTTTGTGAACTACAATGAAAATACACAAAATGCTAACACAAAAATAATCTTTACTTCTATTATAACAACTAAGGGAGTTTTGATACATAAGAACAGCATATTCCATACACAAGTATCACTTACACTGATAGCACATGTGTTTTGTTTTCCTGTTTTCTTTGGTAGGACATTGTTATGGCTTGTGTCTAGATGTCCCCACAAAGCCTCATGCAGTCATAGGTGGGGCTTTTTCAGAGGTGGCTGAATCTAGGGTATGTGATTGATTCATGTTGCAATGCTAGGATTAAGTGTGCTAGGATTAAGGGTGCATGATTCCTAAATCAGTCCACTGATTGGTTAGAACTGCCCTAATCCTGGCTGTCTAGATAGAATATAAAAGGGGCAGAAAAAAACTGCTAAAGCCTCTTGCTTGCTTTGCTACCTTCTGCCCATAATGAACTGTTTCTCTTCTGTGATGCCTGTCTGCCATGCCACCCTGCCTTGGAGCCAGGTGATTATAGACTGAAACCTCTGCAAACTATGAGCTAAATAAACCTTTCCTCCTTTAAATTTGGGTGTCAGATATTTCATCTCAGCAGTGAGAAAAGTAACTAAAACAGATATACTTGACATCTTGCCAGTCTTTCTGTTTTCTTAGGGGTTCTTGTGAGGTTTCACCTGTCTACTCACTGGTCTGCTCCAGAAAGTTTTTGAGGAGTTCTTTGGGCAGATACATGCTGTTCTTCCTCTGTTGTAATTGATCATTTATCAATTCAGATCTCAATCCTCTAAGAAAATTTCTCCAGGATATTTGGTGTTTGTTTTCTTTGTAAACTATGAAACTATTCATGCTTGACATGTTTAAGATCAAGTAAAACACAACCATTGGCCAATGCTTTGTGTTTCAAGTGACATCATAATTGCTGCATAACTCATCAAAAACATCTATTCCACCTTTTGTTTTGTTGTAAAATGTGACCATTTCTGGCTTCATTTGTGTTGAGGACTCACTATCAATCTTTTGTTTGTTCGTTTGTTTGTTTTGAGATAGGGCCTTGGTATGTAGTCCAGGCTAGCCTTGAACTCACTGTGTAGCATGGCTGACCACGAACATACAGTATCCTTCTGCCTCAGCCTCCTGAAGGCTGAGATTACAGGCATGCACCACTTGGCCTCACTATCAATCTTATCATCATGGTGTAACAGTGACAGGATCAATATTACTTTGTTTTTCTTAGCCATATAGGAGGCCAATGTTATGTATTTCTGAAATTCAAAGACTGTATTGTACATTTCTTAATTGTGAACTTCCAACATTTTTTCAGGGATCTTAGCTTTATTCTTGCAAGTTGTTCTTTTACTGGTCAACTGGTGTTCTTGTAGTAAATGTAACATCAATGGATAACCAGTGAACCATTATCAAATGTGAGATTTGGGTTACTTTTTCAAATAGGTCAATAAGTCTGTTCATAAAGTTATATGGTTTATTACTGCATGATGAAAGACCTGGTGGCTGAGTTTCAGGATAAATTTCTAAATTCAAGGTGTGAAATATCTTTGCATCTACCAGGGCATATATTTTTATACCATATTTGGAAGGTTTTGTTGGCATATATTACCAAGAGCATCAAAAAACATGAAATGATGAAAGTCATTCATCGATTGTCGTGTATTTGGATGGTGTATAAATTGCTTGACAGTTCAAAACGAAGCTTTCAATAAATGAGTGAATAGCAGCCAAATAGGTGGATTTTTTTTCTTAACAGTTCTTTTTGCTGTCAAAATGTAGGCAATTTTTATGTCAACCATATGTTGAGTGTCATTATTGTCCTAAAAATCTCCGTGCCATATCCGTCACTTCTCCATAAAGCCTCAACTTTTTCATGATTAGAATGGTATAAAGTCCTGCTATGAAGGCTTCTAGCTCAGTTAGCGAGGTGTCATGATAAATATATTTTTGAGTATTAATCTTGATGCATATAGAACATTTTCTTTTGTTTCATTATTAGTGTATTTCAAACATCTTATAGCATATTATCTGTTGCAAAAAAAATTCCAAAATTAAATCAAAATGTTGGCATTCCATCCAATAGGTTTCAAACCTGGAAAGAACCTAATAACATGTTCTGACTTAGTCCTAATATTGAATCATTCAAGTATGCATGACCATTTTGTAGCATTTTGACTAATCAAATATTTATTTACACTACTGTTTTCTTCCCCATCTGAATTGAGGTCTTCATTCTGTACTTCTTTGCCATATCTCTGTCATATCTGTCATATATTGCTAAATTCTTTAGCTGACATGATCCAAGTCATCATCACTAGATGAGTCACCTTATGACTCACATTCAATCTCCTCCCAAGGTTGTAAAAGCAGATTTTCATGTGATATTATACTGAATTGGGCTAATTCTACAAGAAAAATAAAAAGAAAACAAGTAATAAAAATTATAAATACACAAAAATGTAACCCGACAAATATGTGGGTAAAACTCAGCAATTTACACTTTGATACACTTCTACACACCTTGCCATTTGTCATATCTAGTGGGTGAACACAAAGATTGCTTCCTGCATTCCCCCAGTGCAGTTTCTGAGAGGTGCAACCAGCTACAATTATGCTAAAGTACATATTTTTATTAGAAATTATGTGATGGACATCTGCAACACAGTATGTGGAACCTTCTTTCCAACATTCTGAAAAAGATGGGTATGTTCATGCAGAAAAGATGGCCACAGTCATGTTTGTCACCCAACAGAGTTCACAAACAAAAACAAAATTTTGCCAAGTGCTTCTGTTTTTGAAGCAAACTGTTTGCAAACAAAAGCATTCTTGAACCAAGGTACCACTGTAACTTGTTTTGAAAACTTTGCCCTTTTATCAATGCCCCTTACAGACAATAGTATACAGTTATTAGCCATTGGTGTGGATATAAGGAGAGAAGGGAAAGAGGATTTTGAAAAGGATGGGAGTAAGTCAGTAAGGATGGTTCAACATACACAAATCAATAAATGTAATACAGCATAGTAACAGAGCTAAAAATAAAAATCACACGGTCATCTTAATAGATGCAGAAAAAGCATTTGACAAAGTTTAATGCACATTCATGATAAAACCCTACAGAAAATTGGAATAGGTGGTCTTTATCTCAATCTGACAAAAGTCATCTATGAAAAACCAACATACTAAAAGGACAAAAATTGAAAGCTTTCACTCTAAAATCAGGAACAAGACAAAGATATCCACTATTACCACACCTATTCAATACAATTCTGGAAACATTAGTCAGAGCAATTAGACAAGAGAAAGAAACAAAAGGAATGAAGATAGGAAAGGAAGAATTTAAGTTATCATTATTTGCAGATGACATGATATTCTATATAGAAGAACCCCAAAACTTCACCAAAAAACTAGATTTAATAAGCAAATTCAGTAGCATAGCTGGATACAAAGTCAACACTCAAAAATCAGTACCATTCCTGTACACAAACAAACTCACTGAGAGAGAAATTAGGGAAACCACATCTTTCAAAATAGCATCCCCCAAAATGAAATACTTAGGAATCAATCTAACAAAGGAAGTAAAAGATCTACACATTGAAAATTACAGTACTCTGAAAAAAGGAAATCAAAGATAATATCATAAAATGGAAAGATATCCCTAGCTCATGGATAGGAAGACCCAATATACTGAAAATGACAATACTCACAAAATTGTTATACAATCCCAATCAAAATACCACAAGCATACCTCACAGAACTAGAGAAAACATTCCTAAAATTCATTTGGAAGCAGAAGAGACATAGAATAACAAAAGTGGTTCTGGGCAACAAAGGCAAGTCAGGGGTATCACAATCCCTGATTTGAAATTATACTACGAAGCTACTGTGATAAAATTACCATGGTATGTCCTGAATAACTAACTTAAAGATAGTAATACATAATGTATTAACCATTGTTACCCTCCTATTATGTTGTTTTGAAAATTTGTTCTTCTTTTGATTTGTTTTGTTTTTTCTTCTCTTTAAAATAAAAAAAAATTACCATGGTATTGGAAAGAAAGATCTGAGGATCAGTGGAACAGATTAGAAGATGCAAACACAACTCCAAACACATTCAGCCACCTTCTGTTTGACAAAAAGGCCAAACATGTTCACTGGAAGAAAGATAGCCTCTTTAATAAATGGTGTTGGTAAAACTGGCTTTCCACATGCCAAAGACTAAAACTAAACCCATGTCTATCGCCATGCACCAAACTAAAGTCAAAATAGCTCAAAGATCTAAATATTAAAACAGAAACACTAAATCTACAGAAAGGGGAAGTAGGTAGAAATCTTGAAGGCATATGTGTAGGCAGAGACTTCATGAGCAAAACCCAGATCGCACGGCAAATACTACAAAGAATCAACAACTGAGATCTCATCTTATTAAAAAGCTTGTGAACAACACAAGAAATCACCAACAGAGAGAAAAGACGACCCACAGAGTGGGAAAAAATTTTAGCCAGTTGTCCCTCAGGCAAAGGAATTATATCTAGAACATATAAAGAATTGAAAAAAATCAGACACCCCAAATGCAAAGACCCAATCCAATAATGCACATCTGAGATGAATACACACTTCTCAGATGAAAAAATACAAATGACAAATAAATGTATGAAAAAATGTTCACAACATTGGTCACTCGAGAGATGCAAATTAAAACAAAACTGACATTCCACCTCACTCCAGAAAGAATTACTATCATCAAGAAATCAGCCAATAACAAATGCTGGAGGGGCTGTGGGGAAAAAGGAACTCTTCTCCACTATTGGTGGGAGTGTAGACTGGTGCAACCACTGTGAAAATCAGTATGGAGATCCCTCAAAAAACTAGGATTACAGGTCTCATTTGACCTAGCTATTACCTTTCTGGGTATATTCCTGGAAGAAATGAAAACATCATACCACAGAGATATATGTGCACCCATGTTTATAGCAGCACAATTTGTAATAGCTAAATCTTGGGAACAACACAAATGCCCATCAACCAAAGAATGGATAAAAAGATGTGGTCTTTTTATACAATGGAGTACTACTCAGCCATGAAGAAGGATAAACTTGAGACTTTTATAGGTAAATGGATGCAACTTGAGACCATACCCATAAATGAAATAAATCAGACTCACATGTGTAAACATCATATTGTCTCCCTGGTATGAGAAACTGAAAGCATAAATAAGGTTGAAGACGTACAATAGATATTGTGAAATGAGAAGAAATTGTTCAAAAGGAAAGAGGAACTAGGGTGGGGGAAAGGCTAAAGGAAGGAAGGAAAGAGGAAAAAAGAATACAAGATAGTTATACTACTAGTTATTCTCGGTTCATTGAAAAGAAAGCTTTGTGCTAATATCATTTGGAGAATTTTTTTTGTCTGTATCTTGTACTCTGAGGAACTACTTTGAAGATAACAATGCACAATGTATTAACTGTTATTCTCCTACTTTGTTTTGAAATTTTGTTTTATTTTTTTTCCACAAAATAAAAAAGGAGAGGGAGACAAGATAATATTAGCATTTAAGCAATAGATAGTAAGTTGGATTCTGTTGGAGGTATTTTTACAGTTGGATTAAGGGGTTAGTGTTGAATAGATTTATGAGAATATATGTGGAAGTGGGATGCAGGGAGAGGGAAGTGTAATTAGAGATTGAGGCAAACTGTGGGATTGTTGGAACCTTTTAATTTTATTTGTAATTAATTTTGTTTGGATTATCTAAGGGCAATTTTGTTAATGGTTACCCTGACTTGGCCATGAATAGTACCAATCAAGTTAATGCACTGGTCTATTCTTATTCTCTTTTGTACACATTTTATACATGACCCTGCCCTCTCTCTCTCTCTCTCTCTCTCTCTCTCTCTCTCTCTCTCTATATATATATATATATATATATATATATATATATATATATATATTTCTTGAAATGTTGAGAAATGAAGGCAGATAAGTGGATAAGGAAAATGGGAAAAAAAAAGAACAAAGAATAGAGAGAAAATGAGGTTAAAATGAGAATAAAAAGACTAAGTGAGTAGAATAAAGAGTAAAAACTTAAAAATATACAAAGTAAAAAAAATTGATACAGAAGAAAGAACAGAAGAGAGGAAAATAACCGGTGAGAACTCAGAGAAAAAAAAAAGCAAGAAAACAAAAACCCACATGGACACTATGCCATATAGCCAGAGTGTCCACACAGTTCCTTTCCCACTATAGTTGTAGTTCGTTTGCACAACCAAGTAGGTTTCACCTCTGCCTGGTGGCTGCTTAAGTAACAGGCTGCAACTAGTTGTGAAGGCTGACCCACCTCCTGGCTGCAAGGCTTGCCTTGAGCATGCCCAAATACAGACCTTTGACTCTGTCCCAAGATCTAACCACCATAATTAATTTGGTAAGAAGACGATATGAAATTCTTTGTCAGGCACCTGTTCTCTTTTGAGTTCTGCCAATGACCTCTCACTCCCTCTCCACTCACTGCTGGACAAATTCCATGGTTGTCTCCATGTTCTACCTTTAAGGGCTTTCTGCAATGTGTATCACCAGAAGCCCTCTGCCCCAGACAACTCCCTCTATTCCCTCATGCTCATATCCTTAAGTGTCCTTTACTCAAGGGGTTATTGGAACTGCTCCAAGATGGTGTATTTGTTGAATAAAGCGTGTGGAGGGAGGTGTGGGGCAGTAGCAGTCCTGCTTCTTTTTTCAAACAACCCAGATATTTGCTTTAATCTAGAAGATTCATCTTTCATATTAATTTTCTGTATCTGAGTATGATTGGCTCCCCCATTTCAGAATACCTGTGTTAGCCAGGGTCTTTCTTCTCCTTCTTTAATCAGTGATGTTGGAATTCTGACTTAGCGACTTTTCTCATTGAGACCAAATACACAACACCCATAGTTAAAGAGGGAAAGCTTTATTTAGCTCACAGTTCATAGAAGTTTCAGTCCATAATCAGCTGGCTCCAAGGCACAGTGGCATATGGCAGATGGGCAACAGTTCATGACAGTGGAAGACATCAAAAGCAACAAGAGAGAGCAAGACAGGCCTGTTTCTGTCCTTTATATTTTATCCTGTCTACTGGGATTGGGGCAGTGCCAATCCAATCAGTGGACTGATCTAGCAGTCACTGACCCTTAATCCTAGTACCCCTGATCCCAGCATTGTACTATGAATCAATCACACACTCTAGATTCAACCACCTCCAGAAAAACCCTATGACCACATGAGGCTTTGGGAGGATGTCTAGACACAAACATAACAGAATCTCAAGATGGTACAGTTTTAGCAAAGCTCTCTGTTGTCTCTTTTCCTAACCTCTCTAACACCTAACCAATAATTTCTCCTAATCACTGGCTGATTGCTCTATTCTTTAATTTGCCACTTGGGCCATAAATTATTTTACTGTATGTGATTCATTAAAGATGAGTATTATTGAAGCAGTAGTCTTTGATGCATTTAGTGTGGGGATGGGGGAGACACTGGGGATTGGACACAAGACCTCATACATGCTAAGGATACACTGTAGTACTAAGCTTCATTCTCAGCCCCAGCAATCCTTTTTGAAACCATTGTTTGAGGTTTGTTTCTACCTCATAAGGACTTTTCTGCACTCTTTCCCATATTCACCCTTCTAAACATCTAGCTAGTTTATGTTTTATAGCTTATTGCACTAATGGAGCTATAGCCTCCTCTTAATTGCTAGTGACCAAAATCTCCATTGCTTTGAAGAACAGCCTAGAAAATGACAAACTGTGGTAACTATTAATTTGCCACCTTTACACATATGAACAGGATTTATAGTTATATAGCAAACTATAAAACAAACCAGAAGTTTATGTACATTAAATATCCCCTTAATTAAGCAATTTTTCCCTGTGGTGGAAAAATTTTAAAGAGATGGGAGGAAATGAATAGAGAAATAGAAGAAGAGAAAGAGATTAGCAGCAAGGTTGAAGTACAACAGAAGATTATCTAAGCTTTCGGAGACTGGTGAAAAAGACAGGAGAGAAACAAAGAATGAAGAAACAAGAACTAAACAAAACCAAAAAACTAAAAACAGTGTTTACACTCATGAAAAAAGAAGAAGGTACAATCTAAAAACAACAATGACAATGACAAAAACAACAACTAAAACAAAATCCAAAGGAAACAGAAAAAAAAGAGTTCTCTGTGTTTTTAAGCTGGTGGTTATCTTCTAAGGTCTACAGTTTAGTGGTAGTGTCCACTTCAGACCATGACTCTGCTGTCACTGGTAGACAAAGGAGGCAGACAGAGCCCAGACCAATATTGTATGATCCCAGGAAGTCAACTGCCACAGCCCACAGCATCCACTGATCTGCTTCACTGGTGCATTTTTCTGTGGCAGCCTCTAGGGTCCCCACCATCACCACACATTTTTGGCTGGACACTCCTCTCACATCATGAGTTGGGATATAGGGAGAATGCACAGTTTGCCAATGAGCTGGGAGTAAGCGTAGTTTGCTACCTCTCTTTTCCGCCTTTTGGTTCATCACCTTGCTCTCCCTATGGACTCCAATTCAGCCTTTCCTGGGTCTCAGAGATTCACCTCCCTCCTTCTCTTCCCCAAGTTGCTTTAGTCCAGTGTCTGGACTCCCAATCTCAAAGAGGCTGAATTGCCACTGCTCACCACTCTGCCACCTTCCCAAAAGTTAAAAGTGTCATTTGGCAATTAATACATGTTGGTCATTATTTCTTTGACATATTTTTCCACACCTTTCACTTGAGGGCTACAAATTCACTTACATTAAGCAACTTGAAGATGTACCACAACTTACTTATTGTCTGTTCTTTTCATCTTTTTAAAAAATTTCTATTCAATGTTAGTTTCTAAACTATCTAAACTTGTTATGTGATATTGATAATTTTTTGACAGTGTCTAATCATATGATAATATCATCTAGTGTGTTTTGTCACCTTTTGATTTGTGTTTGTGTCTGTGTGTCTGTGTGTGTGGGTGTAGTACTGGTGATTGAGCCAAGAGCCTTGCATTAGCTACATCCACATCCATTTTAAGTCTTATTTTGAAAGAAGGTCTTGGAAGTTGCCCAGTGTTATGGTTTGTGTCTGGATGTCCCTGCAAAGCCTCATGTGGTCATGGGGGCAGGCTTCTAGAGTTTGTGATTGATTCATGGTCCAGTGCTGGGATTATGGCTGTGAGTGCTATACCCACCCTGGGGCAGGTAGCCTGCATACAGTATAAGGGGGGAAAGAGGCTTGCTCTCTCATGCTCCTCCTTTTGCTCTTGCTTGCTTTTGCTGCTTTCCACCACCATGAACTGTTGCCCTCTGCCATGTGCCACTCTGCCTTGGAGCCAGCCGTGTATGGACTGAACCTTCCACAAACTGTGAGCTAAATAAACCTTTCCTTCCTTAGTTTTGGGTGTCAGGTATTTTGTCTCAGCAATGAGAGAAAAGTAACCAAGACAGAATTTGGTACCAGAGAAGTGGGGTCATTGCTGTGACTACCTGACCATGTGGTTCAAAAGCCTTTGGGAATGGCTTGTGGGAAAAGTTTGGAAAGGTTTGGAGATGTTGCCTGAAAGAGTAGAGCTGGAATGTCTTAGGCTGTTCTGGTCAGAGCTCAAGAGACCAGAATGCTGATAGAAATCCTGCCGGTAAAGTCCAGGCTTGGGAGGTTTCTGCTGGGAATAAGGACTGCATTGGTTGTTGGCCTCCAGATGATGTGTATTATGGCCTGGCAAAAAGTTTGTCTGCATTTTGCTCATGTCCAGAGACTTTGCCTGAGACTAAGATTAAGGGTGGCAGACTAATTAAACTAGCAGAAAAAAATTTCAAGGCAGTTGAATGTTGAGGCAGTGGCATGGTTATTGTTGAGAGCTTTTAGCCAGACTTATTTTGAGAATCAAGAACAAAGAGCTGAGCAGAATGAATTAAAATGTGAGTTTGGCCAGGAAGGAAGTGCCAGTAAGGCTGTGGACTGCGAAGATAGAGCTGAGGAGATCTCAGTTACTGAGAAGGAACAGAAAAAGATAAAAGATGGCCTGAGGGCATCACGGGAAGCAGCCTCAGAACTGCAAAAGTGAAAGACTTTGCTTTGAGGAGGAAGCCACAGAGCACCATGGTCTGGAATGCTGGCAGCCACACTACATTCCAGAATGGCGGCAGCAGTCGCAACAGGTTCCAAAATGGTGGTGGCCATGCCAGGTTCGAGAATGGAGGCAACGTAGAGAATTTGTTCATCAGAATGAGGTACAGAGTGCTCAGCAATGCAGGCACTTGATTCCTAGAGAGCCAAAAGAGAAGAAAACCTGGCTACTGCTCCAGCTGGCTGTGGACCTTGGCATCATCCACGTGGCACTGGTTTTAGATGCATGCAGAATGCAAGAGTTCTGAGGTTAAAAAGGCTTCCACCTAGATTTCAGAAGAAGGACTGGGAGGCCAGGTAGTGTGCCCCTGAGAGGGCAATCTGTGAAGCTGTGAGTGTGAAGTCAAAGGTGCAGTGGAGACCCCAGAAGTTAGGAGAAACCAGGAACACGGATCATCTAAGGAATCCAGCAAGGAGGGAACAAAGCAGTCCTAAGAGAGAAGCCATGGAGCTGCAACCACCAGAAGTGCAATAGGGGCAGAGCCATGCAAGCACATTGGAGTTCACAACTTACCACAGATTGCTTTGGATGTGCCACATGGAACTGCAGGACTTAATGTTTGACCTGCTGGATTTTGGACTTGCTTTGGTCCCATTCCTTTGTATTCCCGTTTGTACCTTTTGGAATGGTAATGTCTATCTCATGCCATTGAATGTTGGAAGTGTTTAACTTCCTTTTCATTTGTACAGGGGCTCACAGCTAAGAGTTAGCCTTAGATCTCAGAGAAGACTTGGGACTTGGTCTTTTTCAGCAATACTGAAACTGTTAGGATTTTGGCAATGCTTAGGGATGGACTAAATGCCTTTTGCATAAAGGATGTGCATGAGTCTTTGGGTGGCCAGGGGCAGAATGTTATGGTTTGTGTCTGTATATTTCCCCAAAGCCTCATGTGGTCATGGGGGCAGGCTTCTAGAGTTTGTGATTGATTCATGGTCCAGTGCTTTGATTATGTGTGTGAGTGCTACACCCACCCTGGGGCAGGTAGCCTGCATATAATATAAGAGAGGGAAAGAGGCTTGCACTCTCATACTCCTCCCTTTTTGCTCTTGCTGCTTTTGCTGTTTTCTGCCACCATGAACTGTTGCCCTCTGCCATGTGCCACTCTGCCTTGGAGCCAGCTGAGTATGGACCGAAACCTCTGTAAACTGTGAGCTAAATAAACCTTTCCTTCCTTAATTTTGGGTGTCAGGTATTTTGTCTCAGCGATGAGAGAAAAGTAACCAAGACTCCCAGGCTGGTCTTGAACTTACAGTCTTCCTGACTGAGCCTTCCAAGTAGCTGGGATTGTATGAATGCCCCATTACACCCAGCTCATCTCTGCTATATATATGTATTATTATTTTTTTAATTTTGGAAGTTCAGTATATGTTTCTCCTTAGCCTGCTTATATTTTCTTGTATATTTTGAATATATAGATATAATAACTGTTTTAATATTTTTCTATAAACTGTATTGTAGGGAAAGGAGACGGACAGATAAATAGGGAAATCATAGGAAGAAGGCCTCAGTAAGCTTTTTGGCTAATCCTGATGAGAAAGAGTTAAAGCTTCAATGGTGAAAGCAATTAAGAAGACAAGAAAAAGGTGATAAGTCAGGGAGGCTACATAATCAAGTCAGGCTAGCCCTCAGTCCCCACCTTACAAAGGAGACAATGGGTAGCCACCATGTTTCCCTTTGCTTAATTGCTAACTGGACCTTGTATGTAAAGTTCTGTAAACAAACCCATGAATTCTTGATAGGACAAAGGAAACCAAATGAAGTTCAAGTAGGAACCTGCATCTAGAATATGGTATCAGATGTGGGTTCCTAGGGCCTAAAATAGCCAATCAGATTATTACAAATTCTATGTAGGGGAAGGGCTCTAACAGCCAATATAAAGCAGCCAAGAATAAAGGGCCCTCAGGTCCTCCATCTTTCCAGAGCCCCCTACTCTGATTTATCAGAGTAGATATCTCTCCTCCTTTTTACCCCTTTTTAATAAAGTGTCCAATAAAATGTCTTCCTTTCTTTAAACTTTATATCTCTAATTTTTTTATTGGTATGAAGTGTACAAACCCCAGAGATCTGCACCCCCCAGCAGTGGGGCAGCAGTGCTTGTCCCCCAGAAATGACAGTATTATCTCTTTATCTTTTGGCTTTTTAAATCATAGTGGCGATTGAACCTAGGGCTTTGCCCCTGAGCTACAAATCCAGCCCTTTTTTTATTCTTTATTTAGAGTCAGGGTTTCACTAAGTCACTAAGTTGCCCACATTGGGCTTAAACTTGGGATACTCCTACATCATCCTCCCAGAGTGGTGATATTACAGGTGTGGGTCAACATACCCAGCTCTGGGTCTGATTTTAGTGATTGATTATTCTTTAGTATTAGTTGTATTTCATAGCTAATTTAACACATGGTAGTTCTTTATTGGATGTCAGATGTGAATTTCACCATTTTAGGTGCTTGGTATTTAATTTTCTTTTTCCCCTTTCATGGGCAGGTTCCTGCTATGTATTCCATACTGGCCTTCAATTTGGGATCCTCCTACATCAGCCTTCTCAGTGTTGGGATTATAATAGGCATGCACCACCACACTTGCTGGCACCCTTAATGTTCTTGAATTTTATTCTGGGACACAGTGAAGTTACTTGTAAACAACTGGATCCTTATAAAATTTGTTTTCAAGGTTTGCTAAGAATATCTAGAGCAACCTGTAGTCTAGGCATAATTTTATCTACTACTCACTATATAAAAACTTTGCGGGTATTTGTGGGGAGCCACTTCAGATTGCTTCATAGCCTGGGGTTTCTGAGTACACATAAGGACATAATCCCGCTGTCTAGCACAGGTACACAATGGGGTACACTTATATAAGCATGACAGCATAGACAACTGCACATGCACTACATAGTTATGACAGTACACAAGAATGTAAACTTTGGTAACAGCTAAAGATGCTGCTTACTGTTGTTGCTGATATCTGCTCCATGTGCTTTCTTTTCTCTGGGGACTTCACCCACAAAAATGCACCTTCAGCCCCCTGCCCCTGACAAATGGCATAGTCATCAAGATGAGGTGAATGTCCCCTCCTTGGAGTCTGTGGAAACAGCACCTGATGGTGAGGGACAGCCCCAGAGGGTTGCTGACATGTGTCCCCCAGCCTTGCCTTGATTACCTGCAGTTACCTTTTTGGTGGCTTGGGAGGCCCCTAAAGACCAGGGAGTGGTTTGTCAGACAACTGAGGACATGTTAAGAGTCTTAGAAGTGATTGATAAGCAAATCCTTCCCCCATCATAAGTTGGCAGTGCAGGTGGGTTGGCTGTTCTTTATCCTATCCTGTTCTTTATCCTCCATGTGAGGCAAGAAGCAGAAGACCTCCTCCAGCAAGTAGGCCAGCTGCAATGGACCAAGGATGTGGAACATTGGCTGGCTGCTGTGGAAGCCATGTTGTGGGGCACAGGAAGTACTGCCTCCTCCCAAAACAACTCCAGAAGCATAAGTCCTCAGTCCCAGGAGAGACCCCTGTTATTGCATGCAAGGTATTTTCCAGAAGGTGGAGGTAAAGGAGCCCCTAGCTCAGGGAGGTGGGCCAGGAGGACCAACCACCTCTATCCATCACACAACATATATGACCTATATTGCCACGGACTTAAGGGAGCTGGTAAAACAATTGAAACAAAAGTTGGATAAAACAATGCCTGCGTGCCTGCTACAGCCATGGGACAAAGGGGCTGATAACATGCAGTTAAGCCTGCAGATATCCCAAATAGCCAGCATAGCCAGCACCCCTTCATTGCAACTGCTTCTGCAGGATGTGTTGAGGACAGCCTTGCAGGTCAGTAACTAGACTTTGATAAACTGGCTAATGGTTGCTGCCCACCTAGTTTAGGAGAACCCAGGTGACTTGCTGGAGCAAGTTACAAAATGGACAACCTACCTAGACTTAGTCTTTGTGCTACAAAATTTTGGCATGTGATAAATGATGTTCACTATGTAGTACCATAGCCCAGGTGAAGAGCTGCTTATAGCACTCATGAAGAACTTGATCTTGGTGAGTGGGCTAGCTGGCACATTTGGGACAATGGCAGCCCATCTAGCTCCCTTCACCGATCACCCAATCCATGATGTGGTTGATGCCTTGGCATGGCTGGGTGATGTAGAAGTGAAATGCCAAGGTAAGGTGAGACCTGTGAAAACTCAGCAGCTTACAGAGAAGAAATGGGGCCCACCTCCCAAGGACAGATGCTCAGATCACTGAAGATAAGCCAACACCGAATTTGGACAGACCTGCTGGCTGCCAGTTTAGCCACAGATAAAATAGATGGGAAGCGTTTGGACATATCATTGTCTCTTTGGTGGCAATTGTACCCTGAGCCGTAATATTGGCCAATGAGCCCAAAGGTAAAGGCAGTGAAGTAGGAAGATGTGATGCTGGCTTCCTTTTATCCAGATTAGAAAGCAGGCCAAGGTACCTGGTTAATGGGGACCCCAGGAGACTGGAGGCCATATGAGCAGCTATTTATTGATCCCCAAAGAACATACAGCATGTGCTAGCATTGTTGGATACTGGAGCTGAGTCAGTGCTAATATATGACAACCTGAACCATTTCATGGGACCTACTGCATGTATAGAAGGGTATGGAGGTCCATACATCATGGTCTAGAAAGCCTAGGTGACATTGGGTATTGGGCACTTGGCTCTGTGCCCTTATGATGTCTATGTTTCCCCAGTTGCTGAATATATACTGGCGGTGGACATACTGACTGGTGCTCAGCTTGACACCATGCAGGGTGAATTCTGGTTTTGAATCTGAGGGGTAAAAATCATAGTCTGAGGACATCCACACCATGTGCCACTGACTCTCCTGCAGGCTATGCAGGTTTTATGCATGAAGCAATATCAGCTACTTGGGGGCCATGAGGAAATAGGACAAACCATCTTGAAATTGGAAGTCAGGGATGATATGCCTGGCACATAGCCCTTTCAGCTCCCTGGTATGGCCCATACAGAAGCCAGGCAGGACATGGTGAATGACTGTGGATTGCCAGGAATTGAATACAGTGACTCCTCCATTGCATGTGGTGGTGCCTAATATTGCAAACTTGATGGATTGTCTCACCCTGATGCTGGGTTGATATCATTATGTCATAGACTTGGCTAATGATTTCTTCTGCAGTGCTATTATGCCCAACAGTCAGGACCAATTTGCCTTCACCTGGGAGGGCAGGCAACGGACCTTCCTGTGTTGTCCCAAGGCTATTTGCATAGCTCAACTTTGTGTCATGGCCTGGTGGCCCATTACTTGGCCACCTGGACCAAGCCACACTCTGTATCACTATTCCACTAGACTGATGATATTATGTTAGCCTCTAAATGCCTTACAGATTTAGAAGCCACCACACACAGTCTGAAGAAAGCTTTGCTGGCCTGAGGGTGGGCCATCAATGAAGACAAGGTCCAAGGCAATGACTTGCCTGTCAAATTCTTGGACGTTATCTGATCAGGTAAGATGAAAGTAATTCCTGATGCCATTATTGATAAAATCCAGGCATACCCAAGACCCACGACAGTATGCCAATTACAGGCATATGTGGGCTTATTGTGCTTTTGGAGGGTGTTCATACTGCACCTAGCTACCCTGCTACACGCTTTGTACCAGATGACCCAAAAAGGTGCAACATGGGATTGAACAGATGCAGTGGAAGCTGCTTTTTAGGACTCGAAGAAGGCAGTCATGCAGGTACAAGCCCTCCTGGTTGTTGACCCTACCCTGACATTTACCCTAACAGTGAGTGTAGATGTTGTTGGGTTTGGAAGGGGCCTATGGCAAAAGCAAGGGAAGTGGAAGCACTCTATTGGATGTTGGTCACAGTGTGGAAAGGTCCAAAAGCTGGTATTCTCTGATTGAGAAACAGCAGCAGTATATGCTGCTTTTTTGCATGGCTGTGAAATTATAACAGGGCAGCAGACAGTGGAAGTATAGACTAGATGCCCAATTGAGGACTGGGTCTCTACATGGACATCCTGCCCCAGGAATGGAGTGGCCCAGGCCCCCACCCTCACCCACTGGGGGACATACTTGCATCAGAGGGCCATCTTTTCATGCAGCCTGTTGGTAGCTGAACTGGCTATAGTATTGGGACCAGTGATGTATATGGCACAGGAAATTGTACAGGGTGTTGGATTACAGGTTATGACACCTAGCCCCTATGCAGAAGGGAAAGAGGCACCTCTGACTGATGCCTGGTATACCGATGGGTACAACTGTGGCACAACCCCACAATGAATGGCAGCCCGGAATGAATGCCCAGCCGAGCATGAAATTTTCTGGTTTGAAACCAGAACAGGCAGGTTGGGCCAATGGGCAGAGTCGCAGGCAGTGTGGCTACTTGTTCATGAAGAAGCCCCCCCTACATGTTTGCACAGACAGGCTGTGTTTAGAGGGCTGATGCCCTGGCTACCAGCTTGAATGGCCCAGAATTGGCAGATAGGGCACTAATCCTTGTGGGGCACTGACCTATTGTGAGACTTATGGGAGTGTGGCCAAACAACTAACCATGTAGTGTATCATGTTTCAAGACATAAGCCTTTCCTCTCACCAGGGGATGACCTAGCAGATGCCTTGACAAGGGTAGCTGCTCTCCATAGGCTACCTTCTGCAGTGGCACCTTGGCTCCATATGAAACTAAGGCAGGCAGGACCCTGCACCATGCAAGCAGTAGTACAGCAATGGCACCTGGACTTGACTCCCATTGACTCAAAGGCTGCGGTAAAGGCGTGTCCACAGTGCACCCATTTGCCCCTCTGGAGGAGAAAGGTGCCCACACAGCTTGGAACGATACCACAAGCACCCCATCCTCTGCAGCAATGGCAGGTGGATTATATCAGGCCCCTGCCTCTCTCGCCAGGACATAGATATGCTCTGATGGCTGTAGATACAGCCACAGGTGTAGGCTTTGCCTACCCCATTCCCTTTGCTGACCAAGCCCATACCATTAAGGCATTACAATGGTTGACTGCTGCATACGGGATGCTGCTAAGAAAAGCGTCTGACCAGGGAACCCATTTCATAGAGGCCCAGGTACAACAATGGGCCAGAGACAATGATGTCAGATGACACTTCCATGTGCCCTACTGGCTGCAGGCCACTGGTGTGATTGAGAGGTACAATGGGCTCCTAGACATCAAACTGGTCTGTTTGGCTCCAAAGTTCACCAGGTGGGTACGGGTCTTACCCCAGGTGGTTCAATTGCTCAGTGACCAGCCCAGATGTATGGGTGACAGTCCACTGGATCACCTCTTTTTTTTTTTTTTGTGGGTACCGGGAGTCAAACTCAGGACCTCGCGCTTGCCAGGCAGGTGCTTACGCCTCTGAGCCATCTCACCGGCCCTGGATCACCTCTTAAAACCAGTTCATCTGCCTATTTGACCCACAGAGCAGGGTGCTAAGGTGATGAAAGGGACCTTTAATCCTTCCAGCATTGGAACCTATGTGGCCCAGAGTCCACTACCAATGGACTTGGGATTGGCCCACAGACCCCCCTAGTGGGAAATTGGGTATTCTTCTTGTAACCCTAGGGGGAAGGACTAAGACATGTCACACAAGTACAGCCCTGGACTTCAACATGGCCCTTAAGGGCCTCAGTGTGCTCTCCACCTGATATTGGGGCCACCATTCTGAAAGGAAGTGATGTTCTGGCTGCTTGGCCCATCCCTCTGGGAGTGGTCAACCTTACCCTGGTAGCAATGGGAACCCAGGTTTGGTATTCTAAGCCAGGGGGTAAGATGATTATGGCCATGATCTTATCACAGGATGAACATATGGCCTGGATCCTCCCAGATGGGCAGGATCTCCCTATAATGGTTTCTCTTTCTGCCCTGTCCTTCTGACCAGGATGAGCCACACTAACAATGTCATCTCCCGGGCACACACATTGGCCCATGTACAACAACAATTGCATTGTTGGGTATGTACTGAACTCCCCACTGATGTTGCTGAGGTCCCTGCTCAATTGGACTGATTGGTGGCAGCAAAACCAGACCAGCTCTGCCTGGGATCAGCAATGCCAGGCTGTGGAGGTGCTGATCTGGAAAAGCATGACCACCCCACAGGAACTGGGGCCTGTTATGTATAATGGCTGGGGGTGTACGACAGGGAACCAAGTAACATTACTGGATGTAGCCCCACTTTGTATTCAGCAGGTGACTACATCAGTCGGGAACCACATTGCAGGGTGGATACCACTTGACTGGTATAACTGTACTTTACTGATAAATGGTACAAACAACTGGTGGGACAGCCATAAGCTCATTGGTATGGTGCCTACTGATTTGCCCATCGCAGGAACCTTATGGGTCTGTAGCACCACAGGCTGGCCATACCTACCTGCACACTGGACAGGGTGCTGTACATGGGGATTCCTATATGTTAATGGCACTATCAGACCCACCATTACAGACACACCCCACAATTGGGATTCTGTGTACCACAGGTGGCACCACACTTAACACGTGGCCTGGTGGTTTTATCCAATGGCTTTGATGATACCAGGGGCAGGGACTACATAGACCTAGCCCTCCAGGTTGAAGCCCTTGTTCAAGACATGGCCCGGGCCCTGAATGTCACGTGCCACACTTTGATGTTGCTCATGGATGAAACTTCTCAAATGAGAGAGGTGGTTTTGCAAAACCACATGACTCTTGATTAGCTAACCGCAGTGCAAGGAGGTACTTGCGCCCTCTTGTATATGGAATGTTGCATTTATATCTCTGACCACCAGACACAAGTACAAGAAGCCTTACAAGAAATGGATGTGGAGGTATCTGCCATCCAAGACTTGCAGCAGGACCCATTCACCCAATGGTGGAAATCCTTGGGATCCACCTGGCACTGGGTGGCCATAAGTTGCACTGTGGGTTTAGTGGCACTATGCTGTTCCCTTTATTGTTGTGGTCTTTGTGTGGAGGGATCTGGCCTATGGGCCACTCACAATAAGCGACATTCCCCTGACCTTTGAGGGGGTGGGATGTGGGGAGCCACTTCGGATAGCTTCGAAGCCCAGGATATCTGAGGATGCATAAAGACATGACCCTGCTGTTGAGTGAAGGTGCACAATGGAGTACACTTATATACGCATGACTTAGCATAGTCAACCATGCATGGGCTACATGGTTATGATACTACACAAGAATGCAAACTTTGCTAATGGACTATATATATACAAGCCAGACAATAAAGATGCTGTTTGCTATTTTTGCTGATGTCTGTTCTGCGTGCTTTCTTTTCTCAGGGGACCTCACCATGAAAATACTTCTTCAGCCCCCCGGCACTGACAGTATTCTAGCTCATGATCCATAAAGTACCAGGTTTTTCCACTCTGACTGGAGGCAAAATGAACAGTTTCTGGCCCTGTGTGAGATCCAAAGATTATTTCCCCTGCTTCTTTTGGGTTATTTATGGTCCCCACTTTGAGAACCACTGTTACTTAGTATTAATTTATACACAATTAAAAGAGCTCTTAACACTTTAGGCATTCAACTTCCAACATCTAATAATTAATAAGGAATTACTGAGGGAAAGTGCATGTAATATTTGTAATAGAAAATTATCTTAAAGAACACATTTGACTTTTAAAAACCAATGTCAGTGTCATTAAACATAACACTGACATGAGCTAAATACTCCAAGTGCTGTAATCTTAAGATTGTTTTAATTTGATTAGAAATATTTGGTCCCTTGCTGTCTGAAGAAAAGATTTTATATAATACCTGCTCTGTACATAACCTATCTCTCTGATATCCTTAGCAAAGACCATGTTGCTGCTCATCCAACTGCTCTAAAGCCTCAGAAAACAGGGTGGAGAATTATGGAAATAGCAAATTCTGAAAATATAATAAACTCAATAATTGACTTTGCCTTAATTGGTAACTTACAGCCCCATTTGATTATGTGGTACAGGACCACATCCAAGTACACTGATTTGATGATTGTATAAAGATGGAGCACAATTTAAGGTAGATATTCTTTGTGTGTATGTTTGGTGCTGGTGATCAAAACTAGGGCCTTATACATTCAAAACATGCACTGTCCCTGAGCTACAACCCCAGCCCCAAATTAGAAATGGTAACTAGGGTTATGTGAACATATTTCAGAGCCTCTTGAAACCAACTGTAGACTTGAGTCTATGTGTGTTTGCATGCACATGTATTTCTACGTGGAGAGTGTCCATGGCTTTTTCCCAATTCTGAAAGGGGTACATGGCTAATCTGAGGTTTAAGGCAACCTCAAGTGATTTAAAACACTGACCCTCTCTGTTTTACTCCATCCTACTCACCATTTTTTTCTTCTCAACAGTGCTCACAAACATGATAACTTTTGGCAGTGAGAATTATTATGAAGAAGTAGATTTAAAAGCTGGATTGGGCAGCACTGGAAAGACTCCATATAATAAATACATTCTTAAATAGATCAACTAGAACTATAGTATCTGCAGTCTTTGAGACAATCATATTAATGCAATGTTGTTTCAGATTACTTTGACTGGACAGATGTTTCCAAAACTTTCAGATGCATAAGAAGTAGAAAATATCATAAATTCATTTCAAATTGAAGTATTTAAAATTTAAAAATAGATGCTCCAGGTGGTTCTGTTAAGATAATCAGACTGAGGCAATGATAGTGATTGCAAATCGGAAGTTGTCTTTGAACCAGCTCAGTTAATAGACATAGAAGAGGTAAATTAATTTTATCCTCAACAGAACCACAATTTTTATAGATTGAAAATATATAGCTATAAAATAGAAGGCCTTAAAATTTAGAGATGACAATCAAATGAAAAAGAGATAAAAAATGTTGGGGCTTTGCACCTCATCTTGAATTTCCCCCCTCAGCATTCCTTCTTAATTGTGTTAAATCTCACAGGTACCTCAGCTCTCAGAACCCTTTAGCCTTGCCACACAGCTTCTTTGTGATTCAGAAGCAATTTCAGGTTTTCATTTATATTGGTTCCCTCAGAAACACATTAAGCTAACAAATGCCTTTAGTTGTCCAAGGTAATTTATGAATGGTAGGTGGGTAGATTGATAAGTGTAACTTAATAATTTTTTTTGTGTGTGTGTGTACCGGGGGTCGACCTCAGGACCTAGCACGCCAGCAGGCGCCCGTGCCGCTGAGCGATATCACGGGCCCTTTTTTCGTATATGGGTACTAGGAGTCAAACTCAGGCCCTCGCACTTGCCAGGCAGGCATGTACGCCGCTGAGCCATCTCACTGGCCCTTAATGATAATTTTTGACTAACTGGTAACCTCCATTCTTTAATGTTCCAATAGCAAACTTTTGCTTTCCCAGTACAGTGAATTGTGTTCTATTTTCATTGATATTCTTCCATGCTAAAGCTAGATTTACTTTTGTTTACCAGCATTATCAGGATCTGAGTCTGAAATGTTGCAAATTTATAAAATTGATTAGAGTTCTTCAGATAAGGTTTACGTGGAAAATTTCTTTCAAAAGCATAAATATATTCAAATATTTTCTTTAAAAATGTTGGTTTAAAATGTACTTTTTTTCTATCATAAATTCTCCACCCCTCTAGAGTTGGTGAACACTGAAACATGCTACTATGTTATCATTAATTGTGATATGTCAACTTGACTTGAAAAGAATCACCCACCAGATTAATAAAGTACAGTACTGCGTATGTCTTTGGATGACTATCGTGTAGGAAAGTAAACTGAGGGGAAAAAACCCATCCCAGATTTGGGTGGCATCAACCAATAGGCTTACAGTCTGGATGGAATAAAAAAGGAAAGAAAAAGGAAGTGTCCTGTTTGGGAAGAGCTCCAATCTTCACCACCACCTTTAGACATTGGTTTCCAGTTTCTTCAACCTTCTAACACATACTTGCACTGGTGATTCTAAAGTGAGCTTCCAGGCCTTTGACTTTAGACTGGTGCTACATCATTGATTCCTCTTGTTCTGCAGCTTCCATCTTCTTGGGCTGAGCAGCCACTGGATCCCTGGCTTTCCAGTGTGCAGAGGTCCATTGTGAATTCTTCTGCCTGTCATCCTGCAAGCTTACCTGCTAAGTCCCCTTATGTATAATTTTATATATATATATTTTTTTTAATATTGATTCTATTTCTCTAGAGAACCATAATATAATGAATATTTTAATATTCGATGATAAACTGACTAGTTTTTCAATGTCACTGCATACGGTGAGAAGATTTCAAAAATTCTGTTGCTTATAACATGAAGAAAATGCATTTCAATATGTTTACCTGTTCCTGCATAAAGCATTATACATATGTCCTTATTTATATCTATATCAATAAACTGAAGTTTCCTTTTAAATATCTATGCCTTAAATTTTCTTGGTAACCTTAACTAAAATAAGATTCTTATATAAAAGTTTTTTAATGCCTTTTTTCATCTAGAAAGCAATTAGTTGTCTTTTCTACTGTGAAAGCATTTTGTGTTTGTGATGTGAATTCAAGCTGTTTGTAACTGATGAGTTATAATACATAAAATGGCATTTTCAGCAAAGATATTTAAGGTCTTTACCTAGGACAAAGTAAATTCCTTTCTATAAGCTTAATTAGAATAAAAAGACTGCTTTCTGGTTTTGTATGAAGCCTGACCTCCATGGGTGGTGCCTTTCCCAAGTGATTCAGGTGTTCCATTACTACTTAGGCAGATAGTCACCAATGACTCCTGAATTTTCAATGACTTCTGCTTTCTTGGTTTGCTAAATGGGGCTCTTTCTCCATTCTGTCTGTAAAAGACTTTTTGGGCAAGTGGTGCATTACTTGAGGAAACACTTACTGGGGGCTTACTTAATGAAGGTTTCTTCAAATACTTTTCTGAGTGTAATGTATGATTCAGGAGCAAGTGGGCTACTATGTTCTTTTCTCAGTACCAATGTATTCTTTTTTTCAGATGACAGAAAAATAAGCAGTTTCCGTATAAGAAAAAGCAAAACCAGAAGTCACATCACTCTTAAATACATAAAGAAAATTCCTTTTTCTTTTTACTTATCACAATGGCAGAAGATGTGTGAGGCTGAGCAGACATTGAAAATGATAAAATGCCATTACACTGGTCAGTTTTCTACCTAAAAGCCATTACTGTTTATTTCTCAACTCATACTCATGTAGGAACATAAGAAATACTGAACCCATGGGAGGGGATGTTTAGAAGATGAAATGTTATAGAGGAGTGTACATATCACACATACCAAAAACCTGGGAATGAATAAACTCGACTATACCCGTATGAAACGAGATGTACAGAAACTTCCATCAGAGCAGTCAAAAATTTAGGCTTTGCTAACGTTGTTTAACAAAACCATAATATAGAAAACGAGCAGTAATTTTATGCACATACTTTTAATAGCAGGTGTAGGAAGATAATGCTGGCCAGCATTTGTCAATATTCCTGCAGCAAGACACATGGTTTTAAGAACACTATATACAGTTACTTTTGAGCAGATTGGTGGAAAAAGTGATTTGCAGCAAATTGGCAACTTGAGTTTAACTGCTGAGGTTCCCAGTGCTTTTCTTTTTCTGGCTTTCCAATACATTTCATGTATTACCAAGACCCAGTCTCAGCTTTCCTGCTGTGTTCCTTCACTGATTTAGCCAGTAGGATGAAAGCAGTTATTCCCCAAACACATCTTATCTTTTTTTTTTTTTCTTTTAATGCTATTTCCTACTAACTATCTATTATCTGTTTTAACTCATTCTGCTGATGGCTGTGTACCAGGCTGTTCCAAAGACAACATTTAATGATTTTAAATACTGTGCAGGACATAGCCCTAACCATTTTAGAGAAGTAAACAAATCATGGGCTACATGCTTTTAGAACCCACCCAATAATTATTATATTACATAACAGCCACATACAGACGGTTAGAATTTAATATGGTACATTACAGCTATTATTAAAGAAATGCAGATGTACCATACCTTGTCAACCATTTCCCACTGAATGGATGGAGTTCATGAATTTTCTGAGAACACGGTACTTATGGAAGGGTCTGATGATCTTGTTAGATCCTTTCTGTGCCTCTGCACAATACATGTCTCTTACATCAACTGAGTCTCTTAGCCACTCTGGTAGCAGAAGTTTTAAAATGTATGAAGGAAAACTTTTTCACTTGCTATGATTGTTGGACATTTTTTCAAAAGAAAGGACAGAAAATCACTCCTTAAAGTATTTGCTGCTTGTGACCAGGCAGCCCTCTTGAGGAGATGCTTGAGAAGTATGTGTGCATGTACATATGGGGGATTTTTTTTTTTTGCAGTGCTGGGGTTTGAGCTCAGGGCTTTCACACTGAGCTACATCTCCAGCCCTTTATTATTTTTTTTTTAAGTTTTGAGACAAGGTTTCATTAAGTCACTAAGTTGCCTAGATTGGGTTTGAACTTGAGATACTCCTGCCTCAGCTTCCCAGAGTGCAGGGATTATAGACATGCACTACCATACCCGCCTGTGCATGTGCATGTGAACATACATAAATATGTATAACGTGGTGTGAAAGAGATAAGCTTTGAATGATTTAGATTCCTATATATTGGGGCCTTGTTATTCAGGTCTGAATTACAATAATGGATATTCATATTTGCTATGTCTTTGCTTGAATCTCTGGTTACTTTAAATGACTAGAGTTTGTGCAATGTGGCAGAAACATGGGGAAGCACATTGTTTTCCTGGCAAAAACAACCCCGAGATTGGGCTTTACTGGTGCTACAGGAGATTATGGCACTGGACAATGCCATATAATGGAAAATTTATGTGTCACAGAAGGCCAATGGGAAAAAGAGGCACATATTGAATTAAAAAATAAGAGTTATGTACATTGCATACTTTAACATTTTGTACAAAGTTGGAATCTTTTCAAATGTGATCCTATCTTCATTGTTATCAGTGTTCTAAGCTGCTCCATGGTAATTCCAGTATTAGGAAGTCAAGTTATTGTGTACTGGACACTGTGACCATAAGCACGTCTTTGTGCTTTTGGATAGCATTACATCTCTTTCTTACCCTTAATTTTTCCAGCTCTACCACAGGATAAATAATTTCCATTCTGTCTCTTTCCAAGGACATTGTTAGTACAAATAGAGAAACATTAACAAAGTACTCTAAGCTATCCAAGCAAAGCCAGCAATGAAAGAGTGGAAGAAAGACTAAAGCATATTACTTAGAAATACTATTATGATTAAACTTTTCATCCCAGTGCTGCAATTAAAGACATATAAGAGCACTAAGGAGTTACATAGCACCTTTCAGATGTCAGATCTTAACAATGAGCACTTTCATGTTGCAAATGGGAAAAAAGATTACCATAAATTAAGGAATGAGATCCCACAGAGGTTATTGGATAAGGTTCCATTGAAAAGAAAGACAAGGAGCCAGATTGTGGCATGGTTATTATTAAATAAACCTCTCTGTCTTCTTGATCAATAATCAGCCAGTTGGATGGCTATGCATAGTAGCCAATACTCAAATGATCTACAGATAGGGATATTATCAGTCTATAAACTAGTAGGATCAAAGTGCTAAGATAGGAATAGGGTTTCTCTTTTCTCCAAGTCCCCAAGTAAAACTCTGATTTATTTGGCCTTTTGGAAAACAGTACAAGTCTATAAGACATTAAACAATCAGTTTTACATTATAGCTACCCAGAGCTTTACCTTTCCAGTGCTTCCCTGTAGTTTGCTGCCACTGTCTTTTGTGACCTGATTTGTGAGAATGCTCAGTGCTGATACACTCTATGCATCAGAGAAGTTCTTCATGCCATTCTGACTTTGAATCATAAATAGCAGCTGCTCTGCTTAAACTCTTAGCAGATGGTGACAGATGGGAAAGAGGAAGATTGCTTTGAAGCCCACTGGCTGCGGAGTAAGTAATCTTCCTCCACTTATAAAAAGGTATATTTGTATAGGAATAGAAAACAAAACTTATCCATCATAAAACCATGCAGACAGCCAAATAAGCTTTTAAGAGAAACCCAAACAAGAGAAGTGTTTTAGAAGAAGAATGGAAGGAGGGAAAATCTTCCAATCTGAACATATAAGATTTCATCATGAAATCCAGTGTTCAAAGTCTTTTAGGCTGTTCCTCAGCTTCTAAGTTTGTGATGCAATCCCTTACTTCTGGTCCTAATAGATTTGGTCATGTCTAGTATTCTCTCAAATGAAATGCTGATCAAAATCCATTTATTTTACGCTAAAGGTCTCACTTTGGCCAAAAGCACCTATGGGGTCCAAATAAACAGGTTTTGCTATTGCTTTAACTAGTAGGATTGCTCATTTTCTCAGTTGCACTGGAACCTTAACAATGACTTATCTGTTGCAGGCAACTCTTTTTCACTCAAAAAGATGTCAGGAAGATAATTCAGTAAATCAAACCATCCTACTAGAGGCTCAATTCTTTGATATCTGAAAGATGCCTCTGACTTCCACTGATCTCTGTAAGAGTTGGGGGTTTTATTGTCAGCAGCTTGGCACTACAGTGCTGGTTGAAATGTGAAAAACATCAATACTCTTAAGTACTATTATAAAGAAGCATCATTAGTCTCCATACTCATTGATTCAGGCACTGGGACTGAAAGAAAGGCTGATTATAAATAAATGGGGAAATGGATATAAACTATCTTAATGGCTGAGCTGCCACTAAAGCTTAAAAAAAACGATTGACATATTACTGTTCAGTTATCACTATCTGTACATTAACTCCTGCCGTGAAAACACAGATCTTTTGTTAATCTCAGCTAATGTCAGCTGTGAAACTTTATCCGTTTGAATGGTACTGTAATTAAACCTGAAAATCACCCTTAAAACCTTTATAAAACTGATGGTCCATAACTTAGGCTTATTGTTTTTCTTTTATCATAAAAGTAATATATAAAGATTAAAGTAAAGCTAGACAGTAGAGGAATGAATAAAAATAACTGGAGAATTTTACCACAGCCTGGCATTAAAAGTCTTTAAAACATTGTTATGTTTAAAAAAGTAGAAATCTAATCTGATGTGATTTGATCTTGCATATTACCTATAGTACTTTCCGGAGCCTCTGTGAAAATTCTCAATTTGAGGATTTTGGTCACAGTGTATTGAATCTTCCTCTCAAATTTTACATATCTGATATGGGGAACGTTGAAAGCTCAGCAAATATATAAATTTATCTTTAGAGGAAAAGCATGATTAATTAGAAGCCTCTGTTTTCTTAATCTTAATTTTTATGACATTATGGCAGAATTTTGTATAGCTATGCTGCAAAATACATGTTCAAAAATGCACATGCACACAAACAGCAAATATATCCCAATTCCCCTCAATACCAAATAGACCCTGTAGATATGATAGTCTTTCTGAGAGAATTAAGGCTCAAAAGAAATCTTTTAAGTTCCCTTTTTCCTGACGATATAAATGTAAAGATATATGTTTTATATGGCTTTCATGGATTGGGAGAAGAGTAAGAAAGAGAAAGAAACTAGTTTAAAAGTAATTGTTGCTAAACTGGAATTTAGTCAGCAAATTAAATAATACATAAAGTCCTGAAACAGCTGCATGGCAAGTATTTGATGAAATGCTTTCAATTTCTGAAGATTTCAATTCAACATGATGACTTGTTTTGAAGATTAGAATGGTTCCCAACACTGAATTCTGTAAGTCTCATGGGAGATAGTGGGTCCTGGGAATGAAAAGAGGAAATTCACTGGTGAGCTGAACAACTGTAAAAATTTACAAGGTAACACCAAATTAACAAAAGTATGTAACTGTTAAAAATTACGTTCATGGCCGGTGAGATGGCTCAGCGGCTTAAGCGCCTGCCCGGCAAGCGCGAGGGCCCGAGTTCGACTCCCGGAACCCACATACGAAAAAGGGGCTGGTGATATCGCTCAGCGGCACGGGTGCCTGCTGGCGCGCGAGGTCCTGAGGTTGATGCCCCGGTACCCACAAAAAAAAAAAAAATTACGTTCATGAAGGATAAGAAACAGTATTGAAAAATGTTAAGTGAAAATGGCAGTATGTATAAAATATATATATATATATACTGGAGAAAACTCAGGGTTGCTCAACCACTGAGCTACATCTTCAGCCCTTTTTATTTTTAAATTTTGAGATAGGATCTCACTAAATTGCCCTTGAACTTTTTATCCTCTTGCCTCACCTCCTGAATAGCTGGGGTTACAGGCATGTGCCACCACTCCCAACTATTATAGCTATTTTCATCTCGAAAATTGTAGATGGAACTAAAAACAGTAAATTCATTAAGTTGTTGAAAGTGGTGGACTTATGAGTAATTTATTTTCATTTTCCCTACTTTCTACTTGTATTTTCTGTATTTTCTTCAGTAAATAGATAATAATTTGGTAATTAAAAATGTTTATTTTGGAAATCTATATGGAAATAACATGGCTTTGAAACTGAACAATTCTGAATTTGAATTCTAGCTTTGCCACTTTCAATTCAGTGACTCTGCCCAAATAACATCAACGGACCTTAGTTTTCTCATCTGTAAAATAAGCATAATAAAATCTACCCGAAGGAATAGAATATAGTAGACACTCAAGTAGCTATTATTAGTATAAACTTTCTGAAAAACTATTCAGCCACACACATTGAGTCTTTAAAAATTCACAACAGTAATTTGGTTTCTAGGATTCTATCCTACAGAAATGGTTACAAATGAGGAAAAACATTTTTATTCAATACCCATAGCCTTATTCATAATAGTGAAAAATTAGATAAGATCTCCATGTTGGACAGTAGAGAAATGGTTCATTAAGCAACATATCCTTGGTGTAATGGCTAATTCTTTTGGTATTACTGAAAAAAATTAAAACAGAGCACAATAATGTCCCAATATTTAAAAATATACCCATAGAAAATACTGGAAAGGATACAAAAATGTTAATTCATTGTCTTTAGGTGGTAGGATTATGAGTGATTTTAATTTTCTTCATAGCTGTTTGTCTCTTTTATAATGCTTCATATAGTTTTAAAATTAATTCTAACATGTATTATTATCCTCTGTTTATAAAAGCAACACATTTCATCACAGAATACTTGGAAAATATAAAAAGGGATAAAGAAAAATAATGGCCTATTATCTCACAGACTTTTTTTTAATCTCCCTTCTTATCCATTCATTCAAGAAATATTTATTGAATACTTATTTATCAGGTACTGTGCCCTAGGGGCTGGTACTAAAATGTGATCAAGACATAATTACTATCCTGAAAGAGTTTACAATCCAGTGTGGGAGACAGACAACTAAATAGATTATTACTATACAGAATAAAAGTCTCTTGCATAGTATTATGGTAGTACCCAGAAGGGACATATATACAGATCAGTTGTGGGGGTTGATCAATGATGAATAAGTGATATGAAATGTGAAATCTGGAGGCTAAATATTATCTAGCCAGCTTGGGGAGGGAGGTTGGGGTGGAGGAAGTAGGAAGTTGCTGAGTAAGCATCCAAGGCATGGAAAAGCGTAGGCACATGTTTGAGAGACTGAAAGAAGAGTGTGGTTCAAGCATAGAGTGTGGGGATAAGGCCTGTGGAGGGCAATCTTCAGAGTTTAGAATAATGAAAGATGAGCCTGGAAAGATGAATACGTGCTGGATCATGAAAGGACCTGTAAACCTTGCTAAGGAGTTCAGGTTATGCTGAGAGCAATGGAAGAACTATGAACAAATTTTGAGGTTTTCATCATTCTAGTTGCACTACAGAGAATGGATTGGAGGTTGGACAAAATTGCAGACAGGAAGACCAGTTATGAGGCTACTGCATAGGTGACATGTGATCTAGGGGTCATGATAATGAAAACAGAGAAAAATATAAACCTTCCCAAGATATTTAGGGATTAAAATAAAAACACTGGTGATTAATTAGATGGGGAGCAGGTGAAGAAGGAAGAGCAAAACAAGAAATAGATATTTTGAGACAGAAGTTGAAAGCCACTTGGTTATTCAAGTCTGGAGCTCAGGGGAAAGTACTGGGCTGGAGACACATATTCAGAATTTATCAGCATATACATGGTCATCAGCCAAGTAATGGATAGATTCCATGATGAATAAATAAATTTATATAATGGTCAAGGGAAAATCTAACAACATTTTGGAAGATACTGTCTTAAGGATATTTCTTGTGGTAGAAGAGAGGAAGAAGAGTATAAAAAGTTTGAGAGAAAACTAAGAGGAGGGTTTTGTTTTTTACTTTAATATTTTTATGTGTGTATATGGCACTAAGGATCAAACCCAAGAATTTCTGCATGCTAGGCAGGCACTCTGCCACTGAGCTACACCCCAGCCCTGCTTTAGTTTCAAAATTTAAATACAGAAAAAATTGAGTGCTTGGTGTACAGGACTGTGAGCTTTTACACATGCATAGAATCTTATAACAGTCATCACAGAATGCACAGCCTCCCCTCAATCCTAACCCTGGCAACCACTGATGTGTTTTCTCTCCCTGTATTTTTGGATTTTCCAAAATGTCATACAAGTGGAATGGTATAGTATGTAGCCATTTTTTTCCAATAGAAATGTATGAGGGTTTCAATTTTTCTGCATTCTTTTTAGTACTTGATATCGTCACAATTTTTTTTCAAAAATTACCCATTCTAGAATGGGTATGATGAAATCTTTTTATGGTTTTAATTTGCATTTTCCTTATAGCTAAAGATGTTTGTCATCTTTTCTTGGGCTTATTTGCTATTTGTAAATCTTTTTTGATGAAGTGTGCAAACTCTTTGCCCATTTTTTATTGTGTTGGGGTTTTTCCTCTTACCTTTGGGCTTTCAGCACATTTAACATACTATGGAAATAAGTCCTTCATCAGATATGTCTTTTGCAAATACTTTCTCCCAGCCAGTGGCTTATCTTTTGTTCTCTTAACAATATTCTTTGCAGATCAAATGTTTTTAATTTTTTGGGAGTCTAACTGAAAATATTTTTCTTTTGTGTCTTTAATGTTATATCTAAGAGTTCTGCCTAAGTCAAGGTAATGAGTTACCTCCTATGCTTTTTTCTAAGTTTTTTATAGTTATACATTCAAGTCTTATCCATTTGGGGTTAAATTTGTATATGTTATGAGGTGTATTTGGTGTGATAATGTCCAGTTTTTCCAGCATCATTTCTTGAAATGACTGTATTTTCTCCATTGAATTGCCATACTTTTGTGTAAAAATCAGTTGACTATGTTTTTGTGGTCCTACTTCTGTATTTTGTTTTTCAATTCTGTTTCCCTTTTATTTTTCAATTCTGTTTAGTTTATGGGTCTATCCTTTTACCAACAGCATACTGTATTGACTTCTATAGCTTTAAAATATATCTTAAAATTGTATAGTTTGAGTCCTCTGACAGCATTTTTCTTCCTTAAAATTGCTTTGGCCATTCTAGTTCCTTTACTTTCCCATATACATTTCAGAATCAGCTTATCTATATCTACAAAAACTTGCTGGAATTTCAATTCGGACTGAATTAAATCTGTATATTGATTTGGAGAGAATTGATATCTTTTATTTTGAGGAAGGGTCTTATTATTATGTCCAGACTGGTCTTGAAACCCTAGGTACAAGCAATTCTTCTGCTTCAGGCTCCCAAGTACCTGAGATATTCCTAGATGTGAGAATCGGTAACTACATTGTTTCTTCTGACCTATGTACATGGTATATCTTTCCTTTCATTTAGTCCTTTTTAGTCTCTTTCATCAGTGTTTTATAGATTTCACCTTGAAGATCCTGTATTTGATTTGTTATATTTATACCTAGCTATTTAATTTTTGGAATTATTGTAAATGGCATTAAGTTTTTAATTTGGATTCACAAATGTAAACTGCTACTGTATAGAAACATAATACATGTTTGTGTGTTGACCTTGTGTGCTATGAAATTGCTAAACTCACTTGTTCTCTTAGTTTTTTCAGATTCTTTGGATTTCTACATATACAGTCATATCATCTGCAAATAGGGATAGTTTCATTTCTTCCTTTACAATTGAAATGCCTGTGATGTTTTTTTCTAGCCTTAATGCATATGTTAGGACTTTCAATACAATCTGGTATAGAATGATATGAAAGAATGGGTGAAGTGTGGTTAATGGAGTAAAGAACTACCAGTGAGCAGTCAAGTAGTGAAGATGTATCAGGTCAGTTGAGGCTGGAGAACAGAAATTTGTAAACTTAGTTATGTTATTTGTAACAATCAATACTTATAATCCATTTTGTTATTTTTGTGGTAGCTCTTAGCAGCTTAGATCTAGGAGTGGAGACAGCAGACAGATTGAATCTGAAATTTGAGTTTTTACTGGCTATGGTAATAGAGTTACTAAGATTAAGAATATTTGCAAAAGAGAAGTTGAAGTATTTAGGCTAACGAAGGAAGCAAGTAACCCTAGAGACCAATGGAGTAGCACAGAACACACACAAACAACTCCTGCACCTTCAATCACCTGATTTTTGACAAAGGGAACAAAACATAGGGGAAAAGATAGCCTCTTTAACAAATAGTGCTGGAAAAAACTGGTTATCCACATGCAGAAGACTGACGCTAGATCCATATCTCTCACCCTATAGTGACATAAAATAAAAGTGAATCAAAGACCTAAATAATAAAAACAGAAACTTTGAAACTGATGGAAGATAATATAGGGTTAACACATGGAGCCAAAGTGTTACCACACCATTTTACATTTCCACCAGCAATGCTTGAGGGTTCCAATTTCTCTACATCCTGAGCAACACTTGTCATTGTCTTTTGGATTATAGTCATCCCAGTGGATGGTTAGTGGTATCCCATTGTGGATTTGATTTGCATTTCCCTAATGACAAACAATGTTGCAAAACTCTCTATGTGTTTAGTGGTCATCTGTGTGTCTTCTTTGGCAAAATGTGTGTTCAGATTCTCTGCCCATTTAAAAAACTGGGTTATTTTTCTTTTCATTATTTAATTGCAAAGGTACTTTTATGTTCTAGGTACAAGTCTTTTATCAGATACTTGACTACTTACAAATAGTTTCTCCCCAAAGGCCATATATTATATGATTCCATTTACATGAAATATCCAAAACAGGTAGATCTAGAGTGATAGAGTAGATTAATGATTGCCACAAAGCAGGAGTGGGAAGAATAGGGAGTTACTGCTTATGTGTATGAGGTTTCTCTTTTGGGTAATAAAAATATTCTAAAATTGATTTTAGTAATGGTTGCACAGATCTGTGAATATAATAAAAACCACTGAAATATAAGTGGGCAAATTATGTAGTAGGTTAATTGTATGTCAATAAAACTGACCAAAATACACCTTTAAACTAAGGGCTCAGATGTACTCAGTCATATAGTGTTTACTTTGAATGTGTTAGGCCCTGAGTGCAATCTTAAACACAACAAAAGAATTAAATTAGCTGGGTGCGGTGGTGCACGCCTATAATCCCAGCACTTGGGAAGCTGAGGCAGGAGGATTGCCATGAGTTCGAGGTCAGCCTGGACTACACAGTGAATTCAAGGCCAACCTGGGCTACATAGAGAGACCGTGTCTTAAAAACAAAATAAAAAATAAAACAGAATTAAATTAAACTGTATTTGTAGAGCTTTTTCACATAACTTTATTGATTTTTAAATATCAAAATATGTTTAATGGTTGTACAGTAATTTATCACAGTGATGTAACAATCTATTTCACCATCCTCTATTGCTAGATATTTAGTTTCAAAATTTCTGCCATGATAATAAATTTATGATAAATTGTTCTATAGATCTCTTATTGTTTTAGTACACTACATTGTTAAAGTGGAGTTAGATACCAGATAAAAGTGTATGAACATTTTAAGCCTTTTATACATGTCAATAAATTGCTTCAAAAAAAGATCTATGAATTTAAACTTTTATATCAGCAGTATATAAGAACACCCATTTCAACATGTTCTCCAACACTAGGTATTATAATTTGCAAAACTTGACTGATTCAGTAGACAAAATTGGGTATTTCAGTTTGTTTTAATTTGTATTTCTTTGTGGTGAAGTTGAATGTTTTCATGTTTGTTTTTCATTTTTGTTTCATTGATTATCTTTTCTTATCTTTGGCCAATTGTCTAACTGTCGTGTTTTGCTTTTGCTTACTAATTTGCAAGAGCTTTCTAAATTAAGGATGTTAAGTTTTCTGAGCTGTATATTTTGCAAATATTTTCTCCTAGTTTGTCTTTTCATTTTGAAAAGTATATCATCTAGAATTGCTTTATTATTTTTGTAAAACTTATGATAATCATTTCTTTCTATATAAAAACTTGAAACAAAATGAAAAAATGTTGGCATTTGTTAATTCTAAGTTGTAAACACATAGATATTCACTTTATCTTTCATCCTTTAAAGATGAAAACTTTTCAGAAGAAAATAAAAGAAACTGTATATAAAAGATCTAATAAAATGGGCTTGCATAATTTATTCAACTATTCTATTGATAGACACACAAGTTGTTTGAGTTTGGAGATTTTACAACTAACACTGCAGAATTTATAAACATTAAAAAATTTATCTCTGATAAATTAAAATAATCCTTCTCCCCCTCTTTCTCCCTATGTTCCCAAACACTCTTCTATTATTATCAGAACATTACTTTGTTATTCCTACCAAACTAATCAGTTAACTTATTTGGACAGAGTCTGCTGGAAAAGGGATTACTTAAAGACAGTTTTGCTTATTTAGAGAAGCATATAAAATATATTTCATCATTCAACATTCACAAAAGATGCTCTGAAAAAGTGTTACATGGTCATATAAATTTGGGAAATAACTTCTTCCACTTTTGGGGAGTCACAATATTTTTTAGCATACTAAGAGTCCTGACAAGTACTGCAATAAAGACAAGGTATTATAATCTGCACAAAAGGAAGTATCCAAAAGTCAACTAATACTTTCAATACAACCTCCTTTGCGTAAGTCACAAAACTCAATATCATATTAAAAGCCCTGAGAATTCCGACACTAAATGGAACTCTCTAATTTTGCTTATACAATGTTTCCTACATTTGTTTACCAGATAATTTTTTTCTTTAACATATGTTAATGTGTGAAAATACTAGTGTGTCAATGGAATACCCTTAGCAAAATGTTAAAATAAGAAAATGAGGGAGATGAGCACAATACATAACTGAAATCTAGATAATATTGCGTACAAGTTTTCTTACCTAAACATTAAATATTTCATCAAGGTTTTGGATAAGAAAACAGATTTAATTCCTTCTTTTTAATCTTTGATTATAAGTGAAGAAATACAGAAAATTTAAATATAGTAGAAACAACATGATTTGAGGTTACACAGAGCTGGGTTACAACCCTAGGTTAGCTACTTACTATCTGTGTAATCTCAGGTGGGTGGTTTAACACCTCTCTGCTCTTAGTTTTCTTATGAGTAAAATCGGAATAATAACATTTACCTCACAGAGTTGGTATGAAGACTAAATGAGATAACATATTCCAAGTACACAGCAAAAGGTCTGGCATATATGAGGTCTTATATAGTATCTATACTTGTACATACCAGAAGTTCTGTAAGGTAAAAGTTGAAGTTGAAGATTTGAGAACTCACAAACAGAGTGAGAGGCTTCTGAATTATTGCTATCTTTTTCATGGGAAAATAATTGGAATTCTTACCAGATCAGAGCTTTGAGCTTCATGGTCTTTCCATAACTAAAAATCTTTTAATACTGAATTACACTGAGCTTATTTACCTGTGAATAAGAGAAGGCTGTTTATGATTTTACTAGGCCAGAGAATCTGGGTAAAGCTGCCTACCACTGATCACAAATTAGTAGCATTTTAGGGAGGGTTGGAGTGTAGGGAGAGTGCTTTTTGCCCGTTAGTGAGTGAGAGTAGGTTATTAACTGAAATAATGGAGACATGCAAAAGGAACCTATTTGTAACCTACATTATTTTAGAGACCTAGAATGTACCAACACAAGGTTTATAACTCACCATGTGAAAGTAAATAACCTGAACAGAATGTTTGGCTGTTTTTGGATTCCCTGGGGTCTTAGCACAAGTGATATTAAGTGTGAGTTTGTGCAGAATAAAGACTTTTTTTCAGTACACTGCACAGGAAAATTATGTATAGAACCTCTGCATATATGTGCAATGACAGCGAAGAATTTAACATCTTGTTTCCCAGAATGAGAATTTACTCCTTTTCTAGTTCTGCTCCTAAGTCTTCTTCTTAGCAGTCTAGGTATCACTGAATATGTCTCCTTCAGAATACTGACCTGTCTAAGAGATGGAGGAAATGTGAAAACTGCTATGTTTCCGTTTCCAGAGCAAGAGATGACGAGCCTTCTGGGTAATCTGTAAGATTGAAAAGTGAAGGTGATTACTATGGTTTGAGAATTTCCTTCAAAGGTTCATATGTTGAAACCTTGGTCCTTAGTGTGGTAGTATTGAGATGGTGGAACTGTGAAGAGGTAGGCCCTAGTGGAAGGCAACTAAGTCATGAGGGTGCCACACTCAGAAGGGAATGTAGTTCTCTTGGGATCTTGGTTAGTTCTTACAAGAGAAGATTGTTTTATTTATTTATTTTTTTTGTGGGTCCTGGGGGTCAACCTCAGGATCTCACGCGCCAGCAGGCGCCCGTGCCACTGAGCGATATCACCAGCCCTTTTTTCATATGTGGGTTCCGGGAGTCGAACTCGGGCCCTCGCGCTTGCCAGGCAGGCACTTACACTGCTGAGCCATCTCACCGGCCCCAGGAGAAGATTGTTTTAAAGCAAGGCCACCCATGTGGTTGGTCCCTTTGGCAGGTGGCTATTTCTCTTTTTGTTTGTCCATCATGTTCTGATACAGCCAGGAGTCATTTGCCATGACATTGGCACCATGCAATTTGTACCCTGCGGCCAATCTGAACTGTGAGCCAAATAAACTTTCTTTACTTTATAAAGTATTTTGTTATAGCAACAGAAAGTAGACAAAAACAGTGATCAAATATCCCTGTGTGTATATAAGTGGCTATTCATTCAGTGGCATTTTCTTCCTTGTCCAATCCCTGGAGGCAGCACATATCTACAAATCTCTAAAGACTGGGTTGCTACATGGAAGCATTTGTAAACAGTCCCAACATTCAGTTTCCAAGAGCGATCAGCCTGCTATATTTTGAACTAAGATTATTTTATTTATCAGAATTATCTGATCTATAACACTGGCTGGTATCTGACTTAAATAGCTGTGGAGACAGCTTAACATCATCTAAATTTAATGAGATATTTTGGGTCTTGCTACTTACAAAATTACCCTGTCTTGCCGTTATTCCACTGGATGCAATTGAGATAGCTATTCTAGTAGTTTAGGTGTTGGTGTGTTTCTAAAAAGAATGAGATATCTAGAAAATCAGTCTTTGGGATTAACAAGTAACATCATTTATGATAAAAAATGTTTTTGTTTCTCATTGCCTGCTTTTTGGAAGAGCAAAATACACTTTGAATCATCTGGCTTAATGTACAGATAATCACTGTCTTCATACTTACTGCATGATGTGTATTTGGCACTTTGAGATAAAAAAGTTGACAGTACTTATTCCTACAGTTTCTGTCTAGTACATTTTCTTCTATGAAATGAGTTTTTCATTCAGAGGGTCTCCAAGTGTGAGGTCTCTCCTGACTGGGCCAACCACTTAGGGTGGGTTACCTTTGCCATGGCAAGCTGGCAAGTTCGCATGCCACTGAGTTAACCAGGCAGATTCCAGACAAAGCTGCTTTCTTCCAGGTAGTGGAAAAGTACAAGTGGTTTTGAGAATGTCTGTCTTTGGAATCATGGTAGGTATAGCATTCTGCCTTATCTGGAATTCCAGCTATCTTGATCACTTTCCTTGTTGCTGGGACAACATACCCAACACCCACAATTTAAAGAGTGAGAGATTTATTTTGGCTCACAGTTTCAGTCCATGTTCTGCAGGCTTAAACACAGGAACAGCTTTTCTGGGTGGAGGAAAGCTGCTCAAGTCCTAGTAACCAGGAAGCAGAAAGAAAGCAGGAGCAGGAGCGGAGATATATTCTTCCAGGTCATGCCCCCAGTGACTTGCCTCTTCCAATCAGACCTCCACCTCTAACAGCAAGTCAGCTATATTGCCTCCATGAATCAATCACCTTCCAAAAGCCCTACCTTTGAGCTCATAAGGCCTTTGGGAAACATTCTCCATCTAAACCATAACACTTGCCTTAGGGTAGTCTTGCCAATAGTGGTCAGGTCTTCAGAGGGATAATAGACAAAAACTTGTGTTTGTCCAACAAATAGAAAAAGAGGAAACAAGTACTTAAAGATACATCTCATCTCACCCATCCAACATTTCCACCACGAAGGCAATTGACAGAGGGAAAGACAATTCTGGAAATGCAATTAAATTCTTTGCCCTGCTGCTCCTGAGAAGTGATGCTAATTCTTTTGATGTTTCCTTGTTGAAGGGTGGCTGTCTCAAAAATTTTTAGGTGTGGTTTGACAATGAACTTTTCCAGAAGTTGATTTTTAGGATTCTGCTAAGCATGTCTTTTTGTTGTTGTTGTTGCTGTTGCTTGTTTTACTTTTTTCCACTGCAACTCATGTTTATATTTGATACAGAATATTGCCACCAAAACATTATTTGAATAAAATTATGCTTTTGTGGACTTTGATGCCTGAGCTGAAAAACTTGATTATCAATTTCCTTCATGGTTTTACTCCCCAGGGTGAGCTTAAGCTAAAGCTGCATATGTAGGCTTATGTGGTGAAGACTAAATTGAAAAATGTATATACGTCAAAATGTGGACCCTGCAGAATAGAAGACAAATGCAGAATTTATGAAGTCAATTCACCTTCTTCTACCATTTGCACTAATCCTGCTTCCCCCACCCTGCATACTTTTGCTGCCTATGCAGTAGTGATTTCACCACTATTCAATAGATGTCTGCTTGAATGAAGAATGATGTCATTTTAATGTTAATGTATGCTGGCTCAGCTCTGGTTTTGTACCTGTCCTGTCTTAGATATCTTTCTTTCCTTAAAAATTCTAGACTTCCACATAAACCCTTGATACTAAATGAAGTAACTGTGGAATACATGTCTTTCTATCCACTGGTTCTCAGAGATTGGGAAGAGAAGGGAAAGTAGGAACAAAGACAAAGACACAACATGGAGTCTAGAAGAATTTAGGCTGAATTGTGACTGCTTCAGATTACTCCCTTCCCCACAGTCTCAGCTTTTTCATATGTAAAATAGGGGCTGTCTCATTCACAGTATTTTTGAATACATACTCTCCCCTGAACTATGAGTATTTTCTAATGTTCTATTCTTGATCTTGACTTTCTCTTTCATCATTTATTTCCTTGTCCCCATGGATCCATGTCAACACTGATTATGTGATTTACATTTTATCTCCTTTCTCTAGTTTTAGTATTTCCTTTGATTATCCTCTTCACCTTCCTTGGGTTTAGCTGCCATCTCTATACAAATGACCTTCAGATCTGTCTAGTCAGTGGGACCATTTCCAGTTACTAAAAATGTCTCTTGGCTTTGATTCTTCTCCATTTCTAGAATTATCACCACTCATGAAGCCACAAGGACATATATACAGCTTTTTGTTGCTCTTTCCAGTTCTTTTCTTTCCAAATTCCAATTCATCTCGCATATCAGTACTTGAATAATCTTTCTAAAATTTATCTTTCATTATATCTACATTAAATCAAGACCACAAAGTCAATAGCTATTTCCTATTACACCAAGTCTAAAAAACTCTTGACTATCTGGCCACATCTTATCCCTCTTAAGATTACTGCCCCAAATCCACAATGCTCACTCTGTACTTCAAAATATTTCTTTCCTCCCAGCATCTATCCTGATGTTATTTTTCTAATTTAAGTCCTGCCTCTTCCTCAAAACTCTTACTAGTATAGCCACACACTTTCCCCCTTGAACAATATACTCTGTGTTTAAGTTTAACTAACAATAACACACGTACCATATATATCGCAGTGTTTAGCACAAGGCTAAGCCTATATTAGGTATGTAATTGCTAGCACTGCTTTTATAGACATGTACACACCATATCTTAGATGCACAAAAGACTTATGTGCTTATTTTATCCTGTAATTGTGAATTCCTTGAGGGCAGAGGCCTCCTTTTACTTATCTTTGTATCATTCCACAGTACCATATTTGAGGTATACCCTCAGGAAATGTTTTCTGAATGAAATCACTGGAGACTTGTAATACTTCAGGAACACATACTGCTTCAGAGCTCAGGGGTGGGAAAAGTAGGTAAAGTAGTAAAAGGAGCATCAGTGATATTACTGTATGAGTTAAGTTTTCCAGAACCTGAGGGCATTAATATTCTCTTATCAGGATACAATGGGAACTACTCATTTGCAGATTACCTAGCTTTTCAAGGGACTAGCCCCTCCCTAACCTAGTATATTATGTTTGATGCTTTGAGGGATGAGACCTAGGATTTCTATTCTTGAGCAAAGCAAATGACAAGCATGAGAGTAGGTTGTTTTATAGGCTGGTGGCCAAAATGCTAGATGAGGTGATAAGGAGGGACAATTGTACATAGTAGAATACATGAAAAAAGAAATCTGTTTCAGAATGTGGAAGGTGTAGTAGTAATATAAGTTTATAGTGACTTTTAGTATATAATAGCATTCTTTTCAAAAAAGGAAAGGTACTATTTGGTGAAAACGATCAGGTAGTGGTTATTCCAGTTAATTTCTGACTCCTCAGTATCAGACATGCTCATAAAACATCATGCCTTAGAGCTGAAGATAGCTTGGAGATCATGGAATTGAAACTAAGGTCCAGAGAGAAGGGACTTTCCAAAAGTCACACCTTCAAACGAGTGCCAGAATTGGGATAATGTTTCCTATGCCAGATTTCTAACCCTGTTTTTCCATCCTTTTATTTCTGGTAAAAGAGGCAAAGACATTGAGATAATTTTCTTTGAAATGGACCTTAAAAAGATATATAGACTGAAAAAGAAATAGGTGCAAAGGAGAGTTTCAGAGGTTAAGGTTTTGGACTTTGGAGCTAGGATCTGTCACTTACTCAGTTGTGTGACTTTGTGCTTCTCTGAATTTGAGTTACTTCATGTACAAAATGGGTTTATTTAATATTTACAACTCACAAAATGATTGTGATTATAAAATGTGGCAAAGGCTATAAATCATCCAGAACATAATAGGCATTCAACAAATGTTAGTTTTACCCTTTGAATAAATCTAAAGACTAATTTCTATGTGTGACTTTATTTTGCTGGGATTTCAGAGACAATGAAATGAAGATGATGAGGTCTCTGACTTCAACGTGTTCCCATGTAGTTCTGTGCTACCCAAACTCTTTACTAAAGCCAGGCTATTTTCTTTCTGTCTCCCTAACTTAGCTCAGGGTCCCGTGAGTTAACAATTGGTGAGTTTTCTTTTCTTCTATTTTTTTTTTTTGTCTTTTTTGAGACAGGATTTCACTATGCAGTTCAGGCTGGTCTTGAACTCACTTTGTAGCCCAGGATGGCCTCAAACTCCCAGTGATCCTCCTGCCTCAGCCTCCCGAGTGCTGGGATTACAGGTGTGCACCACCATGCCCAGCTACCAATCAGTGAGTTTCTTACCAGTACTTTCTGCCTTTTCTTTCTCTGTCAACAATCCAGAGCCTATCTGATCTTTAAGGCCCAAATTCTAGCTCCTCTGGGAATTCTTTCCTGATGAGCCTGTCCCACAAAAAAATCACCTTTTCTTTTGAATTTCTGTAGCACAAACTTTATAGTTCTACTCATCTGACCAATAACTTATCTTGTATTGTGTTTTGTTACACAACTTTTCATGTATATGTCTTATCTCCCAAATAATTTATTCTTCCCCTTCATTTTCCACCCAGGCATCATACTCCAGAATGATACTGCTTTCTATATTTAGGAACAAGATATAGCTTGGAGATCACGAAATTGAAACTGATGTCCACACAGAAGGAATTTTCTAAAAGTTACATTTTCAAAGTAGTGCCAGACATGGGAAACATTTGGAAGATCTTTTTAGAAGATCCACTTATGTACTCATCCTAAATCATTTTAAATATCTAACTGTAAGTATATGACCCATGGGAAGACCAGTTTGGAAGGTGTTAGTATACGTCACCATATCTTGAATTCCTCTATGGAAATCTGGTAGATAACTGACTGAGTTATTCCTTATATTGCCACTATGCATGGGGATAAATGAGGGCAATTTTGTACCCCTGAAGAAGTATATTTTGGGGGTAGACTGCAAGAATTTAACATAGGACTCTAAGTCCTGTGGCAGTGCTTAAAGTTCTTTGGGAATAACCACATAGGTCCGGTTAGGCCTGAAGAACTGTATTTTCCCACCACTGAAACAAAATATTCAACACATACAATTTACAGGAGGAGAAGTTTAATTTGGCTCATGATTTTGGGTTTTCAGTCCATGGTCAGCTGGCTTTAAGGCAGAAACAGCATGATGGGAGGGCATGTGGAGGAAAGCTGCTCATCTCATGGAAGCCAGAAGCAGAGAAATAAGGGAGGAGTGGGTAGGGAGATATACCCATCAAAGGCACCCCCCCACACACACACCTCTTCCATCCAGGCCCCAACTCTCTACAGCATTCATCAATGGATCAATTCACTGATAATTATAGTTCCCCATGATCCAACCACCCTCCAAAAGCTCTACCTCTGGACATATGAGACTTCTAGGGAATATCTAGATCCAAACCACAACTAAGTAATAAAATAGCTTTTTCTTGAAACAAGATTCAGTGGCTGTTTCTGACTGGGAGATGATTGCACAGAATATTGCCCAGACAGGTTTCTTCTAAACAATAAAGTTTTTGATATGAAAGGCATCTCTGAGTGTGAGCTCCTGTATATAGGAGGTTACTTGGAGAGTTCGAATTCCGATGAAGACAAGGGATCTAACCGATTCTCTCAGAAGGTCCAGGGATTAGAGCGATCTCTGTCATATGATGAAAGTTTGCTTTTCCAAAACAACATTTTTCTCACATTATCCTCCTGCTCACAATCCTTCAGTAGTTCCTCATCACTTGCAGAATACTGTTCTTAGTCTTGTGTCTAAAGTCCACCCAATTTGATACCAGTTTACCTGCTGGATCAGACTGACATTCTCTTACTCAGTAATACATCCTGTATTGTGTTCTGTTAGGCAACTTTTCATGTGTGTTTATTATTTTCTCTACATAAATATAAGGCCCTTGAGTTCAGATGCTGTACTGTTTAACACCTGTTATGGATCCAATGTCATAACTTTAGTATGCTTTCAATAAATACTCCTTTATTTCTTCTGTGTTTCTAACAGGTGACTTGTCATGACAATAGAAACTACAATATTAAAAGTAAATAAGAAATGTATTCTTCCCAGAGCAGTAATAATAGATGTTATACAAAGAAACTTTTATTCAAATAAAGGAGTAGGAAATTAGGTTTATATATAAAACACTTCATATGCTGAAGGATGAAGACAGTATTTTCCAGCTAAGTGTTCAGCATTTGACAAGAAAGATTAATTGTTGCAAACCCTTGTTATCATTAATATCAGAAGCTTATATTAGCAAATTAAAGAACATTTTTGGTTTTATATTATACAGACTTTTTACTTGATAAAACATCCCTCCTGGGATATGCTTTATTAGAATTATCAAAGGAAATTAAGGAGTCCATTTTTAGCCTCATTAGTTTGAACTAAAAGCAGTTCTGGCTAGTTAAAGAAAGTTCAGTTCTTTTATGGCTGAATTCTTTTGAAATGTTTTTCTTGTCATAGATGATACACTAATACATAGAGTAAATAGAATAGGCTGTGCATAATTATTATATGCTCTGGGGCTTGATCCTGATTTGGAGCTCTTTAGTAGATTCTCACACCAGAGTGATGGAACTGCTAGATGAGAAAAAGGAAAAGAACTGGTTTTAACTTCTTTATTAGGTGTTATGGCTTGCATCTAGGTGTCCCCCCAAATCCTCATGCAGTCATAGGTGGGGCTTTTTGGAGGTAGTTTTATCTAGGATGTGTGATGCTGGGATTAATGGTGTGATGGTAGGATTAAGGGTACCCTACTCTGGGTGTGAGTGCTACCCACCCTAAGGGAGGGTAGCCTGGATGGAATATAAGGGACAAAAACAAGGCTGCTGCTGTTGCTTGATACTACTGCTTCTGTTGCTGCTGTTTGTCTTCTACTGCCTCCTGTCTGCTCTGTGATGCCACTCTGCCATGCCCCCCTGCCTTGGAGCCAGCTGATTATGAACTGTAACCTCTACAAACTGTGAGCCAAAATGAATCTTTCCTCCTTTAACTTTGGGTGTTGGGTATTTTGTCTCGGCAATGAAAATAAGTAACTAAGATACCAGGAAATAAAGTAACTAAGCCTAATGGATAGAGGCTATGTAATTACAATTGGCAAATGTTAACCTTGGCATTATAGTCCTTGTCAAATAATCACAAAATAGATGTTCTTAGTAATCTTGTTTTGAAAACTCCAAGTTGTGAGTCAAGGCAAGGGAATCATTGAAAGGTGTATCACTACAAGTTAAGGTTTGTCCTAGAATATAGAAGAAACTAGGAAGTTTCCTGTAAACTCTGGAACAACTTTTCTTTGGGAAGTTCTGACTGTACCAGGGTCACGCCTAGCCTCTTAAGAAGTTTTATGGTTATCATTCATGCCTCAAGTGACTTGCTTTCTTATAGTTGGGGTAAATCCACATCTAAGAGAATAATCTTATAGGGAGAGTGTTATGGAGAGATGTTGTCTAGTCAATCACAATATTATATAGTTACATAGCTCAATTTAGGTTTCTCTGTGGAAGAACTCAAACATGAGGACTTTAGGTCACTTAAAGTTGCTTATTTGAGTCAATGTGAAAACATACTTCTTAGCCTCCTTGGTAATATCTTAGAGAAAATTTTCCCCACAAGTGGGCTGTATTCCTAGTTATCCTAAAGTATTTCTGGTTAATAACATCTACAGTGAGCTAATATTACTATTCAATCAGGGATGTGAATTCCAGATTACACTACCAAGATGGTACAATAGGAGACCCTGAACTTTCTTCCTACAAACAGCAACATTTGGCAGCTATTAATGAATGAAAAGAACTCTGGGAGGCATTAAGAGTTCACTTAAAAATCTGTAGCCATACAATGGAAGAAACAACCCAAGTCATCACATGACAGGTGTAAGAAGGCAAGTTTCTTTTTGTCTACATGTTCTAATCACCTAAGTTAGCATGGGTCAGCTGTGAGAGAAAATAAATTTAACCAAGGAGATAAAAGATGTGTGTGCTAAAAAATATGAAATAATTATGTCAGAAAACACCTAGAAGAAAACATAGGGAAAAGGCTTCTTGACATTGGTCTTGGAAATGACATTTTAATATACAACCCTAAAAGTGCAAGCAAAAAAAGCAAGGATGAAGTGGGGCTTTATCAAACCAAAAGCTCCTGCACAACAAAGGAAACAATCAACAAAATGAAAAGGTAACCTATAAAATGGAGAAAATATTTGCAAACCATATAGTGGTGCGTTGATTCATGAATTTAATTCATTCTATGATTCTGGGGAAGATGGCCACTTTCATATTAGTGTGAGGAAGATGGCTGTGGTCATGTTCATCACCTGATGTGGAGTTCATGAATGGAAGCAAAATTTTGCCAAACACTTCTCTTCATGAGCTGAATTGTTCACAACCAGAAGCATTTATGGACCAAGGTACTACTGTATTTGATAAGGGGTTAATATCCAAATTATATTAAGGAGTTCATACAACCCAACAGGAAAAACAAACACACAAATAAACAAATTAATGGATAAAAATGGGCAAAGGGTCTAAATAGATATAGAAGATATAAAAATGGCCGACAGGTTTGTTAAAAAGTGCTGAAATCTCCAATCATCAGGGAAATGAAAATCAAAATGATCATGAGATATCACCTCACATCTACTAGGATTGCTGTCATCAAGAATTCAAGATAGAGCTGGGGGTTGGCTCAGTGGTAGAGTGTTTGGGAAGCATATATGAGGCCCTCAATTCAACTCCCAGCACCACGAAAAAATTTTAAAAAGTCAGAAGAAAACAAATGTCTGTGAGAATGCAGAGAAAAGGGAACCCTCATACATTGGTGATGAAAATGTAAACTGATGAAGCCATTATAGAAAAGAGTGTGGAAGTCCCTCAAAAAATTTTAATAGAATTACCATCTGACCCAGCAATCCTTCTTCTGGGTATATGTGCACTCCCATGTACACTTCAGCATTATTCATAATATCCAAGTTATAGAAACAGCCAAAGTGACTGTGGATGGATAAATGGATAGAGAAATTATGAGATACAGATAGACAGACACACACACACACACATATACACACACCCACTGGATTATTATTCAGTTTTATTTTATTTTAGTATTTTTGAGACAGGGTCTCACTATGTAATCCAGGCTGACCTCAAACTTGCTATGCAACCTTGGCTGGCCTTAAACTCACAATCTTCCTGGATCAGTGTTCCAAATGCTGGGATTACAGGTATGTGCCATCATGCCTAGCCTAAACTCTTGTGATTTGTAACAAAATTTATGAAATTGGAAGATATCACATTAAGTGAAATAAGCAAGACACAGAAAAATATTGCAAGATCTCTATTAAATGGGGAATCTTAAAAAATAACAACCTCAAATACATAGAAAGAGAATAGAACAGTGGTTAACACAGAGACAATGAGTAGGAAGGAATGATGAGATGTAGCCCAAAGAACAAAAAGTGACAGTGTGGCAGTTAACTGATTGTGTCAATTTGAGTAAGAAATGCCCAACTAAATTGGGCATTCTTCTGAGTGTGGCTGAAGGGATTTACTGAAGACAGAAAACCTAAATGTGAGTGGCACCAACCAGTAGGCTTGTAGCCACAATGGAACTAAAGGGAAAGAAAGAAAGAAGGCTTGCTTGCTTTTGTTTCTTTGGAGGAGCTCTAGTTTTCACCTTCACTTTGCATGTTGTCTCCTGGCTTCCGGCGCAGACTCTTCAGCCTTTCAGCGCAGACTCTTCAGCCTTCCGGTACATACTTTTCAGCCTTCCATTATAGACCCTTAGGCCTCCTAATAGGGACTCACACGGGGCACTGTAGTGAGCTCCAGGCCTTCCACCTCTGACTAGATCCTTCAGATTTCCAGTGCACAGACATTCCTTTCTCACTCTTCCACACCTGACTCTGTGATCATCCATTGTAGCCCTATGTTGTAAATTCTTATATATTTATATATCTTGCACTAAATCTATTTCTGTAGTAAGCACTGACTAATACAGACAGTTATATATGATGAAGAAATCTAGAAATCTAAAGTGCAGCATAAGTACCACAGCTAATAGCATTGTACTGTGTACTAGAAATTTTTTTGAGAGAGTAGTTTATGTGCTTTTACCACTGAAAAAGGAAATTATGAGATGATGTATATGCTAAATTGCTTATCTGTGGTAATTGTTTCACTATGTATATCAAAACATCATGTTTTACACCTTAAATTTTTACAACAAAATAAATAATAAATGAAAACAATATAAAACAGAAGAATTATTTCTTTGCGCTATAGTTTGCATCTTAAATGTTCCCCAAAGCCCCTCTTAAAGTAGAAACTTTAAGAGGTGAAATCTAGTAGGAGATCATTAGGTCACCGAGGTGGAGCATTTCCTTTAGGAGGCTAGAGGGATCTCAGTCTCTTCCTCTTCCTTTTGCTTGCTAGCCATGAGGTGAGCAGTTTTGCTCCACCACATACTCCTGTTATGATATAGTGCCTCACCACAGGTCCAAAGCAATGGGACCAAATGATAAAAGACTGGAAACTCCAAAAAGTAAACCTTTTCTATTTATAAGTTTATTATCTAAGGTATTGTTACAGTGACAGAAAACCAGCACATCTTATAAATGGAAAAATACATTGCTCTGCTGCTGCAGTCTTTGTTAATGTCTCTGTTAAACTCACTGTCTAAAGAACATTGACTCTGGTGGCTTCCTCTGGATGTCCAATAATACTGCATCTCAAATAAACATTCATGACCCAAGAGGTCAGCAACTAATTTGACAGGGTTTATTGTTGGAAAATAGTACAGACTGTGTTACCTATTGAAACAATGAAAGGACAAAATATTCACAATGCCACCAGAATCATAAAGATAAAAATACTGAGCAATCAGCTCTACAAGATATTATTAAGGAATTAGAATTATTCCCACTTAAGAAGGCTGAGGGAGTTCTTTATGGGTTTTAAATATAAGTAGGTTTTGACTCAAAAAAGTTTGCATTTAGGAATTTCCTTGACAATCATACCCACTTTATTATTCATGACAGTTGCAACAGGCAAGGCTGTAGATACCACCCATCCAATTTGAAGGAAATGGATCCCAATTTAGAACAGACTAATAAGGACTTCCGGGAAGATGGCAGAATGGTGAGCAGCAGAGAAAGAGCCTCTCTGAGATTTGGTGTCTAACACTGGAATATAGCAAAGTGATGAAGAGAAGAAGAAGGGAAGTGGGTCTCCTGGACCCAGGAAGGATCTGAAGGGAGAAATGAAGCCCACAGAGAGAGTGAAAAGAGAAATTTCAAAGAAGGAGGTAGCAGGTGTCACCTTCTCCCTAAGCCTGGACTCACTGTGTGGGAGGGGGCAGCTCAAACCTTCAAATGCATGTTGACTGCTGGGCACCCCAGAGGCCTCCATGGAGAGATGCACCAGTGGAAGGGGGTAGTGAATGTGGAGGACTGCAGTGACTGGTGAGGGGTGAGGGGTTCAGAAGCCCCACAGGAGAAGGCGGCTGGCTGGGAGCCATCTTGAAGAGGGGCCAACTGAGCTCATAACTCAGAACAACTGCTGGCTCCATGTAGTGGACCCCAGGTGATTTCAAGCCCATAGAAGGTGCACTGACTGCTGCAGGCTGAATGGGTCGGGTTCCAGCCTCATGGCCATAAACCAGTCTGAACTTTAGGGGAAATAAAATGCAGGTTTGCTGGGATTATCTACTACTCCGCCATAAAGCTACTGCTGGCTTTTTAGGACTCTACCCACATTGTTCGCCAGTGACAGGAGAGACACAAGAGACACATCTTGAAGAGGATTTTTCTTTTTCTCCCTCTTTTTTCTTTTTTTTTTTTGTTTATTTGTTTTTTTTTTCTTCATTGCTTGTTCTTGTTTTTATATGAGTGTGAACACCATTTCTAGTTTTTATGTGGTGGTTGTTCTGTTTTGTGCTTCTTTTTATTTCTTCCTTCTCTCTTTCCCTCCTGTCTTCTGCACCAGTTTCCCAAAGTTTGCGTGACCTTCCTTCATCCTCCAGCCTGCTTCTAATCTTTTCCTCTTCTTCTATTTCTCTATTTTTCCCCCTGACCCCTCTTAAATTTTCTCCCCTGAGGGTAGAATTGTCATATTGAGAGCTTATTTACTGCAAGCAATTTTTTGTTATGTTGTAAATTTTGTTATATAACCACAAATCTAGTCATACAGTTAAAGGTGGCAAATTAATAGTTACCTCAGTTTGTCATTTTCTAGGCTGTGTTTGATGCCATTGTCATTACTGTTTGTACTGCTTTAGCCAAGGTGACATAATTATTCTAACCACTTGTTCTTCCTGGTATACCAAGACTGAGATTGCCCAAGGGTCACAAAAAGTACTACAGGCCAGTGCCAAAGAACCATAGGCTGGGCCAAGTAGGCAGCAACTTCTCATTCCAAATAAACTGAAGAGGTAAGATCTTGCAACAGCCTCAACCAAAAGCCAGCTACACCTGGAAGAAACCTTTGAGTAGTCATTTCCTAAAGGTTCTAAATACTAGCACTAAAGCTACTCACCACAGGCAATTTACAAGCATCAACCCCAGAATTAAACTTAAAAAAAATAGAAAATGAAAAGACACTTAAGATGCAACCTCAGACATCCAGCTCACCAAAGGCAAGCCCAGAGAGTAATGAGGTGGGACAATCTGAAAGCCACTCACCTGGCCTCTCTGAAGTGAACAGTGAAAGTAACAAGGCAAATTAATGAGGGTCTAGAAAAAAATCAAATCAGAAATAATTTCTCAGATACCTACAGAGATGGTGACCGCAATAAAAGACATGCTTAGTGACTTTAGAGTAGATATAGATAAAAAAATAGAGAATCTTGGGAAAATGATTGAAGCCATGAATGACCAACATAGGAAAGAAATGAAATCCATAAAACAGATTCAAACAGATATCCAGGAGATTAAAAATCCTATTGAAAGTATATGCAGGAGGATGAGCCAATGTGAAGACAGAATCACAGATATAGAAGACAGGCTTGAGGTTAGCGACCATGAAACAGTAGATTTCTTAAAAATAGAAAGGGGCCATGAGAAATCAATACAGCAGCTGCTAGATGAGGCAAAGAAGCATAACAAGATTGATCAGAGTCAATGACAAAGCAGCAGATAGTGCAAATGACATAAAAAAACCTGTTCACAGACATCATAGCAGAAAACTTCCAGGGAAGTTTTCTAGCAGGGAAAAAGAACTTGACATACACATAAGTGAGGCATATTGAACTCCAATTAGCCATGATAAAAAAAAATTATAGCAAGGCATATAATAGTCAAGATTCCAGAAATTCAACACAAGAACAGAATATTAAAAGGTTTTAGAGAAAAGAAGGAAATCAACTGTAAAGGAAAGCCCATCAGAATCACAGCAGACTTCTCAACACAAACCCTTAAGTCAAAGAGAGCTGGGAGTGAGGCATTTCAAGCCCTACAAGAAAACAACCTCCAAGCCAGATTGCTGTACCCCACAAAAATTAATGGAGAAATAAGATACTTAGGTGACAAAGAACACCTGAGGAAATTCATGATATGAAACCAATACTCCAAAATGTGCTGAAGGACATTCTAGAAAGAGATAACAAGGACTACAACTCCATGAACCCCAACAGCATGAATCCACCAGGCAAGGCAAACAAGTAAACAGAGTGGAAAAAAGGGAGCCAACAGCAGGAAAATAACATGAAATGGATAAATCAATACATATCAGTTATAACCATCAATGTTAATGGTCTTAATTCACCAACCAAAAGACACAGACTGGCAGAATGGATAAAGAAGCAAGATCCAACAAATATATTTAGTTCAAAAAGAAATTCATAGGCTGAAAGTCAAGGGATGGAAAATGATACTCCATGCAACAGGGACCCAGAAAAAAATCAGGGGTAGTTATTCTATTTGCAGACAAAGTGTATTTCAAGCCAAGAGTGATTAAGAGAGACAAAGAAGGTCACTACATCCTTGTAAAGGGAACAATTCAAGAGGAAGAGATAACGATCGTAAATATATATGTAACAAATATCAGTGCACTCAACTACATAGAATAGACTAATAGGCATAATTTTATGTAAACTACAGGAGAATTTATAATGAGCAATAGCAGTAATACAACAGACATTTCTTGATCACTTCCTCAAAAAGCTAAAATGTAACCTCAAACTTCTCAAAAGTCTTGTTAAAAATGATGCCCATCAGGGCCGGTGAGATGGCTAAGGGCATAAGCGCCTGCTTGGCAAGCGCGAGGTCCTGAGTTTGACTCCTGGGACCCACACAGAGGAAAAAAAAGGGCCGGTGATATCGCTCAGTGGCACAAGCGCTTGCTGGCAAGCACGAGGTCCTGAGGTCGACTCCCAGTACCCACACACAAAAAAAATGCCCATTAAATTGCCTCAGAAAACTACAGATCTGTACCCTTGACTTGTGCATTTTTCTGTATAATTGTGCACTAATGAAACACTTAATTTGTAAAAGTTACATCAGAGATGACTGTTTACATCCCTTGGATTCATAAAAGTGTTTCTTTACCTACTACTTTCCTGTATTGAAATAAGGAAGGGATTTCAAAGAAGATAAAGACTTTATATAGTTCCTGACTGTGATACTACATTTTTACTTAACGGGTCACTGTTAGTATATTTTACCACTTTATGTATATTTTAGAATACTTTATATTATGCAATGAACAAGTACATAATTTACAGTAAACTATATTTTATATTTTGATTTAGGAATTAAACTATGACATCATTTCTAAAATAAAGTTCAACCCTCATAATTTTTAATTTTAACTTACAGCACCTTTCTCGGGAATTTAAGTTGTTAAAAGTGCATGGACTATTTGTATATGACCAGTTATGCACAGAAAACAGAGCAACTGAGAATAACACAGAATCAACTAGACAAACAGTGCAGCCTTAGAACTCATGAACTTAAAAAAAGATCACCTTTGTGAGATGACATAGTAGTCTTGCTAAAGATAAAAGCAGCTTATAGCCTATGATTTTATAATTTCTGTAAGAAGCAGTTGAATACTTCACATAAGATGGTACCAACTCACAGCAACATGTGTCATAAGTATTTGTCCAAGGGAGAGATATAACATTGTGTTATGGCTTGTATCTAGAAGTCTCCCCAAAGCCTCATGTGCTTATAAGTGGGGCTTTTCAGAGGTGGCTGGATTTAACATGAGTGAATGTGGACTAAGGGTGTGATACTAGGATTAAAGGTGTGTGGTACTGTATTAGGCCACTAATTGGTTTATCATAGTTCTGAGTGTGGGTAATGGGAAGCCCCACCCTGGGTGTGGGTGGCACCACCCAAAAGGCTTGTAGACTAGATGGAATACAAGGGGACAGCAAGCTTGCTGCTTGCTGCTGCTGCCTCCTGCTTGCTCTGCATGGGCTGTTTTTGCTCTGTGATGCCCCTCTGCCATGCCACCATGCTTTGGAGCCAGCTGACTACAGACTGAAATCTCTACAAACGGTAAGCTGAAATAAACTTCTCCTCCTTTAACTTGTGGGTGCTGGGTATTTTGTCTCAGCAATAAGAACAGCAACTAAGATACGTTGTATTGGAAAAAATTCAGGATTTGGAATAGGAATACTTTGAGTCCTAGCTCTGCCCATTTTTTGCTATAGGATTTTGGATAAGTTTCTTAACATCTTCTAATCTCAGTTCTTCAGTTACAAAATGAGGTTAGTATTAATAATGTCTGCCTAATATGACAGCTGTGAAGGTCAAATGAAGAGGGGATATTTTTCATGATCAAACATTTTTTTAGAAGTCTGGAATTGGAGACTGCTTCAAAAAAGTAACCTCTTTCTCATGTAGTGCTATACCTAAACTTAAATTATTCTGCTTACCAAACCAAGGCTCAGATATGAATAGTTTTCACCATTGTGGATTTATTTCTAACTAAGTTGAAGCTTAATAAACCTGTGATTTCTATTAGAGTTTGGGCTTCTTCATACCAAAATAAGAGTTATTATCACTTGTGACTGCTATAAGTAAATGTCTTCAGAAAGACTGAAGGTTGAAGATGGTCCAGTCAATTTTCTAGTAGTCAGCAGGAGAGAGTAAAGGTGTTTCTTGTGTTAGAGTATCTTTGAAATGGAACTATTTTCTTTTGTAATGATGAATCTGGGCCTACTTTGTTTTCCTTTGTTCAAGAAAAGTGACTTCCCATAAATTTGGGCTTCCAAGTAAAAAACCCAGGCCCAAATAATCTAACTGGGTGAAAATTTAGAAACTTTTTTTTGGTTTTTTGAGACAGGGTCTTGTGGAGGACCTCCTGGATAGCTCTCCTTGAAAGAAGAGCAATTATTTTCATTTTGGATGAACCTGGCCCTCTTTCCATGTATTGATATGTACAGAGCTGGCTAGGACTTTTCCTTATCCCTTCAATTGGCTTTAAGCAATGCAAATCTGTCTAGCCGAGGTCTTGATTTGTAGTCTTTGAAGCAAGGTGACAGGCCTGTGTTTCCCCGCCCCTTTGCTCCCAATACATGGTTGAGCCTGGTGGGATGGAGAGCCGTGCTCCATGCTATCAGCTGGGATTGAGCCTGGAGAAAGAGGCTATGACTTCCCAGGGCATAGAAGATTACACATCAGAGCTGAAGCACTGACCCCAAAACATTAGATACTATCTTGAATTGTGTTATGCAGATTACTCCTTCTGTATATCCTTCCCTCTGCATATTGCAAAGGTGATTTCAGGCCACCTACCTAGCCCAGCTCATGGTACTCACATATTTCCTGCCACTCTCACAGTCACTCATCCCCAAGCCACTCCCCTCCTCGAGAATTAATAAAACCCGGGTTTGGCCCTGGGTTGAGGCCTTTGTTCAAGTAACCACCATCTTGGCTGGACTAAGGACCCCATAGCTCCCCACAACTATAAATATGCCTTAGTGTTTTTATTCTCGCTGTAGGTTGCACTGAAAGTGGTAGATTGGAATTAACTCGCTAGAATTCCAATAACTTTTCCATGGGATTACAAATATAAACTTCCCAGACCACGACGAGGACCAGGAAGGGCTCTCTATAGGGTCTCGCTCTGTATCCCAAGCTGTCCTTAAACTCACTATGTAGCCTAGGCTAACCTCAAACTCACAGCAATCCTGCTTCTGCCTCCCGAGCACTGGGATTACAGGCATGCACCACCATGCCCTGCCATAGAAACCTTGTTTACTCACTCTGCTCCTCAACTCAATGCCTTTCTACATCCTCATTCAGCCTCATTCATCCCAAGTAGAGTTTGTGATAACTATTACAAGTCCCTAGTCAAAATTGCTGCCAACTATTCCTTTATTTTTTTATTTTTTTATTTTTTGTGGGTACTGGGGGTCGACCTCAGGACCTCGCGTGCCAGCAGGCGCCTGTACCACTGAGCGATATCACTGGCCTTTTTTTCGTATGTGGGTTTCAGGAGTCGAACTCAGGACCTCGCGCTTGCCAGGCAGGCACTTATGCTGCTGAGCTATCTCACTGGCCCCTATTCCTTTATTTTGAACAGCATTTAAAATCTATTCTTTGGAATTAGCAACATGAGCAAATGTTGGAGGTACAGAAGTAGGTATAACATCAGGTGAAGACAAAGAATAGGGTTGGTAGTGAAGATACATGACATGAAAACTTAATTTGCAGCTCTACACATAAAGTCTCAATATGACCCAATGATCTGGTGGGAGAAAGTTTGAAGGGAAACATTCTGCTTCCTTAATTTTCCTTTGTGCCTACTACATACACATGTAGGCTTATCTCTATATACTTTTTTTTACTCTAAGTGTACTTAAATATTCTGAAAGATAATGAGTATAAGATATTAAAGAACATTTAATCAATATGAATAGAAGGTAGAGAAAGGTGAATTGTTGCTCATTTATTGAATGAAAGCTTTGCACTCAACCAAAACATCATGAGTGATCATGATGGCAGGACTGTTTACAAACATTCACAGCACTGCTTATTATGTTTCCTGATTTACCTGACTAGTTATAAGTCATGGTATCACAAAGCTAGTAAGGAGTGGAGGTGCCATCAATCCTATCTAAGCTACTCATGTTTGCTAAATAAATCTGACCACACTTGCCCTCCCCCATTCGGAAGGCATGTAAAATTTTGATAAGCTTATAAAATCTTTCTGGATGCAACTCACTACACATTATATTGGCTGTATTAACATGGTCCTTATACTGCTTGCTCTGCTGGGTGGAGAAAAGACTTCCCCCTGAGCCCACTTACCTCGATTATCATCCTCATTGTCTTCCCAGGGTTCTTCATTTGCTAGCAGTGGGTTCTGTGACTCATTCATAGACCTCATAGGGAAGGAGTGTCCATCACCAGGGCTGGTGAGGAGAGTAAGGCAGTGAGTTTTTGCAGCTACACAGCCTTTTATGAAAGTAATTATCCTTGTCAAAAGCCATGAGGAAAGTTTTTTACAATAGCTTCATTTAGCTGCTGTGTTGTTCTCAATTTTCATATCTTATTTGTCTGCATTAATGTTGACTGTGTTTGTAAGAAAATCTTTAACTTGCTTTCCCCAATGCCCAGCATAGTAATATGTGCACATAGTAAGCTTTATGAGTATCATTTAGTGATGATGATCCCAATTTATATACCACTGACTTACTGTTTTGATTCTAAATTTTCAAGATGAGCAGACTGAGAAACATTGAATACAGTGGAGATAAGCTGCTGTGAATTGGTGATAGATAATGCCCAGATGCCATATTATTCATTTGCTTTGTATGGCAGAAAGGTTATTAGGAACTAGGGGAAAGAACCAGAGTGAGGTTTCTATAGAGGACAGATTTTGGGTGCAATTATTTAAATGTGGGCCTACTTTGTGGCTGTCTATGGTAAGTTATGGTTACTTCCCTGGTTAATTTCTGGCCACTAACAGATTGGGTGCATTGGAAGGAACCGCAGTTATCCTGGGTAAGCAGAGTTATAGTTTGAATATTTGAATCTGTATATCTGAATACATTCCAAGTGACTTTTGGATTACTCATTTGATATTACCTATGCTTTTCCTCTTGTTCATAATGTGCTTCATTGGACATTAATAGATTTTAGTGATAGTATTCTATAGAGAATGTAAGCATACTGTTCGCAAATGAATAGGCTACAATTCTTGTTTTTGTTTTGTTTCACCAGTATCCTGTGGCACAAAAAGACTCATTTTAGACCTCCATTTGATGTGGTAATTGCATATAAGTAATTACATGTACATATGTGTGAATAGGGTGTAGATAATTGCTGGTAATAGTTATTAATCAACATCACCCACTGATATTGCTTTGTCTTGTGATTTATATCTAGGAGAGTAGGATATATCACATTTTAAACAAATAAGCCAATAAAACACTAACTGGTACAGAGGAAGTATCAAGGTAATGAGTGAAGGGGAGGAGAAAATTTTTCTTTAATTACCATCTAACCTCAGCAAAGCTTTCTCAAATAAGTGAACATGAATGTACCCTTGTCTAAGAGTAGATCTAAAGGGATGCAAGAAGGCTGTAAAGAAGCTCAGCTCCAGAGGTAGTTTAGTTGATGGTGGTTTAATCTGGTTAATACAGTCATTCAGGGGACACAAGTTTGCTTGGCTCTACTCATTTCTTTCACTGCTTTCCCTGTGTTCCTGCTGCAGTCATAAGAACTGTCTACAATCTCTGAATCAAGTTGCTTATTCTTGCTTTTTAATTTTTTCCTTCATAAAAGTAATATTAATATTTCACTCCAAATATGAAAAAATAAAGAAAAATGTTTTTTAGGACTATAGCCCTTACAAATTTTAGCAGTTTTTGGTATATTTCTCCTGTTGTTCTTCAGTATACATTTGTTCATATTTTCAATCAGTATATATACCATTTTGGATTTTACATTTTTCATTTAAAACACAGTAAGCATTTTCTTTATTGTGACATAATCTTTATAACCACTACTATTGACTACATAATATTCCATCTTTTGTTTATGTATTTTTATTTATTCATTCCTATACTGTTGGATTTTTAAGTAAAGACGAAGTCTTTACTGATCTAGAAATGGAACAGCCTCATGATTTGTCTTTACTAATTGAGAAATGGAAAACTTGGGGAATGAGGTGTCATATCAGACTTGCTGCATATTACAATCAAAATTGAATTTGTTGCTTCAAGGCGAGCTCCAGCATCAACCTGTTTCAATGGTAATAATTACCTACCTGGACCCAATAGGTATTAACCAGAACTTCTTATTATCTCCAAACACCTGCTGGATATTTTTAATGAAGCCAAGGTTGAATCCATTTTTTTCTGGGCCACTTGTAAACACTGGAGTACAGAAGGCCTCTAGGACAGGGAAGGGGAGTTGAAGAAAAGAGGAAAAAAGCAAAAAAGGAACAAATTTCAGCATAGTCATGATTTTACAATTCTCCACTAATGTGATTTGGTTTTATAACATCTTTTTGATGTGTTAGTACAGGCCCTTCATTCTCAGCTATTGTTACACTACATAGTGAAAATCAGTTTAATCACATAATAAAAGGTAAATTTATTCAATATAAAGAATTAGTAGTCTTATTTTTAAAAAGGCAGGAGAAACACATGACAGTAGAAATAATTAAGCAGCCATAGGAATAGTATATATTTTTACTGCTGGATTTAAGGAGTGAAGGAACAGATTTAACAGCACTTTATTTGAATCTAAGTGGCAACAACACCCAAATGGTCTCCATCAGTAGAGCTGGGACCAAAGTAATGGCACATAAAAGAGATGGTAATGACACTGATTTGGTTTTGAAACATTTCAGAAAGGAAAATGTTCATACTGAAGCCTGCAATGTAAGAAACTGAGTTTTACTTCTGATAAAATGTAAACAGATGAGCTATAATCACTTTAAAGATTCTGAGGAACTGAGCCATGTTAGTGCACATTATTTTTAGACACACATTTAACCCATTAAGCAAACACTTTTGCTGTTGGACTCTGGCTATATCTGAGCATTTTTCATTTGTTCCTTAGTTTCAGGCCCCGTTATTATGAAGCTTTAAGTACTTTTCTACTTTGTAACTGATCTCTAAGCCAAATGTGCTAATTTATCCACCCTATCAACTAAGTGCTACATATCTATTTGATTAGAAAATGGGTGCCAATAATTTCACATCTACCTATTATTAGCAAATGAATTCTTAAAGTACAGTGGATTTTGCACCAAACATTTGATGATTTTGGATCAAATGTATCCTGGTTAGACATTCAGCACATGAAAAGTTTCTCCTCACTCCTTGTGTATTGATTTGTAGACCATTTCAATATTTGCTTCACTGTATATGAAAAAATTGTTGCACTAGAATCCATCAAAAATATACTATTCCAGACAATAACAAGCCTAGAGAATTAAGTAATTGACAACAAAAAATGTTTTTTTCTTGTACTTATTTTCTAGAGACTTACATGCTCAGTGTATTTATCTCACTCCTAGAGTCCCTACATAGCTTCTTGATAAATGTAGATATTCAGAGATATGATTCTTTTAAGACTTCTGAGTTCTCATTCTTGGTTTGGCTTCTTTCTCAGGATTCTGTTTTGGCATGTACTTAATAAAATAGATTCTTCTATCTTTATTGACCTGCATGCCCTCCCCCCCTTTAATGTTCCCTTCACTATTGATTTTTCCCTTCATTTCAACATGTGAGTACCTTTTAGAAATTTTCTGAGTTGTGAAACTGGGGAGCTATTACTCCATACACATTATAAACAGTATTTATTAATGCTCTCTTCAGTCTGTAAGCTTAATTCACTATATATATTTTCATCTGTCCCCATTTAGAGGCAACAGGAGGTCACACAGTTAAAATACCTCATTAGACATTTTTTCTCTTACTTGGGAACAATCTGCAGGTCACTCTGATATACATTAATGTGTTTTTCCCTACTCTTAATATTCATTCTTACCTAAGGTAGTTTTGTTTCTGCTGACAAGCCAACAATGGTAACCAAATAGAATCACAAGGCTGACAAAAAACATGCAGGCCACAAAGAGGAGAAAAAGGACATGGAACTTAGAGCGAACACTGGGCAATTCCCCCTAGAAAAGAAATAATAAAAAAACAAAATAAAAGATTAAAGTGGTAAAGCTTAGCTAGTTTTTCTACATAGGTTTGCATGTGTTTAAAACATTAGCTGTAATTTAAAGAATAGATTTTGTAAAATTTTTACATTGTTCTGTCTGTTGACGATTATACCTCATTATGGATATGTTCTTAGCCTATAAAGCCTAAAATGGATCCTTAAGTGCAGGTCAGTGTAAAATAGGGTATACAATGTACCAATTAGAAAAGAGTAATGTGAAAAGTGTATACTAAGGTCATAATGACATAAAGCCTGGATTCCATTTTATTTGAGAATTATTAATCACTGGTCAGAAGTGATCTTGAGATCACATGATTCATCTTCTTGTCTGGAGGTAGGCTATTCTGGAATTCTTTATATGTCATATTTTCTTGTATGTTGAAAATTTCACAGTGATGAATGTAGGAAATTAAAACATATGGGTAGAATTTTTAAATGTCCTACCTAAAGTCATGATCTAATTTTAAAGCTGCTGCAAATTTTATGTGGTTACTTGTTATAACTGAAGTGGAATGTGCTGGTATAGTACATTGTGTATAATAGCTGTTTAGACAGTAAAACTCAAGCAGAATATTACAGGTAATTGCAAAAGTACATGGCTAAAGATTTCTACAGTTATTAGGACCTTATTTTCCATAGAGCATGAGCTTTTTCTTACTTGCAGTTCTAAAACCAAATGAATGTTTGAAAGTTCTTTATAGTGTACAACATGTAATATTTTGTCTTCTGAAGAGAATTTTAGAAAACATTTTCAATTTTCAAGTAAGCAGTTGAAGGGATAACTAATACGTCCTCCTTTTCAATGATGATCATTGTTTTAGCATGATGAATTACTCTGAATTATTTCCAAATGTTCTCCAGTAATAAAGTTAAAAGTGATTCTTAAGTGAAGTGGACTTTAACTTCTGAATGATCCTTTTCTCCAGTTTTGGAGTAAAAAGTTAATGTGTGGCAACACTTGGCAAGTTCAGATTGTACAGATTCTTCTATGAGAGGATATTTTAATTCATTTTTATGTACAAAAACATTGGGAATCTTCCAGGATATGTACATTTGAAGGATGATGATCAGGGGAAGTAAATGAGTCAGATGCTTTTAGCTGAAGGGAAGTCTAGGTGAAATTTCTGTGGGGGGCAGAACAGCCTGGGAAAGAGTGATCTCAAGGACTTCAACAACCTTTACCTGAAGCTGTCATTTTTGAAATAATTCCTTCATAAAATCTTTGCCTATGCACCCAAATTATATTAGATTGTTTTGTTTGTTTTATTTTGAATTCATAGGTAAGATTCTAGGTACTGCTTTACAGTGGTTTTGTCTTCACTGAGATTTTGCTTTCATGATTTGTACTTTTTTTAGTATGTTTATAAAAGCATTTAAAACTCACATTAATTTTACTTCTTATTTTTCACATTTAAATGAGCAATAGGAAATGGCTGGGCAAGTGAGACTGATATAAAGTCAGTCCACATGTTGTGTAGCTGAGCTGGAAGCTACTTTCCCTCCTAATTATTATTTCAGAATTCTCCGTCTACTAAAGCATATCTATGGTGTTGTCCCTTGATAATGTTCTTAATATGAAGCCTTTTTTGTTGTTGTTCAAAGAGAGTGACAGCCCTATGTTCAAAAGTACCTTCTCAGGAGATAACCAAACTAAATCACTGAACAAATAATCACCAGAGTCAGTTCAGAAGAATATTAATAGAATAATGCCGTTATCAGGTTTCTAAAATAATTCATAGCTTCTATCAGGAGATTCATGGCCCCAGTATGGTAGGTAAAAATCAGTCTCCTATAAAGTTAGCTATTGTTCACACTGAGAGGAGAGAAATAATCTCATGGTCTTCTGAACTCTTTATCCCAAAGGAAGTAAAGCTTATCCATAGTAGGACCATAATGGTCAGTAGAAATGGTACAGTATGTAAGATCACTGGGCTTAGGGTCAGACTTAGGTTCCAGTCCTGACTTTGAAATTTATAAGCTAGGCGATCCTGGGAAAGTCATTTAACCATTATGAGCCTCAGTTTTATCATCTTTGAATGAGATGAATAATTCCTACTTTGCCTACTTCAGAGGGTTGTGGTGAGGGTCGGATAAAGTAATGGATTGAAAGGACTTCAAAAACTGTAAAGTACCATACAAATAGAGGTAGCTATTCTTAGAAGTTCCCTGGCTGGAGAGACTGCAAAGAAGTATTTCCTTGACCTATCAATGCCATTCTCAATTTGAGGGCAAACCAAGACAGGTTTCTTCCTTTCTCATATGCCAGGCATGAGCTAGGCTATTGTGGAGAAAAACTGAGGGAATAGGAAAAGGACAAGGCTGTATTCACCCCCGGTATTGCTTGCAAATCCTGGCACATTTCTGGTGATTAATTCATAACCAACTATCACCTATCAAGAATGAAATAAAACATACGGCACCTAGTTAGCCTTATGGTATTTGATTACTGGCTGACTAGGAGGGTTAAAGGTAAAATGGGTGAAATGTAATATTGTTTACTTTGTTATGAGGGTAAAGGATGGTTCTTAAACAGTGCCCAACTGTGTTAAGGACTAAGGAAGGTCTGTAGTAAAGATCACAGCTGACACTTTGCCTGATGACTGGATGTAACAGATTTTTTTTTCACTTTTATAATAGCAGCTCAACATGTGGATGGAATGCCAAATAGGTCATGAAAAACTGAGCAATAGATAATAGATCTTCTACTGTGGAAAGAGGCCAAAGAAGAGATGTTGAGATGTGTAACATGGTGAAATGTTTTCTATTTAGAGAAAAGTTTGAGAAAAGTTTGTTATTTCTGCTTATAGTTTTCTTTGTGTCTCTGAATTGAAGATTTTTTGTATCTATGATGTAATTATTGATTCCTAAAGTTATTAAATATCTGAATCATTAAGTAAGTTGAAGGGAAAATGGAAAGCATATATCATTATAATTATCTACACTGTATTTTCTACCCTAGTAGCAATAAAACACTAATTTACAGTTTAAATATTCTAAGCTATTTAGTTTCTCACTGCCTTGTCTTTTTCTTGTTTTCTCCAGTTTATTACAATTTATATTCTGTCCACAGGATTCATCTTCTTTCCCTGTAACTTTACTTCTCCATCTAAGGTGAGATATTCCTACAGGCTCTTGTGCAATTCTTAAAGTAATAACTATTAAATATGCTCACATTAATCTTTTATTATTTAGGTTCAGTTTGGATACCTCTTATCATGGATATATTAATAATAATACTGGAGTTGTGGGGAAGAGATAACTTCTGGAATCCATTGTCATGAAATTTAAAAGAATATATTTTTCTATACTTCTGCTAGTCCCTGTACACATATGTAAATGGAAAATCTGCCTTAACTTTCTTTTTCTTTTTTGAAATAAATGGATATGATTGCTATTTTCAAGTAGGAAAAAGATGAAAGCAAGATTTTTTGAGATTTTATTACAATTATTAAAATCACATTTTGAAAGAAAAAGCATTTTCAACATCTGTTTCATTTGATCTTGGTAATGAGCCAGTGAAGCAAGGAACAGAGCCAGTATTAGATCCAAGTTTGCCTAATTCAGAACCCAGTGTTTGTCACAAAATGTTCAAAAAAGACTCTCCATTTCATTTTGGTCATATGTACAGGTGGGTCAGTATATCTTTATTTCCAGTAGAAATTTTACAACTCTCATTTGAACTTGGAATTAGGTAGTATTTTCTAACAGCAGAGTGTTTTGTTAGTCTTTTTCTCAGAAACTACAGATTTAGAGTTAGTTTCAACATTTTTCAAATATATAACTGGTAAGAAGTGGGTTTTTAAAACTCAACTGCAGAAATACATCTTAAAGAATCAGTAGGAATCAAGAGGTTAGGTTTCTGAAAGCCTTAGCAAGACTGTCATACATGATAGAAACTTGTTTAACTAAAATCTCTATCTGTTAAATCTCAGAGTATTCAAGTATCTTCCCTTAAAAGATATAGAGTACACAATGTCATGTACTGTAGTTGAGTGTGCATTTGTTCAGAGGGGGCCCTTTAGGACTTTTTAAAAAACTTACTCTCCAGTATTTGATGAAATAGCTGAAGACTGTTGCAGCAATATACAGGCAGTAGAGAACAGAGTAAGCTAAGAACTGAAGGAAGAATTTGTAGTTGGAAAATCCAATGCAGTTATTGACCCTAAAAAAAAAAAGAAAGAAAAAGAAAAACTGATTTGAAACCAGGACCTATTAACTGAGAACACACTGATAAATAAGTGGACTAAGCAATGGAAGCATGTTACTCCTGCTGCTTCATGATGTGTCAGGCAGAAACCCAACAGAGACAGAAGTCTATTAATAAGAACAGAATGGAAAAAAGTTCACTTTTCACTTGTTTTTCATGTTATTTACACCCACAGAAACACCTGGCTTATCTAATAGCTCTGGACTGGTTCCCGACACCCCCAAGCAAACCTGAATTTTAGTTGCTAAATACTTATTAAACTCTTAGCAGCTATGCTTGGTCCAGTTGTGGTATGTTTCCTTTGTAATTAGGTGATTTCAGACTGCTTCTCTGGGTTGGACATATAAAATTTGGAGAATTGCTGAACTTAACAACTTAGAATATTTCAAACATCATGCCAACTAGAAACAGAAATTAATTATGTACTATAGAAGAGAAGAAATACTTCGCTGTATTTCATCACTATGCTCAATTGCCAACTTTAATGGGCAGGAAACTACTAGTTTTGTGACCCCAGAAATTCACTGCCATACTTTTGGTAGTATATTTATTCCCCCCCAAATACAAAGCCCAATGAATTTTGATGACTGAAACAGGCATGTTACAACTCTGGTTATGAAAGTGGCCATACTTAGCAAATTTGATCCTTTTGAGGAGAGAAGCAAATCAAAAGGACATACCAAGGGCAATGATGGTCCATTTTTAAAACACACCTATAAATTGAATGAAATAAAGTACAATGAGTGAGGCTATGGAAAATAAGCAGTACTTCAAAATTTAATTCAAGCTTTCATTAGTACTTTTACATTGTTTCAGCAAACCCATTCCCAGATATCCATAGTGACTCCAAAACTATTGTGTCCTCAATTATTCCTAGCACGAGGCAATTACAATAACATTTCACAGGATTTTGCGGCAGCAAGTCACATGCCTTTAAAAGGGATTAGGAACTCCAAGATATTGATGCAGAGATGTTTCCTCTAGCTTTTTTAATAATCAGTTTAATAAAATACAAAAGAATATATATGGCTGCAGCCTGTGTTTGAATCAAAGTTAAGAGAAATATAGGTGGAATAAGCACTCAAGAAGAAAGAGATGAAGATTATATGCAGTAACATAAAAATGAGGTTTTACAAAACTAGAACATTTTTGTTCTGTTTTTTAGACAGGGTCTTGCTATGTGGCCCTGGCTGGTCTTGAACTCGTGACCCTCCTACCACAGTCTCCCGAGTGCTGGTATTACAGGCATGTGCCACTGAACCCAGCTTCAAAGGTAGAACAACTAGAGTAACAAAAATATAAATCAGTATTTGTTTATAATATAAAATAGAAAATGGATATCCATGTCTCCATATTGATATAAATAAATGATCAAATAAATGAATAGATGTGGGAGAAGAGACACATCTCCCATGCGGAAGAATTGCAAATAATTTATGCAGATACTCCACCTTTAAGGAGAAGGAATGTAACTTTACATTCTTTTTTTTTTTTTTTTTTTTGAGATAAGGTCTCCCTATGCAGTTCCATCTGGCCTTGAACTCACTATGTATCCTACGCTGTCTTCAAACTCATGGCAGTCCTCCTGACTCAGCCTCCCAAGTGCTGGGATTGTAGGTGTGTGCTACCACTCCTGGCTTCACATTCTTTTAGTGTGGACTGTGCAGTGACTGTCTTTCAAAGAGTATGGTACAGAAGGGGAGGGGTGTGTAGAATATTTTTACAGTGGAGAAATTTAAAAAATACTATCTGAGCCAGATGATCAGGATTAACATTGCAGTGAGTAAGTCACGTTTATATGTACCCTTGATATTATATAGTGAGAATTGTACTTCGCCTTTATGGTCTTCTCCCCAAATCACATTACCCCAGTCTAATGATCATGAGAAAGGGTTAAACAAATCCCGGTTGAGAGACATTCTACATAATGCCTGATCATTAATACTGAAAACTGTCAAGATCATCAAAAATAAGTTAAAGTTGGAGAAACTGTCACAGGTTTGAGGAGCTAAGGAGACTACTAAATGTAATGTGGTATTCTGAGTGGGATCCTAAGACAGATAAAAGACATTAGGGGAAAACTTGTAAAAAATAAGGTATCAATATTGGTTCATTAGTTGTTACAAATGTATCATAATAATGAAAGGTGCTAATAATTGGGAAAACTGGGTGTGAACATATGAGAACTCTTCACAATAAGTCTATAAACTACAAACTGTTCTAAAATAGAAAGTTTATTTTGTAAATGTGGTTTTATTTCTGTATCTTTAGAACAGCTTAAATAACTATCTTCCCTGTGACAGTGTTTAGCATGTGCTCATCATGACCTAAAGGAAATGTTCTCATCTAGGCATGGTTACATGTTAGGATCAGTCATTTTGTGATCTAGGCAACCACCCATGTCCAAGCTAAGCCCAGGGAAAATATGTCTGTCACTTACATGGCACAAACAGAGCAGTGGTGGCAGCGGTCCGGCTTGATCAGATGGCACCGGTCACAGAATCGTACAGCTATAGGAAAAATAAGGTGGTTAGCATTTGTTAGGGCACAATGTAAGACCTTACATCTTACTAGTGTATGTGGATGACTCATTATATACTGACTAAGGGTAGTGAAACTCATCTCAAGTTGGCAAGAAAAAGTAACTGGGAGAATTGTGCAATGTATTTTTCCCTTGTTGGATCAATCTTGAAAGCACCTTTTGGGTGGAAAAGTGGAAAATTTTCATATTTGGATATCTGACATAAGATTTGCTATGATAAAAACTACTATCAACTGCTTGAGTCATCTTGAGAGATCACTTAGCCTGTTTATTCCAAAGTTTCTATCTGAAAACAAGGACTCACAATTTATCTCCTGACTCCAGAGGTTAAATTGTATATGGTGGATAAAATTCCTGCAAAATGGCAGAGTGATTCTTAGAAAAACAATTTGAAGAACAGACGTCCTAGAAAAGTTAGTTCAACTGAACGTTTCGCTGATAAAGAAGTGCTATATCACATGATTTGTTCAAGGTCACACAGCAAGTGAATGAGAGGGCTGTGACCTGTATAGTTTTTCTAACTTTTTAGTTCAGGGCTTCTATTCACCCCATGAGACTGATATTTTTAAAAATTCCCTCCTGTCTCTTTCTTCCCTTCTTTTCTTTCTTTCCCTTAAAGGCATTCTCCTTTCTTTCCTATTTTCTCCATGTTCATTGACAGAATATAGCTGTGTATAATGATTATTATTTAAGTATAAAAACTAAAATTATGGATAATTTGTGCTAATATAAAAATAATACAATCATTTCACCTAAAATGTACACCTAAGAAGCACATATAACTTTCCCAACACAACAGACTGCTCAGTCAGCAAAGTTTTGTGTTCATTTCTACCAGTGGGGTGGTGTGTGACCAAAAATATAGGTATAATCAAGTCAAGGAGGAAGGTGCTTACATGTTTGATGTCTTTAGTATATTTCTGAAGATACTGTCAACGTTGCAGCCATAGTTTAAATCATCATCTCTCACCTAGACACCTACAGTAGTTGCATAATTGATCACTCCACCTTCATTCTTGCCCCCTGCAATGCCTACTATACAGAGCAACTGAGTAATCTGTCAAAATGAAAACCAGATCGTACTGTATTACTATCCACTTAAAACTCTTTCCAAGACCCTTACAGTAAAATCCAGATTCTACCATGGCTGCATTATCTGCCCTCTGACTATCTCTTCCACCTTACCTTGCACCACTCTCAACCTATTATTCTCCAATGACATTGGCTGCCTCTCTGCTCTTATAGTACTTCAAGCTTTCTCTGGTTTCAGGGCCATCATACTTATAATTCCTTTTGCTCTTTGAATGGTGTGGTGGTTAATTTTACGTGTCAACTTAACTGGGGTTGCTCAGGTATTTGGATAAACATTATATCTGGGTGTATTATATCTATGAAGGTGTTTCCAGAGGAAAGTGGCATGAATTGGTAGACTCAGAAAAGCAAATTGCTTTCTGCAGTGTGGGTTGGCTTCAACCAGTCTAATGAGGACTTCAACAAAAAAGCAGAGAAAGTGAGACTTTGTTCTCTCTGAATGAGTGCATGAGCAGAGACATCAGTCTTCTGCCCTTAGACCTGAATTTAAACAACCAGGGATACTGGTTCCCAGGCCTTCAGACTTGGACTGGAACTTACACCATTACCCCTCTGTTTCTCAGGTTTTTGGACTTGGACTAAAACTTACACTGTTGGTTCTCCTGATTTTCAGGCCTTTATGCTCAGTTTGGGACTATACTGCCACTTTTCTAGGGGCTGCAGCTTACAGATGGCAGACAGTAGCATCTCTCAGCCTCCATAATTGTCTAAGCTAATATATCCCCTATTGTTTCTCTTTTTTTGGAGAACCCTGAGTAATACACATTTTTGTAGTTAGAGTGGTTCCAGAGGAAGAAAAATTTAATGAGTTTTCTGAATTCATTTTGCAGTTTCTGGAATTGGCTCTCTGATCTGATTGAATTTGAAGATACTAATGACTCTATTAAAAGTGGTAAAAGAAAAGGATGAGCTCAGGGATTTGAATTCCCTGCTCAGATGCCATATAAATGACATAAAGTCTTCTATGGTCTCCTGAAGAAGATGCTTATCTCTTGACCGCAAGATTGAGATTGTTAAAACTCAAACACAGAATTTCATCCTGGGAATAGCTGAATTATGCAAGTAACTCCCAGTCATGTAGGGTGTCTACTATTAAAGGCAGGGCACTTATTGGAAAATACTGGGATCCTATAATTTAGGATAGGTATGTGCAGGAAGGCCATGGTGAAGTCAGGGATGTGGAGCCCATAACTTCTGATAAACTTTCTTTGTCAGAAAAAGAGGCCACCCCACTCCCAGTGGAAGCAGCTTCTTCATCGCCACTGCTACGGGCTTCTCCATTTCTGTCTGAACGGTATAATCTTACATTGCCAGAGGAACCTTAGGCTGCCATGCAAAAAAATACTGATTCTCCTCAAAACCTACCCCTCTTTGTCTCCAGACCTATAATTAAACTGAAGCATTAGCAGGCTCCAAAAGGTAAGGTACACAGTATGACTCATGAGGAGGTACAATACACTCCAAAAGAACTTGAGTTTTGTAGCTTATACAGGCAGAAATGCAGGGAATATGTGTGGGAATGGATAATAAAGGACATAAAGTAATTGTGGAAACAACATAAAACTAGATGGAGATGAAAATACTGATATGGTCCCACTAAGCAGGCATTCTGCATTTAATGTTGCAGCTCAGGGAAGTAGAAAAGGCTCTAAAAGTTTGGTTGGCTGGATGAAACATGGACCACAAAGTAGCTCCCAGTAAATTAATTGGAAGTGCCATACCTGCATTGATTTAATGTAGAGGAAGAATTTCAAGGCTAAAAGAGAGTGAAGTGTTAGGGTGAATTTGTCATTTAAGACCTAGTCACTCACATTAAGAGGGTTTATAAGACATATTTTTCACCAATACTATGACAAATAAATTTGTGCAGGGAACACTAGCATGCTTGAAGAGTTCTGTGACTGCTCTTCTTTATAGGCTAGATCTCACAGTGGGAACTACAGTCATTAAATTGGGAAACCTAAAAGCATTGGGTGTAATGGGACCCTGTGGTGGCACCAGCAAAGTGGTGGCAATCAGCCACTAAAAGCAAGGTAGGCATGGCTATCATTATGGACAGTAGAATCAAAGTAGCAGTCAGAATAGTCTGACTCATGCAGAACTATGGCTTTGGCTAATCATAGTTTCTAGAAATGAAATCGATAGGAAGCTGACTACATTCTTACTTATCTGTATAAGCAGAAATGTTCTAGGTCAACTGTTATGGTTTAAGTCTAAAATGTCCCCAAAGTATCACATTCAGAGGTGGGAACTGGTTATAAGTTGCATGTCAGTGGGGTGCATGACTTGGAAGGGTGTATTTCTGCTCCCAGCTCCTCCCTTCTTTGTTTCCTAGCAGCTATGTGGTCAACAGCTTTTCTCTGCCATGCCATTCTACCATACTGCTTTTGCCTTAGAGCCAGCCAACCATGGACTGAATCCACTGAAACTATGAGCCAAAATAAACCTCTCCTCCTTGGAATTCTGGGTATTGGGTATTTTGTCCCAGTGATGGGAAAGTGACTGATAGAGTGAAGTCAATGAAAATCTAATCTCAATCCTAAAAACAGTCATGGCTCCTCAATGAACTCCCAGACTTGAGCCAGTTTACATATTCAAAACACCTTGGGTGAAGTGATAAGATCCCTTCAGGAAAGACCTCAGGATACTTCCAAAATTGCTAAAACTTTATACTGTTAATCTTTTGCCCAGCCTTCACCAAAAGTATGTCTGGCCTTTTATCAAGGTAATTTAGCCCTAAGGAAAAGGAAATAAATAGCCCTTCAGGAGAATGCTGGATACTGGTTCTGAACTAATTTCAGGAGAACTAAAACTTCAGTGTGGTCCACCAGGCAGAGTTGGAACTTATAGATGCCAGGTAATCAATGGGGTTTTTAGCTCTGGTCTGACCCACAGTCTAATGGGTAGCCAATGCCTCTGTGGATATTTTTCCAGTGTCCAGAATGTATAACTGAAGAAGACATATTTAGAAGATGACAGAATCTCCACAATCGTTCCCTGACCTTTAGAGTGAAGTCTATTATATTGGGAAGGGCCAAGTGTGAGACAGTAGAATTGCCTCTACTTAGGAAAATGGTAAGCCAAATAAATATTGCATTTCTAGAGGGACTGCATAGATTAGTGCCATCATCAAGAACTTAAAAGATGTTGAGGTGATCATTTCTAACACATTCCTCATGTAACTAGCCTATTTGGCCTGTGTAGAAGACATATGTATCTTGGACAATAGCCAAGTGGTAAGTCCAATTGCAGCTTCGGTACCAGATATGGTTCCATTGCTTGGGTAAATTAACATATTCCTTGGTACCTGGTATGCAGCTATTGTTCTGGCAAATACCTTTATCTGTATCCCTATCCATTACACCCATGAGAGGCAATTTGCTTTCTGCTACCTCAGGAGTATATCAACTCTTCAGTGTTATGTCACAATTTAGTTTGCAGGCAACTTGATCATTTTTCTCTTCCATAAGACATCACACTAGTCCATTACATTGACGACATTATGCTGATTTGACCTAGTGAGCAAGAAGTAGCAATTATTCTAGACTCATTGTCAAAACAATTGTGTGGCACAGGATGAAAAATAAAATAAATCCAACAATAATTCAACAGCTTTCTACATCAGTGAAATTTATAGGAGTCCAATGATGTGGGACATGTCGAGTTATTTCTTCTAAGGTGAAGTACACGTTATAAAACAAAAGAAGAGGTACAATACCTAGTTGGACTTCTTGGATTTTGAAGACAACATATTCTTCATTTGAGCATGATACTCCTGCCATTTACTTGATGACTTGAAATCTGCTAATTTTGAGTGGGTCCCAGAACAAGAGCAGGCTCTGCAACAGGTCTAGGTGTATTAGGCCATATGATCCAGCAGTTACAAAAGTGCTTAAAGTGTCAGAGACTTTGGCAGACCTTAATAGGTGAATTGTAGTGCAGGTCCTTCATATGTTTGGAGCAAATCATCCACAGATAGCTATTCTTCTGAGAAATACTTCTGGGCCTTCTACTGGCTCTCAGTAGAGACTAAATGCTTAACCATGGTCCACCAAGCTACCATGTGACCTGAGTTGCTCGTAATGAACTAGGTGTTATCTTATCCACCAAGCCAAATTTGGGCATGCACAACAATGATCCATAATCAAATGGAAGTGGTATATATGTGATCAGGCCTGAGCAGACTCTGAAGGTACAATAAGTTACATGAAGAAGTGGTCCAATTGCTCATGGACCCCATTCCTGTTATAGAACTTTCTCAACTAGTCTGTATTATAGCCTCGTGAGGAACTTGCTATGATCATTTGACTGCAGAAGAGAAGACTCAGGCCTAGCTTACAGATGGTTCTGCATGATAAGCAGGCACCACTTGAGAGTAGACAGCTGTAGCATCACAGCACCTTTCTGTGATATACCTGAAGGACAACTGTGAAGGGAAATCCTTCCACTGGGAAGAACTTTGAGTAGTGTACTGGTTGTTCAGTGCTTGGATGGAGAAATGGCCAGTCACGTCATTATATATCAACTTAGGATTTCAAAAGAAGATATTTGGAAAATTGGTGACAAGGAAATCTGGGGAAGAAGTATATGGACAGACCTCTCTGAATGGGCAAAAAGCATGAAGATATCAGTGTCTCATGTGAATGCTCACTAAAGGCTGATCACATGTCTTAATCCTTTGGCACTATTATAACAAAATTCCATAGCTTGAGGCAGATTTGGTGCTCATGAGAACCTCTTTCATAAATAGCACCATCTTACTGTTTTTATAAGGGCACTAATCCCATCAATGAGTGCCCTATCTTCAAGGTCTAATCACTTTCCAAAGATCCACCTCCTAGTATCATCCACATTGGGGATTAAGATTGCAATGCATGAATTTGGGGTGGGGATATAAACATTCAGATCACAGCACACAACAGAGAAAGATTTTAATAATCAAGACTGTAGAAGGACCTTCTCTATGGATACCAGTTAGTCTCTTTCTCTAGCCACCCTTGTTACTGTCCAGTGCAGTTATGGACAAAAGGGGACATGTAGCAGGGATGGAGGTTATCCATAGGCTCAGCAATATGGCCTTCTATCCACCATGGCCAACCTGGCTATAGTTACAGCTACATCCCAGTATGCCAGCAGCAGAGAACAACACTGAGCCCCCGATATGGAACCATTACCACATCTACTTGTGTCGGGTTGATCACTGTTTATATCATGGAAAGGACAGCACTTTTTTTTACTAGAATAGACACTTTGGATATAGATTTGTCTTTCCTACATGCAATATTTCTGTCACAAGTACCATTGTAGATTTAGAGAATGACTTGCCCACCATCATGGTATTCTACATAGCATTGCTTCTGATCAAGGAAAACACTTCACTTTAAAAAATGAAGCAATGGGCCCACACTCATAGAATTTACTAGTTTTACCATGTTTTCCACCATCCTGAGACAGTTGGCTTGACAGAATGGTGGAATGGTCTTCTGAAGAGTCAGTTACAGGCCTAGCTAGGTTGTAGGGCAGAGATAGGGCAAAGATCTCTAGAAGACTGACTATACTCTGAATTAGCATTCACCATATGATACTAATTCTCTGATAGCTAGCATTCATTAATCTAGCAATTAAAGGGTAGAAATGAGAATAGTACTACTCATCATTATACTTTGTCAACCACTGACAAAATTTTTGCTTCCTGTTCCTGTGACTTTATTCCTGTTGGCCTTAAAGGCCTTAGGTACAGAGGGAAATGCTTCTACCGAGAGACTCAACAATTACTTCATTGACCGGTCACCCAGCCATTTTAGGGCTCCTCATGCCTCTAAATCAACAGGCCAAGAAGGTATTTGCAATGTTGACTAGGATGATTTGTCTTGACTATCAAGGGAATATTGGACTACTACTCCACAATGGAGGTAAGGAAGAGTAGGTCTGGAAAACAGACACTCCCTTAGGACATTTCTTAATATTGACATGCTCCATGATTAGATGAATGGAAAAATATAACAACCCAATTCAGGTAGGACTGTTAATGGCACAGACTCTTCAGGAATGAAGAAGTAAAGAATGATGACCAGCTGTGGTACTTGTTGAAGACAAATAAATACAAAATGGATAGTGGAAGACAGTAATCATCAATGTCAGCTATGGCCATGTGAATAGTTATAAAAATGATGCCTATAATTGCCATGGGTATTTCCTCCTTATTTTGTTATGAATATGTCTCTCTCTATATATATCTGAAGTCTTTGTTTTCTTCTCTCTTATTCCTTTATCATGTAACATAAAATGTATTGAATTTACATCATAGTGTATTGTTAATTTTATATCATAGTGTTTAAATAGTATTTAAATTCCAAGATATCAAGGAGAAAAGTAAACATCACTCAAGGACTTTACCACCCCTTTGGGAAGTTGTTGTGGGTTTTACACAGGACAGTTGTAACAGGTTAGGGAGAATTTCTTTGGCAACATTTAGGATTTAACCTAGGGCCTACCACTGCATGTTAAGCAAAAACTTTACCATTAAGCTACATACTCATCTTTTCATTATATGTATTTTTATCTGGGAGTTTAATCCATAGGAAAGGATTTACTACTGCCATTTAGTTTTATTTTACTAACAGGTATGTAGAGGTATCTTACTGAGTTTTCTCTTTTCTCTTTTTTTTTTTTTTTTTTTTTTGGTGCTAGGGAGCACTCTACCACTGAACTGCATCCTCAGCCCTTGTTACTGTTTTCACTGGACATGGCATATAGTTTAAAGATATGTGTGTGGGTGCCAAGGTGGCAAGTGTTGGATTTGTGATGGTTCATTTTATGTGTCAATTTAAGTGCATCATAGGGTACCTAGACATATGGATAAATATTATTTGTGGATGTCTCTTAAGGGTGTTTCTAGGTGAGATTAACATGTGAATCAGTAGACTGAATAAAGCATATTGTCCTCTCCAATATGAGTGGGGATTCCCCAATCCTTCTAGGATTTGAATGGAATAAAAATGCAAAGGGAGGGATAATTTGCTATATCTGTCTGACTACATAAGATGTGATACCAGTTTTTTGTGCTCTCAGACTGGACATTGGCACTCCTGGTGGTCAGGCTTTTAGCCTCAAACTGGGACTACATTACCAGCTTTCCCTGGTTCTCCAGCTTTCAGATGGCAGATCATGGGACTTCTCAGCTTTCATAAATGTGCAAGCCAATTTCTCATAATAAGTTATATAAGTCGCACACACATTCTATTGGTTCTGTTTCTCTGGAGAACTCTGGTTAGTGCCTTTTCATCACTCAGGAAAATGATTAGCTACTTTTCTCTATCATGGGGGCTGCAAACAAATGCCTCGAGGGTCCAGGGAATAGTGAACAATAAATTAAGCAGTCATTTGGAGATTGTGTAGAATCTGAGAATTCATGCTCTTTCTAAAGAGGGCTGCCATTACTCAGCCCCAGCTAATTTTGTCATGTGGAAATGCACATTGTTGCCAAATTTTCTGAGTTTCAGGAGAAGTCAGAAATCTGGATTTTTATGTGGAAATATTGCCATTGTTAAAAGCCAGTAACAAATGAAGTTTTAAAAGACAAATTAGATGGATAAAGAAAAGTGGTATGTACACACAATGGGATACTATTCATTCATAAAAAAGTATTAAATCCTGTCATTTGCAACAACCTGGGTGGCACAGAGATCATAACATTAAGTCAACTAAGCTACGCATGGAAGGACAAATACCATATGCTTAAATGCGAAAGCTAAAAAAGTTGATTTCATAGAAGTGGAAAGTAGAATAGTGGTCAGGAATTATAACAGGGAGAGAGATAGAGGGAAGTTGCATAAAATTAAATTACACAAGAGGAAAAAGTTCTAATTTTTATAACACTGCAGGGTGACCATACTTTAAAAAATTTGTTATATATTTTATAAAGAACTGGAAGAGAGGAGTTGAAGATTCCTAACACCCACACACACACACACACATACACACAATAAGTGTTTAAGGAAAGAGAGATGCTAATTACCCTCATTTGATATTACACATTGTATACATGTATGGAATATACGGACTATAATACTGTATTTTACAAATATGTACAATTATTTTATGTTACTAAAAAGACAAAGAGAGATCAAAGAAAATATATCTCTGAGTCCAATTCACCCTATATGCATCAGGTGGTATCCTCTGACTTAACACACTATTTTGTTTTCTACTGTCTCAAATTATATAAATCCCTGTTTGTCTTTTTTTCACCAGAACTTAATCTCCATAAGAGACCTTTCCTATGTCTTCAACTCTGTATTCCCATTGCTTGCAATAGTGCCCTACACACATTAGGCACTTTAAAAAATTAGTATTAGGGAAGTTTTAAAACATACATTAAAAGTATAAGTCTCAGTATAATGAAACTTCCTGTAACATCACCTAGATTCAACAATTATTAACATTGTGCCATTTTTGTATAATCTGTTTCTTCCAATGGCTTTTTACTTGAGCATTTATATGAAGATATTTTAAAAATTATAACTACTATATTACTGTTCTAAAATTAACAATATGTCATTAATATTATGAAATATCCATACATTAAAATTTTCCCAGTTGTCATATGCTATCAATAAATATTTGATGAATACCTGATGAACAAGTGAATATAAGTACCTGACAGTATACTTTCCAAAGGCTTGAAACATAATCTTCTCATTAGAAATTTTAGGATGATTTGTTAGAAGAGCCTTGGTTTTCAAATTTTAAAACATGGAAAATTAGTTCAGTAAGTACTATTCTACCTGAAGACAATCCAAGAGTAAAACTCTTTAGTGGATATTTACCCAAGAAAAATGAAAATATATTTTTGCATATATACTTGTACTAGGATGTTCATAGTAGATTGACATACCAGATAAGTGCTAGAAACAACTCGTATATGCATCAGCCAGTGACTGGATAAACAAATTGGTATATTTATATAATATAATACTACTCTGCAATAAAAGGAATGAAATGCACAATGATATGAATGAATCTCAAAAATGTTGTGCTGAAATAAAAGAAGCCTGATACAAGAGTACATACTATATGGTTCCAATGATACAAAATTCTACAGAAGGCAAAACTAAACTACAGTGAAAAACTATCAAAACAGTGATTATTTGTGTGGAAGAACTGACTGGAAAAAGGCATGACAGAATTTTCTGGTGTGATGGTAATGGTTTTAGGGAGATTTAGGGATTTCAGTTACACAAGTGTTTTTATTTTTCAAAACACACGGAATTGTGTACAGTTAAGATTTGAGCATGTTTTGTATGGAAATTTTACCCCTAAAGTAATGACAAAATATTGATGTAGATGTGAATTGATATCTGCTATTTACTTTAAATGCATCAGAAAAATAAGATGGCTTGACTGAAGATGGATAAAGAGATGGATATATGGATAGATATATGATGAAGCACATATATAAGATAAAGCAATATAATAGTGTTAGTTGTAGAATCCAGTTTTGGGTATTTCAGGTGTTCATAATTCTTTCAACTTTGATCTATGTTTAACAATTTTTATAATAAAGTGTTGAGAAATATCTCATAGTGGTTTTCAAAAAATGAGAGAAAACAGAGGATAGCCTGGCAATATGTATGACTTACTCTTTCTGAGTTCCTTGCTAAACTCCCTTCCAAGCTGATTTTGGATGAACTGACCTCCGCTCCCGGTTCTTGTGTAAACTGGTAGCTTCTTGGCCATATCAATGAGCATCTGCTTCTGGACCTCAGGTCTCTCTTCATTTTCATAGCGCTCCTTGTCCGTATAGGACAAGTGGAACTGGAAGCAGAAGTGATAGGCAACACTTTATTTTCCAAGGTTCACAGAAAGGGCTGAAAACAATAAGTACTTAAATGGAAATATTTCTTACCTACCCTTAAGCCCAGGTACCAATTTATCTTATAACTTTCTCTGCCTAATTATCTCAATTATCTTCTCTAGATTCTGTCTCAGTATTTGTTACTCTATAAGATATGTGGTATTATTTTATGAATAAAACAAAAATTAGAGAAAGTGTCTTATCCAAGGTTGTACTCCCTCAACTAGTAAGTAGCAAAGCTTAGCTCCAAATTCAATTCACCTGACTCCAAGACTTGCTCTCTTTCCATTGCACTATACCATAATGAATGTTGCAGACAGATATATGACATACTGCTATCAGGATCTTGTTGATGGCTAACCATGTTTATCAAGTTGTGTTTTTTGTATTGTTTTGTTTTGTTTCGTGGGTACCGGCGGTCGACCTCAGGACCTCGCGCGCCAGCAGGCGCCTGTGCCGCTCGCTGAGCGATATCACTGGCCCTTTTTTTGTATGTGGGTACCGGGAGTTGAACATGGGCCCTCGCGCTTGCAGGGCAGGTGCTTAGGCCGCTGAGCCATCTCACCGGCCCTCAAGTTGTGTTTTTTACAGATGACACTGACGACACTTTTAGAGAAGCTGTATAAGACTGCTTATGATATTTCCTATTCAAATGTTGAAAATGAGTAGAAATTTGGATATTCTTACTATGTATTTGAGAAATTTTTAGTCTGGTATGGTGTCTGTTACCATTTTAGTGCTATACTTCATTAGTCTTACAAAAGATATTCCAACAGTTTTCCAAAGTAATACAACTTTCTCCACTCTGGATCAAAGGGTAGACAGAGGAGAAAAATCTGAAAGGTCTCTGGTCAGAATTTATGGGTTTAAGTCTCGTTGCTGTCACTTAAAAGGTAGATAATCACTTTTGAAAGTCTGACACTCTTACCCTAAGTTTCTTCATCTGTAAAATACAGGAAATAATACGTGCTTCATAAGATGTGCTGGGTAATAAAAAGTAATTAAAATTTCCACTTGGAAGCCTAATTTTTGGATTATTTAAAAATATCTGATATTCTCAATCTTTTAAATATTGATTCTACTTGGTGTGTAATAGTATAATGATATTTAACACCTTTTTATGACTTCAGTTGCATTTTTATATCCTCTTGTAAATTACCTACTTAAGTCCTTTGTCCATTAAAAAAGAATTGGGTTGGCTGTCTCTTCTTTATTGATTTGTAGAAATTTTTTATATATAGTGAATCTTATTCTTTTGTTGATATTTTTACCAGTTTGTAGCTTTCTTTTTCACTTCTTTACATTACATTTTGATGGACAGAAGATTTTGGTGGGAGCATATAGTTATGCAACCAATTTGGAAAATTTTGGCATTATCTACTTAAGCTAAATATATGTCCGCACAATGACCCAGAAGTTTCCTTCCTAGTTATATAACCAAAAAAGTATATATATCAAAAGTCATGTACAAGAATGCTTATAGAAGTTTTAATCATAAGAGAAAAATTGTAGCAACGCAAGTGTCCTTCAGTAATAAAAAGGAAAAACTTACTGAAACATGCACCAACATGGATAAATCTGTTCAAAGAAGGTTTACACAGAATAGAGCATATATGACTCCTTTGTTATGAGACTAAAAACAGGCAAAACCAATCTATGTTGGATAGCAGTTCAGATTAGTGATTACCTCTGAGAGAAGGTTAATTGGGAAGGGGTATAATGGAGATTTCTAAGAGGCTAAAAGTGTTAAAAATCTTAACCTGGGTGGTGAATATGAATATCTATCTATCTATCTATCTATCTATCTATCTATCTATCTATCTATCTGCTATCTATCTATATCTATATGTATATATATGGAAAGAATCTCATCCAATTGTACTCTTCACAACTTAATACTAGGAATACAGTATGCCTGTTGTACCTCAATAAAATGGAAAAATACATCAATAAAATATTTGAGATAATTTAAATATATCTCACTTTAAAAGTGGAAATGTGAAAAATCAATCTATTTTAAGAACCATACCCAGTATGCAGTGTGTTTTTATGGTATCATTTTATTTTCAATCAGAGTAAGGAGTGGCCCTTTGGGGTATGTGGAAATATACAGGGGCATTTTGGGGCTATTCCAATAGATGAAGTGTGGTACAGGCATTTAATCCTTAGTCCAGGATGCCAACTACTCTGAAGTGAACTGGACGGGTGCACACAAGTAAGAATTTTCTAACCGAAAGGCTATAAATCAATGTTATAAAATAGTAACTAAATTATTATAAAGCTAGTTATTTTGTTTTCTTAGAACAATTATACTAACACAAAAGTATAAGGTTTAAAAAATTATTTTTTAATTTTGCTAATTAAAAGTAGCCCCTTGGAGCAGCACTTTAATTTTTGAAATGTCCTTGCAAATATGATTTTCTTTTTTTTAAAATTAAGTTCATTGATACAATTTAGATATACATAAAGATCATATTCATCATAGGGAATTTGTACCTGTACATGATATATTTTGATTCCTCTTTTTGTCCCAATGCCCTTCCCTCCCTTCAACCCCTCTTTCCCTCCCTATTTACAAGGGTTTGTTTCCACTTTATCTTTTTTTTTTATCTTTTTTTCCCCTTTTCCTTTCCTTCCTTTCCTCCTCCTCTCTCCTTAGTTCCTCTTTCCTTTTGAAAATTTTCTTCCTGTTTCACAATATCTATTGTACATTTTGGTCCTTATTTACTCTATCAGTTTCTCACACCAAGGAGACAATGTGATGTTCACAGATGTGAGTCCAATTTATTTCACTTAAGAGTATGGTCTCAAGGTGCATCCATTTACCTAGAAATGTCTCAAACAAATATAATTTTCTTATGGTACATTGTGCCTACCTAAATGGCACATAGAGTTGTTTCTACTTGTGTGTGATGAATACCTTGTGGTCATTCAACAAGTTGTACACTCATGGATGTACATAGGATATAGATGCCCTATTTCTGGCACTAGCCAAGCCTTATTGAGGATTAGAATGCAATGAGACAAAAATGCATTTTGGGTGGGCAACTGGTGATACACTGAATGTATTTGGTATTAGAAAAATTAACATTGTGGATATTATGTAGGGCCAATGAACTCTCCTTTTCTTTCTATAAATTAAAAATGATAGAGATGTAGTATTAAATGTTAGACATTTGCAGTGCATGATTAAAGCCTGTCATGTCATCCAGTTTGGGCCTATGAAGTTCCCAACCACTCAGTCTTTTTATTGGCCTAAAAGCTTCATAAATAATGTGAAGGGACAATTATTTTTACTGAGCCAAAATTCACATAAAATTCCATTTTAAAGGGTACATTTTATAGCATACAATTCGGTGGCATTTAGCACATACAATGTCCTGCAACCATCACTATATTCTAGTTCCAGAACATTTTCATTACCCTAGAAAGAAGTTTCTTACTCATTAATCATTTCCCATTACCTCCAGGCCTAGACTCTGCCAATCAGTAAACTACTTTCTCTGTCTATCAGTTTGCTATTCTAGATATTTCATATAAATGTAATCAAAACTATGTGGCCTTTAATGTCTGGTGTCTTTAAATTAGCATAATGTTTTCAAGGCTCATTTATGGAGTAGCATATATCAGTACTCTGTTCTTCTTTATGGCTGAAAAGTGTATGCACATACCATACTTTCTTCATCCATTGTTTTCCTTGAGTGGCATTTGGGTTTTTTCCATCTTTTTCCATGATCAGTAGTAAAGCTATGAAGAGTCATGTGTAAATATTTATTTGAACTCTTGTTTTCAATTCTTTTCAGATTATACCTAGGAGATATATTTTTAGGTCACCTAGAATCTCTACATTTAACTTTATTAGGAACTGCACAGCTATTTTCTGTACCAACATTTTAAATTCCTAGAATGAATTTAGGAGGATTCTGATTTTTTTCAACTCCCTGTCAGCACTTATTTTTATTCATCATTTAATTTTGGCCTTCCAAATGATTGTGAAGTAGTATCTCACCATGGTCTTGATTTGTATCTCTAAATGACTAATGATGTGAGTAGCTTTTCATGTGTTTGATATGTGTATATATTTTTGAGAAATCTTTATTCAAGTCCTTCCCCCATTTTTAATTTGGACTTTTTTGTTGTTAAGTTGTAAGGTGTTTAAAAATATGTTCTTAATATTTGAACATCAGATGTATGAATTACAAATATTTTCTTTCATTCTTTTTGTGCTGTTTTCACTTCCTTGATAGTATTATATGATGTACAAAAGTTTTATGTTTTGGCAATGTCAAATTTATATATTTTTTCTTTTATTGCTTATGTTTCTGTTGTCATATCTAATACTCTACTGCCAAGTCCAAAGTCAATAGGATTTTTCCCTAGGTTTTATTCTAAGAGTTTGTTAGGTTTATGTCTATATTTAGGTCTTCAATCCATTTTTTATTGTGATAAAATATATATAAGCTAAAATTTAATCATTTCAACCATTTTAGGTATATAATTCAGTGGCATTCATATATTTATATTGTTTTGCAACTATCACTATCAATCATGTCTAGAACTTTTCTGTTTTTCCTAAACTGAAATTCTACATCATTAAGCAACTCCCAGTTCCCTCCTCCTTCTAGCTAGATGCAATGACCATTCTACTTTCCATCTGTGTGAATTTAATTTCCCTGGGTACCTCATACAAGCAGAATCATACAGGATTTGTTCTTTTGGAGTAGGCTTATTTAACTTAGCATAATGTCTTCAGAGCCCCTATGTTGTATCATGTGTTGGAAATTCCTTCCTTTTTAAAAAGGTGAATAATATTTCATATGTATGTACCAAGTTTTGTTTATCCATTCATTTGGTTTGTTTTCACCTTTGGGCTATTGTGAATTATACTGCTTTAAACATGAATGTTCAAATATCTATTTGAGACCCTGCTTTCAATTATTTTGGGTATATACTCAGAAATGTTATTGCTAGATCACATGATAGTTCTATTTTAATTCTTTAAGGAACCAGTATACAGTTTTCCATAGTGGCTGCAATATTTTACATTCCCAGCATCAGTGTGTAAGGTGCAGGTTGACCTTGATGTTGCTATGTAGCCCAGGCTGGGCTCAAACTTGCCATTCTCCTGCCTCAGCCTCCTGAGTAGTTGGTATTAAAAATGTCCACCACCACACATGACTCATTCAGCATGTCTTTGTGTGCTTCATGATCATGTGTATACCTTCTGTGGAGAAAATGCTATTTAAATTCCTTGCCCATTTTAAAAAAATGAGTTGTTTTGCTGTTATTTAACTGTAAAGTACTTTTATAATCTGGATATTAACTTCTTATAATATATATGATTTGTAAGTATTTTCTTCCATTCCTTGGGCTGCTTTTTCACTCTGTTGACTGTGTCCATTGACCCAGAGAAGTTTTTAATTTTTATATAGTCCAATTTATCTATTTTTATCTTTGTTTCCTTCATGTTTGATGCTTTTGCTGTCATATCTAAGAAAAGACTGCCAAATTCAATGTCACGAAACTTTTCCTCTATGCTTTCTTCTAGGAGTTTTAAAGCTCTAGCTCTTACGTTTAGGTCTGATTCGTCCCACTGTTTTGCAATAAGTTTTAAAATCAGAAAGTGTGAATCATCAACGTTGTTCTGTTTCAATATGGTTTTAGGATGAATCAAAACATGGTAGAGTAAAAGCAGACAGCAAATCACAGCCTCTCCAGGACCTGGAATCAAAACACCTTGAAAACAACAACTTAGGAAAGTTAAGAAAGAGCCAGCAGGAAAACTAGAAAACCCAGAGAATATGGAGAACCTGAAGACATCACAGAGAAAAAAATGAAGCAGTCTGGAAAGTTAACCCAGGCTTTCAGGGACAGAAACCTGTCTCCCCTAACATAAGATAAACTCAGAGAGGGTCAGTAGCTCCAGTGATAAACAATGGTCAAGCAGCACTAGCCCCAAGAAAAGCCTATGGTTATTTTAAGTTGATAATACAGTGTAGGGTTTTACTCTGAAAGTGACTCCTTCCACATGGCAGGTTAGCATTACAGAAGAAATCCACTGCAGTGCCTGCTATACATATTTGGGACAGACTTCCAAATATGTGTATGAGAAGACTTCCAAATATGTATATGAGAAGGGGTTTACAAGACTGAGCTACTCTAGGAATCAGAAATCATAAAACAACCACACTTGAAGGTTTCTGTGGTTACCTAAATGTAGTGCCTGCATGGGAGATGGTACAAGAGAGTTGCAGAGAGGGATAGTAACAGAATCTCTGGTAAGTTTAAGCAGCAGCAAACTCAGGCTGTAAAACACAGTGGCCACATCCACTATGGTAAGAAGCCATCCCAATGGCATGTGATTTTCTGAGGGGGCTGAGTCTGTATATGCTAGAATTAAGTCCAGAGGACTGCTTGGTCACCCTCCCTGCTTACTTCAAGGACAGAATTCAGAGGTCCATTTTTCTTTTTCCCCACCTGCCAAGGTTATCAGGGATATACACTGTCCTGGATGGTTGCCATACCCAAGGGTGTATGAATAGAGTGGCTTCTGGATTAAGGGGGACACTTCACCAGCCCTCAAGCTGCAAAGTTAGTTGGTGATAGCAGTGGCTTAGGGCCCACAGAAGGGCACAAATAATAAAAGCTGCTGAGGCAGTCCTGAGGCAGACAACACACCACTGACTGACACCACCTAACAAGAAAGGCAGGGCAGGGCCGGTGAGATGGCTCAGTGACATAAGCGCCTGCCTTGCAAGCGCGAGGGCCCGAGTTCGACTCCCGGATCCCACATACGAAAAAGGGGCCAGTGATATCGCTCAGCGGCACGGGTGCCTGTTGGCGCGCGAGGTCCTGAGGTCGACCCCCCGGTACCCACCAAAAAAAAAAAAAAAGAAAGGCAGGGCAGGACTCAGCATTCACACAGCTAAAAGTGGGTATAGAAACACAATAGGTCACAGCTGTGACTAATTATCCCTCCTTAATATCTGGTGTGTTCTATTACTACAGGCTCTGGAAAGAAACTATTCATCCAAATACCTCAAAGCAGAGAAATTTTTTAGATTCATTTTTTCTTTGTATTTGGAGGTTTTTTTGGTTTTCTTGTTTTCCTTTTTTGCTGTTTGTTTTATTCTTATTTTTCTTTCCCATTTCTCATTTGCTTTTTCTGTTACGTTTTTTACTTAATTTTGACTACTTTCTTCTACTCTTTAATTGGATTTTTATCCCACTTTTCTCTCCATTCTCATCTTT